>CM065687.1:9284331-9291831 GCA_017654935.2 Phymorhynchus buccinoides
TGGAAGGTCTTTAAGCCATGTGACAAGCTCCTAGAGTAACATCATCCGTCTAAAATCCTCCGAAGTCGGAGTGTGGCTGCCGACGTGGCGGGGTAGTCAAAAAACGGCCACACACACGTAATGCTCTCATCCCTGGCTGGTGCATTTGTACCATAGTGTTCAAGAGCTTCGGCTGTTGGGATGATCCCTGGAGATTTTAAAGACCCACCACGTCACGTGTCAAAATCATGGTTTTCACGTGTTTTCCCTCTTATACCCTCTTGGGGTGATCCAAAAGTCTTGACAGTTGGCCTGCCATATTGCATCTGACAAGTGTACATAAAAAAAGTAAGATATCAAATAAAAGCTTGGCCTTTTCCCTATTTGCTTGCATACGCCTATGAATGATGTCACAATATTTCATCACCTATGACGTCATTAAAATATGATGTCATCAACTGTGGTTGAAAAACATGGATCCAAATCCTGAACAGCTGAGGTTTTATGTTTTTACAAGGTTCAAACTTGGAGAGACTCCAATCAAAATTCATGCTGATTTGATTTCTGTGTACGGGGACCAGTGTACGTCACACAGGACAGTTTGCAGATGGATTCAAAATTTCAAAGATGGAAAAGCTGACTTTAAAGAGGAATACCGCTCTGGGCGTCCTTGTGATGCCAGGAACGAGCACAATATCCTGCTTGTAAAGAAAGCCGTTGAAGAGAACCAACATATAACAATTCGGGAGATAAGTGAAACACATGGGCTTTCATATGGTACAGTTGAACGGATCCTGCGTCAAGATCTTCAGCTAAAAAAAATCGCTGCAAAATGGGTACCACACCTGTTGACAGATCAACAAAAGAAGCAGAGGGTTTTGTGTGCCAAGAAATTGCTGGAGATGTTTGAGCCAAATGGCCCAAAACGGCTGTGTGACGTAGTCACCGGAGATGAAACTTGGATCTCATTTTATGGCATCCCAAGCAAGCGGTCCAATATGGCGTGGGTGAGTGCTGGCCAGGAGAGACCAGTTGTTCTTCGTCCATCTTTTCAGAGTCGGAAGAGGCTTTTCTCCATTTTTTTCAGCACCCAAGGCTCAGTAGCAGTCGACATACTTCCAGAGAAATGCACACTCACTGCCAGCTATTATGTTGGAACAGTTTTGCGAAAAATGGCTGGGTCTGTTTGTGAGCAGCGCCCAACCGTTGGTACCAGCAAAACAATGCTCCTGCATGACAATGCCAGTGCTCACAAAGCCAAGGTCACCATGACCTATCTAGAAGAGCAATCTGTCCAAGTTCTTCCACATCCACCTTACAGTCCAGACTTGTCACCATGTGACTTTCGGTTGTTTCCACTTCTGAAGGAAAACCTCTCTGGCAAGAAGTTTTCAAGGATACAGGACTTGGGAAAAGCGGTGAAATCACAGCTGGACACCATACCTCTGCTGGAGTATCAAAATGCCTTTGTTTCTTGGCTGACCCGACTGCATTTTTGTGTGGAAAGAGGAGGAGAGTACTTCGAGGGACTGTAAAGAAAAATTAATGGTAAGTTTCGAGCAATAAACACGGCCGTTAGAGACCAAGTGTCAAGACTTTTGGATCATCCCATGTATATGGTAAGAAATCTTAAGAAATCTTCCAAGCAGAAGAGGGAATGTGACACGTGACGTGGTTGGTCTTTGAGTCAGGGTAAGACAACATCAACAAAACAACAACTCTGGCTCTGTGTGTCGCAACACTGCAGGCTACTTGGTCTCTGGCCACCCCCCCTGGCTATAGCTGGCTGAAGTGTTGTAGTCGAGAGGGTGAAGATGCGTCACGGGCAATGTATTGTTCACAACAAACATACAATGCATAGAATTGGAAGATAGGTAGACCACAGCTGGGTTGTTAAAGACCCAGTACGTCACGTGTCAAAATCACGGTTTTCACGTGTTTTCCCTCTTATAGCTGGTAAGAAATCTTATTTTGGCGAAGTGTTGCTCCCAAACAAATAGCCTCTTGTACGAAAACGAGACATCACTTTAGAGAGCAGCCTCGATCGTATACGAGGAAAGTCTGAATGTGGGCCACACCGACCCAGAAAAAACCAAGGGACTTAATCCAGCCGGCTCTGTGGGTCTTTAATATTCACCACACACACAAAAGCCGCCTTTCTACCCCCCCCCCCCCCCCCCCCCCCCCCCCCCCCAAAAAAAAAAAAAAAAAAAAAGATTTAACAACAACAACAACACACATACATACATACATACACACACGTACGCGCGCACACACACACACACACGCGCCCCCCCCCCCCCCCCCCCCCTAATACTTTTAAAATCAAATAGCCTAACTGGAAATGATTATAAACGTTTGAAAATTCTTCCATTCAAAGACAGACTTTTTTTCAATAAATGTCTATGCATGTACAACTTTGTAAATGGGCTGGCTCCTAAAACAATCACGCGGAATTTTACAAACAATGACAATAGACACACTCACAAGCTTTCTTTCCCAAAACCCCATAACAATTTGTACAAATCACAAAAACAATACATATATTACTGCAACAAAGGGGGAAATGAGAGAAAGAGTAATATGTAGGCCGTGTACACACATAAGCGGGTATTTCATGCGGAAACCCGTGCGCAATCCATAAACAAGTGAAACAAAGAAGGGAAAAGATTTGCGCACGTGTCCGAATTTCCCCCTATTTGCGTAAACTTGTATCCTTCTTTGTTCCATTTATTTAGGGATTGAAGGAGACATGTTGTACTCACTATTGGGGCTGCTGCCTTTGGGACTAGTTGGCGTTTAGAACCATCTCTGTTTGAGATTAATTTGAGAGAGAGAGAGAGAGAGAGAGAGAGAGAGAGAGAGAGAGAGAGAGAGAGAGAGAGAGAGAGAGAGAGAGAGAGAGAGAGACAGAGAGACAGACAGACAGACAGACAGAGAGAGAGAGAGAGAGACAGGGATGCACTAACTTCCTACCAGGGTGGTCTCACACCGGCCTCCAAATTAAAAATAAAACCTTCAACGTTTTTATGAGCCGGGAGCTCGCAATTCAGCCCACACCGGGGGTAACTGTATATGTGGGGGTGTGGCTTTTTGCACTTACATGCATTTATCACCACATTGTGCTTATTGTTCTTTCTCTCACCTCTTGTCACTCTTTACCGTACACCGCTAACCTCGACGAGTAATGCGCAGCTTAGGACGCACATTTCACCGCCAGGTGGCAATCAAAGCAGTAGGGGCTTAGCGCGTGATATTCTTAGTTGGGGGTAATGAGAGAGAGAGAAAGAGAGAGAGAGAGGGAGATGAGTCCCTTCCTCTCTCTCTCTCTCTCTCTCTCTCTCTCTCTCTCTCTCTCTCTCTCTCTCTCTCTCTCTCTCTCTCTCTCTCTCTCTCTCTCTCTCTCTCTCTCTCTCTCTCTCACTACACCTAACCAAGAATATTACGTGCCAAGCCCCTACTGGTTTGATTGCCACCTGGCGGTGAAATGAGCGTCCTAAGTTGACCATTCTTCTCTCCAGTCTCTACTAGATTTCTATTCCTCTGTTCGGGCCCTTTACTCAAATAGCCTTTATCGTTGGTTGACATTATCACATAGCCTGTAGAAAGGGCCAACAGTAAATGAGAGCTGCACTATAAATGATATTCTACCGTATTGGAATATCATGGTATAGCTGAGTCTTTTAGTTGAAGACTATGACTCTCGAACGAGGGGACCCTTGCACCTGCTCTGGTGCTGCAGCCAAAGGGATTGGTTGGCCTTTGTGGGACCTTCCCCTCCGCCGACTCTCGTCCTCGAATCCCTTTGGCCGAGAGAGTGGGGATGTACCCTGGGCAAGGCATCTCCGCTATAAACTTAATTCTCGCCCTTGCCCGTCATCGTTGAAAACGACAGACAGGCAACGCGACAAACATTCATCTGTTTGTCTGCCTGGTTCTTTCTGTCTTTCTCCCTTGTCTGTCTGTCTGTCTGTCTGTCTGTCTGTCTGTCTGTCTCATCCTGTCCTGCTCCCTCTCTCAGTGTCTCTCTGTCTCTATGTTATGTCTGTCTGTCTGTCTGTCTGTCTGTCTGTCTGTCTGTCTGTCTGTCTGTCTCATCCTGTCCTGCTCCTCTCTCAGTGTCTCTCTGTCTCTATGTTATGTCTGTCTGTCCTCTGTCTGTCCTCTGTTTGTCTCTTTGCCACTGTCTCTCTCTCTCATTCTGTTTTAAGCCCTCTGTTCGTTTGTCTCCGTTTCTGTGACAGTCCTGAGATAACCATAGCTGCTGTTGACGGGACTATAACAGACTGACTAACTGTAGTTACGTTAGCTCTCTGTCTCTGTCCGTCTTTCTGAGTCTGTGTCTATGCCTGTATTTGTCTCTCTCTGTCTCTCTTTCTGCATGTCTCTCTCTGTCCCCATCTCTGCCTTCTCTCTCTTTCTCTCTCTCTCTCTCTCTCTCTCTCTCTCTCTCTCTCTCTCTCTCCTTCTCTCTCTCTCTCTCTCTCCTCTCTCTCCTCTCTCTCTCTCTCTCTCTCTCTCTCTCTCTCTCTCTCTCTCTCTCTCTCTCTCTCTCTCTCTCTCTCTTTCTATCCTGAATCTCACTTTTAATAAACGAGTAATGGGGGAAACAAACCTGATAATTAAACCAACACGTAAGACCTTAATTAACAAGACAGGATGCACCAATGACACTGTGTGTATTTATCTACCCGTCGACACAACTGCAAACAGAAGTTAATTAAACCGTTTTCATTAGGCCCTGTACACACATAAGCGGATATTCCGTGCGTAAACCCGTACGCAATCAATAAATAAGCGAAACAAAGAAGGGAAAAGATTTGCGCACGTGTCTCGAATTTCCCCTATATGTGTACACTTTTATCCTTCTTTCTTCCACTTGTTTAGAGTTTTCCGTACGGAACTTACGCGTCTAATGTGAACCCGGCCTTAGTCTTTTAATTCTCACCTAGCTTCACAACACGTGTGGGCGTTTGATTGTTTATTCAAAATACTTGGAATGTCAACACAATTAACTGTTTGTTGGCCTACACCATTGGCAAGCTTAGATCTTAAGGCCTGGTACACAGTACATCCGGGTTGTCCGCGCGGAACTAATCAATAAGTAAAAAGAAAGAAGGAAAAAAAAAAGCGCACTTGTCCGTATTTTCACTAATCCGTATATTATTTTCTTCCTTCTTTCTTTTACTTATTGATTATTATTTCCGCGGCGGGAATTCCGGATGTACTGTGTACCAGGCCTAAAATTATGTATGTATGTAATCATGCGTATGTAATTGCATAAACACTCGTAAAGATTTAGCAACCTTCTTGCGCCATTTTTGGTTGATCTGTTTCAATTAACACATGAAACAACAGACACTCACAATGGTTCGTCTAACGTCTAATTAGGCGTAGCCTCTAAAAAAACCCAGACACACATACACGCGTTTATATACTCATGCGCGCTCACATAATTTTGTTATGCACAGATACGCAAATATATGCGCACACACGCACGCACGCGCGTATCCACACACACACACACGCACGCACGCGCGTATCCACACCACACACACACACACACACACACACACACACGCGCGCGCACGCACACACACACACACACACACACACACACAACACACACACACACACACACACACACACACACTCACACAACACACACACACACACACACACACACACACACACACACACACACACACACACACACACACACACACACACACAACACACACACACACACACACACACACACACACACAACAAACAACACACACACCACACACACACACACACACACACAACACACACACACACACACACACACATACACACACACACACACACACACACACACACACACACACACACACACACACACACACACACACCACACACACACACACACCACACACACACACACACACACACACACACACACACACACACACACATACACACACACACACACACACACACACACACACACACACACACACACACACACACACACACACACACACACACACACACACACACACGTGAGTAGGCAGGGTTGCTATTGAGGTAATGTGATAGCCTCGCAAGCAACAAACATGGGTTCAGCATAAAGCCAATGCATCTGCATGCCAAATTTGAACATTGTAAGTCCAGATTCTATGTGAAATATATTTATGGCAACAAGAAGAAATTTAACATTTCAAGGTCAAACTTCAAGGTCAGGGTCAGCATGGTTCTTATTGTTGTATGGGATCTTTTGTGTACCACGATGCATCACCACACTAAATTTGAAGCGATTCCATGCAGCGGTTCTTGAGATACTGACTTGAGGTTCAAACCTCACAGGCAAATTTGTGATTATAGTCTTATAGTCATTTTACCAGAAAACATTGTGGGGAAAAACACCAACCGCATTGAAATACGTGCAAAACTTCGCGAGATATTAGCGATTAATTAAGTGTTTGGGGGTTTGAGCTTCTTAATCAGCATGAAGTTGACCTTGAAATTAAAGGAAAGCAATTAGTCGATATGTAATTATCCTCTAACACTTGTACACTAACATCGATTGAAATAGGCTGAATGGTTTTCAAGAAAACGCCCCCGGACGGACGGACCCGTGCACGCACGAACGGACGGACGTACATACCAACAGTTGAAAAACAGATATATTCGTTTCCAAGCACCACACATCTGGAACAATCTCCCTTTCTCTCTCCGCAGCTCTCCATCTCTGTCTTCTTTCAAAACGGGCCCGTAGTGCAGTAGATATGTGCAAAGATTGTGGGTTTGATGATAAAAGCATAGAATTTGGCTCACATTTAGTAGTCAAAGTCAAAGTAAGTTTATTTCCAAACCCTCCAGGGGGTACATGAAATTGTTACATAATACATGTAACTACTTCCAAATGAAACATTACACACATAACCAGCAGAGAGAAACATAGCGGTATATAGTGCCTCACAAACCAACCTTACACAATCTAGTATACTCTCTCACATACACATCAAATTTAAACATAAAAAATGCAGAGAACTAATTATCCCAATCACTAGTGATGGGATGTAACTACAGACAAAAAAGAACACTGCATGGACACAATATTTGTGTTTTAAAATACCATTTACGCTTACCTAAGGGTTTAAAGCCTAAAAAAAATAAAGAAAGGTCTTAGAAATCTTTTACAATTATCTTAATGAAACTAATTAAGCGAATGAGGATTTTTTTATTTGTTGTTTGGAATAGAGAATGAAACTTAATAATATTTGGTCTTTTCTGGCAAAAG
Organism: Phymorhynchus buccinoides; assembly: GCA_017654935.2. Classification (NCBI taxonomy): domain Eukaryota; kingdom Metazoa; phylum Mollusca; class Gastropoda; order Neogastropoda; family Raphitomidae; genus Phymorhynchus; species Phymorhynchus buccinoides. The sequence continues at coordinate 9,291,599 of CM065687.1, forward strand.
TTTGGCAAATATAGTTTCCTTGGTTCTTGGAAGGCTTGGCATTCAAAGATGTAATGGAATTCGTCTCCCAACACACGGTGTTCGCACTTAGGACAGAATCGTTCGTTGTGTGGGATGTTTTGAATCCTACCTGTTTGAATTGGTAGTTTATGGTTTAATGTTCTAAATTTAACAAACAAAATGGCTAAGTTTTCGGGTAAAGCTTTTAAATAATTTTCAATATAAAAAACGTC
>CM065687.1:9301831-9306831 GCA_017654935.2 Phymorhynchus buccinoides
ATGGGGGGGGGGGGGGGGGGGGCAGAGAGGAAAATAGAGAAAGAGAGACAGAGACAGAACAGAGACAAAAGACATCTAAGAGAGTTGGCATGGTGGTATGGGGTGTGGGGGTGAAAAATAGGTAACTCTCTAGATCATACCAGTGATAGATAGGGCCCATCATGACGATCATCAAGGGTCCTACGGGTGACAGATACACCTACCATAACCCGGCAGGTCGGTGGTCACTGTCAGGCCTGTGATGGATCCCAAGAGACTCACTCTGGAGGAGTCTGGTCATCATGCCTGAAGTCATTTGGAAGAACACGTTGGATGGGGGAGAAGAATGATCTTCCATTGGATTATATTCAAATCCAAATTCTTCTGAACGGTAAAGCAGATCTGCCTATCCATTCAAACTTTATATTATTTCACACTGTCCACAAATGTATTTCCGAAAGCGGTAGGTTTTCAGATTAGCATCATTATTTTTAGTCCCCGAGCCGAAGGTTCGGGGAACTATTGTTTTTGGTCTGGTCCGTCCGTCCGTCCGGTGTCCGTCCGTCCGTCCGGCGTGCCTCCGTCCGTCCGTCCGGCTATTCGTCCGTTTTTCTCAAAAACTATTCAGTCTATCATCATCAAATTTGGTATACTAGTTTGCCAAGATACAAGCTATCCACTGATGTATTTAGTTTTACATTAAGGTCAAGGTCGCGCCAGTTACGGGGTTCAAACCCCGAAACACATAATCGCTAATATCTCGCGAAGTTTTGCATGTATTTTAATGCAGAGTTTTTCACAACATTTCTTGATGAATGGTCTATAACACAGTTGTCATGAATTTTTCTGTGCGCATGATCGCGCGCGCTCAAATCACGGGTCCGAACCCCAAGGCTATATATACAAAAACTATTCAGTTAGGTGCTGTTTTTTTGATGCGTTTTTTTTGTAGTTACGTGCTGTTTTGATGCGTTTTTATGTATGTGCACAGCCGACACATTCCGATTTCCGAGTAGCTCGGCGATGCTGCGAGGGGACTTTGCTACCGCTCGGCGTTGCACTTGTTAATGTTCATATCTTGCTTCATTGTTAAATATTGTATTCCAAAGTGTAAGCATGTGGATTGTTTCATGCTGTGGAGTTATAACATCCGCGTCTCTCTTCAAATTCTGTTTTACTTCATGTTTTTCTGTTTCTGTTTCTTCTCATTCATTTAAATGTATATGTATGTATGTATGTATGTATGCATGTATGCATGTATGTATGTATGTATGTATGTATGTATGTATGTATGTATGTATGTATGTATGTATGTATGTATGTATGTATGTATGCATGCATGCATGCATGCATGCATGCATGCATGCATGCATGCATGCATGTATGTATGTATGTATGTATGTATGTATGTATGTATGTATGTATGTATGTATGTATGCATAATTTCTTCTATGCAGCCGTCAAGTTAGATGTGTAACGGATATCTTAATGAGCACACTGTACGCTTTAAGCTTGTTGCTGCTCAAACGGTATTTATTGTATTTGTTGTTACTTGACATTGAATAATAAAAAAAGTTGTTTAACTCTTTCACCGCCAAAGTCGCATTTTAGCACCACAGTAATTTAACATCTATGTCACCAAAAGGCATCACATTGGGGTCTATTATCCAAAGACCCTATTGTCTTAGTTTTAGGAGGTAAGGATAGACCTTAGTCACAGACAAATCCCCAATACTGCAGATGGATTTTGTTCTCTACCCAGGTAAATTTAATGGCCATTTTTGGCTGAAATATGGCTGGCGGTGAAAGGGTTAAACCAAGAAGTAGAGGGTAGTAGGGATGGAAGAGGAACGAGAAGAGGGAGGGGGGAAGAAAGGTTTGTGCGAGGTGCATGCATGTCGGCTCAATGGGAATTGTTCGGAAATAATTAAGGGGAGTTATTTCATGGTGTGTGGGAGTGATCTTGCCTAATTCAACCGGTCAAACAGGGAAAGTTACTCGGGTAGATCCCCAGCTCTCGCCTCGTGTGTTTGAGTAGACAGGCATACAGCACTTAGAACACCGTGCGTCATTCTAAACTTGATGTCATTTATATTTTTACGTCACATTTTGCAAGTTGTGTCAGTTTGTGGATACTGGCCGCCCCTCATTTTTCTAAAAAAATTGTTTGCAAGTCGCTGACTGGCATCCTGCGGTTTCAAGCTTCGACGCCATTGTTGCTATGGTATTTGACTGAGTAATCGAGGTAAGCAACTCTAATGTTCACGAAGTGCTCTCCCCTAGTTGTTTCTTCCGAAAATCGTCTATTGCTAAGCAGGGGTTTAGTTATCATATTCTTATCTCATCAAAGAACGTGCTTTAACCCTTTCGCCGCCAAAGTCACATTTTAGCACCACAGTGATGTAACACCTATGTCACTAAAAGGCATCAAATTGGGGTCTATTATCCAAAGACCCTATTGTCTTAGTCTTGGGAAGTAAGGGTAGACCTTATTTTATATGTTACAGAAGAATCCCCAATAGCCTACTGCAGATGGATTTTGTTCTCTACCCAGGTAAATGTAATGGGACATTTTTGGCTGAAATATGGCTGGCGGTGAAAGGGTTAATTACTTTTGATATACCTTTTCTTGATCGCCATTTGAAATCAATCTGTTCTGTCCGGCCCCCCCTCTCTCTCGCTCTCTCCCCCCCTCCCTCCCCTCTCTCTCTCCCCCCCTCTCTCTCTCTCTCTCTCTCTCTCTCTCTCTCTCTCTCTCTCCTCTCTCCTCTCCCTCAACGTTTTCACTTTTTACATTTTATTGGTTGTTGTTTATTTTTTCTTTCATTGAATGTCTTTGTTATTGTTGATTATTCCATATTTTCATTTGACACAGGGCTGGGTGTAAAACAAAGTATGTATGCTTATCTCATTGCCCTGTATAAATAAAATTTCGGTCGGTCGTTCGTTCGCTCCGGATGTCATCCCATATCTAGGCCTACCTGAAATTTGTTCGTGTGTTTTTCTTCCCAACCTTTCTTCTTCTTCTTTTTCTTCTTTTGCGTTCCCAGGTTTTCCAGCTTTCATTGGTCTCCTCGCTGCATTCAGCCGACACATTCCGGTTTCGGAGGAGCTCAAAGGCGAAAACTATATGGAAGATTTGTTTTTTTTGAAAAAAAGGCAGGAGAATGGGCCAAAAGTCAGAAAGATAGTAGATGACACGAAGCAAGGAAAAAGGGCAGAGTCAAAGAAAGAGACAGATTAGAGGAAGTTACAAGTACAGAACTTCCAGAAAGTGGGGGAACTATTTGTACGGAAGACCCCCAGGCATCCCCACGGGGGGGCTTTGAAATCTTCTTTATTCATCTCCTTTCCTCGCAGTCATACACACCATCACACCACCCTATCTATCCCATTCATACTGGCCCCCAACCCTGTCTGGACTGTACTATGAAGTCATTTCAAAACAAGAATATGGGAGGGTTGGGCGAGTGTGTGTGTGTGTGTGTGTGTGTGTGTGTGCGTGTGCGTGCGCGTGCGTGTGTGTGCGTGTGTGCGTGTGCGTGCGTGCGTGCGTGCGTGCGTGCGTGTGTGTGTGCGTGTGTGTGTGTGTGTGTGTGTGTGTGTGTGTGTGTGTGTGTGTGTGTGTGTAGAGAGAGAGAGTGAGCATTTTGTCAGTAAGACAATACATATTGGCAATAACTTTGACAGGTTTCCAGCCCACTGTGATCCATTTCTTACTTTAGTCCAACGTCTAGACACCATCTTAACCCATCCCTTCCTCCCCCCCCCCCCCCCCCTGCCCTTAAAGGGTTAAATCTCGAATAGTAGTTTAAAGACAGTCTGGATGGTAAAGACTTCCAGACTTTGTGGCGTCGACTCTCCATCTAGTAACTACGACAAAAAGACTATATAGTGGGAACAGCGCCATTGGCGTCAGTCTCGTAGCAGTATGTTCGGTAAACATCATGTCACAATAATATAGACGTCAAGAAAAGTTAAGGACACCGATTCAATTCGCTCCGTTTTCTGTATTGAAGCATGTTGAAGTGGTGTTTAATAGGGCATTGGCCACGTGAGGGCGACCTTGTATTTCACTGAGTTGAATTTAGAGAGTTGAATTAGAAAGGTCAGCGTAACTCGGGCAGAACGAGTGCGGGCAAATTAGTAGTCCAGTATAGAGAACGAACACTCGTGGCAAGCGCCCTATTGTGTGAGATTGGGAGTTCTTTAGGCATGACAACGACTACAGATAATGGCCAGATATGTAGTTTGGCGCATGCATCTCTATTTTGCTCAACTCAGTTGAGCACCCCCCTCCCTCCTCCCCAATGACTGTTCGGGAATCAACGAAATATACATACAGACGTTCTACCAGTTCTAAGCATTCAACATGATGTCTATTGGGGGCAGTTAGTGAGTGCACACGATTGCTGTTTAACATTGTTTATGCATTAGCTGTGAATGTAATAAGGGCCTGGACGACTGCATACCCCCAATAAATGGTATCCTGAATCTTCTTCTTCTTCTTCTTCTCGTACGTCAGAGGGACACCCCAGCATCCAATATGAAGGCGGCCGTATGTTGCAGGTCCTCCAGTCTTCCGAAGAGCTTCTGGGCCACAGAGACGGGGTCTGGCCAGGTCTTTTTTCTTTGCTGTTGGAACAGTGGACATGACGATATGTTGAATAATGCATTACATTTTGTTTTAACAAACCTATATTTCATTGGTCGGTAAACAGTCTTCACGATGCTCAACAGTAAACAATGGAGATGGTCAAGATCTGTGTTCATTTTGTGTGTGTACCTAAATAAGCCCCAATCTCCTCAAAATGTCATACTATATTAACATGCCTCAATATTATCAACAATAGAGCGACTTCAATCGGTGGTCGTTAAATGTTGTTGATGTGTGTGCAAACATAGAAATGTAGGATATGAAAGAGTGGCACGTCACTGTACACAGACAGACAGGGAAAATGTAATATACATACACATTCACTCATACCCATACATTGTATAAGCATATTTGACCCAGCTCC
>CM065687.1:9314331-9316831 GCA_017654935.2 Phymorhynchus buccinoides
AGTGAGTTATAGGTTTGTGGCTTGAGCCACAAACAAAAATGCATAGAGATCACTGAGAGAAATAATAATAATAATAATAATAATAATAATAGTGAATCATTTATATAGCGCATTCCTCCACCAATGTGGAGCTCTATGCGCTTAACAACAACAAAAATTAAGAAGCAACAAATTCAACAACAACACGAAATAATCGCTCACGCACATGCAAATAGGCATACACATACACACCCCACCCACACATACACGCACGTACCGGCACATACACACACACACACACACACATACACACACACACACACACACACACACACACACACACACACACACACACACACACACACTCACACACACACACACACACACACACACACACACACACACACACACACACCACCGTTACCATCACCACCACTCACCCCACCCAAAAAACACAATACAAAATACAATCAGTTGAACAAAGCATCAACACACACACTCTCTCTCTCTCTCTCTCTCTCTCTCTCTCTCTCTCTCTCTCTCTCTCTCTCTCTCTCTCTCTCTCTCTCTCTCTCTCTCTCTCTCTCTCTCTCTCTCTCTCTCTCTCTCTCTCCTCTCTCTCCTCTCTCTCTCTCTCCTCTCTCTCTCTCTCTCTCTCTCTCTCTCTCTCTCTCTCTCTCTCTCTCTCTCTCTCTCTCTCTCGCTCTCTCTCAAAGCTCGCGCGCGCGCACAAAGCTGACATAGACATTGCAGTCAACACACAGTGAAACTAATATGGGGGGGAGGGGAGTGTGTGTGTGAGAATAGAGTCCAGAAGTAATGTGGCCTAAAGGTTGTGATGTAGCTTGAACAGGTGGGTCTTGAGAGCTGATTTGAAACATTGCAAGGACTGGATATGGCGGATTTCGCGTGGTAAGGAGTTCCAAACTGATGGGGCCGAAAAGGAAAAGGAGCGCTCACCAAACATTTTTGTTCGTGTACTAGGAACACAGAGAATTTTGGAATCTGAAGATGACCGCAATTGCCTTGATGGAGTATAGACAGAAAGCATGTCAGAAATGTAGCTAGGGGCATTTCCAGAGAAATAAGAATGACATAGAGTGGAAATTTTGTAGTCAATACGTGCTTTGATGGAAAGCCAATGAAGGGATATCAGGAGTGGTTGAACATGATGATACTTAGAGACCTTGAGGACAAGTCTGGCAGCAGAGTTCTGGACTTTTTGAAGCTTGTCAATGAGGTGTTGGGGGCAGCCATACAAGAGTGAATTACAATAATCTAGTTTAGAGAGAACAAAAGCGCAGACTAGTATTTTAGTAGTATCTATAGACAGGAGATGGCGAATCGTACCAATGCGACGCAGCTCACAGTATGCTGACCGACAGATAGTTTGAACTTGTGAGTCAACACTCATATCTTGAGAGATGTGGAAGCCAAGATTTCTAGCAGAAGGAGAAAAAGGTATTTGAGTGTCACAGACAGAGATGGAATCAGGCTTTGGGTACGAAAGTTTTCTAGATGGAGAGTGGATGAACAAGGCCTCCGTTTTGTCGTCATTCAGCTTCAGTTTGTTTTGTAGCATCCATGATTTGATGTTGCGAATGCAGAATTCAAGTGAAGATATAGAAGGAAGAATGGTAGATGGGGATACAGGCTTGTGGAGTTGTGTATCATCAGCAAAATCGTTCTGCATAACCCGCACCACGCAGTTTTCCTGTGGTTACCCACAAAATCGAGCAGTCAAAGGTGATCATTCTTTTTACCTGGAATATTTTATTTTTAGCCAGGTGTGACTGCCTTACAAATGCCCACAAATTGAAAACGAGACAGAGACTTTAAAGATCTACCAGATCACGTGTCAAAATCACGGGTTTCACGTGGGTTTTTTCGTTATAGCTGGAAATAAATCTTGTTTTGACCAGGTCTCACTCCCATACAAATGCCCCCAAATTCAAACCGAAACATCATTTTAAAGAGCAGCCTCAATTTGAATATGGGGACATGTGTATGTGGGTCACAGCTACCCAGAAAAAAACCAAGGGACTTAATCGTGGTGCGTCAGTGTATCTTTAAAGAGCAGCCTCAATTTGAACTGGGGGGGGGGGGAGCATTTGTATGCGGGTCACACCCACCCAAGAAAAACAACAAGGGAGTTAATCTGCTGGGTCAGTGGGTCTTTCTGAAAAGAGAAAACAACAAGGGAGTTAATCTGCTGGGTCAGTGGGTCTTTCTGAAAAGAGAAAACAACAAGGGAGTTAATCTGCTGGGTCAGTGGGTCTTTCTGAAAAGAGAAAACAACAAGGGAGTTAATCTGCTGGGTCAGTGGGTCTTTCTGAAAAGAGAAAACAACAAGAAAAGAAAAGACAAAAATAGTTCACGCTAACGTTGACGTAAAGAAAGGAAATGACGTCACAGCGGTGACAGGCTAACGGACGATGAAGCCTTCTTTCTGTCCGGTATAACTGCCCTAAATTAGACCAGTCTGGAGATATAGGAGGACGCACGAAGCGTAGGGGAGAGA
>CM065687.1:9324331-9326831 GCA_017654935.2 Phymorhynchus buccinoides
GAAACGACATAACACTTGTTTGTGTTTTGATTCTGTTTAATTTGCCGAACGTCACGACCATAAATAGCACTGGGTGTCTTGTGTTTTGATTGTTGTGCTGAATGTCCGTTTAATTGGCCGAACGGTCAGTTTAATTTGCTGAATGTTCGTTTAATTTGCCGAACGTCAGTTTAATTTGCTGAATGTTCGTTTAATTTGCCGAACGTCAGTTTAATTTGCTGAATGTCCGTTCAATTTGCCGAACGTCAGATTAATTTGCTGAAAGTCCGTTTAATTGGGCCTAGTCTTCCATTCTGTCCTTGGGGAGGGGGCACAGAGAGAGAGAGAGAGAGAGAGAGAGAGAGAGAGAGAGAGAGAGAGAGAGAGAGAGAGAGAACGAGAGAGAGAGAGAGAGAGAGAGAGAGAGAGAGAGAGAGAGAGAGAGGAGAGAGAGAGAAGAGAGGAGAGAGGAGAGAGAGAGAGAGAGAGAGTCGAGGAAGAGACAGAGACGGGAACGGAGGCAGGAGGAGGAACATGAGAGAGAGCGAGAGAGAGCGAGAGAGAGAGAGAGAGAGAGAGAGAGAGAGAGAGAGAGAGTAAAGAGAGAGAAGGGAAATATAGAGACACAGAGACAGAAACATATTGGATATTGAGAAACAAAAGGTGTTGACTGCAAAGTGGGGGAGGTGTGGTGGTACGTGTGATATGGGAAGATTTTAGCTACACATCAACGAATATTGAAATCATTATTGCCGAGTTTTAGTTTCTTTTCCGGACATTTCACGATTATTATTTTTTTTAGGAAATTTACAATGAAGCGTTTGCAGTATGTTAAAAAAAAGAGCCAAATTATCAGAAATAATTAAATGAACGTTTGTAATTAAAACGTTGTCACAGAGATGAACTAAAGCTACGAAGAAATGAAAATATGAAATAATATTAATTAAAGAACATTATGTTTCCAGAGTGCAAGTTATGAATTTGGATGCAACGAAACAACATAACCGAAAATAAAAGCTACAATAGGATTCATTAAACGAGGGAAATCAATGAAGCATTGATTGTTTTGTTTTTAAAATTAAGCTTATTATTAGAAAGGTTAAACTGGTCTTTTAAAGTGAAAACGGTTTTATGTTATGAGCGAGGAATATAAAAAAAAAATATAAAAAAATCTCAATGTCAATTTGTCTAGAAATCTTAATCGACGAAAAGTTTAATCCTAAGATTATTTCTTTAATACATAATTATCAAAGTAACGGTGTGTGTTGATAATGCTGCGAATAACTTGCCCAAATTAAGCGACAATATGGTTAGGCATAGGGATATGGGGGTCATTTAATATAGCTAATACTCGGTTTGTGTTGTTTAATAAGTTTGGCATATTCCCATTTGTGAGTTGCCCTAATAATAATGTTCTTTCCAAAGTAAAAACAACAAGAAATGTTGTGAAAAAAACTGCATTGAAACACATGCAAAACTTCGCGAGATATTAGCGATTATGTGTTTTGGGGTTTGAACCCCGTAACTGGCGCGACCTTGACCTTAATGTCAAACTAAATACATCAGTGGATAGCTTGCATCTTGGCAAACTAGTAAATTTGATGATGATAGACTGAATAGTTTTTGAGAAAAACGGACGAATAGCCGGACGGACGGACGGACGGACGGACGGACGGACGGACGGACGGACGGAGGCACGCCGGACGGATCAGACAGAAACAATAGTTCCCGAACCTTCGGCTCGGGGACTAAAAAAGAAGAAGAAGAGTTATTGAGATGCATAGTCGTTGACAGTCCTCCTCCTCCTCCTCCTCTTCTCTTTCTGTTTCTGCTTCTACTACTACTACTACTACTACTACTACTACTACTACTACTACTACTACTACTACTACTACTACTACTACTACTACTACTACTACTACTACTACTACTACTACTACTACTACTTCAGGCAATTGAGGCTATTGATTGAGACAACTGTGTATATTTTTTGCAAGCTCACTTACAAGGGCGTCATTTGTAATTAATTTGCTAGGCGTAACATTATGTATATTGTATTTTTCTTCAACGAGTTTTATCAATTGTATTCTTAGTTCCGTATGTTTTGCACAATTGTCTAAAAAAAATGAATTTGATCTTCTACATCATTACATTGTAAACATAATCTTTTCTCTATGTATATTATAATGTCTATCTTTTTCTATTTTAACCCTTTCACCGCCAGCCATATTTCAACCAAAACTGTCAATTAAATTTACCTGGGTAGAGAACAAAATCCAACTGCAGTATTGGGGATTCTTCTGTGACATATATAAAATAAGGTCTATCCTTACTTCCCAAAACTAAGACAATAGGGTCTTTGGATAATAGACCCCAATTTGATACCTTTTAGTGACATAGGTGTTAAATCACCGTGGTGCTAAAATGCGACTTTGGCGGTGAAAGTACATGGTGCCTGGTCCGGTCCTTGTAGGCTGGTCTTGTACCAGACAACCTGTCTGGGGTAACGACAGACGGGTCA
>CM065687.1:9334331-9339331 GCA_017654935.2 Phymorhynchus buccinoides
GGATAAATAGTTTTAAATGTTTTCCAAAAGATATAAAAAGTTACGAAATGGTGCAGAGATAACATTCTGGTTTACAGATTAAAATTATTGAAAAGCGAGGGGAGGCGACTCAGTGTATGTAATGATTGGAGTGGTAAAAATAGACCGCTGCCATAAACGGTTGCGAATCCGCGCTTGTTATCCTAGTTGGTTTACGTGTGTCATGTCTTCTATGCTTTTGTATTGCTGATTTTAAAAAAAAAGAAGGATCAAAAGCCCTCAAATGTATGCTGAACATGAAAAATGCCATATGAATGTAAACATAAATGAGTAAATATTATAAATAAGACAACACATCTTTTGGGCCTCAACCGAGAGGATTTTATGGTAAATGCGAGTGCAATGTCAAGATAGCAATCGCATACATACACAGAGAGAGGGGGGAGAGGGGTAGATAGTGAAAGAGAGAAGGAGGATGGGGTGTGGGGGTATAAAGTGTGGGGGGAGAAAAAGTCAAGCGCATGCGGGTGGGCGCGCGTGCATACACACACGCACACACACGCGCGCGCGCGCGCACGCACGCACACGCACACGCACACGCACGCACACACACACACACACACAGACACACACACACACACACACATACACAGAGCATATAAACACCACCAAAACGCATCAATGAAGAAAAGAAAAGGCTGTGAATGTGGAACCATTTCTCACAGGCAGATGCCCCCGCATCTTCTGCTTTCCCGTGAACTGCACAATATATACGACCTCCTAAACTGACAGCCTTTTCTGAAATTACCCTTCTTTTGTCTTACTGTAGTCTCTGTCTCACTCTGTGTGAGCCTCTCTCTATTTGTTATCTCTGACTGTGTTTGTTTCACTGTATTATTATTTCTGTCTGCTGCATTTTTAACCCCCTTTACTCTACGTCCCTTTCGCGTGGACTTTCACAACAAAATTAACCATCTCACCGCCAAAGTCGCATTTTAGCACCACAGTGATTTGACACCTATGTCACTATAAGGCATCAAATTGGGGTCTATTATCCAAAGACCCTATTGTCTTAGTTTTGGGAAGTAAGGATAGACCTTATGTTATATATGTCACAGAAGAATCTCCAATACTGCAGATGGATTTTGTTCTCTACCCAGGTAAATTTAATGGACATTTTAGGCTGAAATATGGCTGGCGGTGAAAGGGTTAAATGTATTTGCCACGGAGCGCTTACAGAACCAAAGAACCAGTACAAAGATTTCCCTAATTATGAATACAGTCATTCAGATTGGACTAAAATGTAATATGTCTTTTTTTCATTGCTGCATAGAATCAACTACAATACAGCTCTTAATCTCACTGTACTACAACAAATTTCGATGGCTTAGAGTCATAACGGACTATCTTTAGATATTCCATTGACTTCTTATTGACGCTATTGAAAACAACTAAGAACCTGTATTTAAAAAGACTGCAAATATTACAAAATGGGGATTATGCTTTTTATATTTCTGCAGTCTTTTTTTTATATACAAGTTGTTAGTTTTCGCAATAGGTTCAATAATATGTCAATGGACTATCTAAAGATAGTCCGTTTTGACTCCAAGCCATCGTTAGTGAAGGTTTCTCTAATTATGAATACAAAGTCATTCAGATTGGACTAAAATGTAATGCTGTTTTTTTTCCCATTGCTGCATAGAATCAACTACAATACAGCTCCTGTTAGTTTTGGTTCCTACGCGGAGCCTTAAGCAAATAAAAAGGAAACAAAAAGAAAAAGGAGAAGGAAAAGAAAATTACCTAACGGGAATTTATTTTATTTGCCTCATGGCTCAGAGTAGGAACCAAAACTAACATGAACAATCCGGAGTCGGAAAGTATCTTTGCTCAAATACAGCTTTTAATCTCACTGTACTATTTAGCCCAAGCTTGATTTTTATTTCCAACCTAGAATAAAAGCATTTCAATGTCATGACTATGGATGTAGGTTATGCATAACAGAAATCATGCAAATCATCACGCATATTGACAATGCTATCATAAGTACATTGTTTATCACTTGGTCATCACATGGTCAACCCTGGGAGAGGGGGTATGCATTAATCACAGATCCAGGGTGGTAGAGATTTCAAACTGACACGACCTGCAGTCCAATCAATCTCATGTCAATGCAAGCATAACTGACATCAGGCTGACATATTCATATCACCCCCCCCACACACACACACACACACACACACACACACACACCACTCTCCCATCATATTCGTACACTCACTTTACCATCCTACTATTTCGTTTCTCAAGTCAACGCTCTCTCTCTCTCTCTCTCTCTCTCTCTCTCTCTCTCTCTCTCTCTCTCTCTCTCTCTCTCTCTCTCTCAGTCTCTCTCTCTCTCTCTCTCTCTCTCTCTCTCTCTCTCTCTCTCTCTCTCTCTCTCTCTCTCTCTCTCTCTCTCTCTCTCTCTCTCTCAGAATGGAAGACTAGGCCCAGCCTAAATTCTTATCCTTGTAAAATAATGTGTCTGAAGTCTGAAGTCTGAAGTCTCTCTCTCTCTGAAAGATGGGCGTTTCCTATATTTTGCGAACATTTTACTTATATCAAACATTTTGCTGATGAATTTTGGTTATTTGATTTAAAAAACCCAATCCCTCCCCCAATCCCACACAAATCATTGAAACGTAATGTTGATCAATATTTATTTTCAAATGGTTAAAGTCTCTCTCTCTCTCTCTCTCTCTCTCTCTCTCTCTCTCTCTCTCTCTCTCTCTCTCTCTCTCTCTCTCTCTCTCTCTCTCTCTCTCTCTCTCTCTCTCTCTCTGGTAAGATGTAACGTGGTGATAGTCCTGACATGGCCTTTGTTGTTGACGGGGCTATAATTTTAATCTTAAATCTTCTCTCTCTCTCTCTCTCTCTCTCTCTCTCTCTCTCTCTCTCTCTCTCTCTCTCTCTCTCTCTCTCTCTCTCTCTCTCTCTCTCTCTCTCTCTCCGCTCTCTCTCTCTCTCTCCATCTCTCCATTCTCTCTGCTCTCTCTCTCTCTCTCTCTCTCTCTCTCTCTCTCTCTCTCTCTCTCTCTCTCTCTCCATCTCTCCATTCTCTCTCTCTCTCTCTCTCTCTCTCTCTCCATTCTCTCTGCTCTCTGCTCTCTGCTCTCTCTCTCTCTCTCTCTCTCTCTCTCTCTCTCTCTCTCTCTCTCTCTCTCTCTCTCTCTCTCTCTCTCTCTCTCTCTCTCTCTCTCTCTCTCTCTCTCTCTCTCTCTCTCTCTCTCTCTCTCTCTCTCTCTCTCTCTCCCAGTCGACAGTTATGAACGTTATCTCCACCACAGTATCTACCAGCACTCATAAGACCTACCCACCCCTCCCACCCCCACACACACATATGCACACCCACAACCATCTCTACAGTCAACAATGCTTGTTTATCTCCCCTGATAGCATCATGGCGGCGGCCAGGTCCATGAAATGAGAAAGGGAGGCCACTACGGACGACTCTCGTTTAGTCTTTTATCTTGATCAGGGTGTGATGGGCCCTGGCCCGCATGGCGTACGAATACGTTATGAACAGGGAACAACTACTTTCCAGTTATGTTTATCGACGAACAGGAACTACTTTTTAAGTTACGAACAACGGGAGGTATTTTCCGGTTATGTTATGAATTAGGGGAATACTTTTCAGTTATGATATGAATGGTTTTTTGGTTTTTCTTACCCTGGCTTAAAGACTCCAGGGATCACCCCAACAGCCGAAGCACTTGAACACTGTGATACAAATTCATCAGCTGAGAGTATTACGTGTGTGACTGGGTTTTTTTAATTACCCCTGCCACGTGCGCAGACACACTCCGACTTCGGAGGATTTTAGACTGATGATGTTATGCTAGGAGCTTGTCATGGCTTAAGACACTCCCCGACACAACCATGGCATAACATAACAACATTTTGATGTAGCCCTGGTGTTCTAGCTTATGTCAATGAGTTGGTCTGACACAGCCTCATGCCAAGGCGCATGATATGTATAGATGGGGAATAGTTCTCATTCAGATGCAGAGGTTGATAGTATGCCGTTTGGCGAGTTAGACCAGTGGACCGGTTTTTATGACCCACTCTCCAGGGGATTCTTCCCAGAGAGAGTGAAGGGATGTTACTGCTGATGGGTGTAAGTGATCAGCTGAAGATCTTTGTACGTTACTTTGCTTAAAGACCTACTGACCCACCACGATTAAGTCCCTTGGGGTTTTTTTCTGTGTAGCTGAGACCCACATACATACAAATGCCCCCAACTTCAAATTGAGGCTGCTCTTTAACATGATGTTTCGTTTTCAATTTGGGGGCATTTGTATGAGAGTCACACCTGGTCTAAGCAAGATTTCTTACCAGCTGTAAGCGGGGAAAAACACGTGAAAGCTGTGATTTTGACACGTGATCTGCTCTCTCTCTCTCTCTCTCTCTCTCTCTCTCTCTCTCTCTCTCTCTCTCTCTCTCTCTCTCTCTCTCTCTCTCTCTCTCCCTCTCTCTCTCTCTCTCTCTCTCTCTCTCTCTCTCTCTCTCTCTCTCTCTCTCTCTCTCTCTCTCTCGGATGGGTGATGGGGGTGGGGGGGGGAGTGGGGGGGGGGGGTGTAGAGAACAGTACCCTCTCTCCCTCCCCTCCCCCGGTATGTTATGAAGGGGGGGGGGGGTGTAGATAATATATCTGTCATATGCATAGTGTGTGTTTGTTTGTTTGTGTGTGTGTATGTGTGTGTGTGTGTGCGCGTGCGTGTGTGTGCGTGTGTGTGTGTGTGTGTGTGTGTGTGTGTGTGTGTGTGTGTGTGTGTGTGTGTGTGTGTGTGTGTGTCAAGTCAAAGTCAAAGTCAAAGTCAAAAATGCTTTATTATCACGTGATTACAGTGTGGTCTCGTACAAGCACAAAAACAAGCAAGGAAACACATCTGCATGCAATAACAAATGGAAACAAAACTAAGAAAAAAAGAAAAAGAAAAAAAAGGGACAACAAATCACGCTGTGCGTGTGTGCGTATG
>CM065687.1:9344331-9351831 GCA_017654935.2 Phymorhynchus buccinoides
GTCAAGATCAAGAACTTCACCGTGGAACAATAGGTATTTTCTGTGTGTGTGTTGTATTGTGTGTCGCTCTTAGATTATTTGCTGCTATTATTGTATCCATTTATATTGTGTATGATTGTGTGAGTGATTGAGATTACATTTTTGTTATTATTTAAATTGGCGTTTGAATGTCACGTAAGTGGAGACTGTATGACGCGAGAGCATGCTCTTTTGCGGAATGAGTCAGATGCGTGAGTTGTGAGTTTTCATTTCTGCCTGACTAAGCTTTGTTTATGACTGTGAGAACGCTCTTCTTGTGTGTGTGTGTGTGTGTGTGTGTGTGTGTGTGTGTGTGTGTGTGTGTGCGTGCGTGCGCGTGCGTGTGCGTGTGTGTGTGTGTGAAAGTCAAAAGTCAAAAATACTTTATTATCACGTTATGTGAAATTATAGTGTGGTCTCGTACAAGCACAATGCAAGCAAGGAAACGGCTATATTCACATTTATGCCCGTCTGCTGGCGTCAAGAACGATAATTTACAACAGAAAAGAACATAGCGATTGCTTTTTCAGTCAACAGATTATCGTTCTTGACCGGGTTGACGGGCATAAATGTGAATGTAGCCGCAAACGCATTAGCATGCATTAAAAATGGAAACAAAACTAAGGAAAGATGGATAACAAATCATGCTTCGCAAGAAGTTGGACATAGTTAGTGTGTGTGTGTGTGTGTGTGTGTGTGTGTGTGTGTGTGTGTGTGTGTGTGTGTGTGTGTGTGTGTGAGCGTGCGCGCGCGATTGAGTGTGTGCGTGCGCGCGTGCGCGCTGTGCATCCTTATTTGTTTAATTCTTCCAAATTTTCGACCTGCAGTCGGTTATCAGTGCATTCCACACGTAAGCATTAGCGGTATTGTATTGTCGGTGACTGGCGGCCATACCACAGCGCATTGTCAGGGGCGTTTCGCACGGTCCATAAACCCCACACTGACAGACTCCGGTCGCCATTATCCATCACACGGCAGCTACCACCGTCACTTCCAATGCAACGCAACTAAGCATATACAATGCTCACCCACTCCCCTCTTCATTCCCCTTTCTTTCTCGTCCACAATCATCCCGTAACCATCTTCACATCGTTGCCAAACGTTTGTTTTGTGGTGAGTGTATGTTTCTCTTTTTACTTGTCTTCTGCCACAAAGTCGACTCGACGACCCTTAACTCTTCTCTCCACAAACCAAGTTATGTCCCTTGCGCGTTGACAGTTTTATGGCGGGAAGCTCGCGGCTGGGCTTAGCATGATGCTTGCAGCTCAGTAGCATGGCTGACTTTGTTTTTTTAGTCTGCGCTGTTGTTTTATTTATTTATTTAGGAAACTTATATAGCGCATTACCTTAAAGCTCAATGCGCTTTACAAAAACAATAGAAAGTTAAAAACAAGCACAAAAAAAAAATGTGATTCGCACACGCACACGCACGCACGCACGCACGCACGCACGCGCACGCACACACACACACACACACACACACACACACACACACACGCACACACACACACACAAACACACACACACACACACACACACACACAGACGCGCAAGCGGAAACATGCAGTACATAAACACATTATATAAATAATACACATTGAATGAAGAAAATGTACAATGACTCCTTATCCATGTAAACTATCAAAAATATAACTTTTAGCTAACAATAGATGGGATGCACACACATTTGCACACACACACACACACACACACACACACACACACACACACACACACAAACACACACACACACACATATGCGTTTTATTTATTTTCAGCATTTATTTTTCTTAACTTTCTTGAAGCTTTGTTCTCCTGGTTTTTTTTATTTTTATAGGTGCAGCACATCTCCCTGTCCCATGGTTGGTTAGCAATAATTTATTGATTTGGATAACCTCCTCCGGTCAGGAACAGACACATATGGGACACTAGTAGATATAAAGATGGTGGGGACGATCCTGGAGGCAATGCCCGGAGGCAGTGCAACACCAGGAAAGTCCCGAATTTTATATTAATATTGATATAGCTGGCTAATGATTTATTTGCCCAGGACCTCTTCGAAATCCGCCATGCTGGAATGCGTCGGTGTGAAAATAAAAAAGAAAGGCTTAAAAAATCCATTAGCTGATTGTCAAGGAAAATAACAAATGATAAAACTTGAGCAGGACAGAAGTCATAATAAAGGCCATTATTAACCCTTCCCGTACCCCGTGGGTGTGTTTGACCCATACTTTTATTTTTGCCCAGGCTTTCAAAACCTTCATCGAATCTTGCTGCCATGACTTTGTCAATGCGATTCGGTGTGCACGCCATACATCAAGCATTTGTGTTGAAAATAAAAAAACAAAGGTCTTAAAAAATAACACATTAGCTGCATTGGTCAAGGAAAATAACAAATGATAAAACTTGAGCAGGACTTAGAAGTCATAATAAAGGCCATTATTTAACCTCTTCCCGTACCCCGTGGGCTTTGTTTGATACCCATACTTTTACTTTTTGCTTCAATTTTCAAAGAAAGTTCATTGAATCTTGCTGACGCAATTTTATTACTTTGTCAATGAAAGACACGAGCATGTGGACACACAACACACAAGCATTTTGCGCACACACACACAACAAGCGCGCAAACAAACAACAAATTCGTCGTGTAATATGTAGCGCAACAAGAGTAAAACAGTTACAATATGAACATTCTAAGAAGAAACATAGAGACCACATTCACATGTAATCAAGTTGAATATACTGCATGAAATAAAATCATACTGCCATCGATATCTAACTGACTAATTAGAATAGCAAAGTTTGCAAAAACAAAAATTTCTATCCTATACAACATTGGAAGACGCTTCTAAGTTCTACATACAAAATGCGAATTCTAAAATAATTGTATACTTTTTTACAAGTGCAATAAAACGCCCTGGTTCATTGCCTCCCCCCCGTTCTTTCCTCGCACACAAACACTTCAATCATAATCTTCTACTATTATTGAATGCATATTTGCCATCATGTAAATGGATGAACATGTACGTTAAATATAGCAAACGATAAGAGGTTGAAGTGCTCAATCTGCAACAAGAAAGACAAGACTGAAAAAGGCTAATGTTAAGATCAGCTCCCTCCGCTGTTCCAGGGTGAAGTTGGCCCACCATTCATTACCTTTTTCGTTAAGCTGAGACACGCGGGAACAGCTGGAGGGAGCTGATCTTAACATTTGCCCTGAAACCCCCCTCCCCCCCCCCCAAGAAAGAACCGAGAAATGGAGGAGGGGGTGTGGATCTGTATCTTTACCCAACAAAACAAACTGTTGTCTTTTGAAAACAGCCTGAGATAGAACACGTTTCTGGGTGTCTGCGATTCACTATGATAATTCAACAGGGTCATTTTATGTCTCTACGTCTTTAAATAGCATTTTATTTCTAAAAGTCACAAATGAAAATCAACAATGATCGTTAGATAGGCAACAAGAAAACATATATATATATAATTATCTCTACGCCTTCATGGTGTGTATATTTACGTTGTCCCTAAAATAGACGTCTATTTCCAGGTTCGATATTTTTGTTGTTAATTAATCCAGTCAGTTTGTTGTCTGCTCGCGAGGATTGACGTCACTGTGATGTGCACGTGATATAAACTGGCCAACACTGCGCGAGAGTTTAACTAGGTCATTGCGTGCAAAATACAGGCTTGATATTTTGAAGAGGGATTTAAATACGGTCACAGCGACACATGTAAAGGGCGGGAAGGGGGGGAGGGGGGGGGGGGGGGGATTTGTTTATTTGGGTCGATCGGTCACTGAGTGCTAGACTGAGTGCTTGTGTGTGTGTGTGTGTGTGTGTGTGTGTGTGTGTGTGTGTGTGTGTGTGTGTGTCTGTGTGTCTGTGTGTGTGTGTGTGTGTGTGTGTGTGTGTGTGTGTGTGTGTGTGTGTGTGTGTGTGTGTGTGTGTGTGTGTATGTGTGTATGTGTGTGTGTGTGTGTGTGTGTGTGTGTGTGTGTGTGTGTGTGTGTGTGTGTGTGTGTGTGTGTGTGTGTGAGTGAGAGAGAGAGGAGAGAGAGGGATAGATCAACGATCAACGAACATTTAATGACCAAGGCCATATGCCCCATGTCATATAGGGAAAAAGGGGGAAGGGAATACATAGTAAAAACAACACAAAAATACACACACACACCAAAAGCAATAAATAGCATACAGTTATCAAAACGGTTAGAGAGAGAGAGAGAGCGAGAGAGAGAGAGAGAGAGAGAGAGAGAGAGAGAGAGAGAGAGAGAGAGAGAGAGAGAGAGAGAGAGAACTCGGAACTCGGAAATTGTTTAATGTATATCGGCCTTAGGCCACAATGCATATCGAGAGAGAGAGAGAGAGAGAGAGAGAGAGAGAGAGAGAGAGAGAGAGAGAGAGAGAGAGAGAGAGAGAGAGAGAGAGAGAGAGAGAGAGAGAGAGAGACAGAGACAGAGACAGAGACAGAGAGAGAACTTGAAAACTTGAACTTTATTTTTCAAGGATAAAGATTTTAGGCAACGCCTAGTCTTCCAATCTGTCCTTGATACATATACGAACATGGAATACAAACATGGCAAGGCATACAATTACACATATTTGAACACAAAGGTAGCAAAGCAGGTAAGTTGAAATATGGATTTATAAGACTTGCATACGCACATGCATAATTGTTAAGAGAGAGAGAGAGAGAGAGAGAGAGAGAGAGAGAGAGAGAGAGAGAGAGAGAGAGAGAGAGAGAGAGAGAGAGAGAGAGAGAGAGCGAGCGCAAATACACGCAGACGGAGACGCATGCATGCACGCATGTTTTGCTCAATGGTTCGTACGAGCTTAGTTCGGTTAAGGTTTCGGCACACGCTACCACAAGTGAGTCGCTACAACTAGTGTTATACCCCAAGTTGCAGTCAAAATCGCAGAGCTCGTGGCACACGCTGCAACTTTGATACAACCCCCTTGCAATCCTGTGCTGAACCAACCACAGGTAGACTCAGAAATATTGTTCTAAAATGTATGCAGACTACTCAAAGTTTATTATGCAAACTAAAATGCCAAACTGACAGAAAATAGTGTACAGATCAAAACGATGGTCAGTACCAGAGAGCGATGTCGAGTAGGCCTGTCTAAAAACTCGAACTGACAAAGAATACTAGGCCTGCATGCGGTGCTTTACACATCGTTTTGATCTACATAGATTGAAAAAGAAAACATCATGTGCAAGTACTTATCATTCATGATGCCGCCCATTTCACGGTTTATTTGGATTTTGGCCTCTTGGACCCTGTCCCGATTTTTGTAATCGGGACTCCTGGTTCCCAAATGCAGGGGAAACTACACATTAAGTCGATCAGTTTGCATGTTTCAGTCCGACGCTTTCACTCCACCATTGTGACGCAAAAAACACGTGATAGGAAACGACGCTCTGATTGGCTGCAACCTACGACTTGCTGCAAGTAGGGGCTCAGAAATACGATCGTTTTCTATCGCCCTACAACCCACAACTGCAACCCTACAGCCTTGTTGTAGATGGCATGCAACTGTTGCAACCACAAAGTTGCGGGCTGCAACTGGCAAAAGTTGCAGCGTGTGCCGCAGCCTTTAGTTTGCCTTGTAACGCGAACCGTTTAACCAGAGAGTTATTTCAACTCTCAGTTAAGGGGTAGCCGCACATATACGAATAGTATCTGAATGCGATGCGATTTTGACGATACGAGTCCTGAATCACGTGGAATTCATGTGTTGGGTCTACATATACTTGAGTATAGTGAGCGAAAAGAGCGGAATTACTTTACTGAAAGTATTTCACGTGATTCATAGCGACTCACATCGTCCAAATCGCATTGCATTCGGATGCGAATCGTATGTATGTGTGGCTGGCCCTTTGGACCAAATAATGGCGTGGGATAATTCCCCGTTGAAGTGTCCCACATCTGAATGACCGGCCAGATACATTGAAATGCTGCTGGATCCTCGATGACTGTGGGGAGAGAGAGAGAGAGAGAGAGAGAGAGAGAGAGAGAGAGAGGGAGAGAGAGAGAGGGAGAGAGGAGAGAGAGAGAGGGAGAGAGGGAGAGAGAGGGAGAGAGAGAGAGAGGCAGAGAGGGAGAGAGAGAGAGAGAGAGAGAGAGAGAGAGAGAGAGAGAGAGAGAGAGAGAGAGAGAGGCAGAGAGTGAGAGAGAGAGAGAGAGAGGCAGAGAGAGAGAGAGAGAGAGAGAGAGAGAGAGAGAGAGAGAGAGAGAGAGAGAGAGAGAGAGAGAGAGAGAGAGAGTGTGTGTGTGTGTGTGTGTGTGTGGGAGAGGTGGTGTGAGAGGAGTGGGGGGGGGGGGGGGGGGGGGGGGGGGTGGGGGGGGGGGCGCTCAATGGAGCTCTTGGGGAGTTGTCAAAAAGCGCGAATATGTCAATTTGTGCTAGTGTTCTAACCTCTAAACAATTTGCGCGAACCTGAAGTATGCAATTTGCGCGACTATCCCACATAGATAGACAGAACGAGACAGAGATAGAACACACAAACAAACGGACAACGCACACGCGCGCACGCACGCACGCACGCACGCACGCACGCACGCACGCGCACGCACGCACACGCACACGCACACGCACACACACACACACACACACATTTTAGTTAATTGATTTTTGTGTTTGTTTTAAAAGTCTAATATCATTATTGTCGTGAACTTTTTTTATTACTATCAGAAATTCACGGAAGGGGTTCGCGC
This sequence comes from Phymorhynchus buccinoides, assembly GCA_017654935.2. Taxonomy (NCBI): domain Eukaryota; kingdom Metazoa; phylum Mollusca; class Gastropoda; order Neogastropoda; family Raphitomidae; genus Phymorhynchus; species Phymorhynchus buccinoides. The sequence goes on from CM065687.1 coordinate 9,351,068, forward strand.
TTTTTGACTATCAGACATTCGCGCATTTTGTATACAGAAAGCATTCGCGCATTTGGTATGTTCGCTCAAATTGACGGTTACCATTCTTGGCGATATGTTGTTCAATGGTTGGAATTAACCCTTTGACCGCCAATGTCACATTTTGCACGCAATGACTTAACAATCATGTCATAAAAGCTATTAAAATCAGGGTCTGTTATTCGACGATATTGTGTTCCTGAATTTAGGCAGTAAGGATTGGACCCCATTCTAAATGTGTCACAGAGAAATCCAACAATATTGCAGACAAAATATTATCCGTAGCCAAGTAGCTTTAATGGAACTTTTTGGCTCAAAGATGGCTGGCGGTGAAAGGGTTAAGACTAGTGATGGCCAATTGGCCTTATTGCTTGATTAATCAAGAAACGCCGGCAAGTTCTGTTTGAACGTAAACGTGACATATCTGCGCATAGTTATAATAAACATTCCATTCTGCAAGCTTATGTTATATTTACAACCATATACAAAGCTAGTTCGTATTTTTTTTATTTTTTTTCGTTTATAAACTCGATAATTTCCTGGTATTGCAGTACCTCCAGGATCGTCCTACCATATATGTATTATCTAATAATGACTCACGTGTGCCTGTTCCAGGCCGGAGGACGTTAATCAGATTTTCATTCCATTCTGATTTATAGTGTAGTGTTTAAAACCTTTTTTTTGTGATTCTACTTCTTCTTTTTTTCCTGTCGCATTTTGTCATCAATCCTTTTCTCTCTGTCTGT
>CM065687.1:9359331-9374331 GCA_017654935.2 Phymorhynchus buccinoides
GAAGGACTTGGACGTTCGGTTCGATTTTCCTGTCCAACTTAGAAAGAAAGAGCGAGGGAGGCCGGGATTGGAACCCGGGTCACTCACGCTGCCGTAACATTTGGCAGGTGTCTTGTTGGCGGCCTGTGCTCCGGGAGAGGCGACGGGCGCAAGGAAGTTAAGACGAATAAATCAGACACGCTGTCATTTGAAATCAAGGACTCATCTTCAATAGTAGGAAGCATAAAATGAGTTTGCGTTGGATGGTCCTTCAAGCGTATGAAACTCGCTTGGGAAAGTTTTCGATATTTTTTTTAAAGATACACTGACCCACCACGACTAAGTCCCTTGGTGTTTTTTTCCTGGGTAGCTGTGACCCACATACAAATGCCCCCAACTTGAAATGGAGGCTGCTCTTTAAAGTGATGTTTCGTTTTCAATTTGGGGGCATTTGTATGGGAGTTAAACCTGGTCAAAACAGGATTTCTTACCAGCTATAAGAGGGAAAATCCGTGATTTTGACACGTGATCTGGTGGGTCTTTAATGGGTCGCGTAGCAAACGTGAATCTGCATATTTATCATTGGTAGATATGGTACTATTGCAGAAAGAGAGTAGGTCTTCACTAAGTTGAAATTGACTCCAAAATGCATTGAATTCCGTTATTATATATATATATATAAAATGATGCTATCTGTGGTCAGCCGACTGCATTTTTCATTTACGTTTTTCTTTTTCTTTTCTGTTTTTTTTCTGAATGATTCTATCACTGTAGTGTCTCCGTTTCTTTGTCTGTCTGTTTGCCTGCCTCTCTGTCTCTGTCTCTCTGCCTCTCTGTCTTTGTCCCTCTGCCATCTGTCTCTGTCTGTCTTTGTCTCTCTGTCTTTGTCTCTCTGTCTGTCTTTGTCTCTCTGTTTCTGTCTCTGTCTCTGTCTCTCTGTCTCTGTCTCTCTCTGTCTCTGCCTCTCTGTCTATGTCTCTCTGTCTCTCTCTTTGCCTCTCTGTCTCTGTCTCTATATGTCTCTGCCTCTGTGTCTCTCTGCCTCTGTCTTTGTCTCTCTGTCTCTGTCTCTCTGTCTCTGTCTCTGTCTCTGTCTCTCTGTCTCTGCCTCTCTGTCTCTGTCTCTCTGTCTCCCTGTCTCTGCCTCTCTGCCTCTCTGTCTCTGCCTCTCTGTCTCTGCCTCTCTGTCTCTGCCTCTCTCTGTCTCTGTCTCTGTTCTCTGTCTCTCTGTCTCTGTCTCTCTGTCTTTGCCTCTCTGTCTCTGTCTCTATGTCTCTGCCTCTCTGTCTCTCTGCCTCTGTCTCTATGTCTCTGTCTCTGTCTTTGTCTCTCTGTCTCTGTCTCTATGTCTCTGTCTCTCTGTCTCTGTCTCTCTGTCTCTGTCTCTCTGTCTCTGTCTCTGTCTTTGTCTCTCTGTCTCTGTCTCTATGTCTCTGTCTCTGTCTCTGCCTCTCTGTCTCTGTCTCTCTGTCTCTGCCTCTATGTCTCTGTCTCTGTCTTTGTCTCTCTGTCTCTGTCTCTATGTCTCTGTCTCTGTCTCTGTTTCTGCCTCTCTGTCTCTGCCTCTCTCTCTGCCTCTCTCTCTCTGTCTCTGTCTCTGTCTCTCTCTCTCTCTCTCTCTCTCTCTCTCTCTCTCTCTCTCTCTCTCTCTCTCTCTCTCTCTCTCTCTCTCTCGACAGATATCCTTTATATATATAAATTCGTATGTTGTATCTGTAATATATTGGTTTAAACTAATGCAAATGGATACCAAATGCTACCCCATAAGGCTTATCAGATGTTGTTAAACATGGACTCTTTAGGTAAACTATGTTGGGTTACATAAATTTGAGAAATTCTATGTTGTAGTGGTTTTAATAATTTTATTGTCTGGCTTCAGCAGAATCTTGGTGATGCTAAGATGTTTTTAAATATTTTCAAACAGAGATTGATTGATATGTACATACAGGAATGGAGTGGAACAATTAGGGATAGAAATAGATACATATCATATCGATCATTCAAGACTGTATTTGAAAAATAAAAATAAATTCTATAAATGGATTTTGATTAAATGTATAATGTGACTGTTCTAAAATGTATGTATCATTCTCCCAGAGAGATAGCAGTAGCATAAATATTTCATTCATGATCTCACTGATCGGCTGATATATGCTCTTTTTGTAAAAAATAATAATGTTGTTAGCTATTGTCCTTACTTTTCGTATTATTTTGGCAGGCCCCTTCTGCCCTTCCTCCCAATGTTGTATTGTGGCCTAAGGCCAATGTACAAATAAACTTCCGAGTTCTCTCTCTCTCTCTCCCTCTCTCTCTCTCTCACACACGCGCGCGTATACACACACTCTCTCTCTCTCTCTCTCTCTCTCTCTCTCTCTCTCTCTCTCTCTCTCTCTCTCTCTCTCTCTCCTCTCTCTCTCTCTCTCTCTCTCCTCTCTCTCTCTCTCTCTCTCTCTCTCTCACACACACCACACACACACACACACAAACACACACACACACACACACACTCGCGCACACACACAAAATACTCCCCCCCCCCCCCCCCCCCCCCGTTGTTTTTCTTTGTCTCTTCACTTGTTCCCATCTGTTTAGATCTGTCATTATCTTGTCTGTTATATATTTTCTTTCACTCCTTCCTACCTTTATTCTCACCCTCAGTCACAACCCTCCACATTATCTCCCCCTCCTTTACACCCTTTCCCTCTCCCCCCCTCCCCCCCCTCCCCCTCCCCCTCTCTCCCCCCCCCTCTTTCCCTCTCCCCCCCTCTCCCCCCCCCCCCCCACTCCCCCCCCTCCCCCCCCCTCTCCCTCCCTCCCCCCCCCCCCCCCCCCCCCCCCGCCAAAGACCTTGACAGTGACTGCAAGCAATGATAGGCTTTCAAGCAAATTGGATTTTCTGCAGAGAAGAACAGACAAGAAGAGTTGGGCTGTCACCGCCTGTGTTGGGTTTCTTTTTCTTATTGTGATGACACCTCTCAGATTTCTTCACACACACAAAAAAGGGAGAAACAAATTTGGTTAAAGGGGCACCCTGACGGATGAATTTTTTCCTTGCCAAAAAACACATCGAGATCACCAGATAGACAGCCCTTTTCAAGGATAGGAACACTCACTTTGCCCTGGTTTCCCATAATAATATCAAACCGTCAAAACGGCGAGTCCTCCTCGGCGGAGTTGCCGGAGAGAGAAGCCATTTTGGACGGGGTGGGTGGAGGCCACTCAAGAGCGTTTGAAGCTTTTTCTTCTATGTAGTGCAGTAAAATATTGGAACTATATTTCCTTTGTTGTGAGCGAAACCCCTTTTGGTAAACTATAAAATATCTATTTAAAAAAAGGCTTGTATTGTGGAAAATTCGTGCAAGCGATTTGGTATGACTCAGGCGGCCATTCTTTCACTGAAAGAATCTGACTTCCAGCACCTCCGCCAAGGAGGAATCGCCGGTTGGATGGTTGGATTTCCAGGAAACTAGAACAAAGTGAGTGTTGCGATCTCTGTAAAGGGTATTTTCCTGGTGCCCTACTCGACGTGTTTCTTGCAACAACCAAAAACACCTCATCCGTCAGGGTGCCCCTTTGAAAAGGCGAAGTGGTGGTTTGAATACCCCCTCGTGTTTACGACTGTCAATCTCCAAGTCTGCTTCTTTCAGTTTTATAACTACTTCTTTGAGTTTTATAACAACCACAGCAGGCTGATCCTAACCCTATCCCTTATCCCGACACACGGCATAATGTTGCTTCTTAGTGAACATGGTCAATCCGACAAGTTGATAGGGGTGTCTCTCTGAACAAGCTGGGGTGTGGCTGCGAATTGGGATTGCGAATGAGCGGCGTGGGAGCAACAACGCCACTGTACGGCCCAGAAGATGAGACAGCAAAACAAAACTGTGTGGGAGTGGGGGGGATGGAGAGGGAGAGGGGAAATTCTATGGATACCAATGCTTTTTGCTGGGTGATGCATGTATTACATTTTATTTCTCTCTATCATCCTCTTTGTGTGTGTGTGTGTGTGTGTGTGTGTGTGAGAGAGAGAGAGAGAGAGAGAGAGAGAGAGAGAGAGAGAGAGAGAGAGAGAGAGAGAGGGAGAGAGAGAGAGAGACAGAGACAGAGACAGAGACAGAGACAGAGAGACAGAGACAGAGAGAGAGAGAGAGAGAGAGAGAGAGAGCGAGAACGAACGAACGAACGAACGAACGAACGAATCTTTTTTAATGTTGGAAAAGAATAAGCACAATATACGCTTGTTTACATCTCGCCAACAAGAAAAAGAAAATATTAGAAGAAAACAACAACAGATCAATGCACGAATGACAAATATGAGAGAGAGAGAGAGAGAGAGAGAGAGAGAGAGAGAGAGAGAGAGAGAGAGAGAGAGAGAGAGAGACGAGAGAGAGAGAGAGAGAGGGAGAGAGAGGGGGGGGGGAGGGGGAGAGAGAGAGAGAGACATTGTTTTCGCTTAATTTGTGTTGTGTATTGTTTTTGAAATTATAAAATGCAAAAACATGAATAATACAACAACAAACATCAGCTTTTCATCCTGTATGCAGATACACAGCTCATTGTTTCATATTTTAATCGACAAACACAATCGGATCTATTAATGGGCTGGAAGACAGCTGCTTACCAGAGCCTCAAAGTTACCACTTGGTTTGAATAGGGCTTGACGTGTGCTAGTAAGACTTCTCTATCGGCTCTTCTCCTGCAACACACTATGCTGAATTTGTGTCAACTTTTATCTTGGTTTCATCAGTAAAGGTTACTTGGTCCCATCCTCCTTCCACACTTTACCACATCTCCTCTTTGACATATATCAGGTCTGGTTGTTAGGACATTAGGCCTCGCGGCCTCTTCACTGTCCTTTCATTTTTGTTTGAACTTTTGCACAGCTGAGAGGTTTTAATATTTTGTTTGGGGCAAATCTGCCTTTTGGACATGCTCATATTGCAGTTTTGAGATGTTGGTGTATGTGTTTATCAGATCCGCACGAATTCTTCTATGTTTCAGAGATGGTAATTTCAACTTCCTTAGTCTGTCTTCGTAATCAAGGTGACTAACGTGCCTAACTAATTTTGTTGCTCGTCTTTGGACCCTTTCTAATGCTGCCGATTGCCTTTTTAAAAACGGACTCCAGACCTGATGTCCATATTCTAGATGACGTCTGGTCTAACTTTTATATCCTATACTAGCCGTTTATTCCCGTTGATCGTCTTCATAACCATGCTGTTCTTTCAAACTCGTCACTTTTGGAACCATTGCGATTTGATAAATGTTTCCGACACTTGACTCTATTAGTCTTTTTTCCTTGGTTCTGTTACTTATTTACGGATACGCGCAGGTGGTTTCCGCGGCTACTGTGTACGTGCACTAAGACCTCTGCTCACGCTGTTTCTTAAACGACACTGACATCGATCAACACACACACACGCACGCACACGCGCGCGCGCACACACACACACATGCCTCGCGCGCACACACACAACACACAGACACACACACGCACACGCACGCACACAAAACACACACACACATATACACACATACACGCGAGCACGTGTGCGTGTGTGTTGAGAGAGAGAGAGAGAGAGAGAGAGAGAGAGAGAGAGAGAGAGATGAGAGAGAGAGAGAGAGAGACAGAGACAGAGGACAGAGAGAGAGAGAGAGAGAGAGCGAACGAACGAACGAACGAACGAACGAACGAATCTTTTTTAATGTTGGAAAAGAATAAGCACAATATACGCTTGTTTACATCTCGCCAACAAGAAAAAGAAAATATTAGAAGAAAACAACAACAGATCAATGCACGAATGACAAATATGAGAGAGAGAGAGAGAGAGGAGAGAGAGAGAGGAGAGAGAGAGAGAGATGAGAGAGAGAGAGAGAGAGAGAGGAGAGGGAGAGAGGGGGGGGAGAGAGAGAGAGACATTGTTTTCGCTTAATTTGTGTTGTGTATTGTTTTTGAAATTATAAAATGCAAAAACATGAATAATACAACAACAAACATCAGCTTTTCATCCTGTATGCAGATACACGGCTCATTGTTTCATATTTTAATCGACAAACACAATCGGATCTATTAATGGGCTAGAAAACAGCTTACCAGAGCCTCAAAGTTACCACTTGGTTTGAGTATGGCTTGACGTGTGCTAGTAAGACTTCTCTATCGGCTCTTCTCCTGCAACACACTATGCTGAATTTGTGTCAACTTTTATCTTGGTTTCATCAGTAAAGGTTACTTGGTCCCATCCTCCTTCCACACTTTACCACATCTCCTCTTTGACATATATCAGGTCTGGTTGTTAGGACATTAGGCCTCGCGGCCTCTTCACTGTCCTTTCATTTTTGTTTGAACTTTTGCACAGCTGAGAGGTTTTAATATTTTGTTTGGGGCAAATCTGCCTTTTGGACATGCTCATATTGCAGTTTTGAGATGTTGGTGTATGTGTTTATCAGATCCGCACGAATTCTTCTATGTTTCAGAGATGGTAATTTCAACTTCCTTAGTCTGTCTTCGTAATCAAGGTGACTAACGTGCCTAACTAATTTTGTTGCTCGTCTTTGGACCCTTTCTAATGCTGCCGATTGCCTTTTTAAAAACGGACTCCAGACCTGATTTCCATATTCTAGATGACGTCTGGTCTAACTTTTATATCCTATACTAGCCGTTTATTCCCGTTGATCGTCTTCATAACCATGCTGTTCTTTCAAACTCGTCACTTTTGGAACCATTGCGATTTGATAAATGTTTCCGACACTTGACTCTATTAGTCTTTTTTCCTTGGTTCTGTTACTTATTTACGGATACGCGCAGGTGGTTTCCGCGGCTACTGTGTACGTGCACTAAGACCTCTGCTCACGCTGTTTCTTAAACGACACTGACATCGATCAACACACACACACGCACGCACACGCGCGCGCACACACACACACATGCGCGCGCACACACACAACACACAGACACACACACGCACACGCACGCACACACACACACACACACACACATATACACACATACACGCGAGCACGTGTGCGTGTGTTTGAGAGAGAGAGAGAGAGAGAGAGAGTAGAGAGAGAGAGAGAGAGAGAGGAGAGAGAGAGAGAGAGAGAGACAGAGAGACAGAGAGAGAGAGAGAGAGCGAGCGAACGAACGAACGAACGAACGAACGAATCTTTTTTAATGTTGGAAAAGAATAAGCACAATATACGCTTGTTTACATCTCGCCAACAAGAAAAAGAAAATATTAGAAGAAAACAACAACAGATCAATGCACGAATGACAAATATGAGAGAGAGAGAGAGAGAGAGAGAGAGAGACGAGAGAGAGAGAGGAGAGAGAGAGAGATGAGAGAGAGAGAGAGAGGGGAAGAGGGGGGGGGGAGAGAGAGAGAGACATTGTTTTCGCTTAATTTGTGTTGTGTATTGTTTTTGAAATTATAAAATGCAAAAACATGAATAATACAACAACAAACATCAGCTTTTCATCCTGTATGCAGATACACGGCTCATTGTTTCATATTTTAATCGACAAACACAATCGGATCTATTAATGGGCTGGAAGACAGCTGCTTACCAGAGCCTCAAAGTTACCACTTGGTTTGAATAGGGCTTGACGTGTGCTAGTAAGACTTCTCTATCGGCTCTTCTCCTGCAACACACACATGCTGAATTTGTGTCAACTTTTATCTTGGTTTCATCAGTAAAGGTTACTTGGTCCCATCCTCCTTCCACACTTTACCACATCTCCTCTTTGACATATATCAGGTCTGGTTGTTAGGACATTAGGCCTCGCGGCCTCTTCACTGTCCTTTCATTTTTGTTTGAACTTTTGCACAGCTGAGAGGTTTTAATATTTTGTTTGGGGCAAATCTGCCTTTTGGACATGCTCATATTGCAGTTTTGAGATGTTGGTGTATGTGTTTATCAGATCCGCACGAATTCTTCTATGTTTCAGAGATGGTAATTTCAACTTCCTTAGTCTGTCTTCGTAATCAAGGTGACTAACGTGCCTAACTAATTTTGTTGCTCGTCTTTGGACCCTTTCTAATGCTGCCGATTGCCTTTTTAAAAACGGACTCCAGACCTGATGTCCATATTCTAGATGACGTCTGGTCTAACTTTTATATCCTATACTAGCCGTTTATTCCCGTTGATCGTCTTCATAACCATGCTGTTCTTTCAAACTCGTCACTTTTGGAACCATTGCGATTTGATAAATGTTTCCGACACTTGACTCTATTAGTCTTTTTTCCTTGGTTCTGTTACTTATTTACGGATACGCGCAGGTGGTTTCCGCGGCTACTGTGTACGTGCACTAAGACCTCTGCTCACGCTGTTTTTAAACGACACTGACATCGATCAACACACACACACGCACGCACACGCGCGCGCACACACACACACATGCGCGCGCACACACACAACACACAGACACACACACGCACACGCACACACACAAACACACACACACATATACACACATACACGCGAGCACGTGTGCGTGTGTTTGAGAGAGAGAGAGAGAGAGAGAGAGAGAGAGAGAGAGAGAGAGAGAGAGAGAGAGAGAGAGAGAGAGAGAGAGAGAGAGAGAGAGGTGGGGAGACAGAGAGAGAGAGAGAGAGCGAGCTTGGACTATTTTTGGTGCATTTATTTAAATTGCCTTTACTTTGTACGGTTTCTATTAAAATTCCCGCAACAGCTGAGTAAACCAATTAACCGAACAAAACATGAACGGTGTGTTATTTTTTCAGGAATTCCAGGTATCCCAGATGCTTTTACAAAACAGTCATGGTCAGAGAACGCTGTTCGAATATTCGTGTTTATAAATGTACACATTTGATGATTCATTTCAGAATTACCTGCTGAAATGACACAAATAGATAAAGGGTCGCGGACTGCAGGCAGCTATGCTGGTGTAGAGTATCCAAAAGTGTACAAACAAAAAATAGTATGACCTTGTGGGTAATGTTCGGTTAAGAAAATCAACACTCGTGCCTTAATAATAATAATAATAATAATAATAGTAATAGTAATAGTAATAATAATAATAATAATAATGATAATGATAATGATAATAATAACAATAACAATAACAACAATAACGATAACGATAACGATAATGATAATAATAAAATAATAATAATAATAATAATAATATAATAATAATAATATTAATAATAATGATATAATAATAATGATATTAATAATAATGATATTAATAATAATGATAATAATAATATTAATAATAATAATAATAATAATAATAATAATGATGGCTATTTGTTGCACTCTTCCTCCGAAGAGCTCGGAGACGCTTACAAAGCTACGTTTTTAGATAATAATAAAATAACAGCAAAGACAAGAACATCAAATACAAATCTAATACTAAGCACATGCGCTCGCGCGCGCACACACACACACACACACACACACACACACACACACACACACACACACACACACTCACACTCACACACACACGCGCGCACACGCACGCACGCACGCACGCACGCACACACGTACGCCCGCACGCCTAAAAAAAGGCAGATAAAAAAAAGCGATAGATTACAGGACGTTCCTAGCACAAAAACTTCCAGAAGGTGGGGGAACTGCTAGTACTGAAATACACCCTCCACCCCCCACCCACCCAATTTCCCTACGTGGAGGGACTCGTGGAGAGGGGGGGGGGGGGGCGCCCAGCTCCCCGTATGGAGGCGCGAGGCATCCACCCCCTCCCCCAAGCCTTTTCCTTTAATTAAAATCTGATAAAATGTCACGATTATTGTCTTGTAGGGAAACGGGCTATATTACTGTTACTTGAGAAATGACGCGTTTGCTTTAAATCAATATGAGAGTTAATGTTTTTTTATGCCAGCATGCAATCATATAGAATTCGTGGCTATTTGGGGGATTGTAGTGGATAAATGCGATACGGTGAGAGAAAATGTGAACGAAAATTAGTGATGGTCGCTAATCTCGCGTTCATGTTGTGATTCGTCTCTTGTGATATGAGATTATTTTTCACCACGTGCATTTCAGTGGGTTTTTTTAGGGTGGATCCCACAATAGCGAGTCCCTAAACAGCGCATCCCAAAACAGCGAGGACAAAACCGCGAATGCCCCAAATCAGCGAATCCCAAAACAGCGAGTCCCAAAACAGCGTGAGTGACAAAATAGCGAAGATACCATAACAGAGACAGTCGAAAGAGCGAGTCCCAAAACAGCGAGTTCTCAAGAAAATATAAAAGCAACCAATTGTCATATGTTTCAATATTTGTTACTTTATTTCAAGTTATTAAAAAGACAAACACAGGTAATGGTGCAAATTTTTATAATTTTGATTGGGTTTAAAGACACACTGACTCGCTGTTTTGGGACACTCGCTGTTGTGTTCTCGCTGTTTTGGGACTCGCTATTATGACCCTCGCTCATACGTCGCATAACCGGTTTTTTTAATAATTTTGATTGGGTTTAAAGACACACTGACGTACCACGATTAAGTCCCTTGGTTTTTACTGGGTAGCTGTGACCCACATACACATGTCCCCAACTACAAATTGAGGCTGCTCTTTAAAATGATGTTTCGGTTTGAATTTGGGGACATTTGTATGAGAGTCAAACCTGGTCAAAAGAAGATTTCTTACCAGCTGTAAGAGGGGAAAACTCGTGAAACCCGTGATTTTGACACGTGACCTGGTGGGTCTTTAATTCCCAAAAAGGATTTAAAAAACATTCTTTACAGTTTTGTATTTGCACCAAATCCGATTATTTTAAGCGCAGCCATTCAAAATGGTTATTTTTAGAACTAGGCTACAGGGGGACATTAAATGCGGAAGTGACGCACGCAAACCCATAAGTAAGAAAAGAAAGGAAAAAAACCATACAGATTAGGGCAAATACGGACACGTGCGCTTATTTTATCCTTCTTTCTTTTTACTTATTTACGGATTGCGCATGGGATTTCCGCGTCTACGGTCTTAAAGGTGGACCCTGACGGATGAGTTTTTGCAAGAAACACGTCGAGATCACCATGAAAACACCCTTTGCAGAGATCGCAACACTCACTTTGCTCTGGTTTCCTAGAAATCAAACCGTCAAATCGGCGATTCCTCCTTGGCGGAGGTGCTGGAAGTCAGATTATTTCACTGAAAGAGAAGGCGTGTGCCGTCTCTTTTCTAATGGCCGCCTGAATTTAGACTAAATTGCTTGCACGAAATGTTCGCAGTGCAAGCCTTTTTATTTTTATTTTTTAAAAATGTTATGCAGTTTATCTAAATGAGTTTTGCTCACAGCAAAGGAAATAGCTTAATTTTTTTCTACTGCACTACTAAAAAGAAAAAAAACCTTCAGCCACAATGGGATTGGCCTCCAGCCACCCCATCCTAAATGGCTTCTCTCTCCGGCATCTCCGCCAAGGAGGAATCGCCGTTTTGACAGTTTGATTTCTAAGAAACCAGAGCAAAGTGAGTGTTCCGATCCTTGAAAATGCTGTCTTTCTGGTGATCTCGACGTGTTTCTTGCAAAAACGCATCCGTTATGGTCCACCTTTCAGAGGACAGCTGACTACTAGCAAGCATAAAAGGCAATATTTCTTTGCATACTGTAATATGTTATATCGAGCTGCGCGCGCGCACTTAGAAACAAGCGCGGATTCGCAATCGTTTGTGGCACGCGACTATTTGAACTACAAACAAGGGCATCGCCGGGCGCATTTACATTATGCTCTTCACACACACAATTGTTCATCAAACACTTTCACTCCACAAGACTACAGCCCAGCGGTCTATTTTTACCACTCCAATCATTACATACAATGAGTCGCCTCCCCTGGCTTTTCAATAATTTTAATCTGTAAATGTTATCTCTGCACCATTTCGTAACTTTTTATATCTTTTGGAAAACATTTAAAACTATTTATCCTACTTATACTCATCGGAAGAAGCACCGCGTACTCGTCGTGTCTGTTGCAGTGTCTGTATTACGTATGTTTATTATTTTGTACGCTTTAAAATGAAGATTCATGTGCTCTGTTCAGTATACAATTCTTTCCATACCTAAGGACTGTAGATATAACAACTGAAATGTTACTTTATGCCCAAGTATTTTTAACCTATAACTCACTTTGTCGGTCTGGCGGTCGGTCCAAAATTGTCGCACATATTGTAAAAGAGAAAGAAAAGTACAGACAGAAAAAAATACTTGGGCATAAAGTAACATTTCAGTTGTCATATCTAGTCCTTATCTAGTCCTGCAACAGACACGACGAGTATGCAATGCTTCTTTCGATGAGTATAAGTAGGATAAATAGTTTTAAATGTTTTCCAAAAGATATAAAAAGTTACGAAATGGTGCAGAGATAACATTCTGGTTTACAGATTAAAATTATTGAAAAGCCAGGGGAGGCGACTCAGTGTATGTAATGATTGGAGTGGTGAAAATGGACCGCTGGGCTGCAGTCTTGTGGAGTGAAAGTGTTTGATCAAAAATTGGGTGTGTGAAGAGCATAATGTAAATGCGCAACATTTCTCTTTCAAATTATATTTAAGAATTCTGCCACCCGGCGATGCCCTTGTTTGTAGTTGAAATAGTCGCGTGCCACAAACGATTGCGAATGCGCGCTTGTTTTATGTCTGTACTTGTCTTTCTCTTTTACAATATGTGCGACAATTTTGGACCGACCGACCGACAGACCGACAAAGTGAGTTATAGGTTTGTGGCTTGTGCCACAAACAAAAACGTAACGCAGGCAATGGTGGTGGTGGTGGTGTGTGTGTGTGTGGGGGGGGGAGGGGGGGGAGGGGGGCTACATAAAAATAATATGTTCTCAATCTACGACACAATCACGGCATGATGCTATTCACGCTCTTTAAAAAGACTAAACACGGTCTGCTAGTAGGGCAATTTATCCGGCTTTTGTTCTATTCATACACATAGTTCTTTTGCACGCGCGTGCACGCACACACACCAAGCACGCATACACACACACACGCGCGCGCACGCACACATACACGCACGCGCGCGCGCGTGCACACACGCACGCACACACACGCACACACACCATCGCACACACACACACACACACGCGCGTGCACACTCCCAAACCCACACGCACACTAACATTAACACACACACACGCACACGCGCACGCACGCACGCACACACACGCACGCACACACACACACACACACACACACACACACACACACACACACACACACACGCACACACACACACGCATAGACACGCGCGCACACGCACATACACACGCACACTACCCCCCCCCCCCCCCCCCACACACCCACACACCCACGCACGCACGCACGCACGCACGCACGCACGCACACACGCACGCACGCACGCACGCACGCACGCACGCACGCACACGCACACGCACACGCACACACACACACACAACCCCTCCTTTATTCTACAACAAACACAGCACGTGCCTGGCTTCCATTTTGCCATGTTGTTCAAAGCATGCCGGGAAGGTTCATAACCCGGGAATCGAGTTCTTCACACCCGATGCCAGATAAGTTAATTGGGCCAGAAATTGCACATCGATCCCCCCCCCTCCCCCCCTCCCCTCCCCTCCCCCCCCCCCCCCTCCCCCGATCTTTCTTCTACCAGCTAGGTGTAGAGTGGCACAGTGGTAGCGCGTTCGCCTTCGTGTCAAGTAAACCCGAGTTCGAACCTGGGTACAGGGAATTTTCCCCTCTCACTTTGCGGTACTAGGCCTTACGGTCTGAACGTGAAAGTCTTTCGGATGAGACGATAACCCGCGGTCCCGTGTGCCCGTGCACTTTAGCATACATTAAACCCAGTGGCAACGAAAGAGTTGTCATTTGGTCCAAATTTACACACACACCCTTTTCTTCCTCATCAGTCACACAAACATCGCATGCAAAAAAAAAAAAAAAAAAAAAAAAAAAAAAAACAAAAAAAAAAAAACAAAAAAAAAAAAAAAAAAAAAAAAAAAAAAAAAAAAAAAAATTACGGGTGGCGCGCCTCTAGCTCTGGCTGCGACGCCCTCTCCAGGTGGGAGCAGCCCGGATAAAAAAAAATGGGGTGGCGCGCCTCTAGCTCTGGCTGCGACGCCCCTCTCCAGGTGGGAGCAGCCCGGATAAAAAAAAAATGGGGTGGCGCGCCTCTAGCTCTGGCTGCGACGCCCTCTCCAGGTGGGAGCAGCCCGGATAAAAAAAAATGGGGTGGCGCGCCTCTAGCTCTGGCTGCGACGCCCTCTCCAGGTGGGAGCAGCCCGGATAAAAAAAAAATGGGGTGGCGCGCCTCTAGCTCTGGTTGCGACGCCCTCTCCAGGTGGGAGCAGCCCGGATTTCACAGAGACGCCTCTGTGACAATAAAGTACCTAATACCTAATACCTAATACCTAAATAATGACGGGAGTACCTTGGAATGGGGGAGCGAGGGCTTGAGGGAGTGTGTGTCTGTTTGTCTATGCCTCCGATGTGGGGCAACAAAAAGTGTACTTAAACTAATGTACCACTCTTAATCAAAATTGTTGACCAGATTCTTTGTGATAACATGATGATGCCCATTGTGGTGTTGCATCAAAAAAGTGCGGCACTAAAATGGGGTGGGGTAAAAGGGGAAAACATCAAGAAAAGGAAGCATTTCTGTTTGTTGTGGAAAGACTGGGTGGTTAAACAAAGGGTCAATGTTCAAACCAGCAGCATAATCTTTACTCTTTGCTACATACAACATGCAATTTTGTGCAGCTTGTATCTTATTTGTGTCACATTGCCACCGTTCTTTTACTTTGTTGCTCATTTATCTGTGACTCTCTGTCTCTGTCTGTCTGTCGATTTTCTCCCTCTGTGTTTCTCTCTCTCTCTCTCTCTCTCTCTCTCTCTCTCTCTCTCTCTCTCTCTCTCTCTCTCTCTCTCTCTCTCTCTCTCTCTCTCTCTCTCTCTCTCTCTCTCTCTCTCTCTCTCCTCTCTCTCTCTCTCTCTCTCTCTCTCTCTCTCTCTCTCTCTCTCTCTCTCTCTCTCTCTCTCTCTCTCTCTCTCTCTC
>CM065687.1:9386831-9399331 GCA_017654935.2 Phymorhynchus buccinoides
GGTTTGATGCCTTTTAGTGACATGGGTGTTAAACCATTGTGGTGCATAAATGCGACATTGGCGGTGACTGGGTAATACAGTGGAACCTCCCTTATAAGACCTCCCATTATAAGACTCCCTCCCATATAGGACCTACTTCTCTGATACATTGCCCTTCTTTGCAAGTATTAAAATCACCTCCCTTATAAGACCCCTCCCATTATAAGACCTCGTTTTGCATGATTTGTTAAGGTCGTAAACGAGAGGTTCCACTGCAAATCCCAACTCTAATGTCACTGCCTTTTTGGCTAACCATGTGATGGCACTTTATACTGAGTTGTTGTTGTGGTTTGGTTTTTGGTTGGGGGTGGGGGGGGGGTGGGGGGGGGGGGGTGTAAGAGAAGTACACACAAATGTGTCCATATATATGGCAAAGTGGTAACAGACAGTGGATCGTGTTTCTCAGACAAGTCAGCTCATCGCTTTGTGCTGGATGCAACGCGCGTAGTGTCAGCTGGTGCAAACTAGTTGGATACTACAGCGTATTATTCTTTTAAACATTTTGTTTTTAATCTTATTCATAGAAACTCTCTCTCTCTCTCTCTCTCTCTCTCTCTCTCTCTCTCTCTCTCTCTCTCTCTCTCTCTCTCTCTCTGTCTCTCTCTCTCTGTCTGTCTGTCTGTCTGTCTGTCTGTCTGTCTCTCTCTCTCTCTCTCTCTCTCTCTCTCTCTCTCTCTCTCTCTGTCTCTCTCTCTGTCTCTGTCTCTCTGTCTCTGTCTCTCTCTCTCTCTCTCTCTCTCTCTCTCTCTCTCTCTCTCTCTCTCTCTCTCTCTCTCTCGCTCTCTCTCGCTCGCTTTCCTCTCTCCCTCTTTCTACTTAGAGATGAGAAAACTGAGATGTACTGAGAGAGAAGGAGAGAGAGAGAGAGAGAGAGGAGGGGGATGAGAGATTATATTATAGAGAGAGAGAGAGCAGAGAGAGAGAGAGAGAGAGAGAGAGAGAGGGAGAGAGGATGAGAGAGAGAGAGATTAGAGAGAGAGAGCACAGAGAGAGAGAGAGAGAGAGAGAGAGAGACAGAGAGACAGAGAGAGAGAGAGAAGACAGAGAGACAGAGAGAGAGAGAGACAGACAGACACTGATGTCGCTGTCTTTTAGGCTAACATGTGATGGCACTTTATACTGTTTTTCTTCTTCTTCTTTTTGTAAGAGAAGTGCACACAAATGTGTCCATACATATGTCGCAAAGTGGTCAGACACAGTGGATCGTGTTTCAGACAAGTCATCTCATAGCTTTGTGCAACGCGTGTAGTGTCAGCTGGTGCAAACTAGTTCTTCTTCTTCGATCGCTCAGACAGTTTCCTGTCAATTATGAGCGCAGATGCGTCATGCTGCCGTTATGCGCCTAACTAAGAAATAGTTAGGCCCAGCAAGTCCGACTTCGGCTGGAGGAAATGTTTTTGAAAGTGTTTCGTGAAAAAAGGCCAGGAGAATGGACCGGTAAGGCAGAAAGATAGTAGATGACAGTAAGCAAAGGGAAAAGGCAGAGTCAAAGAGAGTGACAGATTAAAGGAAGCTACAAGCACTGAACTTCCAGAAGGTGGGGGAACTATTTATGCAAAGGACCCCCCGGTATCCCCACGGGGTGGACAAACTAGTCGAACGACAGTCGAACCCCACTTAAAGCGAAAACAACCGATCCCAGGGATCGGGTCTTTCTTTTTAGAAAAAGCTCTGCCTCGCGGTGGCTCGCACACCAGGGAACAAAGAAGGGCGAACCGTCTCTCTCGCCAGCTGTGATTCAAATGCGGCGCGCACTGGAGATGATGAGATTATCGGGCATTTTTAAATACAAAGATGGTGGGAACAATACTGGAGGCAATGCCCGGAGGCAGTGCAACACCAGTTAATTTCCGATATGTTAACAATACATATATGTGTAGCAGTAACCACGCCTCGGTTAAACCTCATCGGCTATGGTACCGCCACATGTTATGAGTTATTTTAATGGTTTCATAGAGGGTGAGATTTCCGTCCAATTGACCGTAGGTCCTTATGGACGTTCTGCGTGAAGGCTGGATAGTCTTCTCGTTGGATGATGATGATGATGATGGGGGCCGTAGAATGTTGAAAGTGGAGTTCGTGACGTGGCATACGTCGTCTTTCGATGACTCGAACACGTTGCGCATCCTGGAATCGCGGATAACGCTGTTGGTTGCGGGAACATCTAGGACGGGATCCCAGTCTGGAACTTGTGCGTGATGCTGATGTTAGCATCGTTGAATTTGGTGCATAGATGCGAGCATCTGATGAAGCTTGTCGCTGCCGTTGGCGTTGGCGTCAAAAGTGCTCCTGCTGTAGATGATCTTCTTCCTCCTAAGGCCGTCGTCAGGACCACAGGGCGACCTGCTCCGTACCGGGGAGTCGATGTCGTTGCGGGCGGGCTGGTAGACATGCAGCTAAGTCGAGCCCTCTCTGCATACGGATGTGAATACTCCCAGTAGACAGGCGGTAGCGACCCAAAAACTCCCGGGTAAATGTCCACTGGGTAATGGATGGAAGTTCAGTTTAACGTCGCGTATCGGCTTTCGCCATGTACGACGGGCTGAACAAACCAACCAGGGTATAAACAAAAATTTATATTCCTGAATCACTGTCTTAGCCAAAAGGCCGAGAAGCGATCAGAATATGAAATGATGCGCCTCCCCTCTTTTATAGTTCGGCCGTGCCTCAGTATCGCGGGCACCTCAGTATACCGGACAGTTTTTGTCAGTCTGTAATTTGTTTCCCTTCTTATTTATTACTAAGGGTGTGTCCGGTAGACGACCACCCCGCTAGTCAGGACAGCGGACAGTGATCTCAGTCTGTGAACACTATTAACTAGTGTGATTTGCCACTCGGTTTATCCGACCACCCTGGTCACGAGTTTTTAATAGCAATAGTCGAAGTGTTTTTAAATAAAAAAGAAAAAAATTACAAGAAAGGAAACTTGAAAAAGCAAGGTCAAGGAAAGATCACGGAAAAGTTGAGTGAAAATCGTTCCTTTCCTTCGTTAGTCAACGTTTGTCAAATAAAGTCATTCTTTTCATTATGCACCTAATTATGTGTTGCCTTTGCATTAAGTGATCCAGCATAGCGGGCACCACGCTATTACGGACAGTTTTGACCGGTCTGTTGGGTGGTCGGTTTACTGAGGTTCAACTGTATTTGTTTTTCTTCTCATATTTCTCACAAACACTCTAACTCTCTCTCTCTCTCTCTCTCTCTCTCTCTCTCTCTCTCTCTCTCTCTCTCTCTCTCTCTCTCTCTCTCTCTCTCTCTCTCTCTCTCTCTATCTATCTATCTATCTCTCTCTCTGCCCCCCCCCCTCTCTCTCTCTCCGTCTATCTCTCTCTCTCTCCCTCTCTCTCTCTCTCTCTCTCTCTCTCTCTCTCTCTCTCTCTCTCTCTCCCTCTCTCTCTCTCTCTCTCTCCCTCCCTCTCTCTCTCTCCTCTCTCTCTCTCTCTCTCTCCCTCTCTCTCTCTATCTCTCTCTCTCCCCCCTCCCTCTCTCTCTCCCTCTCCCCCCCCCCCCCATCTCTCTCTTAGAATAAAAACTGCATCTACATGTACTGCTTGTACATTCTTCTTCTGTTAGATCAAATAACTAGGTTTTCTCGTGACCATTCTAATAATCCACGAGGTGAGGGCAACATGACCTAGACACTGGCTTAGTTGACATCTCTCTCCATCCAGAGCTGCTTGTTACCTAAGAAAAGTACTATCAGTCACATTCGACTCGTCTAATTCCAGCAGCAAGTTTTGCAATCATCATATCATCATATAGTAAAAAGCCAAGTGTCCGTCCGTGTGTGTGTCTGTCTGTCTGTCTGAAACACAAAACGGGCCTTATAACTCCGCCGTTTTTCGACCGAATCGCTTCAAATTTGCTGTGAGCCCTCACGGGGCGATGGCAACGGCAACCGCAACTGGGGCGGCCGTGTCATTTGCGCGGTTTCGCAAATGCGCGAAACGCGTATCCGCCGGACTCTCGGCGCCGGTATCTCCGGCGTTTCTGGACCGATTGCCGTCCAATTTGGCAGGTACATGACCGGGGACGGTGACTATTGGTGTGCCAAACCGAAAGCGAATCGGTTCAGAAACACGCGCGCTATATGCCGCTTCACCGTTTCACAAATAACTCCGCCGTTTCTTAACCGAATCGCCTCAAATTTGCTGTCAGGCTTGCTATGGCCTGGGCACAGACTGGCCTAAAATTGGAAGAGAATCGGGAGAGCGCGTCACTCTCAGAGCAGCGCCAACGGGAAACGGGGCCTTATAACTCCACCGTTTCTTAACCGAATCGCTTCAAATTTGCTGTAC
The DNA here is from genome assembly GCA_017654935.2 of Phymorhynchus buccinoides. Classification (NCBI taxonomy): domain Eukaryota; kingdom Metazoa; phylum Mollusca; class Gastropoda; order Neogastropoda; family Raphitomidae; genus Phymorhynchus; species Phymorhynchus buccinoides. Next base: position 9,391,169 of record CM065687.1, read on the forward strand.
TCAGCATTACCAGTACTTGGCGTTACCGTTACTAGGCGTTACCAGTGCGGTGCATTACCAGTACTAGGCGTTGCGCTAGTATACCATTAAACAGCAAACTTCAAATGAAGTCCTAGATGTTCACACCTGTGCCCTACAAGTGGTCTCCTGAAGCCACGCTTGATGCATATGGAGCCAGTTCTTTTTTGTGATTTAAAGACCCACCAGATGCATGAGTGAAGATCACGGGTTTCACGTGTTTTCCCTCTTATAGCTGGTAAGAAATCTTTTTTTGGATCAGGTATGGCTCCCATGCATATCCCCCCCCCCCCCCCCCATGCATGAAAACGAAACATCACTTTAATCATATTAAAGACCCACTGACCCACCACGATTAAGTCCCTTGGTGTTTTTTTCTGGGTAGCTGTGACCCACATACAAATGCTCCCAACTTCAAATCGAGGCTGCTCTTTAAAATAATGTTTCGTTTTTTATTTTGGGGTATTTGTATGAGAGTCAAACCTGGTCAAAACAAGATTTATTACCAGCTATAAGAGGGGAAACCCGTGAAAACCCGTGATTTTGACACGTGATCTGGTGGGTCTTTAAGAATGCGAGGTGAGGACAAAAGGAGGGGTAAGAAGGATTGAAGGGGGTGGGTGGTGGTGGGTGATGGGGGGGGTGGGGAGGGGGGGGGGGGGGGGGAGGCGCCTTGCAGGAAACAAACATCTTCCGTGACCTTGCGCAAAGCCTGCTGGGTATTAAGGCCAGTCTGGGGATTCCGTTAACACCGTGAATAGATTTGGTCTTTGTTTTTTTTAGCTTCTTTGTTTATTTGTCGTCTGCCTCCTCTCTGTACTCTGTCTCTGTCTCTGTCCTCTCTCTCTCTCTCTCTCTCTCTCTCTCTCTCTCTCTCTCTCTCTCTCTCTCTCTCTCTCTCTCTCTCTCTCTCTCTCTCTCTCTCTCTCTCTCGCTGTATAATCTCTCTGCGCTTCTATTTGATGTGTCTCTCTGCGTCTCTCTCTCTCTCTCTCTCTCTCTCTCTCTCTCTCTCTCTCTCTCTCTCTCTCTCTCTCTCTCTCTCTCTCTCTCTCTCTCTCTCTCTCTCTCTCTCTCTCTCTCTCTCTCTCCCCCCCTCTCTCTCTCTCTCTCTCTCTCTCTCTCTCTCTCTCTTACAATCCCCCCCCTCTGTCTCTCTCGTACAATCCGTGTGTTCAGTACAGTGCTTCTTTGCTTGCTTACTTAGTTTTTGACATCATGCTCTGTATCGAACGTCTTTCATCCTGTCGAAGTTTGCCTTCTTTCCTTCGCTTTGTTTTCAACCTGCGTTTTTACAAAGAATGAAATAGTGATGCCAAGAGAGGAGACAATGACATTGAACAAAGGGGTAATACTCTCTTTCTAATTAACTCCCCTCCACCAAAGTTGATTACGATACCAATCATCTATATAAAGTATATTGATTTATTTCGATTATTCCTGTCCTCATTTATTGACGTGTTTGTTACCAGCTGTGCATAACGCATTGCGGACGAAAATAGAGGTGTGGACCGTTTTGTCTAGAAACGTGGTCATGTCAAAAATAATTTCTTGATTGCTATGCAACTCCTTATCTCAACAAACAGGTGGGGTTTACATTTGAGAGAGAGAGAGAGAGAGAGAGAGAGAGAGAGAGAGAGAGAGAGAGAGAGAGAGAGAGAGAGAGAGAGAGAGAGAGAGAGAGAGAGAGAGAGAGAGGAGAGAGAGAGGAGAGAGAGAGAGAGAGAGAGGAGAGAGAGAGAGAGGAGAGAGAGAGAGAGAGAGAGAGAGAGAGAGAGAGAGAGAGAGAGAGAGAGAGAGAGAGAGAGAGAGAGAGAGAGAGAGAGAGAGAGAGAGAGAGAGGGAGAGAGAGAGGGGGAGAGAGAGCTTCAATTCAATTCCATTTTAATGAATAGGCCTTCTGCCCGTATCATAGGGAGGCTGGGGGAGGGGGTTATAATGACACATAACATTCGCATAAATAAACCTAGAAAATAACACCAATTCTTGTGGATTTAAACAGTTAAGCAAAAATAAATAAAGTAGTAAGTAAGCAAATGAACAGATATAGATAAATAGGTAAAGTAAAGAGAAAACAACAACAAATAATCCGATTAGGGGGAGAGAGAGAGAGAGAGAGAGAGAGAGAGAGAGAGAGAGAGAGAGAGAGAGAGAGAGAGAGAGAGAGGAGAGAGAGAGGGAGGGAGGGAGGGAGAGGGAGAGAGAGAGAGGGAGGAGAGAGAGAGAGAGAGAGAGAGAGAGGGAGGGAGGGAGGGAGGGGGGAGAGAGAGAGAGGGAGGGAGGGAGAGAGAGAGAGAGAGAGAGAGAGGGAGGGGGAGAGAGAGAGAGAGAGAGAGAGAGATATATATAGAGAGAAACGAAACGGAAAACGAAAACGAAATTTTATCTAACCAGGGAAACATGAGATAAGCAATACAATGCTTTTTTCCACCCAGCCCTGGGGCAAATAGAACATTCAATGACAAAGTTAACTAACGCATGCACATAGAGCGAGAGAGAGCGAGAGAGAGAGAGAGCGAGAGAGAGAGAGAGAGAGAGAGAGAGAGAGAGAGAGAGAGAGAGAGAGAGAGAGAGAGAGAGAGAGAGAGAGAGAGAGAGAGAGAGAGAGACGAAAGCGAAAACGAAATTTTATTTAACCAGGGAAACATGAGATAAGCAATACAATGCTTTTTTTCCACCCAGCTCTGGGGCAAATAGAACATTCAATGACAAAGTTAACTAACGCATGCACATAGAGAGAGAGAGAGAGAGAGAGAGAGAGAGAGAGAGAGAGAGAGAGAGAGAGAGAGAGAGAGAGAGAGAGAGAGAGAGAGAGAGAGAGATATATATATATATAATTTTTTTTTATAGAGAGAGAGATATATATATATGCAAACATAGAGAGCGGAATGGAGATAGAGAGAGACATACAGAGAGAGAGAGAGGGAGAGAGACAGAGAGAGAGAGAGAGAGAGAGAGAGAGAGAGAGAGAGAGAGAGAGAGAGAGAGAGAGAGAGAGAGAGAGAGAGAGAGAGAGAGAGAGAGAGCGGGAGGGAGAGAGAGACATACAGAGGGAGATGGGAGGAGAGAGAGAGAGAGAGAGAGAGAGAGAGAGAGAGAGAGAGAGAGAGAGAGAGAGAGAGAGAGAGAGAGAGAGAGAGAGAGAGAGAGAGAGAGAGAGAGAGGAGAGAGAGAGAGAGAGAGAGAGAGAGAGAGAGAGAGAGAGAGAGAGAGAGAGAGAGAAAGAGAGAGAGAGAGACGGATGGGGAGCGTGTAGCTCGTTGAAGGAACAGAGGAAGGACCACCGTGACCTTATTGCACCAACACATGTACTGTTGCATAGCCACTACTTTTAGAGACAGTTGCAAATAAAACTTAGAATCTTGTTGCTGTTATTATTCCCATGCTTTTTTGTTTTCTTTATAAGATGGAGGGGGGTGGGGTGGGAGTGAGGGTGACACGTTGTCTTTATTGTCTTAACTTGTCAGGTGGAAATGTCATCGTTGCGTGTTTAGTTTTTTGAACGTAGTTTCTTGTGTGTGTCTTCTTTTCTTCTTCTTCGTCTTCTTCTTCGTCTTCGTCTTCTTCTTCTTCTTCTTCTTCTTCTTCTTCTTCTTCTTCTTCTTCTTCTTCTTCTTCTTCTTCTTCTTCTTCGATCGATCAGACAGTTACCTGTCAATTATGAGTGCAGAGGCGTCATGCTGCCGTTATGCGCCTAACTAAGAAATAGTTAGACCCAGCAAGTCCGACTTCGGCTGGGGGAGATCTTTTGTGAAAGCGTTTTGTGATAAAAGGCAGTAGAATGGACCGGTAAGGCAGAAAGATTACTAGGTGACGGTAAGCAAATGGAAAAGGCAGGGTCAAAGATAGTGACAGATTAGATGAGGTTACAAGCGCAGAACTTCCAGAAGGTCGGGGAACTATTTATGCAAAGGACCCCCCCGGTATCCCCACGGGGGGACATCTTTTTATTTTGGTCGAACGAAACCAAATACTTTTTTTGTCCGACTTTTTCTTCCTCTGTACTTGTATTTTATTTTATTTTTTCAGTTCGTGTTCCTAGCTTACCTAAGTGTTTTTCTTCTTCTTAAGCGATTGGCTGGATTTCAAACAAAAGAAAGTAAAGCAAGTTTTAACGTCTAGGAAGTTTTGCTCCTTTTATGTTTTAGTTTAACCCTTTTGCCGCCAGCCATTTGTTTTAGCCCCCAAATACCATTAACATTAACTGGGTAAAAAACCCAAAATGTATTTAGAATTTTGGGAATTCGTCTGTGACATGTATGACACTAGGCCTATCCTTACCTCCCAAAATTAACCCTTTCACCGCCAGCCATATTTCAGGTAAAGATTTCCATTATATTTACCTGGGCAGAGAACAAAACCATCTCCAGGATTGCGGATTCTTCTGTGACAGATATAAAATAGAGTCTATCCTTACTTCACAAAACTAAGACAATAGGGTCTTTGGATAATAGACCCCAAAATGATGGCTTTTAGTGACATAGGTGTTACATCACTGTGGTGCTAAAATGCGACTTTGGCGGTGAAAGGGTTAAGAATATAGGGTCTTCGGATAACATGCCCTGATTTGATGCTTTGGGTGTTAACCCTTTCACCGCCAGCCAGTTTTCAGCAACAAAATTCCATTAATCTTACCTGGGTAGAAAAAAATCATCTGCAATATTGGAAATTCCTCTGTGGTATGTATAAAGTAAGTCCTATCCTTACCTCCCCAAATTAAGAAAATAGGGTTTGGGGATAACGTACCCTGGTTTGATGCCTTTTAGTGACATGGGTGTTAAACCATTGTGGTGCATAAACGACATTGGCGGCGAAAGGGTTAAAGCCTTTGTTGCCGTTTCTTTGAACATAACTTTTATCAGTCTGCTTTTTCTGTACTGCATCTTTTTTTAAAATCTTTTTTCCCCTCATAGTATTTTGTGCATACACATTTCTTTCCGCGTGTTTCGGTTCTTTTGATTGCTTTTTGTTTCTAGGCATGGACATTGTACAGTTTATATATTCCTGTTATAATTATGAGCACAAGCAAGTATAAACAGACATGTACAACTACAACACATTGCAAGCAAACAGCATCATCCTAGCAGAAAACATTTAAAAAAAAACCCAACTGATTCCAAGAAAAATTGCGGTTATATATTTTTTTTAAATCCGGACTGGCTAAATTTTGAAAACAACCGATCCCAGGGATCGGGTCTTGCTCGTCAGAAAAGCTCTGCCTCGCGGTGGCTCGCACAACAGGGAACAAAGAAGGGCGAACCGTCTCTCTCTCGCCAGCTGTGTTTCAAATGTGGCGCGCGCATGAATGAAATTCTGCTTAACGTCCTCCGGTCTGGAACAGACACATATGGGACATTAGTAGATATGAAGATGTTGGGAACGATCATGTAGGCAATGCCCGGAGGCAGTGAAACACGAGGAAAGTCTCTATTTTTGTAACAATACATATGTAACTATGTGGCGCGCGCCAGTGATTGTGAGATTATCGTCCAATTGGTCGCCGACCCTTACGGACGTTCTTCCTGAAGACTGGGCGGTCTTCTCGGGGTGAAGACGATACAATGGCAATGAGAGTCTGGTCGTGGATGAAGGCGGATCGGTGCAGAGGACTGCTTCTTTGTCGGGCTCGCGCAGATAAGAGTCTGTATCTGATTTTCGTCGTGATGGGCCCCCAGCTGGCCTGGCCTCCTCCTAAGCGGTTGGAGCTTTTTGCTGGCTCATCTTAAAGGTTTCACTTTTCAGTACCACTCCCAAGGAAGAAATAATGTTTTACGCCCTCTTTGGCCTTTTGGCCATGTGGGGCAACAGTACCACTCCCAGTAGCGCCTCCCCTCTTTTATAGTCCTGTCGCCGGTTTAAGCGCCCAATCTACACTAAGAAAAGGAAGACTGAAAAGGCCAAAAAGAGCCGAGGGAGGGCGGGGGAGGGGAGGGGGTTAGTTATTATACATGATTGCCCGAATTCACGTGGTTTCTTTTCCTCTTGTTGTTGATGATGTTGTTGCAGTTGTTTTTAACCGCGTCTGCCCGCCATTGTCAGACATATGGTATTCTGTTCTTTCATGTGCTTAGCGCTTACACTAGCATTCCCCATCAATATAAAGCAAAAAATAATGGCCTTTTTTTTAAAACATCTGCTGTAAAGTTGCTAAACTTTCTGTGTGTTTTTTGTATTCAATTCTTTGACCAAGTCCATGTTTTTTTAGTTTTGCTTCTTAAGCTTTTGTGTTTGATTTTTTTAAACGATTTGTTTTTAGCTTTTCAATATAGTTTAATGTTGTTTTTCTTCCTGTCTCCTCTGTCTTTCTGTCTTTTTTCTATGCTTTCAGCTTTACTTGGGTTTTCCCCCATAGCACTCAAGTGCGCGCACGCGCAGACACACGCACACACACGCACACACGCGCGCGCGCACACACACACACACACGCACACGCACGCACACGCACGCACACGCACACGCACACACACATATACTTTCTGTCTTTTTTCTATGCTTTCAGCTTTGCTTGGGTTTTCCCCCATAACACTCAAGTGCGCGGACACACGCACACACACACACACACACGCGCGCGCACACACACACGCACACGCACACGCACACACGCACACACGCACACGCACACACACACACACACGCACACACACACACACACACACATATACTTTCTGTCTTTTTTCTATGCTTTCAGCTTTGCTTGGGTTTTCCCCCATAACACTCAAGTGCGCGGACACACGCATGCACACGCACACGCACACACACACACACACACACACACACACACACACACACACACATATTAGACATATATAGTGCACAGAATATATATATATACACGATGGTATACAAACATACACACGCACACACAGTCACAAACACACCCGCATGCAGGCACGTACACACACACACACACACACACACACACGGCCAAGCCCGCACAGGCACACACGCACACACAGTCACGACACGCAAGCCCGCATGCAGGCACGTACACACGCACACACAGTCACAAATATAGACACACATGCACACGTACACACGCACACACAGTCACTATAGACTGCAGGCACGTACACACGCACACACAGTCTTTTTTCTATGCCCGCATGCAGCACGTACACACGCACACACAGTCACAAATACACGGCCAAGCCCGCATGCAGGCACGTTTTAGACCCCCATAACACTCAAGTCACAAATATAGACACGCGCATGCAGGCACGTACAAACGCACACACAGTCACAAATATAGACACGGCCAAGCCCGCATGCAGGCACGTACAAACGCACACACAGTCACAAATATAGACACGGCCAAGCCCGCATGCAGGCACGTACACGCACACACAGTCACAAATATAGACACGGCCAAGCCCGCATGCAGGCACGTACACACGCACACACAGTCACAAATATAGACACGGCCAAGCCCGCATGCAGGCACGTACACACACACAGTCACACACGGCCAAGCCCGCATGCAGGCACGTACACACGCACACACAGTCACAAATATAGACACGGCCAAGCCCGCATGCAGGCACGTACACACGCACACACAGTCACAAATATAGACACGGCCAAGCCCGCATGCAGGCACGTACAAACGCACACACAGTCACAAATATAGACACGGCCAAGCCCGCATGCAGGCACGTACACACGCACACACAGTCACAAATATAGACACGGCCAAGCCCGCATGCAGGCACGTACAAACGCACACACAGTCACAAATATAGACACGGCCAAGCCCGCATGCATACAAACGCACACACAGTCACAAATACACGGCCAAGCCCGCATGCAGGCACGTACACACGCACACACAGTCACAAATATAGACACGGCCAAGCCCGCATACACGTACGCACACACAGTCACAAATATAGACACGGCCAAGCCCGCATGCAGGCACGTACACACACACACACAGTCACAAATATAGACACGGCCAAGCCCGCACACACAGTCACAAATATAGACACGGCCAAGCCCGCATGCAGGCACGTACAAACGCACACACAGTCACAAATATAGACACGGCCAAGCCCGCATGCAGGCACGTACACACACACACACAGTCACAAATATAGACACGGCCAAGCCCGCATGCAGGCACGTACAAACGCACACAAGATATTATTT
>CM065687.1:9406831-9409331 GCA_017654935.2 Phymorhynchus buccinoides
ATCTCAGGCGGCCTTTACAAAAGAGAAGGCACATGCAATTTTACTTCCAGCACCTCCGCCAAGGAGGAATCGCCGATTTGACGGTTTGATTTCTAGGAACCAGAGCAAAGTGAGTGTTGCAATCTCTGTAAAGGGTGTTTTCCTGGTGATCTCGACGTGTTTCTTGCAAACACTCATCCGTCAGGGTGGCCCTTTGCGATGAATAAATTGAGAACTGAACTTATGTAAATCGTTTCTAGCGAGAATCGAGACCTCCCTTGTCTTTGCTTCATTCTAGCTTCAAACGGTGACTATAATGGGAAGAGACAAGACGAAGACTGGTATAATTATTATTATGCATTTGGTACTTATAGTCACAGAGGCGTTTCTGTGTAATTCAGGTTGCTCCCACCTGGAGAGCGCGTCGCAGCCAGAGGCTCGCCACCCTTTTTTGTTTTGCATGCGATTTTTGTGTGACTGATGAGGAATGAAGGTGTGTGTGTACATTTTGACCGACTGACAACTTTTTCGTTGCCACTGGGTTTAGCGTGTGCTAAGTGCATGGGCACATTCTCTCACTCTGCCTAAAAGCCCGATAGGTAAAAAGAGATCCCTCACTGGGCCGCTAATAGACGATTTTCGGGAGAGTAAAAACCCCTAAGTGAGAGCACTTCGTGAAAATTAGAGTTGATTACCTCGACTTACTCGGTCAAAACCATAGCAACCATGGCGGCATGGCGTCGAAGCTTGAAGCCGCAGGATGCGAGTCAGTGACTTGCAAAACATTTGTTTTTTTATATTAAAAAAATGAGGGGTGGCCAGTACCCATAAACTGATAGAACTTGCAAAATGGGACGTACAATATAAATGACATCGATTTTAGAATGACGCACGGTGTTCTAAGTGCCTATAATTTGTTATGTCTAGTCAAACGCACGAGGCGAGAGCTGGGGATCTAAATGATGGTAGAGTAACTTCCCCTATTTGACCGACTGAATTAGGCAAGATCACTCCAACACACCGTGAAATTATCACCCTTCATTATTTCAGAACAATTCATGTTGGCAAATTGTATGACGTTCTTTCTTCTTCTTCTTCTTCGATCACTAAGACAGTTTCCTGTCAATTATGAACGCAGATGCGTCATACTGCCGTTATGCGCCTAAGTAAGAAATGATTAGGCCCAGCATGTGCCCTTTTTTCTTCTTCTACGATCATAATTCTTCCCCCACCAATCCGCTCCTCTCCACCCCCTTGTACTCAGTTTCCGTGAAATGATGAAGTGTCTGTCACATGGCGTGCTCGCGCGTGCGCGTGTGTGTGTGTGTGCGTGTGCGTGTGCGTGTGCGTGTGGTGTGCGTGTGTGTGTGTGTTTCTGTAAGTTGTGTACCTTTTTCAAGATATGCGTTTTTGTTCATTTGTATATATGTACTTTTCTATATTCTACTCATGTAAAATTTATGTATGTTCGTCATGTTCTGATTGCATAAGATAATTATATTCTATGTTGTATTTGTATTAAATATGTAAAGCGCTTAGAGCCCTAAATCAGAGAATAGGCGCTATATAAATAATCATTATTATATTATTATTATGTCCGACTTCGGCTGTAAGAAATCTTTTTGAAAGTGCTTAGTGAAAAAAGGCAGGAGAATGGACCGGAACGGCAAAAAGAGTGTAGATGACAGCAAGCAAAGGGAAAAGGCAGAGTCAAAGAGAGTGACAGATTAGAGGAAGTTACAAGCACAGAACTTCCAGAAGGTGGGGAACTATTTATGCAAAAGACCCCCCGGTATCCCCACGGGGGGTGACGTTTTTTCAGCATTTAGTTGCAGTGTGCACACACCAGTGACTTTGCACACACACATTATGATCGTAGCACGTTATTTCACGGACAGTGAACGTATCCTTTGATGATGCCGACAGTTATAATAATGTCCTGCAGTTAAAATGTGAATGTTTCCTATAATAGTTACAATGTCGGTTACTATTCCCTCACCTCCCCGTGGGGATACCGGGGAATCTTGTAAAAAATAGTTCCCCCACCTTCTGGAAGTTCTGTGGTTCAAACATCCCCTAATCTGCCACTCTCTGTGACTCTGCCTTTTCCCTTTGCTTTCTATCATCTACTGGTACTATTCTTTTCTGTCTTATTGGCCCCATTCTCCTGCCTTTTCCCCCAAAAAACAATCTTCCAAATAATGTTTCTCCTTTGAGCTCCTCTGAAATCGGAATGTATCGGCTGTACGCAGCGGGGAGAGCAGTGAAAACTGAAAACCGGACACATACGTACCTTACCCATTATGGCCATATGGCCTGAGAACACAGAAGAAGAAGAATTCCCTCACAATATCTAGATCTAGTATCGGGTGATTCGTTTTTTGTGGTGTAATACTGGACTATTTCTGGCCACTGGTCGCCTTGTCTCGATCGATCGTTGCTGACGTCACAGCGGGGCTGCTAGCTACTGCACGGCATAACCGTTCACTGGCAGTGACAGTGCCAGACTGTAATTACTGGT
>CM065687.1:9414331-9419331 GCA_017654935.2 Phymorhynchus buccinoides
GCGCGCATAACTGTTACGCCAAAAGGGGTCTAAGAAACACTGTAGAAAACGTTTGCTGAAAAAAAAAATTACAAGCTCCTGTCTGATTGGTCAACAAAAAAGTTTTATTTGAACCCAAACTTTAATGGACCAATCAACAACAACAAATGCATGAACCCCCTACAGGTCACGTGATAGTTGGCCGCTTACTCGGTGTTTGGCAAGAACAAAACGTCAAACACGCGAACTATCGGCAAACAAGGGTGTTTCTTAGGCTCGGTGTACATCTTGTGTCCTGGCTAAGACGAGGCAAATGTTTTGTTTCATTCTGTGATTTTATCACACCTGCTGCCATGTCAAACACACCGACTGGCGTGCGTTGGGTCCGCTGTCGTCCATGTTGTTTGGGTCTTGGGAGAGAGAGACCGACCTATAACCTGTATAACCTGTCGGCAAGTCCAAAGCAACAAGGCGTGGGCTACCTTTCACGCGACTATCAAACATGCTGGGTCCTCGGTAGAACGCAGATGGACACCGAGCATTAGACCGTTTTCTGCCGATTTGAGCGAGCGCAACGTAACGTTAGCCCTTGTGAAACGACCCCAGGCTTGCGTCGCGTCCCTTGAAGGCGCTTTACTTACAGACTTCATGCAAATCATCGTTATAATACACCTGTCATAGGCTCTCCATCCGGCCCCGATTGGCTCATAGGGAGCTAACTACCCCTCCCCTAAATGCTCTCTCTCTCTCTCTCTCTCTCTCTCTCTCTCTCTCTCTCTCTCTCTCTCTCTCTCTCTCTCTCTCTCTCTCTCTCTCCCCCCCCCCCCCCCCCTCGCTCCGCTGCACGCACGCACTTAGCGCGGGCTTCGTTCGCTCCCCTCGCTCCGAGCGCCCGGCGTCACTGGCGCGAGCCGAGTGTTTGTGTATTTGTCTACTAGTGGTGGGAGGGGGCGAGAGACCCTGCCTTTAGGGAGGGAGGAGGGAGGAAGGAAAGCGCAGGAGGAGGAGGAGGAGGACAAGGAAGAAGAAGAGGAGGAGGTATACGAAACAGAAAGGGGAAGGAGGAGGAGGAGGAGGGGCAGGTTTTTAAACAGAAGCTAACAATACCAGGGGCTTTGCAGTGGTAGTGAGTGAGTGAGCGAAGAGGCTGAAGGTACATAAACTCCAACACAAACACTGCAGCCGCTTGTTTCCGCCCTGTGCTTCTAGTGTGTGCGTGTGTGTGTGTGTGGTGGTGGTTATGAGGGGGTGCATGCACCGTTCAACGGCAGTTTCAGTTTTTGTGTTATGAGACAACCACCGTTACTACTACAACTACTACGGGCTGTTTGTTTGACTGTTGTTGTCACTCATCGACTTGATCTTTTCTTTTATTCTCCCCCTGTGTGGGAAGTTTTTGTTTTGAAAAAAAACAAACCCGTCACGGCATCCATTTGTGTTTTTCGGACAAAAATGTTTTTGTTATTGTAACTGTAACTGTTGTTCGAGCTGGTTTTTGTGGAGAAACTGTGCCGAAGTTTTGCCGGGGAAATTGTCAACGTTCTGAGAGTTCTCTTCTGTGTTTGTATTAACTATTGATTGTTGGTTTTCTCCTGCTTGTGTTCTGTTGTTCCCCCAAGAGTTGTTTGTGATTGGAAAGACTTGTGTTTGGACCATCTCAGCGAAAGTAACTGGATTGTTGTACTCGTTATGTGAGATACACCCGCCAAAACAAAATAAACCGTAGACGGGCTTTTTTGTAACTTCGACAATGAAGAAAAGTTTGGATTGATCAAGCAGGAAAAAGTGTTTAAACAGTTTTGTCTTTTCCTTCTAAGTAAAAAGGAGTGTTGACAGTTTCTTGTTGTCTTCTATCTATTTTTATTCTGATACTTTTAAGCATTTTCCTCAGGTTTTTTCTTAGGTGGATTATAACTGCTCATACCCTGTACCAAAAATAAACTGATTGAAGTGAGGTCGTTTGAGCGGTGTGGCGTCTGATAAGCGTTGGGTTACCATCAGCTACGCATTACGCATTTTCTTTGCAACGTCTCTCCGGCTGCTCCATCCATCGATTGGGCCACGGCGCTTGTTACCTACTAGCCATGCCTTTGATGTCTCCGATCTAACGGATTTCTCCCCCCCCCCCTCTCCCTTAACTATCGCTCTTCCAGACCACCTCGTTATCGATCAGAACATAACCCCCCACCTGCTCGGGAATACCTTTTTTGGAAAGGAAAACGCAGATCGATGGATTTTTTTTTATTTTTTTTTATTTTCTTGTAATCGATCGACTTTCTCAGATCGATTGGTTTCGACTCCTGTGTGTGGTGATCATTGTCTGACGCGGTGAAGAGAAGTTTTGAAGTGCCGTTGTTTGGTTAGTACCTGTGTGTCGTCTGTTCATTCAGTCTTTTTGGAGTAACGTACCTATACTGTCTCCTTCGCCAAAGACTCGGCGTAAGCTCGCGGGTTCCCCGATGTCTCTGCGGTATTAGCGGAGCATGCTGAGAGAGGTGAGCCAGGATAACGTTAGTAGCAACAACAACAACAGAGGAGGAGAACTATCATCATGGAGTTGACGACGACCCCTTGTTTCTGCCATCATCGACCTTTGCCCTTTGCCCCCAGCGGTCACCCTCCCGGCAGCATGTCGTCGTGGTCGTGGTCCCCCGTGTCTGTGGGGATGGCCCTGCTGCTGCTTCTGCTGACATGTCAAGGTCAGGCCATCATGCCCGTTTCGATTGTTTGATTGATTGCTGTGTTGGTTTATAATGGGGTGGTTAGTTTTTTGTTCATTGTTATTGGGGGAACTTATTTTAGGGGAAGGTTACACGTGTGTCCAGTGTCAGCATTATTACAATTGTGTGTGTTTCTAGTATGGCTTGCACGGTTAAATCCCACGAGCGTATCCGAAATTACAGGAGCCTTTTTTTTTTGCCAAACTTTTGTACTTCATTGGGTAAGGGATAGGGTTAGAATCAGTTCAGGATTATTACATTCATGCCACAGAAAGTTTGAGAAGAAAACAAAATCAGCAAGGAAAAAACCCGAACGTAAACCCTCTAAATTATTCAGCGTCGCCGAATTCAGTGTTGCCGTAAACCGTGGGGAATTCCCATAAAGATGGCGACCGTTTAATGCCAAGTTCGCATTACGGTAATATAACGCTTCAAGTTCTTTAGTTTCTTTAATCATAATTATAAATCTTTCCTTTTGACGAAAATAATTCTAACCTAATTCTAACCCTATCCCTTACCTCTTGGAAGTACAAAAGTTGGACGAAAAAGGCTCCTGCAGTTTCGGATACGCTCGTTAGGATTTAGCTGTAATTCTTTTCCGTGGGTGTGCAATTGCACCCATACGTTTACTTTTTGCTTCTTTCAAAACCGTTCATAGAATATTGCCGACATTTTTATGACTTTGTCAATGAAAGATTCGTGCACGGGCACCCCGAAACTGAAGGATTTGTGTTGGAAAAACAAGCGAGTAAATAAAGAAGAAAGTCGTCGTTTTATGTGGGATTGTTAGGTGTGTCTATTGTTGTTGATGGAGGGTGAACTATGCCCATCATCATCATTAGTGTACGTAGTTGTATGTACTGCCACACACAAAGCGGTTAACTTCCATAGTTGTGCCCATCATCATCATTAGTGTACGTAGTTGTATGTACTGCCACACACAAAGGTTAACTTCCATAGTTGTGCCCATCATCATCATTAGTGTACGTAGTTGTATGTACTGCCACACACAAGCGGTTAACTTCCATAGTTGTGCCCATTATCATCACTTTTCGAGTGCGCGGGAAAGATCCGAGAAAATTAATGTATTGGCACGTTTGCACCTTTTCCCGTGTGCACACATTAAGCGGATACTCCGTGCGAAAAACCCGTACGCAATCCATAAATAGGTGAAACAAAGAAGGGAAAATATTTGCGCACGTGTCCGAATTTTTCCTATATGCGTAAACTTGTATCCTTCTTTCTTCCACTTATTTAGGGGGTTCCGTACGGAATGTATGCGTCTAATGTGAACCCGGCCTTAGACGGAAGTTCATACGTGTGTTGTAACTTGGAGTGTTTCGTTCTCTCCCTTGTTATTGACCTGTTTAAGGAAAGACATTCCGGGTTGGTTGTGTTCTGTTTGATGTATTGTTTTGCATTTATTGTCATTACCTCAAGGGGAGAGAGAGAGAAAGAGAGAGAGAGAGAGAGAGAGAGAGAGAGAGAGAGAGAGAGAGAGAGAGAGAGAGAGAGAGAGAGAGCTTGCACGTGTGCGTTTGCTTTTTAAAATTTATATTGTTTGCTTGTTTTTGTCTGTTTCACGCTCTCTCTCTCTCTCTCTCTCTCTCTCTCTCTCTCTCTCTCTCTCTCTCTCTCTCTCTCTCTCTCTCTCTCTCTCTCTCTCTCTCTCTCTCTCTATTCTCTCTCTCTCTCTCTCTCTCTCTCTCTCTCTCTCTCTCTCTCTCTCTCTCTCTCTCTCTCTCTCTCTCTCCATCTCTCTCGCATGTGATTGTTTTGTCCCAGTCTTGTTTACTACGTCCCAAGGACAACAAATTGTAAGAATAGGCTTGGCCTATTATCTCAATCCTTGCGTAATAAAGGTTTTTTTCAAAGTTCAAGTTCACTTTTTAAGTTCTCTCAGTGTACATGCGCGCACGTGCACAAGCGCATGCACGATCCAAACACCCAGCTCTTGACGATAATGAAGACGATCCGTGCATAATGGACGACAGCGAGAACACTGGTTTCCTGGGCAGCGAAGAACACAGAAAGCTAACGCCTTTGAGCAGATCAATAGGCTGAAGGTGTCTGGCTCCTTCCTATTCACCAAGCACGTGTGTTAAGTCCTCTCGCGAACATTTTGTCCTCTCGCGGATAACACCATCTACAAAACGCCTAGGGTCTTTGTTTTTTGGCTCCTTCCTATTCACCACGCATGTGTGTTAAGTCCTTCCGCAACTATTTTGTCCTCTCGCGGATACTATGAACTGCAATAAGCCTAGGGTCTCCACAACCATATTATAACTATTTTCTTGATCA
>CM065687.1:9424331-9426831 GCA_017654935.2 Phymorhynchus buccinoides
TTCTTCTTCTTTTTCTTCTTCTTCTTCTTTTTCTTCTTCTAATTCTTCTTCTTCTTTTAATTCTTCTTCTTCTTCTTCTAATTCTTCTTCTTCTTCTTCTAATTCTTCTTCTTCTTCTAATTCTTCTTCTTCTTTTAATTCTTCTTCTTCTTTTAATTCTTCTTCTTCTTTTAATTCTTCTTCTTCTTTTAATTCTTCTTCTTCTTCTAATTTTTCTTCTTCTTCTAATTCTTCTTCTTCTTGTTCTTGTTCTTTTTGTTGTTGTTGTTGTTCTTCTTCTTCTTCGTCTTCGTCTTCTTCTTCTTCTTCTTCTTCTTCTTCTTCTGTTACAATGTTGGTCTCCATTGTCTGAGTCTATGCCAACGTACTCGCCTTATACTTGCCTAACAACTCCAGCAGGCTTATAAATAATTTTTGTTTTGAACAATATTTGAATGGAATAGAATTTATCTTCTTGCTGAATTCAGAATCAAATACTACGGACCTCTAAGGAACCCATAGGTTTTTTGACGGATTCAATCTAATCCATCAAAAGAATGTTCAGACACCATTGTACGGGCGATATGGTTGCACTAACAGGAAAAAAAGTAATTACTGAACGATTGACCCAGCAGTGAATGGGGCTTTCCCCAGTCACGTGTGACACTTTGTTCAGCTTTTGTTGCTGTTTGATTATTATTCATTTAGGCCTCAATTATATTTCTAAAATAAATTTCATGTAATCATTCACAAACGAGGAATTTAAAAAAAACACCGCCCAATTTGACTTGAAGTCTTTTCTAAAGTGAATGCACTCGTTCACTCATTCACGCATGGATTCATTCAATCAGTCAATCAGTACTTTCTTTTTAAGTTATGCTAATAAAGACTGTGATTTTTTCCCTTGTGGTATTATACCTGTGCTCGACTAAAATAAATTAAGCAAGGTTTACATAAGTCCATTACTTCCAAAATAATTGTCTTTCTCGCGTGCTAAGGGTCTTGTCTTCTGGTAGGAATCTGCGGAAAATATGCTGGAATACAAACAAACAAATAAATAAATAAATAAATAAATAAATACATACATACATGCACACATACATACATACATACATGCATACATGCATACCTGTGCTCGACTAAAATAAAATAAGCAAGGCTTACATAGGTCCATTACTTCCAAAATAATTCTTTCTCGCATGCTAAGGGTCTTGTCTTCTGGTAGGAATCTGCGGAAAATATGCTGGAATACAAACAAACAAACAAATAAATAAATAAATAATTAAATAAATACATACATACATACACACATACATACATACATACATGCATACATGCATACATGCATACATACATACATACATACATAAATAAATACATACATACATGCACACATCCATCCATCCATCCATACATACATGAATGCATACATACATACATACATACATACATACATACATGCACACATACATACATACATACATACATATGTACATATATACATACATACATACATGCATACATGCATACATACATACATACATATGTACATAAATAAATAAATAAATAAATAGATAAACAAATACATACATAAATTAATTAATTAAATTCATATTAAAAAAAATATAGTAATAAGTAAGACACGCTATTATTAAATAAGCGGTAAAGGTCAAGATGTGCCCCCCCCCCCCCCCCCCCCTACCTATCTCGGTGAATTCTATTTTTCCGTTATTGCCTTTCTTACCATACATAAAGCTGTATTTTAGGAACATTTTTAGCTAATAACCTTTTTGGAATACTAACCCTAACCCTAACCCTAGCCATAACCCTAACCCTAACCCTAGCCATAACCCTAACCCTACCCCTACCCCCCACTCTATAAGACGGAAAAACGCAACGAACCACAACTGTGACAAATCGCGGTGTACTGCAGTACATAGTGGGGGGTAGGGTTAGGTTTAGGGCTAGGGTTAGGGTTAGTATTCCAAAAATGGAAAAAACACGACAACAAATAAACAAACAAAATTATTATGTCAGATGAAATACCGACGAGAGAGATGAGAGACAGAAGACATGCAAGGTAAAACTCCGAACGTGAGCAAAGGGAAAAGAAAAAGAAACAATTGAATACATAAATAAATAATAATAATTAAAAACAAAAATTAAAACAAGCTAATATTAAATAAGCTAACGACAATAATTATGTAGACAACAACCTTAACAAAATGATTGAGAACATCAAGAGGCAAAGACAGAGGGAAACAGTAAACAAACACAATGATGTTTAAGATAAAATACTGATAGAGAGAAAAAAAACACCCATACAAGTTAAAACTCCGAACGTGAACAGAGTTCAGCAAAATGTAGAGAACAAAACCAACAAACACGAACCTTAACTGGAAAGAAGAGAGAGAAAGAAAGAAAGGCAACGATAGAGAAAGACGTACAGAGAAGAGAGAGAGGAAGAAAGAAAAGACGCAAAGAAAAGAAAGAACGAATGAAATGAGGGAAAGACAGAAAG
>CM065687.1:9439331-9441831 GCA_017654935.2 Phymorhynchus buccinoides
ATGTACCGGAAAGTAAGTACGAATTATATAACATTACTGCACGTGTGTTAGTCTGTCCATTTACCCATGCAATTTGGGAACAGTATAACATTAGGTGATATCAGAAATGAAATTGTGTGGGTGTTGGGATTAATGGCCGACTTATGGCGATTGTTTTGACCGCTCATTGGATAGTCAATCCACTAGGGGCGTCTTTCCTTCTGCTTATCGTGTTATAATTTCTATGATGTTGGGCGTAGTGAGAGAGAGAGGGAGGGTGAGACTCCTACTCCTATCGTCTTTATCTCTCTCTCTCTCTCTCTCTCTCATTCTCTCTCTCTCTCTCTCGTCTCTTCGATATATCTCTCTCTCTCTCTCTCTCTCCTTTCTTCTCTCTCTATCCCCCCAACTAAGAATATACAGAGGATTAGCCCCACTCGAGCGTTATGCCACCTGGCGGACAAAAGAGCCAGCTAAGTCGCTCATTGGGATGATCGTTCAGATGCATTAATTTCCTTTTCTTTCTTTGTTTCTTCTTCTTCCTTCTTATTAAAGCAGACTGTGTTGATTTGAAATGAAATGGCCTACATTTTTCCATTCGTATTCTTCTTCTTCTTCTTCTTTTTCTCGTGACACAGTTTCCCCGTCAATTATGGTGCTGCAGATGCGTCATGCTGCCATTATGCTTCCTAACTAAGAAATAGTTAAGCCCAGCAAAAGTCCGACCGAGAATGACGGAAGGAACATCTTTTGAAAAGAGTTTCATGAAAAAACGAGGCAGGAGAATGGACCGGTACGTACAGAAAGATAGTCCCGATGACAGAAAGCAAAAGGGAAAAGGCCAGAGTCAAAGAGAGTGACAGAGAGTGAGGAAGTTACAAGCACAGAACTTCCAAAGGTGGGGGAACTATTTATGCAAAAGACCCCCGGTATCCCCACGGGGGTGGGGGTGGGGGTGGGGGGTGTGGTGGTGGAGGGGGTGTTGTTCTTAGATCTGCGGCTGTAGTGTAGGTGAAAGGGTGGGAGTAAAAAAACACAACAAAAAAAGGCTTCAGTCAGCTGCGGAGTGCGAGCTCTTTGTATATTCAGGCTTTTTGGTTTAATTCAGTTTTTATTGTGTGAATCTGGACGCTTTTTTTCAGATACAGGGATGGTCGTGGACTGGCTTGAAAAGTGTATCCCTCTAGTGTGGAGTTTTGCACTGTGTCCGTGCTGTCTTTATGACGAAGGTTTGGCCTTAGCCATAAGTTGAAGAACCTCCTAGCGCTAACAAACCCGTGTCCCATTCCCGCCCTCCCAATAGGAATCGTTCGGATATAATTAAGGGGAGTAATTTCATGGTGTGTGGGAGTGATCTTGCCTAATTCAATCGGTCAAACAGGGGAACTTACTCTATCACTAGGTAGATCCCCAGCTCTCTCGCCTCATGTGTTTGAGTAGACTTACGTCACTTAGAACACCGTGTGCGTCATTCTAAAATTGATGTCATTTATATTTTGACGTCACATTTTGCAAGTTCTCTCAGTTTACCCCTCATTTGTTTATTAAAAAAAATGTTTTTCTAGTCGCTGACTGGCATCCTGCGGTTTGAAGCTTCGACGCCATGCCGCCATGGTTGCTACAGTTTCGACCGAGTAAGTCGATGTAATCAACTCAATTTTCACGAAGTGCTCTCCCCTATTTTTTCTTTCTTCCGAAAATCGTCTATTGAGGGGAATTTGCGTTGTGACGGGTGTGAACATTAGGGGCTGAAATTTGTGACAGTGCATCCCGCGTAACTCTGTCTTCGTGGAAAGGTTTATCTCCTCTGGAAAAGGACACTGCTTTGTATGTGACAGGGAGGATGTTTGGGGGGGGGGGGGGGGGGGGGGGGTAGGGGTTAGAGGGGAGAGAGGGGATAAGGGGAGAGAGGGGGAGAGAGGGAGAGGGGTAGAGAGAGAGAGAGAGAGAGAGAGAGAGAGAGAGAAGATGCGGGGGTGGGGAATGGAGAGAGAGAGAGAGAGAGAGAGAGAGAGAGAGAGAGAGAGAGAGAGACGAGAGAGAGAGAGAGAGAGAGAGAGATCTAATCCAAAACGTTTTTGAATAGGCCTTTATGTCGGTGAGAGAGAGAGGGGGGAGGTGAGAGCGGGAAAGAGAGGGGGGAAGAAAGAGAGGAGAGAAGAAAGAGAGAGAGAGAGAGAGAGAGAGAGAGAGAGAGAAAGAGAGAGAGACAGAGACAGAGACAGAGACAGAGAGACAAACAGACGACAGAGACAGAAAACAGTGACAGAGAGAGACACAGACAGAGAGACAGAGACTTGTCAAAGACAGAAACCAAAACGCTGTGCAGAGGACTGGGAAAGAAGGGAAAGGAAGCCATATAACTTATTGATGCTGCTGCTTTGGAACCGGCGGAAATGCCCTTCAAACTAAAATGGTCGACGAGTGTCGGATTTTACGTCAGCGACTCTGATTCATGACGCAGTTTGACTGCAGAAAACGAGGGACCGGAACTGCGCTCGTGATTGTCCAATTAATGAAA
>CM065687.1:9446831-9454331 GCA_017654935.2 Phymorhynchus buccinoides
TCCCCCCCCCCCCCTCTCTCTCTCTCTCTCTAAACCTCGTCCGCAATGTTCTTAAAAATCAAAGTACCTCTTCCAAGAGTTGATCTCTTCAAGACTAGTCTGTTGTATTCGGGCGGTTGTTTGTGGAATACGATTTTAGCTTCTTTTAATGTTAATTCAAGTCTCAATGTTTTCAAGAAAAACTACCATAAGCACCTTATGATCAAACATATAAACAACATCACATATTAATCTCTTATGTAGCTTCTGTTTTAAACGTTTATTCATGACATGGTTAATTTGTACATAAATCTTGTTTCTAAACATGAGGTTTTTGTTGTTGTTTGGTTTGTGTTCACTTTAAGAGGGGGGGGGGGAGGGGGAGAAGGAGGAAGAGGAAGTAATTCCTTGTGTTTTGATGATGTCATACTCATAATACATTTTGTTTAGATTGATTTTTTTTTCTTCCTCCACAATGTATTTCCTGATTCTTGTGAATTCAATTTATATTAGTTCATATGATTACTGTGCTGTGTGCGAGGTTGGTGGTGGGTGGGGGGAGGGTGGATGGCCATGGGTGTATGAATGTGTAGTTGTTGGGTTTTTGTTTTTGTGTGTGTCTTTTTTTTCCATTGTTGCTTTTGTTCATTAATTGAAGTTTTAATTATGCTTTTCTTCTTTTGTTTCGAGGGCAAGATGTAAACAAGCCCATTGTGTGCTTATTCTTTTCCCTCAATAAACAAATGTTTCAAATGTTCTCAAATGTCTCTCTCTCTCTCTCTCTCTCTCTCTCTCTCTCTCTCTCTCTCTCTCTCTCTCTCTCTCTCTCTCTCTCTCTCTCTCCCTCTCTCTCTCTCTCTCGCTCTCTCTCTCTCTCTCTCTCTCTCTCTCTCTCTCTCTCTCTCTCTCTCTCTCTCTCTCTCTCTCTTATCGTCTCTCTCTCTCTCTCTCTCTCTCTCTCTCTCTCTCTCTCTCTCTCTCTCTCTCTCTCTCTCTCTCTCTCTCTCTCTCTCTCTCTCCCCCCCCCCCTCTCTCCGGCTTGCTTTGTACAGTGATGCAAATGTTCTACGCACGCGTGCTCATGTACCCGCATGCTTGAGTACTCGCGCACGCGTATAGATAATTATGATGCACACACAAAATATTCTGGAATACGCAAGCTTTGGAAACTATTTTAGTGTGTGTGTGTCAAGTCAAGTCAAGTCAAAATGATCTTTATTGAGGGTTAAAGAATAAGCTGACAAGGCTTTTTTCCATCCTGCCCTCCAACAAAAATACAATAATGAAAAATGCATAATAATGGTATGTGTGTGTGTGTGTGTGTGTGTGTGTGTGTGTGTGTGTGTGTGTGTGTGTGTGTAGGTGTGTGTGTGTGTGTGTAGGTGTGTGTGTGTGTAGGTGTGTGTAGGTGTGTGTAGGTGTGTGTAGGTGTGTGAGTGTGTGTGTGTGTGTGTGTGTGTGTGTGTGTGTGTGTGTGTGTGTGTGTGTGTGTGTGCGTGTGTGTGTGCGTGTGTGCGTGTGTGTGTGTGTGTGTATGTGTATGTGTGTATGTGTGTGCATGTATGTGTTTGTGTGTGCGTGTGTGCGCGTGTGTGTGCGTGTGTGCGTGTATGTGCGTGTATATGTGTGTGTGTATGTGTGTGCGTGTGCGTGCGTGTATGTGCGTGTATGTGCGTGTGTGTGTATGTGTGTGTATGTGTGTGAGTGTGAGTGTGTGTGACGTTCTTCTTTCATCATTGTTAGCTGCTCTGCTGTTGTTTGTTTGTTTCTCTGAAGGGTGTGTTTGTTGTTCTGTTTTGTTTATGTACATTACCTGTCACGTTGTGTTCTTTACGAGTTGCTGCTGTTTGCTTTTACTGATTTCTAAAGTTGAAAATGTGTGTGTGTGTGCGCGTGCGCGTGCGTGTGCATGCGTGCGTGCGTGTGTGTGTGTGCGTGCGTGCGTGCGAACAGACACACACACACACACACACACACAGACACGCACGCGCGCGCGCGCTCGCGTTAAATAAAACACTACTAAACAACAGCAGCAAACAAACAAAAAACGACAAAAGCTTCACCCACACTCTGGTTGTGCGTTTGTTGCATGCAATTGTACATTATTGCACATTAATAATCTATGTTTGTGTTAAAGTTGTGATGTCCATTTTGAGAAGATGCTACAACAGAAGTCAGCGTTTTCCCTTCCACTAATTCCACACCCTTGTTCGTCCAGTTATTATTTCTCTCAGGGCAAAATGGACCTAAAGCAGTTTCTTTGAAATTAATCTAGATACAGCCAGGCTTGATCCATATTAAATCGCTCAGGGCAAACGGGCCTCAAAAGCACGGCAAAAAACACCTTTTGCGAGAGTGAATGCCCTTGGTGGGTGGGTGGGGGGGAGGTGCTTGGGTACTGACCAAACAAGGGAATAACTCTCGCCAATAACCCCATGTGAGGCCACCGAATGGCTGCCTTTTGCAAGAGTGAATGCCCTTTTGGATAATAATACTGGTTATTTATAGAGCGCTTAACTCCCTTTGCAGGGAGCTCAAAGCGCCAAACAAAGGCCTAATCACTAACATACAGACAAACATACACATTGAAGACAAGACAAGAATAAAAGAATAATCAACATGAAGACAAGTATCAATGAATAATATAAACACTGACCAACATGGGCTTAACTCTTGCCATCCGGGGCGTTAATAACCCTAGTTGCAGTGGCCAATATTGTATGTACCCACGGCTAAACCTTACAGTATAGGTGAAGACGGGGTAAAAAGCCCATGGGCGGGTAAGAAGCCCATGCCAATTATCTCATGAAAAAAAGCAAATTTCAGTCACATTTGCCCATGAGACGAATGCTAAACAAATTTGCTTTATTTCATGAGATAATTGGCATGGGCTTCTTTCCGCCCATGGGCTTTTTACCCCGTCTTCACCTACTTGTAGTATAGTAAGCTGACTAAAAGATGCTGTTTGGAGCCTAATGGAGTTCGTGCTATCTCTTCGAGCCTCGGAGCCAGGGCTTGCAGCGATGAGAGAGACACTAGACCAAGGCGAACGTATCTGATGGCAGGCGAGGGTAGACTGGCTAGATACGGGTAGATAGTGGGGTAGACTGGTGAGATACGGGTAGATAGTGGGGTAGATGGCACGGGTGCAGTTTGTGATAAAGCAGGGTGCGGGGTCTCCCTACGAGAGAGTTGTTAGAGAGCGAGGTGGAGAGTCGAGTGCAGCGCGGTTATTGTTACAGCAGATGGACGTGCTAGGTGTGTGTGTGTGTGTGGGGGGTGGGGGGGGGGGGGGGGGGGGTAGGGTTAGGGCTAGAGTCAGTTTAATTTCAGATTGAATGGTTAAAAGATACACATTCTAAAGATTCGCTGAAAACCGACATTGGCACGCGAATGACGTCACTGTCCATATTTGGAGATGACCAAGTGCAGCATTGAACGTCTTGTGAAACATAGTGAAAGAACGATAATAGCTTAGTAAACAAATGCAGAAAACGAGCACAAACAGAATAGCGAGACATAGTCTGTTCCGTTCCAGGTAAAGCAATACGGTAAAGCGATGGAGCAGCGTTGAGACGAGGGTACCTAGAGCATGCGTAGCGAGCTTGACATTCCCTGCCCAGCTTTCCGAACCCTTCTGAGCACACCCACCCACCCACTCCCGTTGTTCGCTGAAAGCAGGGCGAGGTCAAAGGGCTGTAGCCCAAAGCCCCATGATAATAGTTATATACTGAAAGACAAAAGAAACGCAAGTTGACACTTGCGTACAACTTCCATGGATGCTCCGGCTTTATGGATGTCCTGAAGTTCAGGATTTGTTTGTCCAGGATGTCCTGAAGTTCAGGTGTTTTTGGTCCAGGATGTCCTGAAGTTCAGGTTTTTTTTGGTCCAGGATGTCCTGAAGTTCAGGATTTTTTTGATTGCCTGGAGCCGGCGTCACCGGATTATGAGAATTTGAGAAGATGCATTTTGCTGGTTATAGAGTTCATGAAGTTTAACCAGAAGTGAAAGTGTAACGAGAGTCTGTCAATTACATTGGAAACTGTTGTTTCCCTTCAGCTTCCAGGGGGCATTGGCCCCCCTCTCCGGAACCCCCAGGAGGGGCGCTGTCCCTGCACTCCGCCGGGGCTTGCAGGAGTTTTGAAATTTCCCAGGAGACTTTGCCAAAGATTATGGGTACCGATACTGTGAAAACCAAAAAAAAGAAAAGGTTATGATGAGTCACCAATGTGTCTGGCGCGTGACACATGAACATCACGCGCATGGCTTAATAATGGCGCCCGCTTTGCGGATCTAAAGTCGGATAGGGTCTTCCGCATGCGCAGCCCGAAGAAAAGCAGGAAGATTTGTTGTTTTGTTGACAGAGTTCAACACTCACTACCAACAAAACCCGATGCCCGATGCTTGTACGCTCAAAACCCGATGCTTGTACGCTCCCAGACAGCCCGCGTTTTATATGTAGAAAGATGCCAAGCCGAATGAACCCTACTGATCGGGAAAGAGCGATCGGACGACTGCTAGCGGGAAATCCGACGAAGCATCGTCGCTGATGCTCTCGGAGTGGCAATACCCACGATTTGTACTCTATGGGCTCGGTTCCAAGTCACTGGAAGCACTCGGGATGGAGCTAGAAGCGGAAGACTTCATGTAACAACAACTGTGAGACAAGACAGGCAGATCTACCGCCAGCACGTGCACTGCGACAACCGGCAACTCGAATGAACAATCTATTCTAACCATACTGACCAACACTCAAAACAATAGCAGAAACATCTCCATTTGGAAACCAATGCCCAAGCAACATAAAAAACGAAAGTAGTCCAAGGACCACAACTCCCCTTTACCGGAAGCCCGCTTACTTCCATTTCGCTTCCGGTCACGCGGTCCATTTGACCTGTCAAATTTGCTTTACATTTTCACGACAACCGGCTTACCCGGCAACTCAAACGAACAATCAGTGATACAAGAGTTGTTGGGACAGATTTTCTGTGAAATCGATCGAATCAAATTTATTAGGATAAAATCGTTTTTAAAACAAAGCGATTAACCCTTTCACCACCAGCCATCTTTGAACCAATCATTTCCATAAAATGTATTTGGTTACTGGAAAGATTTCATCTGCAATATTGTAGGATTTCTCTGTGACACATTTAGAATAGGGTCAATCCTTACTGCCCAAATTTAGGGACACAATGTTATTGAATAATAGACCCTGATGCAAGAGTTTTAACCCTTTCGCCGCCAGACATTTTTCAGCCATAAAATACAATTAAACTTAACTGGGTAGAGAAAATAATATTTCTGCAATATTGCGAATTCCTCGGTGACATATATAACATTAGGCCTATCCTTATCTCACAAAATTAAGAAAATAAGGTCTTTGGATAACAGGCCTCGATTGGATGCCTTTTAGTGACATGGGTGTTACACCATTGTGGTGCTAAAATGCGACATTGGCGGTGAAAGGGTTAATGACACGAGTGTTAAATCATTGTGGTGCTAAAATGCGACATTGGCGGTGAAAGGGTTAAAGACACGATTCCTTTACTTGCGTTTCTGTTGGCTTTCAATAGAGTAGCTGGTTTCGTAGTTGCGCGTTGCTCTACAGGGGTGAAGAGAATAAATATCCCGGATAAATAACTCGACGGAAACTGCGCACGTAACAGCTCGTAGTAAATGCTCAGTTCATGTGCTTGTGTACATTTTTGTGGTCCTTTTGTTTCTCTCTGTCATTCACAAGCATAAGTATTAAGCCCTCCCCCACAGATCGTTACTATCCTACAGCACATACGGGCCGTAATGCTTTGTAGTGGCGCAAAATACCATAATATGTCTCCTGACAACAAAATAATACCAGCCACAGGGTAACTTACCAGAGCAGATGCTGCTTTATTGCTGAGTGGCCTTTGTTTTTTGGTAGTCTACAGAGCGTATGGTACTGTACGACAGAGTACAACACACGCATGTCTACATTCTGTAATGATTCATGGGTAAAGGTAAAGATGTGCGCCCCCCTCCTCCATTTCTCGGTTGTTTCCATTTTTTTAGTCTTACATTAATTTTTTTTTTCTTACTGCAGATTGAGTACTTCATCCTCTATCGTTTGCTATATTTAACACTAATGTTCATCCATTTACATAATTAAACACAATGTATGCATTCAATAATAGTAGAAGATAAAGGCAATATGGAAAAACGCAATGAACCAGGACTGTGACAAATGCTCCGCGGCTGTTGTGTGTACTGCACGACATAGGTAGGGGGGGGGGGGGGGGGGGGGGGGGGGGGTTCATTGGGGGGGGGGGGGGGGGGGGTGGGGGGGGGGGGGGGGGGTAGATAATGGCCTTTATCATGACTGCGATTAATTATTCAACAAAGATAATTATAATAATAATAATATTCATGTTTTGTGGTGAAACCGATTCGATTGGCATCAGGGCATATGCCGCGGGCGGTCTTACTGGACTAGACTACAACACGGCCCGCAGCTTTGTTGCCCGCAGTTGCGGTGAACTCTCTAATTCAAGGCCTGCATTGAAATTCAATGTCGCCCACTAACCCACGGCATCTCTAACCGTCAGTTTGAAAGCATGCACCTCGTTGGCAACTAGCTACATAAGGGTCCAGTCACACGTCCACTAAAAACCGCACGACTGTACGATACGATTCGATCGCGTTGGCCTCCAAGAACGGAAATTTGAGATTCGCGCTTCGAGAGCACGTGATCGAAATCGTATCGCACAGTCGTGAGATTTTAGTGGACGTGTGGCTGGCCCTTTAAAGACACACTGACCCACTACGATTATGTCCCTTGGTTTTTTTTCTGGGTAGCTGTGACCCACATACAAATGCCCCTTATTTCAAATTGAGGCTGCTCTTTAAAGTGTTGTTTCGCTTTGAATTTGGGAGGATTTGTATGTGGGGGGTCAAACCTGGTCAAAACAAGATTTCTTGTCAGCTATAAGAGGACCCACCTGGATCACGTGTCAAAATCGCGGGTTTCACGTGTTTTCCCCCTTATGGATGGTAAGAAATCATAGGAAATATTCCTAGCATAAGAGGGAATGTGACACGTGACGTGGGGGGGGGGGGGGGGGGGGGGGGGGGGGGGGTCTTTATTGACCGACCTGCAGTGTGTGTACTAGAGTAGTAGACGTTTAAGACTGTACTTGGTCATCCTCAAACATGGAATACTCAATTTGTTTTATTCATAAAGCTTTATGTTTTGGTTAGAGTTAGGGATAGGGTTAGGGTTAGGGCTAGAGCCAGTTTAATTTCAGATTGAATGGTTAAAAGATACACATTCTAAAGTTTCGCCGAAAACAACCGACATGACATTGTCACGCGAATGGCGTCACTTTCCATATTTGGAGATGACCAAGTGCGGAATTGAAGGTGTTGTATCGTGTGTTGAGGAAGCGGGGGACTTCTCACCTCTGCGCGCCCCCTCCCAATAACGCAGGTGTGGTCTGGAATGGCGGGCAGATAACGGAACATCGACGTTCCCCGTGAGGCGGAGTA
>CM065687.1:9464331-9466831 GCA_017654935.2 Phymorhynchus buccinoides
CTATTTATGTGCACTGATTATTTGTGTGTGTGTGTGTTTCTGACTTGAACACTTTTGGGACCAGAACCGGAGTTTATGCCTACTAACCCCTTTTGTCTATTTTTAGTAGGAAACCTATGGGCCGCAATCTTGCACTTTATGATACCATTCCTTTCCAGGTGTTGGATGGAGAGTGATGTTGGATTGATCACCTTTTATGTTTTACTGATCTCAGTTTGTTAACTGAAATTCAGTTTATTGATTAACTAGTGCTATTGTACAAGGGAAGCCTTCTAGCCGGTTGGGATTCACTAATTCCCTGCCGACTGAAGCCCCTTGTCTCTAAGCCATAGAGATCTACATCCACCTTCTCCTGTGATTATCAGCAGGGCATCGTGGGTCGGATGATTATCCCGGACTCCACCACGCACCAAGACGGGACCGTCGCCAAGACGACCCGCACCCAGAATCCGCGAGGAGACCACGCTTGAACCGTGCCATCCCGCGAAGCCGTAACCGGAACGACTGGGAGCTACTCTCACCTGATGAGCCAGCCCAGCCACACCAGCACTCGCCGATCATTACGGAGGAACTTGCCAAGAGCTAAGTTTATAAAACCGCGCCAATCACTGGAACTTTCCTACGGACACTGAAGATAATTAGTAACCCTTCCGGCATGGGGCGAACCTTATAGAAAGACAAAAGTCTTGTAAATCCTTTCGGATTCCATTGTTTTTTTATCCATATTTTGTTTTGGCGCCATTGAGCTGCTTTATTATTATTGTTGCATAATCTTATGCAGATTTTGGGAGTAAATAAAATACAAGTGTCAAATAATCCTGAACCCTTTGGTCAGACTGATGAGAGTGGGAGTCTTGTAATTTCATGTAAAACCCTACTTCTCACTGTCTGCCATTTAGAGCAATTCAACCACTTGTATTTCTTACAACCATACGAGCCAGAACCCGGGCACCAATATAAATTTATTAGATGAAAAGGGGCCGGGAAAGTTGCTCATCTCCCATACCCTAGAGAAGTGGGCTAAAGGCAAATTTTCTAAAGTCTTCCCTAGGGACTTAGCCTTTTAACCCATTACCTCGTCACAGTGGGGGCATTATTTATACAAAAGACCCCACAGGGCGATTTTTCTGATGAACTATTTCAACCATTTCAACGGGCGCAATTGATGACTACATTGGGCGCAATGGACACAGGAGCAATTGAGATGCACCCCCCCCCACCCCCCACCCCCACTCTTCATTGTTTTTTTCAGCCGCAGTCTCCATGTGTGAGGCTGAGGCAACACACACTAAGGTCCCTGTCAGAACGAACAACAAAACAGACTGGGGGGGTGGTGGTGGTGGGGGGATGGCACCACGTGATTGAGATAACTGGAGGGTGGGGGTAGTTGGGGTGGGTGGGTGTGTTGGGGGGGGGGGGGGGGGGTGAGTAGAGAGAGAGAGAGAGAGAGAGAGAGAGAGAGAGAGAGAGAGAGAGACGGGGGTGGGTGGGTGGAGGGAGGGAAGGATGGGAGGGAGAGAAGGGGAGAAGGGGAAAGGGGAGAGGCAGAGAGAGAGAGAGAGAGAGGGGGTGGAGGAAGGGAAGAGAGAGAGAGAGGGATGGAGAGCGAGAGAGAGAGAGGAAGGGGAGGGATGAGGAGAGAGAGAGAGAGAGAGAGAGAGAGAGAGAGAGAGCGAGAGAGAGAGAGAGAGAGAGAGAGAGAGAGAGTGAGTGAGTGATAATGGAATGGAATTGAATAATTTTCTATATTCTCTTCACGGGGAAGAATGAATGCTTTTTTTGTTTTAGTTGTGGGTCCCCAGATTTATTTAAACGGACCTACAATGGTTGAACCGCAGATTAAGAACCTCTCTGGTTGAACTAAGTAGGCTTTCAGTTCGTTTTTCTTTTTAGTCCTTCACCGATCTACGATCGCAAAGGAGTATGTTTTCGTTCAGGATTGTTTCCTTTTTTTGTCCCAAGGATCTCCCGAACCGCTTGACCGAATCGCTTCAAATTTTGTGTGTGGGTGTGTCCCCATGAGGGGAAGGCATCCGCGTAAACTGTTCGCCGCCCTGACCTTGACCTTGGCGTATGACCTTGAAAACCGAAATTAAGGGGCCATAACTTCCACACCGCAGGTCCTAGAGTCTTGAAACGTGGCATGGAGGTACTTTCGATTATGGCCGCTCTGATGATGGCGTACCAATGAAGGTCAAGGTCAAGGTCAGGGAGATCGGTATGCCTTGAAAGTGGTAGGGGTCTAATAATTGGGGTTTTCTGTCCCACGCATATCTCCCGAACCGCTTCACCGAATCGTTTCCAATTTTGTGTGGTGGCGTATCACCATGAGAGGAAGGCATCCGCGCATAAATTATCGCCATCGTGACCTTCACCTTGGCATATGACCTTGAAAACCGAAAATCTTTTAAGGGGCTATAACGTCCACACCGTTGGTCTTAGGGACTTCAAACTTGGCATGTAGGTACTTTGGCTTATGGTTGTTCTGATGATTGCATAC
>CM065687.1:9474331-9476831 GCA_017654935.2 Phymorhynchus buccinoides
CACCATTGTTTTATGTTAGACAACATTCTGTGTTATTTCCTTCTGTGGGATGGTTGGTGTTTATCCGTTGTTGGCTTGACTGCGAACACAGGCATTTTAGGTAAACTAACAACGGCGTAGAGACATACTATCTCTGTCTTCCTTTTGTCAGGTTCACTGTCTCCCTAACTTTGTCTGTCGCCCTTGGTTTTAACTGTCCCTCTGGTTGCAAGCCTTCTCAAAAAGCGTATAATTTTCTATATTTTTTGGCCTGTTTATCTGGCAGCTTGCCTGCTTGTTTGCTTGAGCGTCTCTCTCTCTCTCTCTCTCTCTCTCTCTCTCTCTCTCTCTCTCTCTCTCTCTCTCTCTCTCTCTCTCTCTCTCTCTCTCTCTCTCTCTCTCTCTCTCTCTCTCTCACTCATCTCTCTGTGTCTATATCTATGTCTATCTATCCTGTCTGTCTCTGTCTCTCTCCCCCCCCCCCTCCTTCTCTCTCTCTCCCCCCCCCCCTCTCTCTCTCTCTCTCTCTCGTGTCTTGTGAATAAAGGATCAATCTAGAAACACGACAGCACAGGAGGGCTGCAGGGTCTTTTATCGTTTAATCTCTGGCATCATGACTGCCGCCCCCCCCCCACCCCCCCCCCCCCCCCCCAGATCACACAGGAGTGTTTGCTCCCTTTTTTTTTTCGCCATTTGCTCCCCGATGTCTCCCCTCTTTTTTGACCCACTGACCCCCCCCCCCCCCCCCCCCCCCCCCCCCCCCCCCCCCCTTGGGAGACGCGCACAATATTCGTTCCCAAGATTTTCTGCCTCGTTTGTGTATGTTGATTGTTTTTTCCCCTTCTTATCCATGTCTGCATCTCAGGGTGGGTGTACGTCTGAACACTTTGGCAAAGATGATGCTTTTGTTTTTCTCTTTTGACCTGACTTTAGTATTGTTCGTTGCTTGTTCGATGTCTCTTTTGGCTGGCTTTCCATTCGCATCCTTCTTATTCGCCAAAGTTGGTCAGCTTTGTCGTGTCTTCCGTGCGGAAAGTCATGCGCTTAATCGTATGCTTCGTGTTCGCGCAAGTTGTACAGGGGAAAAGTAGCGCCAATTGACCTATTCGGGCTTTTTGACAACTCCCGTGCTGATACTACTTTTTGTTCGCACTAAATGCATTGTTAAAGATACACTGACGCACCACGATTAAGTCTCTTGTTTTTTTCCAGGTAGCTGTGACCCACATACAAATGTCCCCAACTTCAAATTGAGGCTGCTCTTTAAAATGTTTCGTTTTCAATTTGGGGACATTTGTATGGGTGTCAAACCTGGTCAAAACACGGTTTCTTACCAGAGGGAAAACACGTGAAACCCGTGATTTTGACACGTGACCTGATGGGTCTTTAACATCTCTCACACAGCCTAGAGTGTGGCGTTCTGTCACATCGCTCACGCCCTAAGATAGGGCTGCTCCGAACAACGAGAGGAGGGCGAGGAGCGCACGCTGTTAGCGCGTGCCTGTGTCTGCTTTCTCCATCTCCGTGTGCAAGAACGTCAACCAACTAACATGGGAGCAATAAAGCCACACTCACAGCCCAGTAAACACATACGCGCGCGCGCACACACGAACGCACACACACACACACACACGCGCGCACGCGCACGCACGCGCACGCGCACGCACGCACACACACACACACACACACACACACACACACACACACACACACACTCTCTCTCTCTCTCTCTCTCCCCACTCTCTCTCTCTCTCCCCTCTCTCTCTCTCTCTCTCTCCCACTCTCTCTCTCTCTCTCTCTCTCTCTCTCTCTCTCTCTCTCTCTCTCTCTCTCTCTCTCTCTCTCTCTCACACACACACTCTCACGCACGCACGCACATACGCACGCGCACACACGCATGTTTTTTAGTTTTTTTTCAAATACGGTCTCACCTTTCCTTCCTTTTTCCGATTGAGAAAAACGAAAAAAAGAAAAGATAAAACCACTGGTGTCCAAATACAGACGTGTGAACAATGATTACTATGTGCAGAGATGGGCTGTGTACAATGGGAACAGCGGGGAGTGGGAATATAAACCCGCAACTAATTTAAAGAGGCGTTATTCAGATGCAATTCAGGTTCAGTAAAACCAAACAAAACCCAATCACGCTGGAAAGCAAACCTTGAAGAGATAGAAGTTTCATTTACTTGGTTTAATTAACCCTTTCACTGCCAACGTCGCATGCTTGCACCACGATGATTTAACACCCATGTCGCTAAAATGCATCAAATCAGGGTCTGTTTTCCAAAGACCCTGTTCCCTTCATTTTGGGAGGTGGGGATAGGCCTTACTTTAGATATATCACAGAGGAATCCTGAATATTACAGATTTTTGTTATCTACCCAGGTACGTTTAAAGGACTCTTTTGCTACAAAAAAAACACGCCTGGCGGCGAAAGGGTTATTCTCAGTCTCCATCTATTCTGTAAGGATCGCGGCATAAGCTTCGAGCTTGTTGTTTCTCAAATATTGTGTTTCTGTGT
>CM065687.1:9484331-9486831 GCA_017654935.2 Phymorhynchus buccinoides
TGGAAGAAGACGGGATGAGAGAGAGAGAGAGAGATAGAGTGTGAGAGATGATGAGAGAGAGAGGGAGAGAGATGGAGAGAGAGAGAGAGGAAGAGACTCAAACGACTCAAGCTCAAAACTCAAAAAAAACTCAACTCAAACATTTTAATGATTAGGCCTTGTGCCTGTGTCACATATGGGTAGGGGGGGGGGGGGAGGGAGGTATATAAATCATAACATAAACAAAAGTTATATATATAGGATAATAGAAAAGAATAAGGAAATGCGGCATTGCAAGTAAACATCAAAGAAATGTCAACATTCATTTGTTCAAAATTGTCACAATTACAAGAAGGGGCTGGGCAGTGGAAAGGGAAGTATTAAGAGAGAGAGAGAGAGAGAGAGAGAGAGGGAGAGAGAAAAGAGAGAGACGAGAGAGGAGAGAGAGAGAAGAGAGAGAGAGAGAGAGAGAGAGAGAGAGAGAGACTCAACTCAAGCTCAAAACTCAAAACTCAACTCAAACATTTTAAACTGATTAGGCCTTGTGCCTGTGGCTCACATATGGGTAGGGGGGGGGGGGGGGGGGGTGAGCATATAAATCATAACATAAACAAAATATATATAGGATAATAGAAAAGAATAAGGAAATGCGGCATTGCAAGTAAACATCAAAGAAATGTCAACATTCATTTGTTCAAAATTGTCACAATTACAAGAAGGGGCTGGGCAGTGGAAAGGGAAGTATTAAGAGAGAGAGATAGAGAGTGAGAGAGAGAGAGAGAGAGAGAGAGAGAGAGAGAGAGAGAGAGAGAGAGAGAGAGGAGAGAGAGAGAGAGAAGAGACAGAGAAGAGAGAGAGAGAGAGAGAGACAGAGAGAGAGAGAAAGAAAGAGAAGAGAGAGAGAGAGAGGAAGTGGGGGGGGGGGGGGGGGGGGGGGGAAAGGGAAGAAGAAGAAGAAATAAGCCCAAAGAATAAAAAAACCAAAACAACAACAACGACAATGCACTCTCCCACCCTGTCAGACCGAGTCCACAAGTTTAATTTTCATAAGGAACATTGAATAAGAAAGACAGGTCCATTTTTACAGGAAACCGTCCATGTAAAACGTGAAATTCGCGAAATGGACTATTTTCGGAGAAATAAAAAAAAACTAGGGGAGAGCACTTCGTGAAAATTAGAGTTGTTTACCTCGATTACTCGGTCAAATGCCATAGTAACAATGGCGTCAAAGCTTAAATCCGCAGTTTGCGAGTCAGCGACTTGCAAACATCTTTTAGAAAAATGATGAGGTGTAGCCAGTGGCCACAAACTGATCAAACTTGCAATATGTGACGTAAACATAATTATTAATGACATCAATTTTATAATGAATGACACACGGTGTTCTAAGTGCTGTGTGTCTGCTCAAACACACGAGGCGAGAGCTGGGGGATCTACCTGATGGTAGAGTAACTTCCCCTGTTTGACCGATCGAATTAGGCAAGATCACTCGCCCACACACCGCGAAATCACTCCCCTTAATTATTTGCGAACAATTCCTATTGGCAATGCCAATTGAAGCAACGAAGAAACCAACAATGCAAAGTTAATGAGATAATGTAGACGAACAAATGTAATACACACATGAACTAACCAAATGCTCCTTGCAGAACATGCACAATAAGCACTGTCGGATCCTGCTTAGAAGCTGTCAGAAAGCTAAGAACGCGTATGATAATGAGAAAAAAGTCCTCAGTAATCGCATAGGCAGAGAGAGACCCGGGGTACGGGCCCGTATCTCACATTCTCCAGGCTACGGATACGGCGCTCAATCGCGGGACGCATAAATTGTGCGCAAATGTCTTCAGAAACTAATAACCCTAACCATAACCCTAAGCCTAACCCTATTCCTTACCAAGATGCGTGAATTAAATATACGAAATTAGACAAATGCATTTCGTTGACGAAACATTCAACTAGGAAGAGCTACTATCCCTGAACATGGTCTGAGTGTTGCAACAATGACGTACCCGTAGCCACTGTGAATCGCATAAGGCCGCGAACACATTAGTCACGGAAATTGCGCACGGAAACCCATGAATAAGTGAAACAAAGAAGGACCAAACAAATATACGGATTAAGGGAAATACGGACACGTGCGCTTATTTTTTCTTCTTCTTCTTTCTTTCTTTTACTTATTTCACGGATTGCGCATGGGATGTCCGCGTCCATTGTGTACGTGGCCTAAGTGTTTTGACAGAAACAGTCAGACGGATAGGCATCGTTGGTTTCATTTTATTTTATTATTATTATTAAAAGAAAAATGAATCATGAAGGCATACTATGCGTTCTTTCCAACGTGTAGCTCTTTCGCCGCTTTTAAAGACCCACTGACCCACCACTATTAGGTCCCATGGGGGGTTTTCTGGGTAGCTGTGACCCACATACAAAATTCTCCAATTTCAAATGGAGGCTGCTCTTTAAAATGATGTTTCGTTTCGAATTTGGGGGCATTTGCGTAGGAGTCAAACCTGGTCAAAAC
>CM065687.1:9494331-9501831 GCA_017654935.2 Phymorhynchus buccinoides
AAAGTGGAGGCCTGAGTGGAGGGTGGGGGGATAGCGCCAGTGTGTTACCGTAACCCGATACGCGCTTCTTTTAGTGCAGGGCCGGATCTAAGGGGGGTGGGGGGTGGGGGGGTCCTGGTTTCCGGACACCCCCCCCCCTTCCCCTCTGTCCCAAGCATGTACAAGGATGAAAAGTAAGAAAATGGCTCGATTTTCGCCTTTAAAACCCTTTCATCGCCACTGTCGCCTCTTGGCACCACAATGATTTAACACCCATGCCACTGAGAGGCTTCAAATGAGGGTCTGATATCCAGTGACCTTATGTTCTTACTTATGGGAGGTAAGGATAGGCCCTATTTTATGCATGTCACAGAGGAATCCCCAATATTGCAGACATCATATTTTCTCTACCCAGGTAAGTTTAATGGATATTTTTAGCTAAAACATGGCTGGCGTTGAAAGGGTGAATTAATCACTACATTGCAATCAATGTCCGGGGCCTTCGACCCATGGGCTTCATTACCCCGTAACCTACGCAGCTCCCTGGCCCCACGGCGGAAACCCCCCCTTGCGAATCACTTGATCCGGCCCTGTAGTGTACTACCAGTCCCAGTTCCAGAAGAACGGGGGTAGATTGGAATGAGAACGAGTGTCTGTGCGTTTCTCTGTCTGTCCGTGCGTGTGTGTCTCTGTGTGTGTATGTCTGTGTGTGTGTGCGTGTGCGCGTGCGCGCGTGTGTGTATGCGCGCGCGCGCGCGCGCGCGTGTGTGTGTGTGTGCGTGTACGTGTGCGTGTACGTGTGCGTGTGTGGTGTGTGTGTGTGTGTGTGTGTGTGTGTGTGTGTGCGTGTGCGTGCGTGCGTGCGTGCGCGCGCGCGTGTATATGTGACCGAAATGTGTTCCAGCTCATAGAGCCTAACCCTCTGAACCGATCACAACTTCTTCTTTTTCTTCTGCGTTCCCGGGCCATAAGGCCACAATGGGTACGTATGTGTCCATTTTCCACTTTTCACTGGTCTCCTCGCTGCATTCAGCCGACACATTCCGATTTCGGAGGAGCTCAAAGGAGAAAACTATAGGGAAGTTTTTGTTTGGATAAAACAAAAGGCAGGAGAATGGGGCCAAAAAGTCAGAAAGATAGTCAGATGATACAAAGCAAGGGGAAAAGGCAGAGTCAAAGAGAGTGACAGATTAGAGGAAGTTACAAGCACATGACTTCCAGAAGGTGGGGGAACTATTTGTACGGAAGACACAACCCCCCCCCCCCCCCCCCCCCCCCCCCGGTACCCGCACGGGGGAGGAGGGGGGAGATCGCAACCAAACTTATACAATCATGGTTCCTAGACCTTGCGAATTGCGGCACGCAATGGCCGATTCACAGAATGACAAGCCATATGGAATTATCTCCCTGACCATACCCGTAACCAGTATACACTCCGCTCTTCCTTCCTTCAAGTCCCAACTAAAAACCCACTTCTTCAGGAAAGCTTTCTCTCTGTAAAGTCTATGATCCTTTCCCCACTCTTGTCTTCCAGCTCATTGACGTTGAGTATGAGGTTAATGCGTGCGCGTGTGTGTATGGGGTGGGAGTGGGGAGTAGGGGGGGGGGGGGGTAAGAACGGGATGAGGATGGGGTGGGGGTGGGGTGGAGTTGAAGGGAGGTGG
Organism: Phymorhynchus buccinoides; assembly: GCA_017654935.2. NCBI lineage: Eukaryota > Metazoa > Mollusca > Gastropoda > Neogastropoda > Raphitomidae > Phymorhynchus > Phymorhynchus buccinoides. Next base: position 9,495,975 of record CM065687.1, read on the forward strand.
GTGTTAGTGTGTTTGTGTTATGATTATATGCAATGCATTCTCTAATGTATGTCATTCATTTTTCATAGAGATGTATGGTGAGGGTACAGAAATGTGTGTACGAATGGTGAGTGAAAAGCGCATTGAGTTGCTTAGCAAGATTATGCGCTATATAAGCATTATTAATTAATTATTATTATTATTATTATTATTATTTTGCCACACGCGGAGCGAGAGAGAGAGAGAGAGAGAGAGAGAGAGAGAGAGAGAGAGAGAGAGAGAGAGACGAGATAGAGAGAGAGAGAGAGAGAGAGATAGAGAGAGAGAGAGATCGAGAGAGAGAGAGAGAGAGGAGAGAGAGACGCAGACACAGACATTTTATTCGTAAAAGGCCATAGCCCCTTAGAAGGGGGTATAAGAGAGAGACAGACAGACAGACTGACAAAGAGAGAGAGAGAGAGAGAGAGAGAGAGAGCGAGAGAGAGAGAGAGAGAGAGGAGAGAGAGACAGACAGACAGACAGACAGACAACAGACAGACAGACAGTACAGACAGACAGACAGACAGACAGACAGACAGACAGACAGACAGACAGACAGACAACAGACAGACAGACAACAGACATACAGACTTATAAGAGTGAGAGACGCAGACGCAGACATTTTATTCGTAAAGGCCATAGCCCCTTATAAGAGAGAGAGAGACAGACAGACTGACAGAGACAGAGAGAGAGAGTCAGACAGAAAGACAGACAGACAGACAGACAGACAAGAGAGACAGAGAGAGAGAGAGACGCAGACCTGCAGACATTTTATTCGTAAAGGCCATAGCCCCCTTAGAATGGGGTATAAGAGAGAGAGAGACAGACAGACTGATAGAGAGAGAGAGATAACAGAGAGAGAGAGAGAGAGAGAGAGAGAGGAGAGAGAGAGAGAGAGAGAGAGAGAGAGAGGGAGAGAGAGAGAGAGAGATGGAGAGACGAGAGAGAGAGAGAGAGAGAGAGAGAGAGAGGAGAGACAGAGAGAGTAGAGAGAGAGAGAGAGACGAGAGGAGAGAGAGAGAGAGAGAGAGAAGACAGAGAGACGCAGACGCAGACATTTTATTCGTAAAGGCCATAGCCCCTTAGAAGGGGTTATAAGAGAGAGAGAGAGAGAGAGAGAGAGAGAGAGAGGAGAGAGAGAGAGAGAGAGAGAGAGAAGGAGAGAGAGAGATGGAGGGGGGAGGGGGGGGGGGAGGGAGAGATCTCAGTGGAAATACAGCAGTGTAGTTTGAAACAAAACAGACTTCTCACCCAAGCAAAATGCAAGTACCAGTACTGTACCCACACTTGAGCGAGCATTGGGCTCGAGATGAAAGAAACAGCCGCTAAATCAGTCCATCCACTCGCCGTATAGCCTTCAGTGTCCGTGACTCACCCTCTGCACATTTCACGTCACGTGCACTGGACCGTGCGCGGACCCTTGCCAGTGCCGGCGTGACTGGTCACTTGATGTGACAGCCCTGCGGTCAGCAAGGTAGTCATGTTGACTGCGCAGTCATTGCGTTACTTTACGTCAGAGGCGTTTCACTTTTTCCACCTAGAAAGGCGGAGTGAAATAGAATTCGTGCGTGCTCTGCTAAATTGGTTTATATTATTAGGTACTTTAGATATTAGGTGCTTTATAGTCACAGAGGCACCTCTGTGAAATTCGGGTTGCTCCCACCTGGAGCGTGTCGAAAGCCAGAGGCGCGCCACCCACTTTTTTGTTTTGTTTTGTTTTGTTGCATGCGATTTTTTGTGCGACTGATGAGGAAGGAAAGGGGTGGGGTCAAGTTTTGACCAAATGATAACGTTTTCGTTACCACTGGGTTACGTTAATGTATGCTAAGTGCATGGGCACACGGGACCTCGGTTTATCGTCTCATCCGAAAGACTCTTATTGTCCAGGGCCTGTATTCACGTTGAGATAGCATGAGACTTAGCATGATGCTAACTTAGAAGCTCTTCCAATGTCCTATAGGATTTAATAGGACTTTTGGAAGAGCTTCTAAGTTAGCATGATGCTAAGTCTCATGCTATCTCAACGTGAATACAGGCCCTGGTTGTTTGTTTTTGACCTATCACACTGCGAGAATGACTAGGATTTGGCGGCAACGTTATTATGATTATGAGGCTGACTCTCTGCGTGAAGCAAAATGGCGGGCATTAGCCAGTATTTTCTAACACGTGCTTAGAGAGTTGTACACTATGTTAAAAGATCGTTGTTGTTTTGAACAAATTGTTAAGCGCGAGAAAAAAACACACAATTGCATGGTTCAGTTTTGTTGCTTCGTATGTTTGTTGTGTAAAGACAATAAAACGCTTAAACCAGAAAAAAACCACCTACGATCATTTTTTTATCAATTTTACGACCATTACATTTTTTTCCCCAGGAAAACATCAATCATTGTCGAACTTTGTCGTTTGGCTCTGGAGGCACTGCGCGGTTCTGTGCTGCAGCTTTAGATGTTTGTTGGCATCCCTCCACACCGGTTATCTTTTATGGGCTGTGAGAATGAGGATGTATCCTGGGCAAGCCATGTCCTTGAAAAAAAGGTCAGCCCAGGCGTTTGGGTTAGCAGTCGTGTCGTCCGCTATCTGGACACCAAAGTCGAACACCTCGGACAACACACATTAGTCTTCTTATTTTGTATCATATAAAAAATGTTTTCACATCGATTCTCGACTTGCAAGTCAAGTCAAAAGTTGATTTCAACCCCCCCCCCCCGCCCCAAAAAAAAACCCCCCCCAACCCCCGGGGGCACAATGGCTGATTTCACGTCACGTGCTGATGCAGGCGACCAGGCAAGCGTGTCAGGACTACTATATAACTAGTTATGTAGCGTTCTTGAGCGTGTTGTAGCTTCGCGAGCGAGATGTCTGCGAGTGAGAAACGCGGCAGATGCTCGCTCCACCTGTACTGCGGAATGCTTTGCCGCCAATCAGCCGAGTCATTCCGCGCGATGAGGGCCAGTTACGCCGGACTGGCCGTTGGTACCTGCTACGCAATGCGGGGGCCTTTAATTAGCCGGGGCAGTCTAGCAATTAATCTTTGTTGTTGTTGTCTTTTTTTCCTTTTGTCTGGTCCGGCAGTGCAGGTATACTGCTGGTGAGGTCTTAATCCTTCCCGTACTCCGTGGGTGTGTTTGCACCCATGCTTTTATGTTTTGCTTCATATTTTCATAACCGTTCATTGAATCTTGCTGACATTTTATGACATTGTCAATGAAAGATGCGAGCACGTGCACCCCAAACATCAAGCATTTGTGTTGCAAAACAAGCGAGTAAATAAACAACAAATTCGTCGTTTAACCCCTTCAGGACTTCACTGCCTTAGGTAAATTCCATTACTGGCCTGGGGCTACTGCCTAGAAAAAAAGTTAAGAAAAATTAAGAAGCGCAACAAAACTCACACTGTCAATGATTCAGTTTTAACAACATTTCTGATTGATCCAAGTTTATTTTTGCACTTTGAAATCGTGGTTACTTGCATTCAAACCTGAATCATTTATTAGTCTCCTTATTACTATCACTGTTGATGAAAACGTATTAGTGTATTTTCTGTGTTTCGGTTTACCTATGTTTGGTACTTCTATATTAATTTTTAATGCTACAAATGTCAAAATGTCTAGGGCCGACATTTTGACATTTGTAACATTAAAAATGATGTTGTTTTGGCTTTTCCACATTTCATTGGTTGTCATTTGTTTTTGCTTTTCACTGCGTGTTTTTTGTTGTTGTTTATTCGATATTTTCCTTTGCCACAGGGCGGCTGGGTGTAAAAAAAGTATTTATACTTGTCTCATTACCCTGTATAAATAACATTTCGTTCGTTCGTTCGTTTGTTCGTTCGTTCGTTCGTTCGGTTCGTTCGTTCGCCTCTGTCCCTTCTCTCTCTCTCTCTCCTCTCTCCTCGTCTCTCGTCTCTCTCCCTCCCTCTCTCTCTCGTTCTTGTCTCTCTCGTCTCTCTCTCTCTCTCTTTCTCTTGCTCTCTCTGTTGTCTGTCCTCGTCTGTCTGTCTGTCTGTCTGTCTCTCTCTCTCTCTCTCTCACTCAATCTCTCTCTCCCTCTCTTCCTTCTCTTCTTCATCCTCATCTCTCTCTCTCTCTCTCTCTCTCTCTCTCTCTCTCTCTCTCTCTCTCTCTCTCTCTGTGTTATGTGTCTTATAACCCCCTCCCCAGCCTCCCTATGATACGGGCAGAAGGCCTATTCATTAAAATTGTTTGAATCTCTCTCTCTCTCTCTCTCTCTCTCTCTCCCTCCCCTCTCTCATCTCATCTCCCCTTCTCTCTCCTCTCTTTTTGTCTCTCTCTCTCTCTCTTCAAAGCCCTCTCTCTCTCTCTCTCGTCTCTCAAAAGCATTTTCAGATAACTGGATTACATGGGAAAAGGAGAAAGAAAACGAAGAATCCTTAGAAGAAACCCCCCAAAACAAAAACACAGTAAAAGAACAAGAGCAACACGAAGCGAGCTTGTAGAGGTTTTGAACAACATAGGTGACCCAGCACCACGAAAGGGACATTAAGTCGCTGAGCTAGTTTCTCACAACAGGCTTGCAAACTTAAAAATATCATTTTTTTGTCATTTTTGAGTTATGGGTATTTTTGTGTTCTCTAGCATCTTATCTTTCATATTTGTAAAGGATAATCTTTTCTATGGTCTCTAAATGGTCTTATAAGTGTTTTTAAAACGAGTAGGTCAATGCATTTTCTACAGTTACGCTAGACTTTTAGACTTGCATTTCTCAAAATAACCGACTCGCACCCTACTAACTTTAAATGCTCATAACTCGGGAACGGAACAAGATACAATAATGGTTCTTGTATCGTTAGAACGAGAATTGTGTGAAGTTTGCAAATGTATAATTTTCTCAGAATGGTCAGTTTGACACTTAATGTCCCTTTCGTGGTGCTTGGTCACATAATTTATCAGATGCTCCCAGTTTCAGCAACCCTCGGGTCCATTACTGTGCTTCGGCCTTTCCCTCCGCCCTAGAAAAATAGTGCACAGAGAAGAAAGGGGTGGGGTGGGGTGGCGTGGGGTGGGGGAATGAGAGGGAGACGTCAGACTGAACACAATAGATGTGTACATTAATTTGAATGGCTGGTGGGGGTGAGTTCGTTTGTGTGTGTGGGGGGGGGGGGGTTTGTGTGTGCGTGCATGCGCGCGCGTGACTGTGTTCAGTGTTCATTATGTCTGATGGTATAACTAATGTCAATACCTTTTATCATGGCCAACCTATCATGCTTACTAATGCAGTGATCGATATTTATTTTTGAACCAGTCGATTTGTCTATGGTAAAACTTCACGCTAAGACTTTAAAAAAAAATCTATCTTTTGTAGTTGAATTGATTGTTTGTGGTTTTGTATGTTATCATTTATAAAACTTTTATTCCTTTCTTCGCCACACGTGGTCTTCTATCTTCTCTCAATCCTGAAGTTTCTCATTCTATTCTTTTGGGTGCGTAGCGCTATCGCTACGTATCGAAAGAACTACCCGTTTGTTACCACTACCACCCATAGAGAACAATTGATGATGACTGTGCCAGTGTGTCAGTTTGAATTCCGACAGACTAACCCTAACCCTATTCCTATAACCCTAACCCGAACCCTTTTCGTAACCTAACCGTATTCTTTACCTAAGTTTAACCCTAACCCTAACCCTTAGTTGCCGTAGTGATTTAGCCCAGTAGGGCAATCGATACGTAGCGATATCCGTACTGAGTTATCTTGTTAGTGTTATCGATACGTAGCGATAGCGGGATGTCCCCTATTCTTTTCAATCAGCTAGTGAACTACTTAGGTTATTTTTTTCCCTGAATCTTGTCTTCTGTCCTAATTTCATCAAAACTGGTTACTT
>CM065687.1:9510117-9512617 GCA_017654935.2 Phymorhynchus buccinoides
CCCCCCCCCCCCCCCCCCCCCCCCCCCCCCCCCCCCCCCCCCCCTCTCCACCCCTATCCCTTCCTCACCCACCCACCCACACTAAAAGTATTCATATGAAAAGCAATATCACCTTTAATGATTCATCCCAGATGAAAGAGACCTTTAATTTATTCGTGTCTGCGCCGAACTCGCAACAGAGCCGACAGTTTACAGACAAGTCGTGTGCCCGTGGCGCTGAGCTTAATGTCATTAAAGACCCACCCCGTCGCAAAGATATTAAAGACCCCACCGTAAAGACTTGTTTACAACAAGACGGGCAGCGCCGACGACGACTGGAGAATTTTTGTATCTCTTCTTTAACTTGTTTTGGGGGAACTTTTAAGCGAATCTATTTAGTTGGGTTTTTTTTTTAAAGGGTGGGTCACCCCCATAGATCAAAGACACTAGAAAAAAGAGGTAATTGCTTTACTTGAATCTGCTGTCACAGTACACCCCCTCCCCCTTTCCAATTTTGCGCTTTATTTCCTCCTTCGACCTTTTCCTCTCCACTCTCTCCATGTTTATGGAAGGCCTGCCCTTTCCTATTGTTGCTCTCAATGCTGTCGTCGTGTAAACCTTGTACATCTTGCTAACGTGTTCCGTTTCCTGTTCTCAGTTCTGATGCATTGTTTTTTTCTTTTCTTCTTCAGCATTTTGTACTGCGTGGTTACGTTACGTTGGCGTACATACATTAGAAAAAAGCGTTTTTATTCCATCTTGTTCCCAAGCATGTGCTGTAGAGGAAAGGTGGTAAAGTTCTACTTTGTGACACAACCCCCAGCAAATCTATTTTCTCGTGGACAATGTTCACTGAGTCAAGTCAAGTCAAGTCAAAATGATCTTTATCAAGGGTTAAAGAATAAGCTGACGAGGCGGGTTTTTTCCATCCTGCCCTTTCCTGCTTTTCAGAAGCCACATTCTGCCATTCTCAGGAAAGGGATAGGGTTAGGATCAGCCTTGGGGGTTATAGGCATGGAACTGAAGGAATCAGACTTTGAGATTGAGAGTGGTGAACACGAAGTGGTGTCTAAGCTAGAACATTGCCGAGAGGGGGATTATGGTACATGAACTCCGTGTCTAAATTTGAACCCGCGCAGGTTGAAGTTAAAAATCCAATGCATTATACGCATTCGAGAACATGGGCGGATGAATGGACCTATGTGGTCGAATCGTATCGTACAGTCGTGCGACTTTAGTGGACATGTGGCTGGCCCTTAATAACGCTCTTTGCATTAAATAGTGGAGACCGTAAGAGCGCACACTCACGCAAGCACGCAGACACACAAACATGAGAAAGAGATGGGGATAAGGTGCATCATGCAGACATGTCCCAACACCAAATTGCGGTCTCTGATCATGAAAGTTTCCCTCCTATCAGATAACCAACGTCTGATCAGCGAGGCTTACACCCCCCCCTCCCCCACCACCACCACAACCCTTCCTCAAACCCCCCCCACCCCCCCACACTAAAAGTACTCATATAAAAAGCATAATATCACCTTTTAATGATTCATCCTAGATCAAAGAGACCTTTTTATTCGTGTCTGCGCCGAACACGCAACAGACAGTTTACAGACAAGTCGTGTGCCCGTGGCGCTGAGCTTAATGTCATTAAAGACCCACCCCGTCGCAAAGATATTAAAGACCCCGCCGTAAAGACTTGTTTGCAACAAGACGGGTAGGACGACGACCGGAGAGTTTTTGTATCTCTTCTTTAACTTGTTTTGGGGGAACATGCGGAGCCATTAGAAGAATCTAAATGTTCGCTTTTAAACGAATCTATTTACTTGGGTTTTTTTTTTAAAGGGTGGGTCACCCGCATAGATCAAAGACACTAGAAAAAAGAGGTAATTGCTTTACATGAATCTGCTGTCACAGTACACCCCCTCCCCCTTTCCAATTTTGCCTTTTATTTCCTCCTTTGACCTTTCCTCTCCACTCTCTCCATGTTTATGGAAGGCCTGCCCTTTCCTATTGTTGCTCTCAATGCTGTCGTCGTGTAAACCTTGTACATCTTGCTAACGTGTTCCGTTTCCTGTCTCAGTTCTGATGCGTTTTTTCCTTTCTTTTCTTCTTCAACATGTTGGCGTACATACATGCATGCATTTATTTGTTGATATTTAAGAATTTGTTTTCAGGGCTCCCTGGGACCCCCATTTGGGGGTCTATGAAGTGCTAACATTCCAAAGGACCCTCTAAAAGAATGTGCAGGGGTCCCAGGGATGCACTAGAAACATTCTGTTTAGCATTCGCAATGCCCCTGGGACCCTCTGTCCCTCCTCTAGGACCCTCTATACTGTAAGTGAAGGAGTCCCTGGGACCCCTTGTTTTGCGGGACGATTGGGAGCCCTGGTTTTCTTTCTTGTGAATGTGTGACGTACGTGTCCGCAAGGAAATTATCCTTATGAGGACAAAATAAAACAAAGTTGAAGTTGAAGTTGAAGACGTCAAAAAAGCGTTTTTTCTTCCATCTTGTTCG
>CM065687.1:9517617-9520117 GCA_017654935.2 Phymorhynchus buccinoides
TGGGAGTCAGACTTGGTCAAAACAAGATTTCTTTCCAGTTACAAGATGGAAAACCCATAAAACCCGTGATTTTGACACGTGATCTGGTGGATCTTTAAGAAATCTTCCAAGCATAAGAGGGAATGTGACAACGTGACGTGGGGGACCTTTAAACCTTCTACTTTTGCCCTTTTGCTCCATAACATTTTTTATTTTTTTGTAGTTCTTTTTCTTTTTCTTTCTTCAGAAGTATCGATGTTATCGGGTGCCTGGCTTTCCGCAGACTGTCGACTCGCGTGAAATTATCGGTAACAGGTGAAGCCGCAAATACCAGGCTTTGGTTGTATTGGGGCTGGCCTGCTTTGGGAGAAGGTTTTTGTTTCAAGTTTCTCTCTCTCTCTCTCTCTCTCTCTCTCTCTCTCTCTCTCTCTCTCTCTCTCTCTCTCTCTCTCTCTCTCTCTCTCTCTCTCTCTCTCTCTCTCTCTCTCTCTCTCTCTCTCTCTCTCTCTTCTCTCTCTCTTCTCTCTCTCTCTCTCTCTCTCTCTCTCACACTCTCTGGCTGTTCCCAGTCTAAGCGTTCTCTCTTTCTGTCTATCTCTGTTTGTCAATAGCTGGAGACAGACTATGCGATTGCCTGATATGACTCGATCAGGTCGTGACGTAGACCAAATTTTGTTTCCCGCACAGAAGAGGTCACAAGCCACCTGACTCGATCAGACTCGATCAGTGAAATTTAGAACCCGCCCTATTCGGCCCTGTCACCTGTCTGGGCCCGACTGAGTCAGACTGATCGAGCAGCATGGTATGCAAATGAGGTGAAACGCCACGACCTGATTGAGTCACATGAGGCAGTCTCATAGTCTGTCGCCGGTTTATGTCTGTTCCCAGTCTAAATGTTCTCTCTTTCTGTTTATCTCTGCTTGTCTATGGCTGTTCCCAGTCTAAGTGTTCTCTCTTTCTGTTTCTCTCTGCTTGTCTATGGCTGTTCCCAGTCTAAGTGTTCTCTCTTTCTGTTTCTCTCTGCTTGTCTATGGCTGTTCCCAGTCTAAGTGTTCTCTCTTTCTTCCCAGTACCCCCTTCTCGTCACATCTCTTCGTCTTTATGTGTATGCGAGCATAACAATTATGTACCAGTGCCGGACCAAGTGATTTGTAAACGGGGGTGGGGGGGGGGGGGGGGGGTCCACCAGCGGTCGTGTTTCTGCATCGGTTCCGGGTTAGGGTTCAGTGCCCATTATGGGAGCTCAGTGGGGGGCAAAGCCCCTAGAAAAGTTTGCAAATATGGGGTTATTACAGCAAAAATCGAGCCATCTTCTTACTTTTTACCCTCGTATAATTAAGGTGCATGCGTGGGAAAAGTGGGTGGGTGGGTGGTTGACACTAGCCGATGGTAGGGGCCAAATGTAACATGAGAGCTGTACATTCAATGATGTTCTACAGTAATGGAAAACCATGGTACAGTTTGGTCTTCTTGTGGAAGACTATGACTCTCGAATGAGGGGGCCTTGGCATCGGCTCTGGTGCTGCAGCCAAAGGGATGGGCTGGCCTTTGGGGACCTTCCTCAACGCCAGCTGTGTCCTCAAATCCGTTTGGTCGAGAGAGTGGGGATGTGCCCTGGGCAAGGCATCTCTATAAGCACATTCTAGCCCAACCCGCTGAAATGCCATCTGCCCCCCTCTGCTGTCTGGCAGTCATGGTCGGAAACGACCGACCATTGTGATTTTTTAAGACACAGATAAGTTATACACAGTGGCTAAAGGTACAGAGTTGTTGCAACACTCAGACCATGTGCAGAGATAGTAGCTCTTCCTAGTCGGATTTGTCGTCAATAAAATTTGCATTGATTTAATTTCGTATATTTAACGCGTCCTGGTAAGGAATAGGGATAGAGTTAGGGTTAGGAACATGTCAGAGTTAATGTTATAGTGAGCTTGTTATTTCCTTATTTGTAAGGGTAGATTGCATTTTGGGGTAGAAGCATGAAAGTTGGTGTGAAGATACTTCTTACCATGCTGATTTAAAAAGGTGGCAGTAGCAAAGGTTTGTGACCTTTGTTTGACAACTACACTAGCGAACAAAAGTTAAGGCCCAGAAAGACAATCATCTCCGAAAACTCACGAACTCAATAAAACGCACCCAGCTCATAACAAAACTGAATTATCAGAACGAGTTCAGTCAACAAAATGCCCCTTTCAACAACTTCCCCCTCCTCTTGAAAAGTCACACTCAGAATCGATGCACTTTGGAACAGTCAGTAATGAGTTCTTGAGTTTTCGGAGATGATTGTCTTTCTGGGCCTTAACTTTTGTTCGCTAGTGTAGTTACAGGCATAGGAATGTTTAAAGTAAGACATTATCCTAGGCCAGTAAATATTCTCATGTGTTTAAAGGGGACAATGTTTAACCGTTTTAGTGCTCATTGAAAAACAAGCGCGAAATCGCAATAGTTTGTGGCACGCGGTCTATTTTTACCACTCCAATCATGAGTTACCTCCCCTGGATTTTCAATAAATTTTAATCTG
>CM065687.1:9527617-9530117 GCA_017654935.2 Phymorhynchus buccinoides
GGACTTTACTGGTGTTGCACTGCCTCCGGGCACTGCAGCCAGTATTGTTCCCACCATCTTTGTATTTACAAATGTCCCGTGTGTGTCTGTGACCGAGAGGACGTAAAACATCATTTTCATCTTCTTCGGTCGCTCAGACAGTTTCCTGTCAATTATGAGCGCAGATGCGTCATGCTGCCGTTATGCGCCTGACTAAGAAACAGTAAGGCCCAGCAAGTCCGACTTCGGCCGGAGGAAATCTTTTTGAAAGTGTTTCGTGAAAAAAGGGCAAGAGAATGGACCGGTAAGGCAGAAAGATAGTAGATGACAGTAAGCAAAAGGGAAAAGCCAGAGTCAAAGAGAGTGACAGATTAGAGGAAGTTACAAGCACAGAACTTCCAGAAGGTGGGGTAACTATTATTTTTATAGAAGACCCCCCCGGTATCCCCCACGTGGGGGGGGGGGGGGCGGGGCGGATAAAAGTGATATTAAGTCCCACGATACGTGGAAGAACGTAGCTCCCCTATCGGCTTAAAGACCCCCCACGTCACGTGTCACATTCCCTCTTATGCGAGGAAGATTTCTCAAGATTTCTTACCAGCAATAAGAGGTAAAACACGTGAAAACCGTGATTTTGACACGTGACGTGGTGGGTCTTTAAGGGCCCGCCACACTGCATACAATTCAATCCAAATGCGACCCAACTGTAACACTTGTGAGGCACGATGCTCGTGAAATACTACATTGTTTTCTGACGAAATCTGACTAGTTTCGTTCACTACATGTATTTGTGTATCAGACACTTTGTCTTCTTCTTCTTCTTCTTCTTCTTTTCTTCTTCTTCTTCTTCTTCTTCTTCTTCTTCTTCTTCTTCTTCTTCTTCTTCTTCTCGTACGTCAGAGGGACACCCCGGCATCCAATACGGAAGACCCCCCGGTATCCCCACGGGGGCAGCTTCGAAGCGAAGCTAGTAATGTTTTCAGTGGTGTGTGTGCGTCTTGTTCGTTTCCTGGCTGGCTGACTCTCTGACTGACTGACTGACTCCGGTACAACGAACGTACGGGCCTAAGGAGTAGGGCCCTGAAATTTATTTTGTATGCGGATAGGGTACGGTTAGGATGTCTAGCCCAAGTTCGAAAATGAAGGTCGTTGGTCAAAAGGTCAAGGTCACTGGAGCTGAAAAATTCCGTCTCGTGGCTGGTGATCTAGTTCTAGTGGCTGGTGATCTAGTTTTGAAGAAATATCAGTGGTTGTAGAGCCCTCTCGTTTTAGAATTTGAACTGCAGTTTCGTTTAGATACTTCATGAATTATTATTGGGATTAAAAAAATAATAATACAAGTGGCTGTACTGTAGTGCTCTGTGTCCATCTGTGTTCTGCCGAGGATCCAGCATGTTTGACACTCGTGTGACAGGTAGCACACGTCTTGTTGCTTTGGACTTGCTGACAGGCTACGCACACAAGCGGGTCTGCTTCTTTTGGTCTCCCTCCCCCAAGACCCAAACAACATGGGCGACAGCGGACCAAATGCGTACAACAACGCACGCCAGTAGATGTGAATGACATGGCAGCAGGTGTGAGAAAAACACAGAATGAAACAAAACAGATGCTTTGTATTATTAGCCAGGGCACGAGATGTACACCGACCCTAAGAGGTCGCTACTTCTTCTGCTGGTGCTTGTGGGGGAACACAAAATGCTGCCAACACTTGCCCTCGATTGATCCGTGTACCCCCCCCCCCCCCCCCCCCCCCCCCCCCCACCCGGTTCGAATTGACAGCAGAGCAGTTACCCTTTGCCCTAACGGTGGTCACAGCACACGGTCATTCAGGACAGATTGCACGTGCTACCGTGACAGTTTAGGTACAGGCTACAACGCTCGTGCACTCGAGGGGACGCGCATTTTCGCGACCCCCCAAAAAAAAAGAAAAAAAAGAATAGACATGCACTGTGCTCTCAACTCATTATACTCCGAACTGTCAACCTTCCACTTTCGTTGTCCGACGCCATCTTTAAAACTGCGAGTGCTTGATGATAGCGTGCGCCGTGTCCATCAAGCAGGGCGGAGTGGTTATAAGGGTCACCTCACGCGCATTTGGCGCGCGCGCTTTAATGACGTGAAAGAACGAGAGGCACGCGGGGTCCCCTGGGGAGGAGGGGTGTGGGTTACGGAGAGTCATCTGAGGGAGTAAAGACAGGGCACAGATGGTGAGGGAGAGGAGTGTGTGTGTGTGTGTGTGCTGTCGGGGGTGAGGGTGGGGGTTCTTGTGTTTTGACTGGAGTCTTGGTTGACTTTTTTTTGTTAGTTGCAGTTTTGAATAAACTTTTTTGTTCGTTGGTGTGTTATGCTCGGTGTCCATCTGTGTTCTACCGAGGACCCAGCATGTTTCACAATCGTGTGGCAGGTAGCACACGCCTTGTTGTTTTTGACTTGACAGGTTATGCACACAAGCAGGTCTGCTTCTTTTGGTCTCCCTTTCCCCGAGACCCAAACAACATGGGCGACAGCGGACCAAATGCGT
>CM065687.1:9550117-9552617 GCA_017654935.2 Phymorhynchus buccinoides
AGGGTGACGCAAACGACACACAATTTGAAGAAAATGTCATACATTTTGCCTTCAAAATCAGCTTTCAAAATCGTGAACCAGACATAACAGAACCGCGTCCTAACGCGTTCTTCTGGAACTGTATGCCAAGCAAACGTCCGACATTTACGCGGTGTCCGAGTTTTTAAGTTATTTTACACTTCGGGCCTTAGCGTATTAGATTATAGATAATACCATTACTAGCATCTTACTGTGTTGCCATGAGGGGGCAGCGAAAAATAGCAACGTGTGATCATTGCACACGCACCCGCCCACTCCCACCCCATGAACTTGAGCGAAGAGAGACCGTTTATTGACTAAAATTGTTTTTGGCGTCACCGAAGAACAAGTGACCAAGTGCTTCCCACCCGCCAACCCAGAAGCCGCCATTTCTACTGGAGATCGTTTAAACACCCAGGCGTTTAAGTGGGGGTGGGGAGGGGAATTTGCATAATAAATACAGCGTTAATGGCCAAAGGTAATGGACTTTCAACAATCATGTGAAAGCCGATCTGTCTCGGAGTTTAGTTGGCTCGAATCGGTTGAAAGTGAGCGTCGCTAGTACGTACAGGGCTTAAACTAAAGTGCGGTTTTTGAGATTTTGTTGAAATTGAAAGCCAAGTAAATTGGTTTAGAGAATGGACGATAAGTGGACGGGCAAATATCTTCCTGTCACGTTGTGTGTGGTTTTTTAAAATAATATTATTAAGAATTAGACCTACCTGCTGCTTGTTAAAGCTTTTCCTTTTCTTTTATTTACATTTTCTATGTCTGTTTGCAGTCTGCTTTGGTTTTGTTGGATAATATTACCTCTTTTCTTAGCTCCTCTCTCTCTCTCTCTCTCTCTCTCTCTCTCTCTCTCTCTCTCTCTCTCTCTCTCTCTCTCTCTCTCTCTCTCTCTCTCTCTCTCTCTCTCTCTCTCTCTCTCTCTCCCCCTACCCTCTTCTCTTTCACTCTCTGCCTCTGTTTCTCTCTCTCTCTCTCTCTCTCTCTCTCTCTCTCTCTCTCTCTCTCTCTCTCTCTCTCTCTCTCTCTCTCTCGATCAGTTTACTTTCTTTTTTTAACCCAACCTTGTTCCTACCCTGTTTAAATGACAACAAATGTTGAATTTGGGTCACATACAAACAAACTCTTCATATCCCTGTTTGCTTACTTCTTATTATTATTCTTCGATCGCCCAGAGAGCTTCCTGTTAATTATGAGCGCAGATGCGTCATGCTGCCATTATGCGCCTAACTAAGAAACATACTTAGGCCCAGCAAGTCCGACTTCGGCTGGAGGAATTCTTTTTTGAACAGTGGTTCTTGAAAGACAAGGCAGGAGAATGGATGGACCGGTATGGCAGAAAGATAGTAGACGACAGTAAACAAAGGGAAAAGGCAGAGTCAAAGAGAGAGAGACAGATTAGAGGGAAGTTACAAGCGCAGAACTTCCAGACGGTGGGGGAGCTATTTATACAAAAGACTACCCGGTATCCCCACGGGGGGTTTCCTACCCTGTTTGAAAACGCTTTCAGCGCCAAAGTCGCATTTTAGCACCACAGTGATTTAACACCTATGTCACTAAAAGGCATCAAATAGGGGTTTATTGTTTGTGGCTCAAGCCACAAACCTATAACTCACTTTGTCGGTCTGTCGGTCGGTCGGTCTGTCGTTCCAAAATTGTCGCACATTTTGACAAAATTGTCGCACTTCAAATCGAGGCTACACTTCAAAATTAATTGAGGCCGCTCTTTAAAATGATGTATTTTAAAAGCGTACAAAATAATAAACATACGTAATACAGACACTACAACAGACACGACGAGTATGCGGTGCTTCTTTTGATGAGTATAAGTAGAATACATAGTTTTAAATGTTTTCCAAAAGATATAAAAAGTTACGAAATGGTGCAGAGATAACATTCTGGTTTACAGATTAAAATTATTGAAAATCCAGGGGACGTAACTCATGATTGGAGTGGTAAAAATAGACCGCGTGCCACAAACTATTGCGATTTCGCGCTTGTTATCCAAAGACCTTATTGTCTTAGTTTTGGGAAGTAAGGATATACCTTATTTTATATATGTCACAGAAGAATCCCCAATACTGCAGATGGATTTTGTTCTCTACCCAGGTAAATTTAATGGAACATTTTGGCTGAAATATGGCTGGCGGTGAAATGGTTAAGCAGTGCGCTTCCTGGTTGAAGTTACCAAAATGTTGTATGTGGGTCACCTAGACAAACTCTTCATAATCCCTGTTCTATGTCTAGGCTGCGACAAATCTCGAACCAAATGACCAACAACAGACAAACACGCTAACATTATCCTCTTTTTTGTCAAAACAAGGCGAAAAGTTTGTTCGGAGATTATCTCATTCGGGGACATTTAATTTTAGGGTTTTTTTCACAGACAGGAATAGAAGCAAACTACCCCCAGAAGACACACACAGGAATATGAAGAGTTTGTTTGCATTGTGACCGAAATTCAACAATTTGGGTC
>CM065687.1:9565117-9585117 GCA_017654935.2 Phymorhynchus buccinoides
CATGACTGGAATTGGAATCGACGGTGGTTTTTTTTCCATATCAGATTCAAATTTGAGTGCTGGGCAAACCTTTTTTCTGTTTTCCTGAAGACAAAGAAAGGTATAAAGGAAGCTGCCAATGCGACCAGAAAATCTATGAAACAGTAACAACCAGTGTTAGATTACTGCTGATGTTCATGGTTCAAGGGGGGCATAATCATGGTCTATGTCCTCACTACTCACATAGGGAAAAATGGCGGCTTGTCTGTCTTATTCCCATTACAATGTCTTTGCCGTCGCACAGGTTGTGTTCACAATGTTCAGTCTTTTTGTAAGGATTTCAATCTGTCTATTGTCTGGAACAATTTCCCCAGTTACTTGTCTTTTTCCTAGGCGTTTTCCTTCGCAGTTTATACTAACATTGTAGATTAAGATATCAGTACTGTATACACTACTACTATATCGCTCTTGAGATTCAAGACAGAATATTGATGGCAATGTTGATTATTTTGCCTTGTCTTCTTTATGTTTTCATCACCTCCCTTGAGTCATCGATTCATTTCTTTCATTTAAAAAATAATAATGTTGCTACAGAACGATTAACAAGTAAAGGTCAAGAAAATAAGCAACGAACAAATAATATCTGTGTATGGGAACCCTTCCTATGAGTATGAAAAAACGCAAGACAAATTATGTCGTCTTCAACCATAAAGCCGAACTCGTCACGTACCAGCCGGGGTGGGGGGATGGGGGGTATTGTTTTAAATACAAATCTTGTTTGTCGACTACCAAACTCGAAATAAACAGATTCCAATGAAGTGTAGAAGGTGTGTGGCCATGAATAAATACAAAAGGATGCTTATGTGTTTTCACTTCATCAGACACAAACACCGTGTATTTTTAATTTGTATTCTGTAAACTGAAAATCTCCCTTTTCAAAACACTCTCGTACCAACACCGAAGACCAGTAGATAAGGAATAATATTGTGTAACGTAACCACGGGGTTATATTTCAATTTGTAGAGAGACTGATAATTTACGAGTTATGTAAAAGAACAAGGGTTGCGCAGAAAGCGAAGAAAAAGAATCCCGATAAAGGTGGGGGTGTCAGCTTTCACTGCTGTTCGGCTGTGGTTTGAATGGAAAAGGTTTGTGGGCACCCCATGACGTACCTTCTGCTATCATAGTATTGTGCACAATGATGGATGAACTCTCTGGGTGTGGGTGCTCTTTTAAACGGGTAGATAGATGCCCGCTAGGGTGGAGACAGATGCTTTGTTTTGGGGTAATTGATGAGGCCATGTGAGAAGGGGTATTTTGTTTTGTAATTTTGAGTATGGGGAAGGCTAGGCAGTTGAGAACTCTAAGCTGCAGGGGTGGAAAGTTTGATGATGAGTGGATATCTGATGTTTGGGTTTAGGTTGCATCATTGGGTAATTGATATCTCCCACACGCAATGTTCTTCGTAAACTGGGGGTGGGTGGTTTTTTGTTTTTGTTTTTTTTACCGATTCCTTTCTTGAATCACCCTTTATCTTGCCATTCTTCTCCTCTTCATTTCCTCGTTTCTTCTTTCTTCCTTCTGAATAGTTAGACAGCAAATGTTAAGAACAGCCCCCTCCTCTGCCCCTTCCATTCATGTCAGATGGTTTTTGGTTAGGTTAGGAATAGGGTTTGGGATAGGGTTAGGGATAGGTTTAGGGTCAGCTTAGTCATCAACTTATTCGTGTGTGTGTGTTTGACACTAAGCTGACCCAAATCCTATCCCAAACCCTATTCCTAACCCTAACCCTAACTTGAAACCGTCTAATCCACAAAATAAAATAAAAGCGATGGTATGTAATGAGATTGACGCTTAACTGACCCTAAACCTGTACCCTAACCCTATCCCAAAGCCCATTCCTAACCCTAACCCTAACTGAATCCGTCTGAAATGAATGGAAGGGACGGCGGAGGGGACTATTCTTAACATTTGCCAGTTAGACTTTTCTGGAAATGTTTATGCATTCTGATGATGCCAATGTGTTTGGAAAATAAATGTTTGGTTCTATAAATCTGAATAATTATTTATAAACTAGGCTCGTTGGTTTCACCTGTAAGAATCAACAAACATATCAATATTATAGTAATTCAATAATTATAGTAGTAGTAGTAGTAGTAGTAGTAGTAGTAGTAGTAGTAGTAGTAGTAGTAGTAGTAGCAGCAGCAGCAGCAGCAGCAGCAGCAGCAGCAGTAGTAGTAGTAGCAGCAGCAGCAGCAGCAGCAGCAGCAGCAGTAGTAGTAGCAGCAGCAGCAGCAGCAGCAGCAGCAGCAGCAGCAGCAGCAGCAGCAGCAGCAGCAGCAGCAGTAGCAGCAGCAGCAGCAGCAGCAGCAGCAGCAGCAACAGCAGTAGCAGTAGCAGTAGTAGTAGTAGTAGTAGTAGCAGCAGCAGCAGCAGCAGCAGCAGCAGCAGCAGCAGCAGCAGCAGCAGCAGCAGCAGTAGTAGTAGTAGTAGCTAATTAATAATTATATGTATATAATCAACAAAAACGGATCAATATTAAATATATTAATGTTGTAATTTATATATTAATAATATGTGGCATGACATGCCATTCGTCTCTGGTGAAAGCCAGAAGGTAGTAGCATTCTGATCTGGTGAAAGCCAGAAGGTACTATCATTCCTATCGGGTGAAAGCCAGATGGTACTAGCATTCTTCTCTGGTGAAAGTCAGAAGGTACTATCATTCTTCTCTGGTGAAAGCCAGATGGTACTATCATTCTTCTCTGGTGAAAGCCAGAAGGTACTATCATTCTTCTCTGGTGAAAGCCAGAAGGTACTATCATTCTTCTCTGGTGAAAGCCAGAAGGTACTATCATTCTTCTCTGGTGAAAGCCAGAAGGTACTATCATTCTTCTCTGGTGAAAGCCAGAAGGTACTATCATTCTTCTCTGGTGAAAGCCAGAAGGTACTATCATTCTTCTCTGATGAAAGCCAGATGGTACTATCATTCCTATCGGGTGAAAGCCAGAAGGTACTATCATTCTTCTCTGGTGAAAGCCAGATGGTACTATCATTCTTCTCTGATGAAAGCCAGAAGGTACTATCATTCTTCTCTGGTGAAAGCCAGAAGGTACTATCATTCTTCTCTGATGAAAGCCAGAAGGTACTATCATTCTTCTCTGGTGAAAGCCAGAAGGTACTATCATTCTTCTCTGGTGAAAGCCAGAAGGTACTATCATTCTTCTCTGGTGAAAGCCAGAAGGTACTATCATTCTTCTCTGGTGAAAGCCAGAAGGTACTATCATTCTGAAAGCCAGAAGGTACTCTGGTGAAAGCCAGAAGGTACTATCATTCTTCTCTGGTGAAAGCCAGAAGGTACTATCATTCTTCTCTGGTGAAAGCCAGAAGGTACTATCATTCTTCTCTGGTGAAAGCCAGAAGGTACTATCATTCTTCTCTGGTGAAAGCCAGAAGGTACTATCATTCTTCTCTGGTTAAAGCCAGAAGGTACTATCATTCTTCTCTGGTTAAAGCCAGAAGGTACTATCATTCTTCTCTTATGAAAGCCAGATGGTACTAGCATTCTTCTCTGGTGAAAGCCAAATGGTACTAGCATTCTTCTCTGATGAAAGCCAGATGGTACTAGATGGTACTAGCATTCTTCTCTGGTGAAAGCCAGAAGGTACTAGCATTCTTCTCTGGTGAAAGCCAGAAGGTACTACCAGTTTTCTCTATATCTTTCGCGATTTCACTCTCTGGATTCCGCCCGAGAGGAACGATACTACCGTCTGGAGTATAACCAGCATTTTCGGCTCTGCAGTGACTCTTGACCTTTTGACCAATTACCTTCATTTTCGACCTTGGCCTAGATACGGTACTTACTGGTCTTCGTGCAAAATGTGAGGGTTCTAGGGCCCTCCGTTCAAACGCTATCGTGATATAGATAACGTAGATATATTATAGGCAGAAACGCACAAACAACGCCGAAAGCATTACGCAGCTTTTGTTTCGCTGCTGGTTAAAGACCCACCAGATCACGTGTCAAAATCACGACTTTCACGTGTTTTCCCTCTTATAGCTGGCAATAAAAATTGTTTTGACCAGGTCTCACTCCCATACAAATGCCCCCGAATTCAAACCGAAACATCATTTTAAAGAGCAGCCTCAATTTGAAGTTGGGGACATGTGTATGTGGGTCACAGCTACCCACAAAAAAACAAGGGACTTAATCGTGCTTCGTCAGTGTATCTTTAAAGACTTCCCTGGGAACAAGTTGAACGGGGAACACTTTTCCGTAGAATACAATCCGTGATGGCGCGCTAACGCGTCTGGTAGGATTAGCGGAGATGGGTCTAGTCGAGTTGCAGACGATTGTGTGTTTTATAATGTAGAGCTGCTTTATCACATTTTGTTGCACAACCGATATCAGATTAACGCCTGCCAACATCGAACACTATCCCAATGATATCACTCGGCCTCGACAAATTGCCTGAGCAACTGTCTTCTTTCGTTTCCTGGTATTAACTTCTGATGGTGTGGATTTTATTTAATTTTGTCTCGATTATTTTATAATCTTCTTCACACACTTCATATATTATTATTGCCAGGCGATGCTACGCAGAAGTTGGCTATGTCTTATTTATCAGGGTTCCAACGGTCACAAAAGATATTAGAAAGTTAGAATGAAAAGTTCCTTGCCCTGCGAAGTCTTCGGAAATGGGGAGGGGGTTTATTGATTTGCAATCCTATCTATTAGTCCCTGCAAGCTACAATCTTAAGGAGGCAGTGTTGTATAGCAGTGCAGTATGCGCGCGCGCGCGCGCGCGTGTGTGTGTGTGTGTGTGTGTGTGTGTGTGTGTGTGTGTGTGTGTGTGTGTGTGTGTGTGTGTGTGTGTGTGTGTGTGTGTAGTGCGTGCGCGTGTGTGTGTGTGTGTGAGTGCATGCACGTAAATAAGGGTATTGCCGTATATCCCCTTACCGTTAACCCTTTCACCGCCAAAGTCGCATTTTAGCACCACAGTGATTTAACACCTATGTCACTAAAAGGCATCAAATTGGGGTGTACATCCAAAGACCCTATTGTCTTAGTTTGGGGAAGTAAGGATAGACTTTATTTTATATATGTCAGAGAATAATCCCCAATACTGCAGATGGATTTTGTTCTCTACCCAGGTAGGTTTAATGGAAAGTATTGGCTGAAATATGGCTGGCGGTGAAAGGGTTAAATCTCTCACTTTGGAATGAGAAAATCTCATGGAAACTTAAAATACTTAAAGAGCGCAGTCTTTTCGGCAAAGATAGATTGTGCGGAGAAAATCGATGCACTTTTGGTTTTATGACAGTCGACGCCCATATTGACAAAAGGACAACTTATGTTTGTGTACGCTAAGCCTGTATTCACCGTCTCGCTGAATGCCTGTATAATTACTTTGAACTGCTGTTTCCCTGTCTTGGTTTTCTTTGTAGTTTATTCCTGTCTCATCCCCTCTCCCTCCCCTATACTTACTAGCTTGCTGTTTCTTTACCATCTCCTCCATTCCCATTTCTTTTTGCTTGTACAAGATATTGGAACGCCTTATCTTCTTGGTTTATACAGCATGCGTGCGAACAAATGATGATGGATATTTCGCTCAGTACAAGTGATTGGCAGATTATATGATAGGTTGTCAGGGCTCCCAATCGTCCCGCAAAATAAGGGGTCCTAGGGACTCCTTCACTTACAGCATAGAGGGTCCTAGAGGAGGGATAGAGGGTCCCAATGACATTGTGAATGCCCAAAATATTTTTTTATAGTGCATCCCTGGGACCCCCTGCACATTCTCTGAGAGGGTCCCTTAGAATTATAGTACTTCATAGACCCCCAAATGGGGGTCCCTGGGAGCCCTGGTTGTATTATACATGAATTATTATCAATGCTGCCTCGCTCCCCCCCCCCCCCCCCACCTCTCTGTCTCTCTATCTCCTTACAGTGATTCCATCCACTACCGTTTATATCGCTGGTCTATGATTGGCCACAGATAACAATAGACATTCATTATAGACATGAATAGACATTAATTTCCCTACCTACCAGTGACATGTAGGTTGTACAGATAATATCTCTTGGATATACAATGCAGTCCTGTTCTGGACAAGCATTGTTTGTTCTGGGCCTTCGTTCGCTGACCAGTGCTCTGAATGGAGTCTGTCTGAAGGTCAGTCTGCGAAGGACTGACACGTTAATTCTGTCTTGATTACACAGATGTATGTTCAGGAATTGGTGTTTATATCAATCTATTTTGATGTAAAACTCCCGTCTTGTTTTTAAACGTTACGAATATAAACATCTTGACGTGTTCGCTCACCATGTATGGCAACGTGAGAACTTAGGGGGGAGACCTTCCGCGCTTGAGTGGGCACCTGTTGTCCATTCTGTAGTGCATATTTGCCTATATGGCCTTTTATGCGTCTTGCTTTAGTAGTATGTATTTTTGTGTATCCTTGTTCACTTTTTTTTCTCTCTACTACCTGGA
The DNA here is from genome assembly GCA_017654935.2 of Phymorhynchus buccinoides. NCBI lineage: Eukaryota > Metazoa > Mollusca > Gastropoda > Neogastropoda > Raphitomidae > Phymorhynchus > Phymorhynchus buccinoides. The sequence goes on from CM065687.1 coordinate 9,571,591, forward strand.
TCCAATAAGCAGAGCGGAATGACTCGACGTTTCCAGCAGTGTCTAGATTTATGGGCTATATGGTACAATGACGAAGGTGTCATGTAATAAATTGTGTTATTTTGGTTTGTTTTTCAGGTTGTTTGTTTGTAAAGTAAATACATGTAGGATGTTTTTGACGTGTTTGATGTCCTGAGAAAACCGTTGCTGTTGACGGGACTATATTAAGCAATGTAAACACAAAAATTATGACAAAGCAAAATGTGTTCAGATATGAATTCATAGTACATGGTAGTTCATTGTGTGTAAATGCACTGAACCAATTTTAAAGTGTGGTATTTCTCTCTGAGTCTTTCTCCTTCCAGTCCCCACTCTCCATTCTCCCTACCCTAGCACCCAACCTTCTTCCTTGTTGGGTAGATGGTTCACAGATAAGCACCTGCCTGCTCCTTCACTTTCTGCTGAGAATCAGAGATGGAAGAGACTGCGATCGGTAGAGTGGTGCAGCAGACAGACCTTGTTGTTCGGTCCTGGGCAAGCTTAAAAGGATCCAGCCCCTGTAGTCCTGAGTGCGCCTTAGACAGTCAACACGGGTAGTAGAATGTCAATTGGGGAGAAAGGTGGCAGTGTGGTTAAGACGTTCGCCTGCCAAACGTAATGCGTGACTGCAATGTGAGTGATCCGGGTTCGAATCCCGGCCTCCTCGCCCTTTCTTTCTAGTTTGACAGGAAAGTCGAACTGAACGTTCCAGTCCTTCGGATGAGGACTAAAAGCTGGTCTGACCCGTGCGCTTTACGCACGTAAAATTCCCACGGCAGTTGAAAGTCGGTAAGAGCAGGGATAAATATCGCTGCCTGGTATGGCCAAATTGATAACTAGGTTTTCCAAGTGTACCCCCCCCCCTACACACACACACCCTCACCCTATGCCCCCCAAAACAAAAATAATTTTAAAAAATGGGTAGGCGCTGCACTTGCGGCGACGCTCTCTCCGGGGCAGAGCAGCCCGCATTTCACAGAGATAAGTCTCTGTGACTAGAATATACCAAATAGAATATACCAAATACCAAATGCTAAATTAGGATAAGCAGCCAATCGTTTTGCGAGTTTAGTCTACTTTACATACTACTACTACCAGTGTTGGCTGTCTAAGACGCGCGCGTGATTACTGGGCTGGCGATCAATCAGTGTAGTGATGGAGAGAATGATGAATGAGGGAATGACCTGTGTGTTGATCCCCCATCATGTCCACTGCCCCACACGCGCGTTCACTAACTGGGTGGGTGTCAGCGAAGGTCAGATTGACCACCGACTCATATTATCTGAACCGTATATCTGTTACTCCGATTCCATCTGTTCGAAATTCTCTTTCAGATTCCCATGTCTGGTTTAAATGTTTTTGTTTCCAAATCAACATGAACAACAACTATGACATAACTGAAGCAACAACAAGCAGAGCTTATGGCGTGCTCAGTTCAAAACGAATTACACAGTATAAACATTGGCGGAATTTTACCAGGAAATACAAGCAATACATTTTTGAAAAGAAAGTCACAACAAACCAAACGAACAATGGACATAGCAATAGACAAAAGAAGTAGAATCGACAAAAAAATGATAAGAGAGAGAGAGAGAGGGAGAGGGAGAGGGAGAGAGAGAGAGAGAGAGAGAGAGAGAGAGAGAGAGAGAGAGAGAGAGAGAGAGAGAGAGAGAGAGAGAGAGACACACGTATGTTAAGTCCTTTCGCGAACATGTGTCATCTTGCGGATACCATGATCTACAATAAACCTAGGGTCTCCCATAGCCCATATATATTCTTGATCAGCATGTCACAACCTATTCAGATCCTGAATTTTGAACCACCCAAAAAAAGGGGGAAAGGCAGGAGAATGGGCCACAAAGTCAGAAAGATTGTAGAAGACACGAAGCAAGGAAAAACGCAGAGTCAAAGAGAAAGACAGATTAGAGGAAGTTACAAGCACAGAACTTCCAGAAGGTGGGGGAACTATTTGTATGGAAGACCCCCCCCCCCCCCCCCCCCCCCCCCCCCAGTATCACCACGGGGGAATACTGTATACCAATTTTATTTTTAGACTTTTTTTGGTAAGAAGGTATTATTAGGTACTTTATAGTCACAGAGGCGTCTCTGTCAAATTCGGGTTGCTCCCACCTGGAGAGCGCGTCGCAGCCAGAGGCGCGCCACCCAAATTGTGGTGGTTTTTTTGTATGCGATTTTTGTGTGACTGGTGAGGAAGGAAAGCGGGGGGGAGGGGGGGGGTAATTTTTGACCAAATGACAACTTTTTCGTTGCCACTGGGTTTAACGTATGCTAAGTGCATGGGCACACGGGACCTCGGTTTATGTGCCCAGGTTCGAACTCGGGTTTACTTGACGTGAGGCGAACGCGCTACCATTGTGCCACTGTACACCACAAAGCCAGAGGCCCAGAACATGTAGGTAAGGAGGATTTCATTTAACCCTTTCACCGCCAATGTCGCATTTTAGCACAACAATGGTATAACACCCATGTCACTAACAGGCATCAAATCAGGGCCTGTTATCCAAAGACCCTATTTTCTTAAGTTTGGGAGGTAAGGACAGGCCACGTCACAGAGGAATTCCCAATATTGCAGACATTTTATTGTCTCTACTCAGTTAGGTTTAATGGTATTTTTTGGCTAAAGAAATGGCTGGCGGCTAAAGGGTTAACCAGGAAAGAAAATGCATCTGACCCTCGGCCTTGAGGTGACCTACCTTCCAATAATTGACCTTGTTGTCCTCTGTCACCCCTGGTGGACAGCACTACCGGACACTGATGACGGGCTGGCGGGTATCAGAGTCTGCCACTTGCGGACAGCTGGGCTTAAAACTTCGTTAGTCCGATGTTCACCCTGGGATATATCGGTCACGGTCAACAACGATAAAGGGGTGGGTGGGTGGGTGGAGTCGTGGACTGACCAGAAGGAATGACCCCCACCTCCCACCCCCACCCACAAGAGTTTCGTTGAAGGGAAAACGAGAAACGAGCAGAACTATGGAGGAGAAAGGGATGCTAATCTGCTAATGTGACAATGGGGAATAGCCTCTGGGTGGGTTTTGAACAGATTCAATGGTGCTTTCGGAAATAAACCTTGAAACCTTGATGATTGTGACTATATAACAGGGGGGAGGGGGGCTAACTATTGGGGGTTTAGTGCAAGAAGGTACCATCATTCTTCTCGTTAAAAAGCCAGAACGCATCATGAGCCTCCTTTCGTAAAATTGACAACAGGTGGCGGTACCATAGCCGATGAGGTTTAACCGAGGCGTGGTTACCGCTACACCTATCTGTATTGTTAAAAAATCGGGACTTTACTGGTGTTGCACTGCCTCCGGGCATTGCCTCCAGTTTTGTTCCCACCATCTTTGTATTTACAAATGTCCCATAAGTGTCTGTTCCAGACTGAGAGGACGTAAAACAGCATTTTTCATGAGCCTCCTTTATTTCTGTTGTGACAATGCTTATCTGCTGGCTTTTATATTAGAAGACCGACAACCCCTTTGGGTATATAGCTGTCAATATGTGGGAGCTGAGAAATATGACCTGGAGCTGAGAAAGGAGACACGGAGCTAAGAAAGAAAAGCAATAGGAGAGGTTGCGTGAACTCGAAAGTTGCTTGCCAACAACAGTCAGTAGTACTGCCTATCCGCATTACTCCTGTTGAGATGGGCACTTCTCGCAGGCAAGACTCCAAACATTTGAGGAAAGCGAGGAACAAGACTGTGTAGTTGAAAACTATTCAATCATGAATTTGTTGAAAATGGGGACTGTCAGGTCTTGTCAAGATCACAAACAGAAACATGATGAGAAAATTCTGATCTGACAAAATGATTGTTTATACTAAATCCGTGATAAACCTATCTGAAAACGATGGTATGGGACTACAGACACACGAACTCAGACGCCGGAGAGAAGTCGGAAGTCGGAAATGTTACTGAATATGGGCCAACGGCCCCTTCCAGTGGGGTTAACATGCAACAACAACAAATCAACAACATCATGCACATTAATTTACGACATATTGACATAGCTATGTCACACACCGCGTGACTAATTTGAAATGAGTAAAGAAGAACACTCATCATCAATATTTATCATACCAAAAAAAATACCGCAAAGAGAGAGAGAGAGAGAGAGAGAGAGAGAGAGAGAGAGAGAGAGAGAGAGAGAGAGAGAGAGACAGACAGACAGACAGACAGACAGACAGACAGAGACAGACAAACAGGTGCGTAGTGCGTGCTCTCGGGTGGGTGTGCGTGTGTGTGTGTGTGCGTGCGTGTGTGTGTGTGTGCGTGCGTGCGTGCATGCGTGTCTTTTTTGTATTTGTTTATGTGCTAACCCTTTTCTCGGTTTTTTTCTGTTTCAGGTAAGAGATCGAAACTCAAGATAGACCAGACCAAAAAAGAAGTCCATTTGCGTGAGATATGCACGTTTTGCTGCTGTCTGTACGTTATCTGACCTCTGTGTGTGTGTGTGCGCGTGCGCGCGCTTGCGCGTATGTGTGTGTCTGATGTGGTGTGTGTGTGTCTGTTTGTCTGTGTGTATGTGTATCTGTATCTGTATCAGTCTGCATGTATGTCGCAATAGCATGGATTTATGTAGGGTCCCTCTATTGTCTTCTTTGTATTTCTCTTAATATTTTGCTGTTGTTTTTATTTTTTCTACTCACCTGCTCTCCATTCTCGACTACTTTGTCTATCTCTATGTCATCTCTTCCAGTGTTCATCTCTCTTCTCAGTTGTGTTCATCTCTCTTCTCAGTTGTACATTTTTTAAGTTTGCGATAAGGGAACCAACTTCGTGAACAGCAAGTGAAGGTATTTTAAATGCATTACCAGGAGTTATTATTACAAAAGGTTTGAAGAGAGGACGAAGGACAGGTTTTCGGGGTGCGTTGGGTCAGGTACCCTTATAGAATCTGCTATGTGGAGTATTGGAGAGAGAGATTTAGTGAAGAGCTTGGACTTATTTTGTGAGTTGTTGATGGCTCGCCAGAGAGATGTGTCACGATTTGTTGATATCATTTTATTGAAGAGCTGTTTTCTAGAGTCCCGAATGAGGTCAGAGAGAGAGAGAGCGAGTTGTTTCATAGAGCTATTTCTGGAGTGAGAGATTACTGCTAGAAAGGTTGTACAAAACACATCTAGTGCTTGGATGGGACATGAAAAATTGAAAACAGGTTAAAAGAGAAGAGATGCGAGAGAAGTTTAAAGGATCTATAGTGAGAGAAGAGAGAGAGAGTGGAGGGAGAGAGAGAGAGGAGAGAGTGTTGCTGAAGTGTAGAGAGAGAGAGGAGAGAGAGAGAGGGGAGAGAGAGAGGGGAGAGAGAGAGAAAAATAGAGAGAGGAGAGAGAGGAGGCGGAGAGATGGATCTGGAGTCTCACTAAGTCCTAAAACATGAATAGGTGGTTTGTCATCTAGAAGAGAGTATAAGTGGAGAGTAGAGAGTGCAGAGAGAGAGAGAGAGAGAGAGACAGGAAAGAAAAGACAAACGTAGGTAGGAGGACGGAGAGAGAGAGAGCCACTAGTCCTAGGCCACTCAACAAGAGGTAGAGAGAGAGACAAAAACAAAACAAAAAAAAAAAAAACACAACCCTATATTAACCATGGGAGAGGGAACAACAAAAAAATAAATAAAAAAAATGTGAGAGAGAGAGGCATACATACATGTGAGGTATGATGAAGATGATAAGTTCTTGTAGAATGTAGCATAGACACTTGTGGAATCCTTTTAGTTTCCGAGAGACTGTATTGGCACATTAGAGAGAGAGAGTGATGCATCAAAGTGAAGTATGATATTTAAAAGAGCTCGTATGCGCGCTCACACGCATACGAACGTGTACGATATTTGAAGTTTGTGAAGAACGCCGCAACCATTCTATCAGTTGGGGTTTGGGCCATTGCGTTCTTTCACTTTAGCAGTGTGTCAAATTCTTAACACGCACACACACACACGCACACCGCGCTGTCAATTACTCACGCAAGCTCAGAGTCTTTGATCTCTCATCTCTCCTCTCTCTCTCTTGTCTCTCCTCTCAGAGAGAGAGGAGAGAGAGAGAGAGAGACACACACACTAGAGAGAGACACAGAGAGACAGACACACACAGAGACACACACACCATAATACACACACACACCACCCACACACACGCGCGCGCGCGCTTATAAGGTCCTATTGAATTAGGCCTAGGCCTAACTGAGAGAGAGAGGGGGAGAGAGAGAGGGGGAGAGAGAGATGGGGGAGAAGAGAGAGAGAGAGAGAGGAGAGAGCCCGAGAGAGAGAGTGCTTCGTATGCATTTTATCAATTTGGTGTGTGCTTCGTATGCATTTTATCATGGACACATTTCATTTTAGAATACATTTTGGAGAGACTATTTTAAACAGAGTGGTTGCAGTTTCACGAGTACAACAATAAATACATTTGCCGTAACGATTGCTTAAAACAAAGGAGAAGCTTTAGTTAAATAAATTGTATAAATACTAATAGTGATAGTACGGCGCTGACTGGACAATGGACAATTTCTTGTGCATCCTGCAGGCGCCATCTTCCTTGTCGATCGTCGTCTGTTAAGTCCTTTCGCGAACATTTTGTCCTCTCGCGGACATTTTGTCCTCTCGCGGATACCATGGCCTACAACAAGCCTAGGGCCTCCCATAGCCATATATATATTCTTGATCATAATGTCACAACCTAGTCAGATCCTGGATTGTGAACCGCCAGTGCACACCTCCGCCAAGGAAGACTCACAAAACCGAAATGTCCTTATCATGTCCGAGCTGTGTCTCATGAACCAGTGGGTGGTAGAATGGCTTCACATTGTGTGTAGTAATGCAGCATGGCGAGTAATGAAATAAACCCTCGCAATAAGTACAACAAAGCAGCAACAGGGTCATTTTAGACGAATGTGCACATAAGGACAATATGTCCACGAGAGGTCTTAACAGTCGTCTTTTCCTTGTTTCTACGCCGTATCTGTGTCCATCATTGTTTGAACGTGCCTTTGTCGCGAAGAAAGAAAACAAATACGCTAGTATCGTTTTTCTGTCATAGGATATTATTTTGACAAAAAAGCACAATAATGTTGACGTGTTGCGCAGGAACATAGGCTTCAAAAGGACGTGTCTCTGTGTCAACGTTTGAACAAGTTTGGCCACAAAAAGGATACACGTTTTAAAATGTCGTTTTATTAAAGTATTGTCTTGATCTGCCCCCTTGGTCAATTGTTAGTTTGTACGTTTGTCTTAGGGACCAGCCACACGTCCAGTAAAATCGCACGATACGATTCGATCACGTGAATGAATGAATGAATGACTGAATCTGTAATTTAATGTCTTTCGATCACGTGGTCTCCAAGAACAAATGTGATTGGCGCATCGGGATCACGTGATCGAATCGTATCGTGCAGTCGTGCGATTTTACTGGATGTGTGGCTGGTACTTTTGTCTCAGTCTGCCTCTTTTGGTTAAGATTTGTTCTCTAATTCTTCTCTCCCTTCTACCCATCACCCCCTCTGTATCTCCCTTTCTCTTTCTCTCCCGTTTGGTGGCCTATGTGTGTGACAATTTACGCGTATGTGCTTATATGTAAGTGACAATTGTCATAGTACATTATTGTAGCGTCAGGCGCGGTTGTTGTAGGGCTAGTGTGTACTTGAACCAGTCTGTTAGAAATGTTTGTACGAATGGTGAGTGAAAAGCGCATTGAGTTGCTTTGCAAGATTATGCGCTATATTAGCATTAATAATTATTTACTGTTATTACTACTAACTCTCTCTGTCTCTCTCTGTCTCTCTCTCTCTCTCTCTCTCTCTCTCTCTCTCTCTCTCTCTCTCTCTCTCTCTCTCTCTCTCTCTCTCTCTCTCCCTCCCTCCCTCCCTCCCTCCCTCCCTCCCTCCCTCCCCTCCCTCCTCTCCCTCTCTCTCTCTCTCTCTCTCTCTCTCTCTCTCTCTCTCTCTCCCTCCCTCCCCTCTCCCTCCCCTCTCCCTCTCCCTCTCTCTCTCTCCTCTCTCTCTCTCTCTCTCTCTCTCTCTCTCTCTCTCTCTCTCTCTTCCTCTCTCTCTCGGTTGTTGTTGTAGGGCTAGTGTGTTCAAGAAAAAGATCCAGTGGGTGTGCTTTTACATCTACTACAATGTAGTTGTAAAGGCATCTCCGCTATAAACAAATTCTCGCCCAGCCCGCCAGAATAGTATCTGCCTCCCAGGGCTCACAGGGACCCCCATTGGGGGGTCTATGAAGCATTAAAATTATACAGGACCCTCTAAAAAAAACCTGTGCAGGGGGTCCCAGGGATGCATTAGAAAATATATTTTTAGCATTCGCAATGCCACTGGGACCCTCTATCCCGCCTCTAGGACCGTCTATGCTGTCAGTGAAGGAGTCCCTGGGACCCCTTGTTTTGCGGGACGATTGGGAGCCCTGGCCCCCTCTGCTATCTGGCAGTCATTGTCGGAAACGACAGACTAGCATACTACAACGATGTAGTGTAGACCTACGGTTCAGCTGCCAGTGTGACTTCACCTTCGGTCCATCACTGTACAACCTGTCTTGGTTTCTCTGTCTGGAGCGGCGTCTGTATGGGTCCACGGGGGACACATTTCACTTCATTTTAAAGGGCCACCTTGATGGATGAGTGTTTGTAGGAAACGTGTCCAGATCACCAGGAAAACACCCTTTACAGAGATTGCAACACTCACTTTGCTCTGGGTTCCTAGAGATCAAACCGTCAAATCGGCGATTCCTCCTTGACGGAGGTGCTGGAAGTCAAATTCTTTCACCCAAAGACAAGGTGTGTGCCGTCTCTTTTCTAATGGCCGCCTGCGTTTACACCAAATCGTTTTCACGAACTTTTAGCAATACAAGCCTTTTTTTTCTTTTTCTTTTTTAAATTTTATACAGATTATCTAAAGGAGTTTCGCTCACAACAAAGGAAACAGCTCCAAATTTTTTTTATTTATCTTTTTACTGCACTGCAAAAAAAGAAAACGCTTCAACCACAATGGGTGACCTTCATCCACCCCATCCAAAATGGCTACTTTCTCCGGCATCTCCGCCAAGGAGGAATCGCCGTGTTGACGGTTTCATTTCAAGGAAACGAGAGCAAAGTGAGTGTTCCGATCGTTGAAAAGGCTGTCTTTCTGGTGATCTCGACATGTTTCGTGCAAAAACGCATCCGTCAGGGTGCCTCTTTAATTACCATCCGCGAGAGAACAAAGTGAGCGAATCTGGTCATGTTTTCTGTAGATTCTGAAGCCGACTATCTATCTATCTATCTCTCTATCTGATTGTTTTGATCTGATCTGATCTAATTGTTTTAATGATTTATTTTCCAACTTCTGGCTAGGTAGTTTTACAGTTCAGTCCGTGGTTGGGTGGATGAGATAAGGAATGAATAAAATTCGAAATATGTACGGTTTCAAAGCGGGCGTTCGGGTGTTTACCTTGTGTGTATCTATCTATCTGACTATGTGACTATGTTAGCACGATAACGTTTGCACGGAGGGGCCTAGGGCGCTCATAGTTTGCATGCGAATAGGTACTCAGGATATCTAGGCCAAGTTCGAAACTGAAGGTCATATGTCGAAAGCCAAGGTCACTGGAGCCGAAAATGCTGCCGTACACCTAGCACGATAACCGAGAGACCTAGAACGCTCAACGTTTGCACGCTGATAGGTACTTTAGACATCTAGGGCATGTCCAAACATGAAGGTCATAGGTCAAAGGTAAAGGTCACCGGAGCCAAACATGCTGCTGAACACCTGGCGTGATAACGGAGGGACCTAGGACGCTCACATTTTACGTGCGGGTAGATTCTAAATATATATAGGCCAAGTTTAAAAAAATGAAGGTCAAAGGACAAGGTCACTGGCGTCGAAAATGCTGCCGCGCGGCTGGTGATCTAGCATCTTAGCGCTCTAGTGTTGTTCTTTAGGGTAACGTCCTCCCACTAAAAATGATTCAGACAAATTCTTCGTTTTAATATCGAGGTTTATGTACTAGAAGTACTGCCGGGTTTTGTTGTTTTTTAGGCATTCTGTATTCCTTTTATCGTAGTACGTTCTTGCTTTTACCTCAGAATATGTTGGATGGAAGTTCAGTTTAACGTCGCGTATCGGCTTTCGCCATGTACGACCTCGGAATATGTTACTTTTCGTTTTGGTTTTATGCGCTTCATTTGTGGTTGATCACAATCATTGTGGGTCATTTTAAATCGCGTTAGTTCATTCATTCATCATCCCTTGTCAATGTTAGTACTGTGACCAGGGTTTTATAAACATTTAGTAGAACGAAGTTATCACCTGGTTTTTTTTATATTCTTCTTCTTCCATCGCTCAGACAGTTTCCTGTCAATTATGAGCGCAGATGCGTCATGCTGCCGTTATGCGCCTAACTAAGAAATACTTAGGCCCAGCAAGTCCGACTTCGGCTGGAGGAAATGTTTTTTTTAAAAAGTGTTTCGTGAAAAAAGGCAGGAGAATGGACCGGTAAGGCAGAAAGATAGTAGATAACAGTAAGCAAAGGGAAAAGGCAGAGTGAAAGAGAGTGACAGATTAGAGGAAGGTGCAAGCACAGAACTTCCAGGGAACTGTTTATGCAAATGACCCCCGGTATCGGGACCTGTTTTCATATAACAATGTGTATTAATCATGTATATTCTGAATATCATCCTTTGACAATGAGAGAGAAAAACCTCGTAATAAAGGAATAGCGTTCGAAAACACTAGGTGTGGGAGGAATATGTTCTAGTTTAGTCGTGATTGCTGTTTTTTGTTACATTAAATGGTTTTCTTAAAGAAACGCTTCAGTTTTCTCTGTAATTCCGTTAGAGCGAGGAATCCGTTGAATATGAGCCCGAATTTAATTTCAGTTAACTGAGGAGCTAACGATCATCGTCAACGTCTCCGTGTTGTTGTTGTGTTTTCAATCGCAACCAATAAGTTTATCGGAAGTGCATTATGGAGAGTATGCATGAAATCAAATATTCCACATGAATATTGCATGGATCATTTCGCCACAAAGTGATGCCAATGCATCATGTCAACGGACACCAGTGCAGTATTTTCCCCGACAACAACAACTTTGGAAACCTATAACAGCAGGCTTTGAATATTAATAATTCTGTAACCAAGAGTCGGGTTTCAACCTTTAAAGGGGCACCCTGACGGATGAGCTTTTGTAAGAAACACGTTGAGATCACCAGGAAAACACCCTTTACAGAGATTGCAACACTCCCTTTGCTCTGGTTTCCTAGAAATCAAACCGTCAAATCGCCGATTCCTCCTTGGCGGAGGTGCTGGAAGTCAAATTATTTCATCCAAAGAGAAAGCGTGTGCCGTCTCTTTTCTAATGGCCGCCAAATCGTTTGCACGAAATGTTCACAATACAAGCCTTCTTATTTTTATTTTTGTAATAACATTTATACAGTTTATCTAAAGGATAATGGAACAAAGGAAATAGCTCCAATTGGTTTTTACTGCACTAAAACGCTTCAACCGCAATGCGTGACCTCCTCCCACCCCTTCCAAAATGACTACTCTCTCCGGCATCTCTGCCAAGGAGGAATCGCCGTTTTGACGGTTTAATTCCTAGGAAACCAGAGCAAAGTGAGTGTTCCGATCCTTGAAAAGGCTGTCTTTCTGGTGATCTCGACGTGTTTGTGGCCCAAACTCATAATCCGTCAGGGTCCACCTTCAAAGGGTCTGGTTTACGAGTTATTTCAGAAAGCCACGGGTGTGCGCACGATACAAAGAAAATAAGACGGGTATCTGTTTACCACGCTGCTTTGTCCTGCGGTTTGAATGGAAGCGATTGTTTTGAACACCCCCAGGACGCACCATCTGCTATCACGTCGAGGATGCAGTGCCCCCAAAAGGTACTACCATTCTTCACAATGAAATGCCCACAATGCACTATCTTTCTTGTCAAGTTAAGCGCAGAAAGGTGGTATCACGCATGGAGTAAGTAAGTTTGATAGTACCATTTGAGCATTTAACACCCCAAAAAAGAATGATAATATTTCTGGATACTTAACCCCCAGTATTGTGCATAATATGTGACCCAGCACCACGAAAGGGACATTAAGTCGCTGGGATAGTTTTTCATAACAGGCACCAAAGTTATTTTTTTTTAAACTCATGAAAAAACAAATCCATTTTCTGCTATGGGTATTTTCGTGCTCTCTAACATCTCATCAGGCTTATTTATAAAGGATGATCTTTATTATGGTCTCTAAATACACCCACACACAAAAGTGCTTTGAAATGAGTAGATCTGCGCATGCTCATAACTCTAAAACGACCAAGTTACAAGAACGGTTCTTATAATTATCATTTGAAAGAGAATTGTCTGAAGTTTTTAAGTGGACCATGGTCTCCGAAATGTCATTATTATTGACACGTAATGTCCCTTTCGTGGTGCTGGGTCACATAATTATTATGATGGATGATTTCTGCGGGTTCGGGTGGGGGTGTGCCTAACCCGGGTAGATGCCCGCTACGATACCAACCAGTGCTTTGTTTGGCGGGTAACTGATGAGGTCGTTGGAGAATGGATAGCTGAGTGAGAAGCTATCCCTGTCACAGAGGGAGGGGACTTGGGGAGGGGCTGGCTGGGCGTGTTGGCTGGATAATGAGTGGATACTAATGCATCTCTTTGATTTGTGGAGTATAGTTGTTAGCTCGACGTAATCGATATCTCTTTGTATTATATTTTTATGCCCATGCCATTTTCTTTGTTGTTTCGTCTTTTATTGCCTCCCTACAACAACAACAACAACAACAACAACAACAACAACATACAGTATTTATACGGCGCTGAATCTTGATATAAATCAAATCAAAGCGCGCACACACACGTTAGCATTCATAACGCATTCAACCAAAAACGCGATACAAAGCGAACACACACAGATAACATAAATGGAACACAGCAGAAACAGACCAAATGGCAAGAGAGAGAGAGAGAAGAGAGAAAGAGAGCGGAGGAACACGGGTGGGTTTTGAGGTTTGCTTCGAAAGCAGAGAGGGTCGGTCGCTGACGGAGGGAAAGAGGAAATTTGTTCCAGGAGGTCGGTCCCGAGACGGAAAAAGAGCGCCGACCAACAGTTGAAAGCTTATGCAACCCAGGGATCTGGAGAGAAAGAGGGTCAGAAACTGAACGTAAAGTGCGAGCTGGCGTATAGATGGAAATATTGTCGCAGAGGTAAGATGGAGCAGCTTTATGGATAGATTTATAGCAGGACACAAAATGAAGCCAACCACTTGTGACAGCCATAGGCCATCGTAGACCTTTGGTTCCTCTCCCGTGACCCCTAATGTTCCCTTAAGAGCAGACTACAGATTTGTAATCAATCAATCAATCAATCAATCAATCAATCAATAGTTTATTGTCTTTAAAGCATAGACATTCTTTGTCTGGCGTGCACATACAACACACACATAAACAGAAATAATAAGACATGCATATTATAAATATAAATTTGTAATGCTAAATTTCGTAATTGCATCATCGATT
>CM065687.1:9590117-9592617 GCA_017654935.2 Phymorhynchus buccinoides
TCGGCGATGCTGCGAGGGGACTTTGCAGCCGCTCAGCGTTGCACTTGTCTCTTGTTTCTCTCTCTCTCTCTCTCTCTCTCTCTCTCTCTCTCTCTCTCTCTCTCTCTCTCTCTCTCTCTCTCTCTCTCTCTCTCTCTCTCTCTCTCTCTCTCTCTCTCTCTCTCTCTCTGTGTTTCTGTCTCTGTCTCTCTCTTTGTGTATCTCCTCTCTGTCTCTCGGTCTCTCTCTCTCTCCCTCTCTCTATCTCTTTCTTTCTCCTCTGTCAGTCTGTCTGTCTCTCTCTCTCTGTCTGTTTGTTCTCCCCTCTTCTCTGTCTGTCTGTCTGTCTCTCTCTCTCTCTCTCTCTCTCTCTCTCTCTCTCTCTCTCTCTCTCTCTCTCTCTCTCTCTCTCTCTCTCTCTCTCTCTCTCTCTCTCTCTCTCTCTCTCTCTCTCTCTCTCTCTGTGCTTATGCGTGCGCGAGGGTGCACCTTTTTGAAGACATGCAAATCGTCATCACACGGCATTTGTATGAAACTTTTTTTTGGTCAAACCCTTGTCTACCTATAGAAACGTTGGCACTGATACTCAATAGATTTTTATAATTTATAGTCGATCATTTTACTCCCAGAGTAAACTGACTGAGAGCCTTAAGCGCCTGCTACACGTCAACTAATATCACACGACGATATGATTCGATCACGTGGTCTCGAAGAACAAATTTGAGTCGTGCTTCGAGACCACGTGATCGAATCGGATCGTACAATCGTACAATATGAATTGACGTGTAGCTGGCCCTTTTTAATAATAATATTAATAATAATAGTGAATCATTTATATAGCGCATTCCTCCCCCAATGTGGAGCTCTATGCGCTTAACAACAACAAAAATTAAAAGCAACAAATTCAACAACAAAACGAAATAATCGCTCACGCACATGCAAATAGGCATATACACATACACACCCCACCCACACATACACGCACGTACGCACACGCGCGCGCGCACACACACACACACACACGCACGCACGCACGCACGCACACGCACACGCACACACGCACACACACACACACACACACACACACACACACACACTCACTCACTCACACACACACACACACACACACACACACACACACACACACACACCGTTACCATCACCACCACTCACTCCACCCCAAAAACACAATACAAAATACAATCAGTTGAACAAAGCATCAACACACACACACTCACTCTCTCTCTCTCTCTCTCTCTCTCTCTCTCTCTCTCTCTCTCTCTCTCTCTCTCTCTCTCTCTCTCTCTCTCTCTCTCTCTCTCTCTCTCTCTCTCTCTCTCTCTCTCTCTCTCTCTCCTCTCTCTCTCTCTCTCTCTCTCTCTCTCTCTCTCTCTCTCTCTCTCTCTCTCTCTCTCTCTCTCTCTCTCTCTCTCTCTCTCTCTCTCTCTCTCTCTCTCTCTCTCTCTCTCTCTCTCTCTCTCGCAACAAAGCTGACGTAGACATTGCAGTCAACACACAGTCAAAACAATATGGGGGGAGGGGAGTGTGTGTGTGAGAAAAGAGTCCAGAAGTAATGTGGCCTAAAGGTTTTTACACTCATTAAGAGAGACACCTAAGCAATGGGCGATGTTAAAATCTGCTAGGTTTAGAATCCAACTGAGAGCAATATCATCCATTCTAGGCTGGCTTTAAACGCATAACATTGAAAGCTTTCCGCTGTAGGTGGTTTGTTTCCCAAAACGTTTTTGTATGCAAGTTTGTTTTTAGTTTGTACTCGACGCTCAGCATAGGGCGTTAAAACCAAGCGTCAAACCGGGGTTATATGGCGATCGCTTAGTGTCAAAAGTATGGGGTAGGTTAGTTAGTTAGTATGTGGTGATGTACATGTTTCTTCTTCTCATTATGGGAGCTCGTTTGTCTTCTGTCGCTGTGTTTCGCCCTCTGGACCTCTCCATGTTAGGCTCGGTGTCCATCTGTGTTTTACCGACGACCCAGTTTGTTTGACAATCGTGTGACAGGTAGCACACGCCTTGTTGCCTTTGACTCGCTGACAGGTTGCACAACAAGCGGGTCTGCTTCTTTTGGTCTCCCTTCCCTCAAGACCCAAACAACATGGGCGACAGCGGACCAAATGCGTACAACAACGCACAGCCAGTCGGTGTGAATGACACGGCAGCAAGTGCGAGAAAAACACAGAATGAAACCAAACAGATGCTTTGTATTAGCCAGGACACAAGATGTACACCGAGCTTTACGCTGAGGACTGGGTGATAACGATCTGTGTTTTGGTTTCACCAGTAATGAAATGCCAGAGAGAGAGAGAGGGAGAGAGAGAGACGGGAGGAGAGAGAGAGAGAGAGAGAGAGAGAGAGAGAGAGAGAGAGAGAGAGAGAGAGAGAGAGAGAGAGAGACAGAGAGAGAGAGAGAGAGAGAGAGAGAGAGAGATTATTTTTCCAATAGGCTTGCAATCTTTTTTTATGAAAAAAAACAACCCACAAACAACACAAAAGAAAGACAAAAC
>CM065687.1:9607617-9617617 GCA_017654935.2 Phymorhynchus buccinoides
CCTCCCACCACCCCTCTATACACAAGGTATCATAAGCATATAAACATGAAGATAAAAATAAACTCGGAACAAAAATTAGAGAGAGAGAGAGAGAGAGAGAGAGAGAGAGAGAGAGAGAGAGAGAGAGAGAGAGAGAGAGAGAGAGAGAGAGAGATAATCTCATTGCATTTCACATATAAAATAGAACAATATCAAAAGTGTCATAAATATAAAAAATAAGTTATAAAAAAAAGGTATACGAGAATGTTGGAGAGATATGCATATATACTTGTATGTAAATATATTCCTTCATACAGTTATGCACACACAAATTATGTCAAATATCTAGCCACAATTGACATAAAATATAATTATATAGTAGCACATGTGTGCAAACATGGTATATTTTAAAGCAAAATAATTGATAAAGTTTTAAACTTTTTCAAAACATTTCAGGGGACAATATTGAGGTATTAGAGTTATTCATCAGAAAATCGTAAAATATTTGTTTAAATCTCTTAAAATTTGATTCATGTTTCAAGGAGATATGAAGTCTATTCCACAGCCAGCTTCCAGAGTAGACAAAGCTTGATTTATAAAGGGTGATACTGGGAAGAGGAAGATCTAATTTATGGCTGTGTCGAAACTCATTGATAGTAAAGTTAGCTGTTAGCGAAGGTGGGGAGTTACCATTTAAAATTTTGTGCATAAGAATGCCTTTGTTATAAAGCAATCTGGACTTAAGAGGAAGAATGTTAGCAGACTTGTAGTCCTCGCTGGTTAAAGAAGACGATTTGTTTAGAGTTACCTTCACAGCACGTTTATAAACACTGAATAAATATTTCAGTGAATTTTGACTTGTCAAATCCCGAGAGAGAGAGAGAGAGAGAGAGAGAGAGAGAGAGAGAGAGAGAGAGAGAGAGAGAGAGAGAGAGAGAGAGAGAGAGAGAGAGAGAGAGAGAGAGAGAGAGAGAGAGAGAGAGAGAGAGAGAGAGAGAGAGAGAGAGAGAGAGAGAGAGAGAGATCGAAGAGAGAAGAGAGAGAGAGAGAGAGAGAGAGAGAGAGAGAGAGAGAGAGAGAGAGAGAGAGAGAGAGAGAGAGAGAGGAGAGAGAGAGAGAGAGAGAGAGAGAGAGAGAGAGAGAGAGAGAGAGAGAGAGAGAGAGAGAGAGTAGAGAGAGAGAGAGAGAGAGAGAGAGAGAGAGAGAGAGAGAGTGATCTATCTTCGTCTCCGATTGCCGCGCTACATTGTAGCATTCCACCCCCTTTGACCGTAACCTAAACCGACATCACTACCCGTCTAAGTTAAACGATGAAGTCGAAACAACGCCAAGGAAAAGTTACAACAGCCATGATAACCCAACGTTACAGCAGCGCCTTCGTTGTCCATAACAGAAGCGTTACACCAGAGTAACACCCCCCACTCCCGAACATTCTCTGGGTCACCATGACCCTGGCCCTTAGGGTCGGTGTACATCTCTTGTGCTGGCTAATACAAAGTATCTGTTTTGTGTCAGTCTGAGTATTTTTCACACCTGCTGCCATGTCATTCACACCTACTGGCGTGCGTTGTGTACGGCATTTGGTCCGCTGTCGCCCATGTTGTTTGGGTCTTGGGAGAAGGGAGACCAAAAAAAGCAGACCCGCTTGTGTGCAACCTGTCAGCAGACCAAAGCAACAAGGCGTGTGCTACCTGTCACACGATGGTCAAGCATGCTGGGTCTTCAGTAGAACACAGATGGACACCGAGCATTAGAGGTGGGGAATTGATTGACCGTTAGATCCAATAACGGCTGGTCATCCCTTTGTCCATTTAGTGGACAGCAGCTTGCGAGCTGTCCGGAGATGTCAACACAGATAGGGTCAGACCCCAACAGCTTGACCAGTTAGTATAGTTAGCCAGGAGGGGTACGAACTACCCCTCCGATCTGTCAAGCTCTGATTTTCATTTCAGATAGCAGCAAGTCATCCCTCCATCCATCCTATCTTCGCTCACCTACTCGCAATCACACATCCAAGTTTCTTCGTGTTTCAGCGCGGATGTGAAAGTTTTGTCTTCAGCGAAAACTTTGTTTAGACTTCAGGGTCTCTTGAGTATAGGTGGTGGTGAACTTTACCTTTACTGTTGGTCAGTGGGTTGGGTGTTATGTTACGCGCGAATGTTTCGTCGGCGTGTGTGGCAAGGGAGGGGGTTAGCGGGTAATCCTCCATTACCCGCTCCACTGCCGTTATCTGATTTCCCCCATCTCTGACAGGCCTCACGCGAGTGCTGGCCCTTTGAGACGGAGCCACTTCCGGCCGTCAATAGGCTTACCTGCCCCCTGTAGGCCTGTGGCCCTGTAACACACTGAGGACAAACCTCGCCCCACCCCTGTCCTGTCCCCATGAAGATTAGACCTGTTTGGAAGGCTGAGCACACCTTCTAGCGTGTTTCCGAGACTTGTGACTGAAAACGGCCCAGCCCCTGTATAGTCTCGAGCGCGTCTTAAGACAGTCAACACGAGTAGTAGTGTACACATCTTCTTCTTCGATCGCTCAGACAGTTTCCTGTCAATTGTGAGCGCAGATGCGTCGTGCTGCCGTTATGCGCCTAACTAAGACATAATTAGGCCCAGCAAGTCCGTGTTCGGCTGGAGGAAATGTTTTTGAAAGTGTAAAATGGCAGGAGAATGGACCGGGTAAGGCAGAAGGATAGTAGATGACAGTAAGCCAATGGAAAAGGCAGAGTCAAAGAGAGTGACAGATTAGAGGAAGCTACAAGCACAGAACTTCCAGAAGGTGGAGGGAACTATTTATGCAAAAGACCCCCCCCCCCGTATCCCAACTGGGGGGAGTGTGTAAATTAAACTAACCTCCAAAAAACGATTGGCTGTTTAGCCTAGTTTACGTACCATGTTGACTGTGTTAAGACGTGCTCATTACTACAGGGCCTGCTGATTTTTATTGTTTTTTAAAGTTTGGTGTTAGGCTGTATATTTGTGTGTGTGTGTGTGGGGGGGGGGGGCGTACATGGGTGAAGTCTGAAGGTGTCATTGGGGAGATTATGTCTGAACTAGCTTCTGTTGTTTTGTTTTACCTGTTTTGTTACGGACAGTCTCCCCAAAGACTATGGGTGTCTAAGAGGATTAAGCACTTTTATTTTTAGGCCAGTTAGTACAGTACTTAAATACCCACCACGTCACGTCTCCAAATCACGTTTTTTACGTGTTTTCCCTCTTATAGCTGGTAAGAAATCTTAAGAAATCTTCCTACCATAAGAGGGAATGTGATACGTGACGTGGGGGGTCTTTAAAGGTGGACCCTGACGGATGCGTTTTTGCAAGAAACACGTCGAGATCACCAGAAAGACAGCCTTTTCAAGGATCGGAACACTCACTTTGTTCTGGTTTCCTAGAAATTAAACCGTCAAAACGGCGATTCCTCCTTGGCGGAGATGCCGGAGAGAGTAGCCATTTTGGATGGGATGAGTGAAGCTTTTTCTTTTTTTGTAGTGAAGTAAAAAAAAAAACCACAACATTGGAGTTGTTTCCTTTGTTGTGAGCGAAACTCCTTTAGATAATCTGTATTTTGTTTTAAATACAAAAGAAGAAAGTAAAAAAAAGCTTGTATTGCGAAAATTTCGTGCAAACGATTTGGTCTAAACGCAGGCGGCCATTGGAAAAGAGACGACACACGCCTTCTCTTTGGGTGAAATAATTTGACTTCCAACACCTACGCCAAGGAGGAATCGCCGATTTGAAGGTTTGCTTTCTGGGAAACCAGAGCAATGCGAGTGTTGCAATCTCTGTAAAGGGTGTTTTCCTGGTGATGTTGACGTGTTTCTTACAAACAACTCATCCGTCAGGGTGGCCTTTTAATGTTAACACCTCAATGCTTGTTAAACAAAGTTCAAACTGCACAGTGAACCTCGTATCGTGTAAAGTGACGTTAGTCATGAAACAGGACTGATGTCAGAATTAAGTAAACCTGGAGCTTGAATTATGAGGATTGCACGACCGTGTATATGGCAAAACAAAAATAAATATACTACTAATATAAGGAAATAATTATGAGACGTGCATCGACACAGAACATTCGCTCTGAATATTTGCTTGAATAAATCATATTTTTAACAGTTATTTCCATTGTATTTATTCATGTGTATGTTCTGCTATACAATGTATGATCAATCAATCAACCACTCACTCACTCAATCTGTCAATCAATCAATCAATCAGTCAATCGGTTTGCTGGATTCAAATAAGAATAATTCAGCTTGGGCGTGGGGATATAAACATATCACATAATATAAAGTAACACAGACATTAACAGCATTGTTACAAGATGAACAAAATAAAACTCTTAGACAAGCCACGCCCATTTCAAAACATATACGTCTACAACGCACACATACACGCACGCGCATGCACACACACATACAAACACACACGCACGCGCACACACACAGGCACACACGCGCACGCACGCACGCACGCGCACGCACACGCACGCACTCACGCACGCACACACACACACGCACACACACACACACACACACACACACACACACACACACAGAGAGAGAGAGAGTTAAGCTTACTGACATAATATCTATCACTACTAATATACCGACTGATAATATTGATGCGTGATTAGACATGTCGACATTCTACTCTGAATTTTTTGAAAGACGTCGAAATACATCAAACGGTGGTCATACCACAAACTAACACGCGCTGACTAACGAGAGTGATAATTGGATGATTGGCATTCTTCCGCTAATGGACTCTATTAGCGACTCGGTGCTAACACTTCTGGTTTCTATTTTCATAACGCCCCTCCCTTTACACACGCGCGCGCACGCACGCACGCACGCGCGCACGCACGCACGCACGCACGCATGCACGCACACGCACACACACACACACGTACACGTACACGCGCACACACACTATCGTGCGCACACACACACTCGCGCGCGCGAGATAACATCTGAGAGAGAGAGAGAGAGAGATTCTCTGGAGTAGTGTTAGAGAGAGAGAGAGAGAGGCGAGAGAGAGATAGAGAGAGAGAGAGAGAGAGAGAGAGAGAGAGAGAGAGAGAGAGAGAGAGAGAGTTTGAGAGAGAGAGAGAGAGAGACAGAGGGAGAGAGACAGAGAGAGACAGAGTGAGACAGAGAGACAGAGAGAAAACTACAGGACATGTAATTAGCAGACATAAGAGGAATTCATATCACGATCGGAATGCTATACCCACCCCCCCATACCCCCCCCCCCCGTCCCCAAAAAAAAACCAGCCACCCTCTCTCATACACTCACCCCTACCTTATAATAAGTATAACCGTGCAGGCAACAATGCATCGTGAAGATCGCTGCAGGACTCAGTGACCCCTTGTCAGCGCTGACGCAACAGAGGAGAGCCTGGCCCGTCCAGCGGGTCCTTTGATGGCCACTCGCCACCCAGGAGTGACCACACCAGGTTCTGACCAATCCACTAGCACTACTTTGACCATGGACGGATGGAGACAGGCAATGACTGAATGGTCAAGGTGGGGGGGGGGATTGGGGGGGGTAGGTAGGGGGGGGGCGATGATGACCAATCGGTTGGGCTGGATGGGATACTAACCGACGTGTGTTAAGTCCTTTCGCGTACACTTGTCCTCTCGCGGATGCCATGATTTACAATAGGCCTAGGGTCCCCTATGACCATGTGTATTCTTGATCTTCATGTCACAACCTATTTCAGACGGTGCACCACACTTCGCCAAAGCTCACTTCGCCAATGCTCACTTCGCCAAACCACACTTCGCCAAATCATTAGCCCGGTATAACACTTCGCCAAACCACACTTCGCCACAAACCTAGGTTAGGGATAGGGTTAGGGATAGGGTTAGGGATAGGGTTAGGGATAGGTTAGGGATTGGGTTAGGGATAAGGTTAGGGATAGGGTTAGGGATAGGTTAGGGATAGGGTTAGGGATAGTAAGAAGTGTGGCGCACCCTATTCAGACCCAGAATTTTGAACCGCGCCAGTGCAAACCTTCGCCAAGGAAGACTCACAAAACCACAATTTCCCTCTTGTCAAGTCCGAGCTGTATCTCATGAACCAGTGGGTAGAATGGCTTCAACGTTTGTGTGGTGATGTAACATGGCGAGTAATGAAATAAATACTTGCAATAAATACAACAGCAAAAAAAGCAGAAACAGAGTCATTTTAGACTAATGTGCACATAATAACAACATGTGCACGAGAGGACTTAACAGGCGTGTGTGGACTCTGACCGGCGGGGGAAAGGAAGAGATTAAAGAGCTGCTAGTCTGTGGTATGCTGGATGATTCATTTAGCGCTGATGAGCCGTTGGCAAGGTACAGGTCTCTGGACCCAGGTAGGCCGAACCAGAGATGTATACTAATCTATACAAAGGCACGACAAATGAAAGAGTTTGAGTTCATCATAGGTTTTGGGGGCCTAACCCCTGCAACGGGGACTCGCTATTGGCCACTGCAACGACCACATTTTGCAAGAGTGAATGCCCATGATATATCAATTCAATGTAATCAATTCAATCATTTTATTGTCTTCACAAAAAGCAAAGACATTCGCTGCCTGGCATGCACATTTTATCAATAATAAGACACGACACAAGTAATGTTTAGGAAGACAAACTTAAAAAGCACAACCACATTTTAACATCACACACACACACACACACACACACACACACACACACACACACACACACACACACACACACACACACACCAACAAGAATCCAATTAGGCACTGTTCAGGCAAATATTAAGCATATAATTATAAAGAATTACTCGTGAAAGCAAACATTTGACACTGCAGATCACACACACACACACACACACACACACACAAGTAACACACACACACACAAGCACACACACCTTTGGGCTATCAGTACAATTAATGAGAGCATAGAATTAGAAATAAATTAACAAGTGAGCTAAAATAATTTAATGCTTGAGTATTGACCGAACAAAGGCGTAACTCTCGCCGACAACCCTATTTGAGGCCACTGAATGGTTGCCTTTTGCTAGAGTGAATGCCCTTTTGGATACTGACCACCAAGGGATTAACTCCCGCTGTCAAGGGCGTTAATAACCCTAGTTGCAGTGTTCCAATAGGAAGCTGATCGGTGAAGAGTCTGGCATGTGTATACTGGAAAGATTAACGTGAAGACGGACACGTTTTCAGTTTTGGCTCTCCCAGGCGGCTTTTATTGGCCAATGCAACTAGGATTATTAACACCCTTGACGGCAGATGTTAAGCCCTTGTTGGTCAGTATCCAAAAGGACATTAACTCTTGCAAAAGGCAGGCATTCAGTGGCCTCAAACAGGGTTTTTCAACTTATTGGCGAGAGTTATGTCCTTGTTTGGTCAGCACTCAACCATCTTACCCCACCCACCAAGGGCATTCACTCTTGCAAAAGGTGGTCGTTGCAGTGGCCAATACATTCCACCTGCAGAGAGACTCGCTGTGGGAAGCTGCGCAGTGAAACATCTTCCAAGAGTGGTTTGTACACTTGGGAAGATTAAGGTTAAGACTGACACGGTTTAAGTTTTGGCTCTTCCGGGTGGCTCATCCACCCCCACCACACCACCCTCCCCACTCCGGCCATGTTGGCTGTGATGTATGGTTTCTGGAATGTTTTTGAACACTTGGAGAAGCGACCGTGACAGCCTATCCTGGTCAGATCAACCCTGTCTTGTCTTGATATATTTCCACCAAGGATAATTAATGTGCAGACCTGTTTGTACTATCTACCCCTTACACAAGTCTTGAGTAGTCTGACATAGCTGAAATGAGTAGTTTTTGGTGCAAAATTGTGTAAGTTTTATTCATTAAGCAAAAGCAACCAACGTTCACTGAAATGAGTAGTAATCACTGAAAATTTAATTGGAGAGCATTATTTTCAATTTTGAAGAGTGGTAGAGGTCCAAATTGAGAAAGAGTAAGCAGATACGTGATACTTTTTGAAGTTTTCTATCCCTTTCTTTTACTGACATTTCTGTCTCACGGTTTGTCTCTCTGTCTGCCTGTCTGTTTGTCTATGTACTCTCGAACAACATAGAAGAGAACGAAAACGATACTCAGTAGTAATCAAGCAAAAGAGCCTATTAATTATAATCTTTCTACTACTGTAAACTCTTTGGTCAAACGTAACCCGGAAAGAAGGGAGTAAAAAACAAACACAAAACAGACAGAAGCTGCTAAAGCAAAGAAGGGACAAACAAAGTAGCTAACGGTGTACAATGGGGAAAGCTATACATTGGGGCTCGAAGCAAAAGCTTGCTCATTGACACAGAAGCGAATAGTAAACACGTGGGTGCAATTGGAAAGCTATCTAGGCCGAAGTCAAAAGCTTGCTCGGTTGTACAAAGAAGCTCGAATAGTAAACACGTGGGTGCGGTTTTCGGAAAGCTCGTCTGCTTGCTAAAGCAAAAGCATCTGCCATTGTTTGATTCTGCGTTTTAGTCACATCTTGCTGACATAAAAATAAGAAAATAAAAAGAAAGAAAGTTGTGTGTAAGCATAAGAACAAGAAAAGCGCCCCACAGAAAATGTGTCTTGGCCTAGGGAGATACCAAAACAGAAGCAAGCCTGCAAAGAATGTATTAAACCTTTTCAAGCGGAGGTAAACAAGCAACAATGGTTTGGAATGGCACGCAGATCGCAGTCGCTGCTTTGTCTGTCTAAGACAGTCACTTCAGCAACATAAATTTGTTATCTCTACCATTCTTGGCTTCTTCTGTTTTGTTTTGCATGGCGAAAGCCCATACGCCGGACGTTAAACAGAACCACTCATCCAATTAGCAAGGCGTGTGCTATCTTTCACACGGTTATCAAACATGCTGGCTCCTTCTTCATTGAATAGAGATGGACTATTATATAATTTAAAAAAACCATAGCTATCGCCATCATCGTTATACGACGCTCCTTTTTGTTATGGGGAGACACAGTGACGTACCACGATTAATTCATCAGGGCTTTTTCTGGGCCGTCATGTCACCCCCCAGCCCCCCCCCCCCCCCCCCCCCCCCCCACATCCAAATTTCGCCCAACTTAAAACATGCCGCCGGCTCTTTAATGATGTTTCGGTTTGAATTTGGGGCTATTTACATGGGAGTGAAACCTGGTCAAAACAAGATTTCTTACCAGCTATAAGAGGGTAAACACGTGAAACATGTGATTTTGACGCGTGATCTGGTGGGTCTTTAAGAACAAATGATTACAATTGAGAGCAAATAAATAAATAAAAATATAATCAAACAAGGGTGGGGGGATCTAAGGTCTAATAAGGGAAGGAAATCTCGCTATAATTCTTATTTAGGGCAATATCTTTGGAAAATTCACTCTCTATATAGCTATATAAATGCACACAAAGGCATCTATCAGAAATACTACTATAATATCATATTTAGGGCTATATCTTTGGTAAATTCACAACCCAGAAGCTGCGTGTGCACACAAAGGCATGTCAGAAATACGCTATAATTCATATTTAGGGCAATATCTGTGGGAAATTCACAACCCAGAAGCTGCGTGTGCACACAAAGGCATGTCAGAAATACTCTATAATTCATATTTAGGGCAATATCTTTGGGAAATTCACAACCCAGAAGCTGCGTGTGCACACAAAGGCATGTCAGAAATACGCTATAATTCATATTTAGGGCAATATCTTTGGAAAATTCACAACCCAGAAGCTGCGTGTGCACACAAAGGCATGTCAGAAATACTCTATAATTCATATTTAGGGCAATATCTTTGGAAAATTCACAACCCAGAAGCTGCGTGTGCACACAAAGGCATGTCAGAAATACGCTATAATTCATATTTAGGGCAATATCTTTGGAAAATTCACAACCCAGAAGCTGCCTGTGCACACAAAGGCATGTCAGAAATACGCTATAATTCATATTTAGGGCAATATCTTTGGAAAATTCACAACCCAGAAGCTGCCTGTGCACACAAAGGCATGTCAGAAATACGCTATAATTCATATTTAGGGCA
>CM065687.1:9622617-9630117 GCA_017654935.2 Phymorhynchus buccinoides
TCCTCTCTCTCTCTCTCTCTCTCTCTCTCTCATGATGAAATTCTGCTTAACGTCCTCCGGTCTGGAACAGATACATAAGCTGAATTATGGGACATTTAGTAGATATAAAGATGGTGGGAACGATCCTGGAGGCAATGCCCGGAGGCAGTGCAACACCAGGAAAGTCCCGAATTTGTAACAATACAGATGTGTATACAGAGTATCCAGTACTCTCTCTCTCTCTCTCTCTCTACTCTCTCTCTGTCTGTCTCTCTCTCTCTCTCTCTCTCTCTCTTCTCTCTCTCTCTCTCTCTCTCTCTCTCTCTCTCTCTCTCTCTCAGTCTCCTCTCTCATTCTCTCTCTCTCTCTCTCTCTCTCTCTCTCTCTCTCTCTCTCTCTCTCTCACCGTCTATTCCAGTTTAGTCGAAAGAAAGGGATTGCGAGTTTCACTAAAGGATATGTTTGTTGTTGAGAAGTAGCAGTACTAGTAGGGAAATTAGTGACGTAGTTCTTCGGGACAAATTTGACCAAGTGTCAGAGGGTAACAACGTCACCCATCGTGTCTTGTTGGGTGACGTAGTTAGACGCAATGACGTCAGTCTGTGTAACTACGTCAGTTTTAGCCGAGTCATTATACCGTCAGCGAGGGCACCGATTACCGCTGTCGCGCTTTTAATTTATTTCCTCTTAAACGTTTACATGACACATGTCGGAAAGGTTCCGACCCTCCACCTATAAGAAGGGAACCCCGTGAAAACCCCACCTCTCTGTCTCTGTCTCTGTCTCTGTCTCTCTCTCCCCCCCTCTCTCTGTCTCTCTCTCTCTCTCTCTGATCTCTCTCTCTCTCTCTCTCTCTCTCTCTCTCTCTCGTCCTCTCTCTCTCTCTCTCTCTCTCTCTCTTTCTCTCTATTTTGAAGGTGTTTATGGCATTTGAATTCACGTAGAAAATCAGCCACATTATTTTCTTTTTATTCTTTTCAGAACACAGAACAAATCGTAAAGTTAAAATTAAAGTAATTGAGTTTCTTTCTTAGGTTCACAAACATGTACATTGGACACACAAAAAAGTTTTATTAAAGGAAACTATATAATAAGAGGAAAGTTTAATGGTGTGTTTTTTTTTTCTTCTTCAATTCTTGATAATATATATAAACGTACAAGAATTGAAGAAGAAAAAACAATCACACCATTAAGCTTTCCTCTTATATATAGTTTGCTTTAATAAAACTTTTGTTTGTGTCCAATGTATAAGTTTGTGAACCTAAGAAAGAAACTCAATAACTTTAATTTTAACTTTACGATTTGTTCTGTGTTCTGAAAAGAAAAAGAATAAAATAAAATAATGTGCTGATTTACTTTTTCTCCCAATGGGGGAGATAGACAATGCCTATGCAAAGACAGCTGTTTCGTCTTTGAGAAAGACTCTTCAGTCTGCATATCGGCCTGCAAAGAATGTCCACAGTGAAGGTTCAAGCTGAGCAAGAAGACTTTGTACAAGAGAATGGTTGTCCTCTTTGCACCAGATTGAAAGTCCACAATAAAAACAAACCAGCACTTAATTAAAAAGAAATGGTAACAATCTTGTGTAAAATAACAAGCAAAAATAATGTTCTAATCATATATGTGTGTTTGTGTGTGCGTGCGCGCGCGCGCGTGCGTGTGTTTTAACGTAAGCTTATACTATGTTGTCTGTGTGGTATCTACGTTGGAAATACTACAGTGGAACCTCCCTTATAAGACCTTCAAAAATCATCCAAAATTGAGGTTAAAAAAAATAATGGGAGGGAGTTTGTATAAGGGAGGTAATTTTAATAATTAGAGAGAAAGAAATGTCTCATAGAAGTAGGTCTTAAAAGTTGAGGGATGTCTTATAATGGGGGGGTCTTATAAGGGAGGTTCCACTGTATTATGGAAAATACATCAAGGGCGTGCCCTGTAATAAGCGAAGCATGCTGTCTCTCTCTCCCTCCTCCCCCTCTCTGTCTCTGCCCCCCCCCCCCCCCCCCCCCCCCCCCGCATATATTTACACAGTAATGAGAGAGGAGATGAGAGAGAGAGAGAGAGAGAGACAAAAGAGAGAGAGAGAGAGAGACAAGAGAGAGAGAGAGAGAGAGAGAGAGAGAGAGAGAGAGAGAGAGAGAGACAGACCGACAAGACAGACAGACACGCAGAAACAGGAACAGAAGCAAGGAGCAGACACCAGAACGCCGGAACCTTACATGGAAATGAAGGAGGTGATCATAAACCCCGTTTTTTTAAAACTGGTCCGACGTTGACGACTTCCCTGATGGGGAGGGGACCCCTTAAATGGTGGACCCTGACGGATGAGTGTTTGCAAGAAACACGTCGAGATCACCAGGAAAACATACTTTACAGAGCTTGCAACACTCACTTTGCTCTGGTTTCCTAGAAATCAAACCGCCAATTCGGCGATTCCTCCTTGGCGGAGGTGCTGGAAGTCAAATTATTTCACCCAAAGAGAATATATGTGCCGTCTCTTTTTCTAATGGCCGCCTGCGTTTAGACCAAATCGTTTGCACGACATTTTCGCAATACAAGCCTTTTTATGTTTGTATGTTTTTAATTTTATACAGTTTATCTAAAGGAGTCTCGCTCACAACAAAGGAAACAGCTCCAATTGGTGTTTTTTACAGCGCTACAAAGAAAGAAAACGCTTCAACCGCAATGAGTGACCTCCACCCACCCCATCCAAAATGGCTACTCTCTCTGGCATCTGCACCAAAGAGGAATCGCCGTTTTGACGGTTTAATTTCTAGGAAAACAGAGCAAAGTGATGTGTTCCGATCCTTGAAAAGGCTGTCTTTCTGCTGACCTCGACGTGTTTCTTGCAAAAAACTCATCCGTCAGGGTCCACCTGTAAACTGGCCCGACGTTGACGAATTCCCTGATGGGGGGGAGGGGGGGGGGATCCTTAATGTCGGCCCCGCTATAAACGACCAATGTCCGTTGATTGATAAGCTACCGCTGTAGCTATAGTCTAGTCAGTAATCACGTTGTTGACCTCTTAGCTATCTTACTTACTCTGGGAGGAAAACGTGTAATCATTTTTTTGTTTGTTTCAATGTAAAAACGAAACATAATAATGCAACAACACCTTGAATAAAAACTTAGTTATTTATAGTGACAGAACAGAAGAAAATGCTTGCAGAATTTTTTTTCTCAGAGGTAGCGCGTGCGCACCCCCCTCCTCCGCCCTCCTCCTCCCCCTCCCCCCTCCCCACTCACCCACACTCTCTCTTTCTCTTGTGTCTTTGTGCCAACGCGCGCGTTTCTGTGCCTGCATTCATTTAAATGTGTATGTTTTATATGCGTGTGTGTGTGTGTGTGTGTGTGTGCGTGTGCGTGTGCGCGTGTGTGTGTGCGTGTGTGTGTGTGTGTGTGAGTGTGTTTGTACGCGCTCGCCCGTGCGTCACATGCGCATGCGCTCGTGTCCGTGAACTGCTGATGTCTTGTTTCAATGTCTGTGGTTATGTGTGAGAGTGCAAAACGGAGAAGGGCCTTGTCGCTGTCAGTAACGATGATGTACATGCTCATGTAACGTTGCCCCCCCCCCCCCACCCCCCCACCCACCCTTCCAGGTAGGGTGATCATGCGTGACTCTTAAAGGGGCACCCTGACGGATAAGTTTTTTTTTGCAAGAAACACGTCGAGATCACCAGAAGGACAGCCTTTTCAAGGATCGGAACACTCACTTTGCTCTGGTTTCCTATAAATCAAACCGTCAAAACGGCGATTCCTCCTGGGCGGAGATGCCGGAGAGAGAAGCCATTTTGGATGGGGTGGGTGGAGGCCAATTATTGTGGTTGCATCTTTTTCTTCTTTGTAGTGCAGTAACAAAATAATGGAGCTATTTCCTTTGTTGTGAGCGAAACTCCTTTTGGTAAACTGTATAACATTTTTTTTTTTAAAGAAAAAAAAGGGCTTGTATTGTGGATATTAACGTGCAAACGATTTGCCCTAAACTCAGGCGGCCATTAGAATTTCACTGAAAGAATTTGACTTCCAGCACCTCCGCCAAGGAGGAATCGCCGATTTGACGGTTTGATTTCTAGGAAACCAGAGCGAAGTGAGTGCTGCGATCTCTGTAAAGGGTGTTTTCCTGGTGATCGCGACGTGTTTCTTGCAAAACACTCATCCGTCAGGGTGCCCCTACATTTATCACACACAAGGTTCAAGGTTTTCTATTTCCAGAAAGCCCCTTGGGGGTACATGGAACAAAAATATATATATAAACAATGAAATAAGACAAAGTAAAAACGAAGAAACAATAAACGGACAAACAAACCTTTGACGACAACAACAACATCCAAAAATAAAAACAAACAAACAAACGAACAGAAAAGAGAGTCGCATTGAAAAGTAGCATAAACAGCCAATGGTTTTGGGCAGTGTAGAAGAGAGATTGTTAACTATTTAATTAAGACGCTTAGTTCTCACGATTGCCGTCCTGGATGCCCGCAGAGTTATTACAGTCATGACGCACACCCCCCACCCCCCATTTCCACTCCACCCCCATCCCCCCCCCCCACCCCGTTCCCTACTGTCAGTGATTACCGCCGTGTCCTTTCCCCTTCATGACGTGTCATGTCATAGCTGCTAACATCATTATTATCACACCACAGAAAGAAACAGAAATATAGCAGCGCAAACCACAAGACTTTGCAAAGGGAGAGAAGAACTCGAAAGTATACACAAAGAAGAAAGTTAAGCACCCCATCACTTTTTTGCTGTAGATGAGATGAAATCCAGATTTATTGCAAATAATCAATAAAGAATGAAACAACATTGATTGGTAAATGAAAGTTTGACTATCTGACTATAAGAAAACGCATAATTTAATGTATGGTTTTACAAATGCATTCTGATATTCTGAAACTAAAAGGGTTGTCATGTTCAATTTTTAAAAAAATACCAGGTTTAATTATCAATGTAACAATTTCATATGGCTATATCAAAAGTTAATTATTGTGGGAAAACGTCACGAGGAGTGTTCAAAACTCATTTGGCAAATCAAAGTTCAGTAGCGTGTGTTTCCTCCCTGTGCCTGGATGACTGCTTCAACCCTGCGTCTCATCCCTCCTGTCAGACTTGTAATAGCTAATTTGCTTTAAGGGGTGCTTAACCTTTTTCTTTGTGTATATATATAGAAAGAAACCTTAACATGTCCTGTTTTGTGGAATGTTGGTTGTTGGTTTTTTGTTGTTGAAAAATTGTGGTTTATTTCCTCTTTCGCTTGAACGGTAAATTACTCTTATTATGATAAAGCGCGAAACAAGAAATTCAAAGCTGGTACCTTCCACACACACTCCTTTCACGTAAGACCTGAATTCAACCCAATCGACCTAGACACAAGGCTCGTGGCAGTTACAAACCCACATTCTTTGCTGAAGCTCCTGTTTTTAAAAGAACATCAAACGTAGTGACCCCCCCCCCCTCCCACCCCCCTCTTTAGTCCCCGAGCCGAAGGTTCGGGGAGCTATTGTTTCTGTCTGTCTGGTCCGTCCGGCCGGTGTCCGTCCGTGCCTCCGTCCGTCCGTCCGTCCGGCTATTCGTCCGTTTTTCGAAAAAAAACTATTCAGTCTATCATCATCAAATTTGGTATACTAGTTTGCCAAGATGCAAGCTATCCACTGATGTATTTAGTTTTACATTAAGGTCAAGGTCGCGCCAGTTACGGGGTTCAAACCCCAAAACACATAATCGCTAATATCTCGCGAAGTTTTGCATGTATTTCAATGCAGTGCTTTTCACGACATTTCTTGATGAATGGTCTATAACACAGATGTCATGAATTGTTCTGTGCGCTCGTGTGCGCGTGATCGGGTCCGAACACACATGCGCCATGAAACAGCTTTGTAGCTCTGTGGTTGACGCTCTCTCTCTCTCTCCCTCTCTCTCTCTCTCTCTCTCTCTCTCTCTCTCTCTCTCTCTCTCTCTCTCTCTCTCTCTCTCTCTCTCTCTCTCTCTCTCTCTCTCTCTCTCTCTCCTCTCCCTCTCTCTCGATTTCGGAGTAGCTCGGCGATGCTGCGAGGGGACTTTTCAGCCGCTCGGCGTTGCAGTTTTTTTTTGGGGGGTAACGGTTTCTGGCAGAGCGGGTTATGTAGGGCTGTTTAAATGACAACAGCAATTGGTGTTCTTCTGTCTGCTCCTGGAAGAAAGGAATCCTTCGCGATGAACCGATACCCCCCTCGTCAGAGGACTGGTGTTACTGAGGAACAGTTGTCATCGGGCCTGTAACTGATTTCTCACACACACACACACACACCCCTCTTCGCTTTCTTACTTCATGCAGTGTTCGTGTTTTTGCTTCGTAAGATTTCCAGATTGGCTTCGCTTGTATTGGAAGAAACACGGTATGTTGGAATGTCAAATGCAGCCGTACCGTGCTTTGACCTACTTGCTTTTATATTTATTGACCGATATACTACTGTGTGTCCTTTGCCGATCTACGATCGCAAAAGAGTATGAATTCGTTCGTGTATGTTTCTTTTTTTTTCTTTTTTCTTTTTTATGTTGCACTCGAATTGGTGTCTGTGAAATGTTTAAAGGGGTCTCTACAAATTCCATTTGTGGACGTTCTGCCCCATTCCTTAATCCGTTATGTCAAGGTTTATAACCTCAAAGTCAAATGATACGCAAGGACGCGTTTACCACTTTTGTTTATGCTCCCACGTTGCATAATTTGTACTGCAATGTCTTTCTACTCTCCTTTTTAACCCCCCCCCCCCCCCCCCCCCCACACACTCCCCCCTCCCCCCCCCCCACACCAAATTTGGAGTGATTCTATGCAGCATTTCACGATATATAGGATGATGATTAAAAACGGAGGCATGTCTGCTGCTCGGCGACATTGTATTTCCGTGGGATAATTTATGTACGAATGTGTTACACTGTTAGTATCACATCCTCACACAAGATTTGAAAGGATTCTGTCTTCTACTTCATGAGAAATATGTAGCGCAATGAAGGAAATTTCGGTACGTTTTCAAGGTCACACTTCAAGGTCAAGGTCAAGGTCAGCATGGCGATAACGTATACTCGGATGTTTTCTACTCTAGGTTATACAGTACCACACACAATCTGAAGCGCTTCTGTCAAGAAAAAATGTGGACATTTTGGCTTAGAACCCAATTTATTTAGACCCCTACCACATTCAAGGCCTACGGATCTCCCTGACCTTGACCTTGATCGGCATGCTGTCATCAGAACGGTCATACGCCAAAGTACCTACATGCCACGTTTGAAGAGTCTAAGCCCAACGGTGTGGAAGTTATGGACCCTTAAAGATGTTCGGTTTTCAAGGTCATACGCCAAGGTCAAGGTCACGACGGATATAATTTACGCGCGGACGCCTTCCTCGCATGGTGACACACCACCACACAACATTTAAAGCGATTCTGTCAAGCGGTGCGGGAGATATCCTTGGGACAGAAGACATGGAAAAAACAACAACAAAGAAACATACACGAACGAATTTAGACTTCGGCAAAGGACAAAAAC
>CM065687.1:9637617-9650117 GCA_017654935.2 Phymorhynchus buccinoides
TTGGAGTGCACATACTCAAATCCTTCATTGACACAGTCATAAAAGTTCAGCAGGATTCTATGAACGGTTTTGAAAATATGAAGCAAAAGGTAAAAGTATGCAAATACACCCATGGAGGACAAAGTCATAAAATTTCAGCAATATTCTATGAACGGTTTTGTGAATATGAAGCAAAAAGTAAAACTATGGGTGCAAACACACCCACGGGGTACGGGAAGGGTTAAGGTACATATTAATGTGGTTTTAGGTAACACATACTTTTGTGATAATGTAACAAAATATGGTCAGAGGTGCACTTTTGCTACCTCCAACTAAAAGTTTCATTTTGTAAGTGTTCGAATCTGCATTGTGCATTGTTCGGGTGAGGGATAGGGTTAGCAGCACTTCCTACAGCCGCAAAGTGTGTGTTTGTTTTAAACAGTTAAAAAGAATATCTAATTTTGTATCCCCATCTGTTGTTTTATTCCTTTTAACGACAAGTGCTTCCAATATCGATTATGTTTCTGCAGTGGTCCATAGAGGGTTAAAGTTAAAGTGTTTTTTGTGTTTTTTAACAATTTACAAAACTCAATTTTTTCCCCCCATCTTTTGTTTTATTCCTTTTAACAAGTGGTTCATAGAGGGTTAAAGTTAAAGTGGTTTTTCTTAACAATTTTAAAAACTCTTTTTTTTTTATCCCAATCTTTTGCTTTATTCCTTTTAACGACAAGTGCTTCCAATAACGATTTGTGTTTCTGCGGTGGTCCATAGAGGGTTAACGTTTCCACTGTGGAAATGTAAACTGTCTTGTTACCTAAAAAAAAACCCAACTTCTCCACCTGTTGGCCCCTGTCCTGCCCTGAGAAACACTGGGTCATTCACTGATAGGCCTGGTCTGTCTGTCTGTCTGTCTGTCAGTTTGTCAGTCTGTCTGTCTGTCTGTCTCTCTCTCTCTCTCTCTCTCTCTCTCTCTCTGGCTTTTATAATCCCATTTGTATCTATCTATCTATCTATCTATCTATCTAAGAATAGTCTTGGCCTAAAATCGCAATCCTTGTAAAATATAAAAATGTTCAGTCAGTCCTCTCTCTCTCTCTCTCTCTCTCTCTCTCTCTCTCTCTCTCTCTCTCTCTCTCTCTCTCTCTCTCTCTCTCTCTCTCTCTCTCTCTCTCTCTCTCTCTCTCTCTCTCTCTCTTGAATGTTATCTGTCATTATAACCCCCTCCCCAAGCCTCCCTATGATACGGTCAGAAGGCCCATTGAATGTGTGTGTTTTGAATTGAATTGATTTCAATCTCTCTCTCTCTCTCTCGGCTCTCTCTCGCTCTCTCTCTCTCTCTCTCTCTCTCTCTCTCTCTCTCTCTCAGCTCTCTCTCTCTCTCTCTCTCTCGCTCGCTCTCTCTCCTCTCTCTCTTTGTCCATCTCTGCAGTGTCTTTTGCCTTCTATTAATGTTACATATTGATGTATGAGCATGCATGCAATCAGTATGCGTTACCGAGTCTTTCGCGAGCAGCATCCACACACGCACACACATTCAAACAAACACCCATGTACTTATATATTATACGAGCGGATATTATGCACACCTACACCCACCCATGCAGAGGAGAGAGAGGGGGAGAGAAAGAAAGAGAGGGAGAGAGAGAGAGAGAGAGAGAGAGAGAGAGAGAGAGAGAGAGAGAGAGAGAGAGAGAGAGAGAGAGAGAGAGAGAGAGAGAGAGAGAGAGAGAGAGAGAGAGAGAGCTTACGATCAAAATTTTTTAATATTATTGTAATGATTTTAACGGCTTTTGTTTTTAAAAGTTTTGACATAATGATTTGACGTAAAACTATTTTATAAACGAACAGCTAAACGAACCCCAAAACAACACAGCTAATTATTGTAAGCAAAAAAATCCAAACACTTTCGCTATAAACTTTAATATAAAAACAAGTATTCTTGTGTAAATCTATGTGCACCGGTTTAGATTGTTTTCATTTTAATTAGTGAACTCGGTTAAAACAGCTGCCAGACATCAGATTTCCTTAAAGGTTTTGACTAGACCTGTTCTTGTTCTGATATCTAAAGAAGTAAAAAAAAAAAAAAAAAAAAGTAAAACCTCCCCTCGATAATTGGCTTTCGGGAATTTCTTTTTGGTAGGGGGGTTTTAACGAGATGTTTGTGTTTGTTTGTTTTTCAGGTTCTTGCTTTTGCTGACACCATGTTTACGTTATTATAGAACACATCGCATGATACGCGCACACGAAAGCGTGTGCACACATGCGCATACACACAATCATGCACACATACCCACGCACTCAAATTTATTCCTCTATTTCTCACACACACACACACACACCCTCCTCCCTCTTTCCACCACCGCGTCTGTTTCTTTATCCTTCAGGTAGTGTTTAGGTATCGAGAGAGAGAGAGAGTGAGAGAGAGAGAGAGAGAGAGAGAGAGAGAGAGGGAGAGGAGAGAGAGAGAGAGAGAGAGAGAGAGAGAGAGAGAGAGAGAGAGAGAGAGAGAAAAGAGAGAGAGAGACAGAGAGAGAGAGAGAGAGAGTAGAGAGAGAGAGAGAGAGAGAGAGAGAGAGGGAGAGAGAGAAGAGAGAGAGAGAGAGTTAGAGAGGGACGAGGCGAGAGAGAGAGAGGGAGAGAGAGGATAGAGAAGAGAGAGAAAGGCCGAGAGAGAGAGAGGGAGAGAGAGGGAGAGAGAGAGAGGGAGAGAGAGAGAGGGCGGGAGAGGGAGAGGGACGAGAGAGAGAGAGAGAGAGGGAGGGGCGAGGGGCGTGAGAGGGAGAGGGAGAGGGAGGGGAGAGCGAGGGAGAGGGAGAGCGTCATAAGTGGAGAGGGAGGGAGATGGGTGCTCTTTCGCTTAGGAGAGAGAGTTTCTCATTCCTTGGAAGAAGAGAGTCTATAGGGAGAGAACGGCAGACAGGGAGAGAGAGCTGTAGAGAGGTGAGAGTGGAGAGAGAGAGAGTGGGAGAGAGAGAGAGGGGGAGAGAGAGGAGAGGAAGACGACGGGTGATGGAGAGAGGGATTCAGGTCGAGTTAGAGGTAGGGCTCATCTGAGCGTGCAGCTCGTCATCTAGCAGTCGTTGGAGACATAAAAAGTCAATGTCTAGAGGGCGGGGAGAGTGAACGGAGCTGGGAATCTTCTCTAGGTCTCGTAGAGAGGTCTAGGTCTATTTGTCTTTATCAGGGTGATTCGCTAGCTGGCGCGTGTTTTTGCGCGGGCTAGTCATTTCTCGGTTCGCGTTCGTTCTCTCTGTCTCTTGTGTTCTCGTTGGATCAGGTGGTATCGTCTCTCGGGGGGGATCTTTCTCGTCTTGTGGGGGTCTCCTCGCTTTTTGGCTATCGTCGCGGTGTCCTTCATCTCTATTTTTTTGCTCGCTCCTTTTCTTGGCTCTTTTGTTTGTTTCTCTGCTCTTGTAGTCTCTTTTCTCTCTCTTGTCTGTTTGGTTTTCTTCGGCTCTAGTTCTCTCTCTTGTTCTCCGTTCTCTCTTTTCACCCTTTTAATGTGCTGTTGCCTTCTCGCCCGTATCATATGGAGTATGTGGGGAAGGGGTTATAATGACAACACCATAACATTCGCACCTATTCCATCAAAAACTAGAACATAACACCAGAGTAGAGAGAGAGAGAGAGAGCCGCGTAAGAGATAGACGTACAGACGAGACAGAGAGAGAGAGAACATTTTGAACCATTGAAGACCAATGACGTTTATTGAGGGAAAAGAATAAGCACACAATGGGTTTTGTTTACAAAATCTTGCCCTCAGAAACAACAAAAGAAAAACATAACCAAACTTCGAATAATGAACAAGAAAAGAGTGCATGCAAACCACCCACGCATACGATTCTATCTAAGTATCGCAACCATGCATTATGCACTCACACCCCCCCATTCACCTCGCCCCTCCCCCCCCCCCCCCCCCCCCCCCCCCAACCCCACACAATAACCACAGTATTTTTACATGAACTGAATAGAACAACAATCAAGAAACACGTTATGGAAAGAAAGAAAAACAAAATGAACTAAAAAAAAAAAAAATGAACAACATGAAAAAAGAAAAAGAAAAAAAGAAAAGCATGCTACACACATTCATACACCCGTTCACCCCCACCCACCCCACCCCCCGCCCCCGCCCATTTATGGATGAGAACAAAATTATATTATGAGTATAACAACATCATCAAAACACAAGAAAAGACAGATGGTGGTGATGGTGGTGGTGGTTGGTGGCAGCAAAGAGTGAATACGATGTGTACTTGTTTTTAAATGGGGTTGGGGGGGGGGGGGGGGGGGGGGTGGGTGGGGGGGGGGGGGGGGGGGGGGGGGTGGAGAAAAACGGGAAAACAAATGGGGCCAAAAAAATAACAGGTTTTGTTTTTCTTCAAGCAAACGAACCGGGTGGCAAGGCACGGTAGTTGTTCCATACCCACCTTTTCCCAATGTCTCTAATTAGGGTCATCGTAAATTGGCAGAACTGGTACGGGTACATTTCCCCCCTTCTGTGTCGAATGTGTATATGGCAAGTGGGACGCGGACAGCCGAGCTCTTGGACAGAACAGGAAAACGTAAAAAAATGGAAATTGCAGAATAAACGTAGGCAACCTTCTACTGCAGCCCACCCCACCCCACCCCACCTCACCCGCCTCAACTTTTGGCATTGGTTTAACCCTTTCGCCGCCAGCTATTTCTCAACCTTAAATATCTGTATCTCTACTAATGTCTTCTTTTCCGCTAGCATCTTTATAATTTTAAACGCCTCAAATGGCCCTTTGGCCCAGAAGGCGTTGCATCTCTATTTTTCTCTATCTCCATTTCTCGACCAAACAATACCCTTAAATTTAGCTAGGTAAAGAAAAATGCAATTATCTGCAATATTAGGAATTCTTCAGTAACATGTATAAAGTAAGGCCTATCCTTACCTCCCAAAAATAAGAAAATAGGGTCTTTGGATAATGGACCCCAATTTGATGCCTTTTAGTAACATAGGTGTTAAATCACTGTGGTGCTAAAATGCGACTTTGGCAGTGACAGGGTTAAATAGCATTTTATTTCTGAAAGTCACAAATGAAAATCAACAATGATCATTAGATAGGGCAACAAGAAAACGTATATAAAGCCCTATCTTAACCCTTTCACCGCCAAAGTCGCATATTAGCTCCACAGTGATTTACCACCTATGTCTCCAAAAGGCATCACATTGGGGTCCATTATCCAAAGACCCTATTGTCTTAGTTTTGGGAAGTAAGGATAGACCTTATTTTAAATATGTCACAGAAGAATCCCCGATACTGCAGATGGATTTTGTTCTCTACCCAGGTACATTTAATGGAACATTTTGGCTGAAATATGGCTGGCGGTGAAAGGGTTAAAGAAAATAAAAGTGCACAGACAATAATAGTGACGGACGGCTAAGCAGAGTAATGAAGCGCTATCTTAATGTTGGCATGTAATGTTTTTCAATGAGATACAACATTCTGTCATTTTTTATATTTTTTGAAAAGGATAGGATTAGGGTCACCCTAGGGTTATTTTCATAAACTGAAAAATTCGGGAGTTTACTGGTGTTGCACCGCCTCCTGGGCATTGCCTCCAGGATCGTTCCCACCATCTTTATATCTACTATTGTCCCATATGTGTCTGTTCCAGACCGGATAAGTTAAACAGATTTTCACTCACTGTGCTTTGAGACTGAGGGTCGTGAACATGAGGGGGGTGACTAAAGTACCAGATTGCAAAGCAAAAACCATCACAATTGGCTAGGATGTAGAAACTTTTGGGATGTAATTGCCAGTGTATAAATCGAGGAGTGAGTATCTAACCTCACTATCGCAAAAGGAACAAGTGCAACGCCGCGCAAAGTCCCCTTGCAGCATCGCCGAGCTACTCCGAAATCGGAATGTGTCGGCAGTACGCATGCATAAAAACGCATCAAAACAGCACGTAACTACATAAAAACGCATCAAAACAGCACGTAACTGAATAGTCTTTTGATATATAGCCTTGGGGTTCGGACCCGTGATTTGAGCGCGCGCGATCATGCGCACAGAAAAATTCATGACAACTGTGTTATAGACCATTCATCAAGAAATGTTGTGTAAAAGAAACTGCATTAAAATACATGCAAAACTTCGCGAGATATTAGCGATTATGTGTTTCCGGGTTTGAACCCCGTAACTGGCGCGACCTTGACCTTACTGTAAAACTAAATACATCAGTGGATAGCTTGCATCTTGGCAAACGAGTACCCCAAATTTGATGATGATAGACTGAATAGTTTTTTAGAAAAACGGACGAATAGCCGGACGGACGGACGGAGGCACGCCGGACGGACGGACGGACACCGGACGGATGGACGGACCAGACCAAAAACAATAGTTCCCCGAACCTTCGGCTCGGGGACTAAAAAAAGAACGGAAAGCGACTCGGCAGCATTCTGGTCCTAGTAGTCACGAGTGCGAATTAACATTCGAAACGTGACTAATATGTAAATTAGACTAAACTACCAAAAACGATTGGCTGTTTAGCATGTTAATTTACATGCTAATCGTCATTTCCAATGTCTCTGGTTTGTACAAATTAACCATACATATTGTTAAAACTTCAGGACTTTCCTGGTGTTGCAATGCCTTCAGGCATTGCCTCCAGGATCGTTTCCCACCATCTTTTTAATCTGCTAATGTCCCACGTGTGTCTGTTACAGACCGGAGGACGTTAAACAGG
The DNA here is from genome assembly GCA_017654935.2 of Phymorhynchus buccinoides. NCBI lineage: Eukaryota > Metazoa > Mollusca > Gastropoda > Neogastropoda > Raphitomidae > Phymorhynchus > Phymorhynchus buccinoides. Next base: position 9,644,314 of record CM065687.1, read on the forward strand.
TTTTCATTCATTCATGGCCTGCTTCATTCATTGTGGTAGCGATGCTAAGAATCAGAGACACGCGTTTGCTCATCAGCCTCTGTCTCCATCAATCATCGCTGCGCAGTGTGTAGCGGGGGTACCCCCAGTTATCAGCGGGGAGATTGGGGCCCCAGGTTCCATCATTTAGGGCCAGATAGCTAAAGGCCTTATCCCTCTGTGTCGGCTATTGTTTTGCTCGGTGTCCATCTGTGTTCTGCCGAGGACCCAGCATGTTTGACAATCGTGTGAAAGGTAGCACACGCCTTGTTGCTTTGGACTCGCTGACAGGTTATACACACGAGCAGGTCTGCTTCTTTTGGTCTCCCTTCCCCCAAGACCCAAACAACATGGGCGACAGCGGACCAAATGCGTACACAACGCACGCCAGTCGGTGTGAATAGCACGGCAGCAGGTGTAAGCAAAAAACACAGGATGAAACAAAACAGATGCTTTGTATTAGCCCGGACAAGAGATGTACACCGAGCCTAAGGGTGTTTGTTTGGGCCTCTATTTCTATCTCTGTCTGTCTGTCTGTCTGTCTCTGTCTCTGTCTCTGTCTCTCTCTCACTCTCTCTCTCTCTCTCTCTCTCTCTCTCTCTCTCTCTCTCTCTCTCTCTCTCTCTCTCTCTCTCTCATCTCTCTCTCTCTCTCTCTCTCTCTCTCTCTCTCTTGGAAGAATAGGCTTGGCCTAAAATATCAATCCTTGTAAAACATACACTTTTCAGTCCTCTCAGCTCTCTCTCTCTCTCTCTCTCTCTCTCTCTCTCTCTCTCTCTCTCTCTCTCTCTCTCTCTCTCTCTCTCTCTCTCTAGCTCTCTCTCTTTCTCTCTCTCCCTCCCTCCCCCCCTCTCTCTCTCTCTCTCTCTCTCTCTCTCTCTCTCTCTCTCTCTCTCTCTCTCTCTCTCTCTCTCTCTCTCTCTCTCTCTCTCCCCAAGGTTTTATTTTCATGCCTACTTGCTGTAATGTACCTAATCCAATTGTGCATTGCAAGAGATAAGAAATGCGAATACGATTCGAATTCGTGATAAAATACGATAACATGATGGCCTGAGAGGTGAGGAGGATAATTTAATTTAAGGGTTATGTCGAGGGACAAATCAGTGAGACGAAATCAGAAGAAAAAATCCGTGAACTTTTGCCAAATAATTGTTCACATTGTTTGCCATCAAAACAGGTCAGTGGAGTGGGCACAGAGGTAACACGTTCGCCTCGTGCTCGATAAACCCGAGTTAGAACCTGGCTACATGGGATTTTTCTCTCTCACTCTGCACTAGGCCTTATGGTCTGAACGGTATCAGGCCACTTCCCCCCCGGCCATTTGCCCCCGGACACTTCCCTCTTACCATTTCCCCCACCCCCGGACATTTGCCCCCCAGACCATTTGCCCCCCGGCCATTTGCCCCCCGGTCACTTGCCCCCCGGTCACTTGCCCCCTGGTACTTTTGCCCCCCGGACGCTTGCCTTCCGTTCCTGGCGGACATTTCCCCCCTGGACCCCCCCCCCCCCCCCCCCCCCTGTGTGTGCATGCGTGTGTGTGCCCCCCCAAAAAAAAAAAATTGGGTTGGCGCTGCACTTGCGGTGACGAGCTCTCCGGGGGAGAGCAGCCTGAATTTCACAAGGATAAGTCTCTGTGACTAGAATATACCAAATACCAAATAATACGTTCTGGTTTTTACTAATAAAAAAATAAATTTAAAAAAAACCCACAAAAACACACCATTGACAGCTTCTGGCATTAAATTCTAGTAATTCAGCCGACTATGATAAAAAGCCGCCAGAACCAAAGACACTCATGCCAAAGCAACGCAGACCCAACAGAACGGTGACCCCTCACCCCACACGCTTAGCTACGTAAAGTGGATGCCATTTAATTTAGAGCCAGCCCCCCAACAGCAATGGGCCTTGACAGGAGTTACGTCCTAAACGTCAACCACAGAATGCAGAGAGGAGAGGAGAGGAGGGAGAGAGAGAGAGAGAGAGAGAGAGAGAGAGAGAGAGAGAGAGAGGGGGGGGGGGGGGAGGGAGAGATAGAACTCGGAACTCGGAAATATTTTAATGACTTAGGCCAACAGCCCCTATCATGACAAGAAAACACTAACACAGAACACACACAACAGTAGCACATAGTTTTCAATAGCAACATACGCACACGCACACACGCGCGCGCGCGCGCACGCACATACACACACACACACACACACACACACACACACACACACACACACATAGCCCACACACACTCCATAGACCGATCCCGTGCGCACGCACATACGCACACCCTCACGCGCACACACACACACACACACACACACATAGAGAGAGAGAGAGAGAGAGAGAGAGAGAGAGAGAGAGAGAGAGAGAGAGAGAGAGAGAGAGAGAGAGAGAGAGAGAGAGAGAGAGAGAGAGAGAGATAGACACGAGAGAGAGAGAGAGAGAGAGAGAGAGAGAGAGAGAGAGAGAGAGAGAGAGAGAGAGAGAGAGACAGAGAGACACGCGCACTCACACAGAGAGAGAGAGAGAGAGAGAGAGAGAGAGAGAGAGAGAGAGAGAGAGAGAGAGAGAGAGAGAGAGAGAGAGAGAGATTTCATTGAAACAGACATACGCACAGCAGGTCACAGACTGTAAAGTGAGCCCAACAATCTCCTACAACACGTTGTCTTTGTTTTGGGGGGGCCTGAGGGCTTTAGACACGACTTCATTAGCGGGATTCCATTTCTTGGAGCTTCTCGGGAGTTACGAGATTCGACGAGATGCGCATGCGCGGATTGGCCATACCACGCAGCTCGGCGGCCATGTTTTAGGTACCCAAATCTCCCGTGCGCTCATAATAATCCACTTATTGTATTGTAAAGGTAGGGATTAAAGCTAGTCACAACTACAGAACTAACTTGCGATGCCTTCCTAAAGTGGCAGGCATGATTGCTGCTGGTTTTAAGGAAGGTGGGCTTCAGTTCTGGTTTCCTGTGTTAGAGAATGTGCGTAGTTATCTTTGTAATCTGCACCTACCTGGTTTTGGACTGTTGTCTAATAGTGTATACGTAGACTCAAACTCTTTTATTTGTCGTAAAAACCATCAAAGGAATTATTGACACACAAGTGGTAAGCACATGTATGCCACGAGAGGAAATAAAACGTGACATTGATACCTATAGTCTGTAAGCTTGAGTGGGTGGGGGGTTTTGGTGGGTTTTTTTTTAAACCGAGTAATGGATGAGTTGCTCACGCACACGCACGCACGCACGCACACACACACACACACACACACACACACACACATTGATGAGGACATTTGAAAATACTTTGGCCTTTAGCTTGTGTATCGGGGGCCAATTTGTGGATGCCTCGTGCTTCCATACGGGGAGCTGGACGATCCCGCCCCCTCCACGAGCCTCTCCCCGTGGGGATACCGGGGGGTCTTTCGTAAAAATAGTTCCCCCACCTTCTTGAAGTTCTGTGCTTGTAACTTCCTCTAATCTGCCACTCTCTTTGACTCTGCCTTGTCCCTTTGCTTTCTATCATCTACTATCTTTCTGACTCTTTGGCCCATTCTCCTACCTTTAAAAGAAAAAAAATCCAAATATGTCTTTCTCCAGTGATGTTCTCCGAAATCGGAATGTGTCGGCTGTATGCAGCGGGAAGACCAGTGAAAACGGAAAATCGGACACATACGTACCTTACCCATTATGGCCATATGGCCTGGGAACGCAAAAGAAGCAGCAGCTTGTGTATGGCGAACTAAAGAACACAATTTTAGGATGATAATTATATGAACGAGTTTCCATTCCCAACAACACACAACCGAAAAGTCACTTTGGTTTTTTATGACAATAGAAAATATACAACCACTCAGCAACTCACCAGGTAACAATAACAAATGTCTTCTTGTTTTCTCACCCACCCAGTACCGTTCTAAGGACGGAGCATCCTACTAGCTCTCTGAGCGTTTCACAAGGGCGAGTCTGGAACTAATTGCCATCCAGCCAACAGACCCTGCTTTTCTGCCGCTCTGCTGTTTAGCTCTAACGTGATAATGGCGTTTGCGTTTTATTCCGTGGAGATCAAAGCCGTGAACCCAGTGATGATATAGAGCGGGAATGGCGAGTGGAAATCTGGGTGGGCGTTGGTTAGCACCGGGGTACGAATTATTAATAGTGGAGAGTGTCTGTGATTTCTCGTACTATTGGCCACTGCAAAGAACACATTTTGCAAGAGTGAATGCCCTTGGTGGGTGGGGGGAAGAATGGTTGAGTACTGACCGAACAAGGCCATATCTCTCGCCAGTAACCCTATTTGAAGCCACTTAGGTAACGGCTGCATTTTGCAAGAGTGAATGCCCTTTTGGATACTGATCAACAAGGGCTTAACGCTTGCCGTCAAGGGCGTTAATAACCATAGTTGCAGTGGCCAATACCCTCAGCTACGTACCTCCTGTCATCTCCAAAATTTATCTGTCTGTGTGTCTGTCTGTGTGTCTGTGTGTCTGTCTCTCTCTCTCTCTCTCTCTCTCTCTCTCTCTCTCTCTCTCTCTCTCTCTCTCTCTCTCTCTCTCTCTCTCTCTCTCTCAGTTGCTTATTATGTTATTTTTGCAATGTCATGATAGGGGCTGCAGGCCTGAATCATTAAAACATTTCGGAGTTCTCTCTCTCTCTCTCTCTCTCTCTCTCTCTCTCTCTCTCTCTCTCTCTCTCTCTCTCTCTCTCTCTCTCTCTCTCTCTCTCTCTCTCTCTCTCTCTGACAGAACCAATACCACCATCGTTCTCCATGTCCATATCTCTCTCTCTGTGTTGTTGCAGTGTCGGGGGTGGGAAGCGCCTGTCCCTCGGACATCAGCCATCAGGCCAACGCCTGTTTCCATGACTATAACAGGGAGTTCCAGAACATCCGCTCCAGCCCCAAGAGACTGTGCTGCGGGGTGGACGTGGAGACCCTCAGGGCATTCTGCAAGTGAGTGTTGTTGCACGTGCACACAGAGACAGAGACACACATACACAGACACACATACCAGGTCTATCCGTAATGGACTGTACTACGGCGTGGATGCGGAGATTGCCAGGGCTTGTCTGCAAGTAGATGCATTTACACACGCACTTGTTAACATACGCATGCACGCGCGCGCGCACACAAATACGCACGCATACACGCGAAAAATATGTTTAACGTCCTCCGGTCTGGAATATATATAGGACATTAGTAGATATATAAAGAAGGTGGGAACGATCCTGGAGGCAATGCCCGGAGGCAGTGCAACACCAGTAACGTCCCGAAAATTGTAACAATACAGATATATTATTATGTATTACCCCCCCCCACCCTTTGTTAAGTGGGTGTATTCACTTCATGCTCATGTGCCTGAGCACACACACATTCACGTGCATAAATACACACGCACGCACGCACGCACGCGCACGCACACACACATGCACACACACACACACACACACACACACACACACACACACACACACACACACACACACACACACACACACACACACACACACACACACACACACACACACACACACACAGAGTTCCAGCCCAAGATGCTTTGCTGTGGGCTGGACATACAAACTGTCAGGGCCTTCTGCAATACGTGAGCTCTCACACACCGATACTCTTATTATGAAGACTACGAATTCAGTGCGAATCACTAAAGACATTAGAGCAAATAACAAACAATTAACTAAGTGCTCGAATCATGCAAGCTCGTGTACTTACCTATCTGTGCGTGCTGCATGCAATTCAGCGTTCAGACATGCTTTCTTTCCCGTGTTTCGTTTTTT
>CM065687.1:9655117-9665117 GCA_017654935.2 Phymorhynchus buccinoides
CGGTTCCAGACTGTCGAGAAATAATATCTGGCTCGCAATTTTTTTCTTTCTGGCTGGCTGAAATCGTTAAACCGTCCAAACATGTTTTCTCCTTCGCATAAAACAGCGGTTATGGCCCTTACCCTTTCCCTTGATCTGGCTTCAAAGAGCCGAGGGGGACAGGGGAGGGGAGGACGCGACATGTCTCCCCCATTAGTCGTCTTCATTAAATCGCGAGGAAAGCTGTTTTCTGAACAGGAGTTATGGCCTAACTCACCCTTTGATTCCCTCCATTCCTGCCACACACGAACAGTGGTGAACACAGGTCTCATAGGTGATTAACATGAAAGCTGGACTGATTCAAGAGGAAACTAATCGATGGGAGTAGCATCAAGATTTGCCTGGGGAAGCACACGTTTGTGGTTCTTCTTCTTCTGTGTTCCCGGGCCATAAGGCCACAATGGGTACGTATGTGTCCGTTTTCCAGTTTTCACTGGTCTCCTCGCTGCATTCAGCCGACATATTCCGATTTTGGAGGAGCTCAAAGGAGAAAACTGTATGGAATTTTTGTTTTGGAAAAAAGGCAGGAGAATGGGGCAAATAAGTCAGAAACATAGTAGATGACACAAAGCAAGGAAAAGGGCAGAGTCAAAGATAGAGGCAGATTAGAGGAAGTTACAAGCACAGAACTTCCAGAAGGTGAGGAACTGTTTGTACGGAAGGCCCCCCCCCCGGTATCCCCACAGGGGGTTGTGGTTCACTAGGGCATTTGATGCTGTTTTCTGAAGAGGAGTTATGGCCTAACTCACCCCTTTGATTCCCTCCATTCCTGTCACACGCCAGACTGTGGTGAACACAGATATGAAAGATGATAAATATGTACAATTGTCTTGTTCCTTCAAATGAACATATCTAATGAGTCAGTGACCTTTCCACCAGAAAACAATGTCAATGACCTGTCTGTTTTAGCGGATGAAAGATGATAAATATGTAAAAGTGTCTTGTTCCTTCAAATGAACATATCTAATGAGTCAATGACCTTTCCACCAGAAAACAATGTCAATAACCTGTCTGTTTTAGCGGATGAAAGATGATAAATTGTCTTGTTTGAAATGAACATATCTAATGAGTCAATGACCTTTCCACCAGAAAACAATGTCAATAACCTGTCTGTTTTAGCGGATGAAAGATGATAAATATGTAAAGTGTCTTGTTCCTTCAAATGAACATATCTAATGAGTCAATGACCTTTCCACCAGAAAACAATGTCAATAACCTGTCTGTTTTAGCGGATGAAAGATGATAAATTGTCTTGTTTGAAATGAACATATCTAATGAGTCAATGACCTTTCCACCAAAAAACAATGTCAATAACCTGTCTGTTTTAGCGGATGAAAGATGATAAATTGTCTTGTTCCTTGAAATGAACATATCTAATGAGTCAAAGGCCTTTCCACCAGGAAACAATGTCAATAACCTGTCTGTTTTAGGGATGAAAGATGATAAATATGTAAATTGTCTTGCTTGAAATGAATACAGCTAATGAGTCAATGACCTTTCAAAAATAAAAAGGTCAATGGCCTGTCTGTTTTAGCGGATGAAAGATGATATATATGGTAAGTGTCTTGCGTCAAACGAACATAGCTAATGAATCAATGGCCTTTCCATCCCCCCCAACAAAACAAAAATTAAAAAAAAAGTCAATGGCCTGTCTATTTTTAGCGGATCAAAGTTAAATGAGTCTATCCAATGACTGAGATAATGATAATAATAATAACTAGATGGCTTATATTTGTCTTTAAGACAAACATGACAGGATTCTCTCCCTTTTCATCAACCGTCTTTACAACATCTTCAATCAAGTACCTCAGCTTCTATTTGTCACCATTCTCTCTCTCTCTCTCTCTCTCTCTCTCTCTCTCTCTCTCTCTCTCTCTCTCTCTCTCTCTCTCTCTCTCTCTCTCTCTCTCTCTCTCTCTCTCTCTCTTACGGTCTACTTTTAATTCCTACAGTACAGATGTGTTGGTAAACATGGATTTTAAGGATAGTTGGTTTAAACAAATCTTTATTCATTTCCAAACATAGTCAAACAGAATGACAATTAGAGCAACAACAAGCTCGAAGCTTATACCGTGCTCCTTAAATTTACCTTGCACAATTGATTGAACAGATGGAGACTGCATTTAAGCCAAGTAATGTAATAATGAACAACATTAAAGGTATTATTAATCAATATCATTTAGAAACAAATGTGAATACAAAAGAAGAATTTAAGAGTGGAAAGAATAGAAATAATAATTTAAAAAAAAAACCTCAATCAATATATTTACAAATGTGTGAATTTGGGAGGATAGTTAGTATGATAGTCCTTGCAAAACAGTTTTCGTCAACCATAGCGAAGCCCTGATACATGGAACGTGGCACAGAAAGTGGGACATGACCGTAGAGTAGAAGACGCAACGAATGGAAAGAGGCAAACGATGATCGATAGCAAAAATGAACATAAAGAAGATGCTCGTTATTAAAACAAAGAAGCGGTGGGCATGCTAAGGTTTCCCAGACAATTATATTGTCATTATTTTCCCTTCAGTATTGTGCTTAGTTTGCTTCATTTATTTTCATTGCAATCCTTGAAAACGTCCCCTCTCATTTGCCTTTTTGGTTTTGGATTTGTTTCTTGCTATTTCAGCGTCTTTATTTAGTTTTTAGTATTAATTGATCAAAATTGCTTTCAATTGATATCATTTTCTTGGCTAATCATACCGTTTATTCCTTTTTGTGCATATTATGAGGTAATAGGAAGTGTTTGGAAATAATTAAGGGGAGTAATTTCATGGTGTGTGGGAGTGATCTTGCCTTATTTAATCGGTCAAACAGGAGAAGCTACTCTACCATCAGGTTGTTCTCCAGCTCTGGCATCGTGTGTTTGAGTAGACTTAAATCACTTAGAACACCCTGCGTCATTCTAAATTTGTACGTCATATTTTGCAAGTTCGATACTGGCAGCCCCTCATTTGTCTTTAAACAAAATGTTTGTAAGTCACTGACTCGCATCTGCGGTTTCGGTTTCAAGCTTCGACGCCATGCCGCCATTGTTGCTATGGTTTTGACCGAGTAAGTCGAGGTAATTAACTCTAATGTTATGTGTGTGTTAGAGAGAGAAAGAGAGAGGGAAAAAAAGTAAAGTGCGTTGAGAAGGGTGAAAAAAAGGAAAAAGTAATGATACAAAAAAAAACTCAGTTGCTCACACACCGCACACACACATACGCACACATACGCACGCACACACACACATGCTCACACACGTACTTCACACGGTCACACAGAAACCCATACATTTTTGTACCACACAACAACACTGAATGCTCCTGAAAATGTCCATCTTAGCTTTTTTCATCAATACAAAAGTGTGTGTGAGAGAGAGAGAGAGAGAGAGAGAGAGAGAGAGAGAGAGAGAGAGAGAGAGAGAGAGAGAGAGAGAGAGAGAGAGAGAGAGAGAGAGAGAGAGAGAGAGTTAAAAAAGGCAGCGATTTAATGCTAAAAAAAAAAGATGATTTTGACAAAAAAACAGATGCTTGTGGCAAAAGAAAAGATGAAGTGAGAAGGATTTTTTGGATCAAATATATTATTTTTTTGCTGGAACCATTCTTTTTTTAGGTTGATAAATTTTAAGTCGTTAAAAACATTTTTGACAGTGACAAGTTGCATAAGTTGATACAAAACTTTTTGTTATTGTCGTAATAATGTTTTTCCAGTGTTTCAACAACAAAAAGTGATGTGTTCCATGGTCTGTTTGTAAAGAGTAATGAGTATAGAAAGTGAAACATAAACAAAAAACAAAAAAACTAATTTTCACGAAGTGCTCTCCCCTTATTTTTTTACCCGACAATCATCTATTGGAGCCAACAGGACATTTGAATGACGCCTTTGGATGACCCTGAATTTCACAGACATTGAGGAAGAGAGTTCACGCAACTACGGGCAAAATATGTGGGCAGGGATGTAGGGAAGTCTGCAGTATGACCGCACGCAGCAAATGCCCTATTGAACCACAACCACCCTGTGACTGGAGGGGTCTTCCGCACAAATAGTTCCCCCAACCTTCTGTGCTTGTAATTCCCTCTAATCTGCTTCTCTCCTTCTTTGACTCTTGCCTTATTCCTTGCTTTGTGTCATCTACTATCTTTCTGACTTTTGGCCCATTATCCTGCCTTTTTTTCCAAACAAAATAATTTTTTTAACTAATAATGCTTATATAGCGCATAATCGTGCTAAGCAACTCAATGCGCTTTTCACTCACCATTCGTACAAACATTTCTAACAGACTGGCTCACGTATCCTCACCATACATCTCTATGAAATGAATACATTAGAGAATGAATGGCATTCATATAAAAAACGCACTGCATAATAATCATAACACAACATAACACCCACCTCCCTCCCTACTATTTTCCATATAGTTTTCTCCTTTGAACTCCTCCGAAATCAGAATGTGTCGGATGAATGCAGCGAGGACTCCAGTGAAAACTGGAAAACGGACACATACGTACCCATTGTGGCCTTATGGTAGAAGAAGAAAAACCACAACGTGTGCTTCCCCAGTCAAATCTTGATGCTACTCTATCGATTAGTTTCCTCTTGAATCAGTCCAGCTTTCATGTTAATCACCTATGAGACCTGTGTTCACCACTGTTCGCGTGTGGCAGGAATGGAATCAAAGGGTGAGTTAGGCCGTAACTCCTGTTCAGAAAACAGCTTTCCCCGCGATTTAATGAAGACGACTAATGGGGGAGACATGTCGCGTCCTCCCCTCCCCTGTCCCCCTCGGCTCTTTGAAGTCAGACGGGAGAAGGGCTATAACTCCTGATTTACGCGAGCGATAAAAAGGTATTCGAAGAATTTAACGATTTGGTTGGCTCTATAATGGCCTCCGAGTATTTTTAGATACCAGAGGACCTTTGAACTAAAATGATGTTTATATATAAAAGAAATGATTGAAAAAGGAAAGTACTGGTAAAACAGAAAAGAAAAAAAGGAGGACATGTTTTGCTGTTAAAAGTCAGAAAGTTGTACACGGTGCAATGAGAGACTTAGTGCGATTTTTCTCACGCCAGAGGGCATGACGCTCGTGTGGGGCTAATCCTGTCTATATTATTAGTTGGGGATAAAGAAAGAGAGAGAGACAGTGAGTGGTCCTACCATCACTCTCTCACTCACTACGCCCAAGTAAGAAAATCGCGTGATAAGCCCCTAGTGCATTGACTGCCCTCTGGCGTGAAAAATATCGCCATAGGTTGACCATTTCATTCGTCTGTGAAGAAGCGCATTCCAATTTGGAAACTGATGCACAGCAACCAAAGACGCTTTTCAGTTGAACAGACGCATTCAGTAGTGCCAACTGCTTGTTCGGTGCAGAGTGGCACAGAGAGGCAACGCGTTCGCCTCGTGTCAAGTAAACCCGAGTTCGAACCTGGGTACAGGGGATTTTGTCCTCTCACTTTGCACTAGGACTTGGAATCTTTCGGATGAGACGATAAACCGAGGTTCTGTGTGCCCATGCATTCAGCACACGTTAATCCCAGTGGCAACGAAAACGTTGTCATTTGGTCCAAATTTACACACCTCCCACCCTCTTTCCTTCCTCATCAGTCACACAAAATTCGCATGCAAAAAAAACAAACATTGTGTGTTGCGCCTCTGGCTGCGACGCGCCCTCCAGGTGGGAGCAACCCGAATTTCACAGAGACGCCTCTGTGACTATACAGTACCTAATACCTAAGTTCATGGAGGTTCAAGTGCCTCATGATGATAGATTCGAATGAGGTTTTAAGGTAATTGGATGTCAAGATGTTTCCCTCTGGAATAATAGTGGAGTGGTATTTTATGCACGGAATGTCAAACTTGGGTGGATTGTTGGTGGATCAGGTAGAACCAGTATTAGTATTAGATATTATCTCCTCTCTTGGCCTCAGTTTGTTCTGTGTTGTGTGTTGTGTATGTGTAACATATTCAAGGTTAGGAGGCTATGCCACTCTTGGATATATGTTGATTTGTTTGTATGTTGTCCTCTCCACCATTGTTGATGTGTACTGTGTGGGTGGAGGGTCATAAAGGCGAACTTGGCACATTATTGTTTTGAGAATGATGCTTTGTTTGTCTCACCTTGGTTCTGATACACGCACGGCTAGGTGATTGGCATCGTAATCAACTTTCGTGGAGGGGAGTTAATTAGAAAGAGAGTATTCACCCTTTGTTCAATTTCAATATTAGTAAGTTGTTTAGTGGTATTTTATGCACGGAATGTCAAACTCGGGTGGATTTTTTGTGGATCGGGTAGATAGAATCAATATTAGTAAGGGTTTTTTTTCTCGCTTTTCCGTAAAAGTAGCTACTCGCATGCACATGAGGATGTTCATGCCCACACGCAATAACGCATGTTTTCATTGGCCGTGCTTTAATTTTATTCCAAGTGGGGAAATATGTGAAACTGTTCAACATGCCAATTAGGTTGCTAACAAAAAATTCTAACATAAACGTTATTCCCGTCACTCGATTCAGGTCCTTAGGAATAGCATCCCCCGTGAGGATACCGGGGTGTCGTTTGTATAAAAAGTTCCCCCACCTTCTGGAATTTTATACTTGTAGCTTTTCTCTAATCTGTCACTCTCTTTGACTCTGCCTTTTCCCTTTGCTTACTGTCATCTACTGTCTTTCTGCCTTGCCGGTCCATTATCCTGCCTTTTTTCAAGAAACACTGTGAAATAAGATTTCCTCCATCCGAAGTCAAACTAGCTTGACGTAGCTATTTCTTAGTTAGGCACATAACGACAGCATGACACATATGTGCTCATAATTGACAGGTAACTGTCTGAGCAATCGAAGAAGAAGTAGAATAACATGAAAGAAATTAACCAACTATTAACTAATTCCGGGCGAATTCCGAGTATACTCGGAACAGGAGAACGCCAGTCAGGGCCCAATTCCGAGTTTTCTCGGAACAGCGATTTCTGAGTCTAAACCTTGTCTAAATCCATGGAGGTTTTTCAATCCAAACCACGTTTTCCGAGTTACGTCTCTGCATCAGTCTTCCAACTTTCGCTTCACCTATGTCTGGCACTTCTATTTCAATGTTTAATGTTGAAAATATCCAAAGAAATCTGCCCTACACGAGCCTCAGAAAATACTTCAACATGTTTCCATTAACAGTGATAGTAATGAGGAGACTAATGAGCACGCCATAAGCTCTGCTTGTTGTTGCTTCAGTTATGTCATAGTTGTTGTTCATGTTGATTTGGAAAATAAAACATTTAAACCAGACTAATGATTCCAATTATAATGCAAGTAACCACGATTTTGATGCGAAAAATAATCTTGGATCAACCAGTACTAATTATTATCAAAACTGAATCATTGACAGTGCTGCGTTTTGTTGCGCTTCTTATTCTAGGCAACCCCAGGCCAGACATGACATTTGTCTAATACAGTGAAGTCTTGAAGGGGTTACACGCCTAGTGCAGAAACAATACAAGAAAATGCCACCGCAAACAAAGATAAAAAGGATAACATACAGAGATAAACTGAGTGGAGTAGAAAACGAACCAACCAAAAGACAGTAAACCTGAAAAGGGGACAAAACTCGGACAGTGTGTACAGCGTGCAGCAATAATTATGGGCCTTGAGAGTTCGTCACGGTCAGCCCCAAATGGTCTGTCAGTCATTCAGTGACGATTGATTACATGCTTGAGTTGAGACCTTTGTCTGTCCTGCTCCACCTTCACCCAGCTATCTATACCCACCCTCCTCAGCACCAGTCCTCCCCAACCCCACACCTCCACCCCTGCTGTCACCTCTTGCTATGGTGTTTGTTGGGGGGTTTTGCGGGTGTATCCCTGTTATCTAGCATCGTGCCCCCGTCTACCTGTGTACCATATTTCGTCTCTCTGTGTCCCCGTTTTATACCTCTCCGTGGCTTTGTTTTTACCAGTCCTATCCCTCACCCCCAAACTAACCTTAACCCCTAACCCTAACCCTTACCCTAATCCGAGGAGACACACAGAGACGCGGGCGCATAGAGATGAGGACATTGAGACCGGGGCACAATGAGGGTGACACATAGAGACGGGGGCACATAGAGATGATGACATAGATATCGGGGCACAATGAGGGTGACACACAGAGACGGGGACATAGAGACTGGGGCACAATGAGGGTGACACACAGAGACGAGGATATATTAGAGATGAGGACATAGAGCCCGGGGCACAATGAGGGTGACACACAGAGACAGATATATAGAGACGAGGACTTACTGTCCATAGGAGGCAACGCCTAATTGGACGTAAAACTAACCTATGGATACCGCGGCGCAATGAGGGTGACACACAGAGACAGATATATACTAGAGACGATGACATATAAAGAAAGGGGCACAGTGAGGGTGACACACAGAGACAGATATATAATAGAGACGATGACATATAAATAAAGGGACACAGTGAGGGTGACACACAGAGACAGATATATAATAGAGACGATGACATATAAATAAAGGGGCACAGTGAGGGTGACACACAGAGACAGATATATAATAGAGACGATGACATATAAATAAAGGGGCACAGTGAGGGTGACACACAGAGACAGATATATAATAGAGACGATGACATATAAATAAAGGGACACAGTGAGGGTGACACACAGAGACAGATATATAATAGAGACGATGACATATAAATAAAGGGGCACAGTGAGGGTGACACACAGAGACGGGGATATATAGAGATGAGGAGTCATAGAGACCGGGGTACAATGAGGGTGACACACAGAGACGGGGATATATTAGAGACGAGGACTTACAGAGACCGGGGTACAATGAGGGTGACACATAGAGACGGGGATATATAGAGACGATGACATATAGAGACCATGGCGCAATGAGGGTGACACATAGAGACGGGGATATATAGAGACGATGACATATAGAGACCATGGCGCAATGAGGGTGACACTTAGAGATGGGGATATATAGAGACGATGACTTATAGAGACCGGAGCACAATGAGGGTGACACATAGAGACGGGGATATATAGAGACGATGACATATAGAGACCATGGCGCAATGAGGGTGACACATAGAGACGGGGATATATAGAGACGATGACATATAGAGACCATGGCGCAATGGGGGTGACACATAGAGACGGGGATATATAGAGGCGAGGACAGAGGCGGGGACATAATTATAGAGACGAGGACTTCCAGAGACAGGGGCACAATGTGTGAATGGGGTTCACACAGAAAATACGTGGGCACCAAGGAGACGGGGGTATTATAGAGGATTCGGACTTATAGAGACCGGGGCACAATGAGGGTGACACACGTAGACAGAGATATATGGAGACGAGGACTTATAGGGACAGGGGCAGAATGTGAATGGGGTTGACACACACACACAGATTCGTGGACACCAAACAGACGGGGGAACATCGATACGATCCCTGTGTCCCACCCACAGCGGCTAGTCCAGTCATCCAGAAAACTGTCCACACCTCCTCGCTGATGCCCTGCACCGGTGTTGCGTGAAATATATATCTCGTGAAATGTCGTCCCTTTTCCTCTTTCGAATTGTTCGCAGTTTGGGAACACTTCGCCCCCTGAATAATTATATTCAGAGGCGTCTGAAATGTATTATTCATTATTTATTGTCTGAATGGGCGTTTGTTGACATCGTCCGCCATTTTTTGAAAAATGACGAAAGCAAGTGCATTGGTCTGCACATCGATTTATCGGCAAAGATGTAGACTTACTCAATTTTTTGGTTCTTTCCGTGTAGATTGACACTTAAAGACCCACCAGATCACGTGTCAAAATCACGGGTTTCATCTCATAACTGGAAATAAATCTTGTTTTGACCAAGTCTGACTTCCATACAAATGGCCCAAAATTCAAACCGACACATCAGTTTGGTTGAAATATTTTTGTATTACGTTCAACAAGGCATGTACATAAATATATTAA
>CM065687.1:9677617-9695117 GCA_017654935.2 Phymorhynchus buccinoides
CCACGATTAAGTCCCTTGTTTTTTCTGGGTAGCTGTGACCCGTATAGAAATGCCCCCATGTTCAAATTGAGGCTGCTCTTTAAAATGGTGTTTTGGTTTGAATGTGGGGTCATTTGTGTGAGAGAAAGACCTGATCAAAACAAGATTTCTTTCTAGCTACAAGATGGAAAACACGTGAGACCCGTGATTTTGACACGTGATCTGGTGGGTCTTTAAGCTTAAACTTTTTTTTGTGCTGAAGCCTACTTTATGCTTTTTTACAAATAGTACAATAAAATAAGGAAAAACTCAAAACTCAAACTCAAACTCAAAACTCAAAACTCAAACTCAAACTCAAACTCTTTTATTTGTCGTAAAACCATCAAAGGAATTATTGACACAGAAGTAGTAAGTACATACCACGGAAGAAAGAAAATAAATAAAAAAAACACAAGGTAGTAAAGTTCGTGACAAAGTAAATGCAGCAGATAAAAAGAATACAACATTTGTATTTTCTTGCTAATTATTTACTGCGGACAGCAAAGCATTCATCAATGTATCTTGCTATTTCAGGTTGAAAGGAATTTGATTTCAGTATGAGACTTGGAGACTGAAAATCTGTTAACAATGAAGAATGCATCTGTCTGTTAATACCATTAATAAGAGCAAGCCGCAAATCGGTATACAGTGTACATGCATCAAGGACTGACTGACTGACTGCTGTACCTTGTCACAGCTTACAGTGTCTCCCCTCCTCAGGTGCCTTTTTCTACCCTTATTATATTTTGTAAGAGTACAATAAAACATAAACTCCACAAAACCCTTTTTGACAATGACATTACAAAACGAACTATTAATAATGTCTGTCATTCCCCCCGTGGGGATACCGTAAAAATAGTTCCCCCACCTTCTGGAAGTTATGTGCTTGTAACTTCCTCTAATCTGCCACTCTCTTTGACTATGCCTTTTCCCTTTGCTTTCTATCATCTACTATCTTTCTGACTTATTGGCCCATTCTCCTGCATTTGTTTCCAAAAAACAATCTTCCAAACCCTGTTTCTCCTTTGGGCTCCTCCGAAATGGGAATGTGTCGGCTGTACGCAGCGGGGAGACCAGTGAAAACTGAAAACCAAACACATACGTACCTTAACCATTATGGCCATATGGCCTGGGAACGAATAAGAAGAAGAAGAAGAAGAAGATGCCATACATATTTCTCTTTTTTGACCGACTTCCCCCCCCCTCCCCCCACAAGAAATCGTTCCGTTTGACGGCCCATATAAACATGCTTGGGCACTGGTCAAGCCGCCAGAGGAGCGGTGACAGATTTGCCCTGCAGGCAACGCTTTGAACGTCACAGCGGGCAGTGGCGGTTATTTTATGGCTCTATATTAACTGGGAGCAACAAAGCTATTTCTGTGGCTTCCCCTCAACAAGCTAGTGCTGCCTTTCGCACCTTCCCTGATCCCTTCCACACTACACCCATAGAACTACTATCAATACACGTGTGTTAAGTCCTCTCGCGGACTTGTCCTTATGTGGACATTAGTCTAAAATGACCCTGTTTCTGCTTTTTTGGGGTGGTGGTATTTACTGCCATTGTTTATTTCATCGCTCACCATGCTACATTACCACACAAAATGTTGAAGCCATTCTTCTACCCACTGGTTCATGAGACACAGCTCGGACATGAAAGGAAGGACATTTCGGTTTTGTGAGTCTTCCTTGTCGGCGGAGGTTTGCACTGGCGGTTCAAAATTCGGGTTCTGAATAGGTTGTGACTTGCTGGTCAAGAATATAATATTATAAGGTTATGGGAGACCCTAGGCTTATTGTAGGTCATGGTATCCCCGAGAGGGCAAAATGTACGCGAAAGGACTTAACGCACGTACCTCGCCGCTGACCGGCAATTGGACTCCACCTATTTAACCCTTTCACCGCCAAATTCGCGTTTTAGCACCACAGTGATTTAACACCTATGTCACAAAAAGGCATCAAATAGGGGTTTATTATCCAAAGACCCAATTGTCTTAGCTTTGGGAAGTAAGGATAGACCTTATTTTATATATGTCACAGACGAACCCTCAATACTACAGTTGGATTCTGTTACCTACCTAGGTACATTTAATGGACATTTAGGCTGAAATATGGCTGGCAGTGAAAGGGTTAACTCTAGCCTGAAGCAACATGGCGACCATCTGTTGATGCTGTTACGAGGAGCCCTTTGAGAGAGTGAGGGAGCTGACTCAACAAGTTGACAGATTGAGCGACATGGCCGGCCACTTGTTAGCAAAGCTGTTGACACTAATGTGCCTCAGAGTGTGCCCCTTCAACAAGCAGTCTCGTTCAAGTGCCGTCCATCTCTCTCTCTCTCTCTCTCTCTCTCTCTCTCTCTCTCTCTCTCTCTCTCTCTCTCTCTCTCTCTCTCTCTCTCTCTCTCTCTCTCTCTCCTCTCTCTCTCTCTCTCTCTCTCTCTCTCTCTCTTTTCTGGCCCAACCACACTGTTCCCATTTGACACGGGCACATGGCCTAGATCAAAATAAACCATTTCAATTTCAAATTTCAATTTGAAATTTCAATTTCAATTTCTCTCTCTCTCTCTCTCTCTCTCTCTCTCTCTCTCTCTCTCTCTCTCTCTCTCAACTCTCTCTCTCTCTCTCTCTCTCTCTCTCTCTCTCTCTCTCTCTCTCTCTCTCTCTCTCTCTCTCTCTCTCTCTCTCTCTCTCTCTCTCTCTCTTTTCTGGCCCAACCACACTGTTCCCATTTGACACGGGCACATGGCCTAGATCAAAATAAACCATTTCAATTTCAAATTTCAATTTCAAATTTCAATTTCAATTCTCTCTCTCTCTCTCTCTCTCTCTCTCTCTCTCTCTCTCTCTCTCTCTCTCTCTCTCTCTCTCTCTCTCTCTCTCTCTCTCTCTCTCTCTCTCTCTCTCTCTCTCTCTCTCTCTCTCTCTCTCTCAACTCATTATTATAAACCCATATTTCAGCCTATCTTTGTATGATAATATCAACTGTTTTGCTACCTTTGTGTTCAGCTCTGTTTATGTGTAATAGTATGCCTTGCCATGTTTGTGTTCTGTGTTAGTATATATAATTATGTATATCAAGGAAATTAAAGTTTAAGTTTTCAAGTCCTCTCTCTCTCTCTCTCTCTCTCTCTCTCTCTCTCTCTCTCTCTCTCTCTCTCTCTCTCTCTCTCTCTCTCTCTCTCTCTCTCTCTCTCTCTCTCTCTTTTTCCCCCCCCCTCCCGCCCGCCCGATTTCCCACCTGTCTCTCTCAACTTGACAGTTCCAAAGGTGCACATAAATCCACCCCCTTGAATAAAAAATGGCCGCCGGCACGGAATCATGGGTAAACAGTAGTAGCCAATAGCTTACAGTCGTATCGTAACACCGAGGCATTAAACAAGGAACTGTTTAAGAGACGGTGGTAGTAAAATGAAGACTTAGGCTCGGTGTACATCTCGTGTCCTGGCTAATACAAAGCATGTTTTGTTTCATTCTGTGTTTTTCTCACACCTGCTGCCATGTCATTCACACCGACTGGCGTGCGTTGTGTACGCATTTGGTCCGCTGTCGCCCATGTTTGGGTCTTGGGGGAGGGAGACCCAAAGAAGCAGACCTGCTCGTGTGTATAACCTGTCAGCGAGTCAAAAGCAACAAGGCGTGTGCTACCTGTCACACGATTGTCAAACATGCTGGATCCTCGGTAGAGCACAGATGGACACCGAGCTTAAGAGACGGTGGTAGTAAAGTGAAGACTTTAAGCGAGGTTCTGTAGGTAAACAACGGCGGCATTAAAGACCCCCACCGTCCTATTATTAAGCTCGGTGTCCATCTGTGTTCTGCCGAGGACCCAGCATGTTTGACAATCGTGTGAAAAAGGTAGCACATGATTTGACTCGCTTGACAGGTTTATACACATACAAACGGGTCTGCTGCTTTTGGTCTCCCTTCCCCCGAGACCGAAAACAACATGGGCGACAGCGGACCAACTGCCGTACACAACAACGCACGCCCGTCGGTGTGAATGACATGGCAGCAGGTGTGAGAAAAACACAGAATGAAGCTAAAGAGATGCTTTGTATTAGCCAGGACACAAGATGTACACCGAGCCTAAAACGGGGGTCTGTAAGTAAACAACCGTGGCATTACAGACCCCAACCGTCCTATTATTATTATTACTCTCCCCCTTGGGCTTGCGCTGTGTAGGGGGAGAGTGAGGTCAGAAGTCAGGTAAAGATGGGGGTTAATGTAGAGGAGGAGGGTTCCTGTGGGAGTTAGTACCGTCGGGCGGTAGCGCGAAGGAGGCAGTGAGTGATTGGGCCATTGGGGGGAGGGAGGGGGAGGGGGGAGGCGTACTCGCTGACCCCTGGAGTCACTGAGGACCGACACAGTCATGATGACAACTGGACCTAGTCACCACTGGCTGAGTCTGCGCTTTGTCAAAGATTCTATGTTTAAAGACCCACCAGTGTTTCACCCTTTCACCGCCAATGTCGCATTTTAGCACCGCAATGGTTTAACACCCATGTCACTAAAAGGCATCAAAACAGGGCCTGTTATCCGAAGACCATAATATTATTTTCTTAATTTTGGGAGGTAAGGATAGGCCTAATGTTATATTATGTCACAGAGGAATTCCCAATATTGCAGATATTTTATTTTGTCTTCCCAGTTAAGTTTAATGGTACATTTGTGGCTGAAATAAATTATGGTTGGCGGTGAAAGGGTTATTATTTTCTGTGTTAAAGACCCACGTGTTTTCCCTCTTATAGCTGGTACGAAATCTTGATTTGGCCAGGTTTGACTCCCATACAAATGTCCCCAAATTGAAAACGAAACATAATTTTAAAGAGCAGCCTCAATTTGAAGTTGGGAACATTTGTATGTGGGTCACAGCTACCCAGCAAAAAATCCAAGGGACTTAATAATGGCGCGTCAGTGTGTCTTTAAGTGTTTTTGTCTCTCCACCTTTTGACAAAGCGTTTTGAGAAAGAGAGACAGAGACAGAAACAGACAGACAGACAGACAGACAGGGTAAGGACGAGGGAGACGTAGAAGAACGGAGTAAGGTTTATTTTTTATACTATCGTTGTACAAACCGAAAAATACAACATTCAATAATGTGTGTAAAGGGGTGGGGGCGGGTTACGTGGGTTGGTGAGGATGCGAGAAAGAGAGAGAGAGAGAGAGAGAGAGAGAGAGAGAGAGAGAGAGAGAGAGAGAGAGAGAGAGAGAGAGAGCACACACACACAGTCATGCACACGCCCGCACCGAAATAAATTCAACAAGTGCAACGCCGAGCGGCTGCAAAGTCCCCTCGCAGCATCGCCGAGCTACTCCGAAATCGGAATGTGTCGGCTGTACACATACATAAAAACGCATCAAAACAGCACGTAACTACATAAAAAACGCATCAAAACAGCACGTAACTGAATAGTTTTTTTAAATATAGCCTTGGGGTTCGGACCCGTGATTTGAGCGCGCGCGATCATGCGCACACGCGCGCACAGAAAAATTCATGACAACTGTGTTATAGACCATTCATCAAGAAATGTTGTGAAAAAAAACTGCATTAAAAATACATGCAAAACTTCGCGAGATATTAGCGATTATGTGTTTCGGGGTTTGAACCCCGTAACTGGCGCGACCTTGACATTAATGTAAAACTAAATACATCAGTGGATAGCTTGCCTCTTGGCAAACTAGTATACCAAATTTGATGATGATAGACTGAATAGTTTTTTAGAAAAACGGACAAATAGCCGGACGGACGGAGGCATGCCGGACGGACGGACCAGACAAAAACAATAGCTCCCCGAACCTTCGGCTCGGGGACTAATCAACTGTAACAGCAAGTCTAGTTCGTTACACTGTATAATACAAGACTCTTGAATAATGTCATTAGCTGTGCATAATTCATTGAAACCTCGCGGTCAGAAGAAGATGCACAACCACCCACCATATTAATTATACTGTATCTAACCTGACACCCATTTGTGGAGTGGTGGGACTTGTGGTCATCTGGTGAGTGTCTGAGAGAGGGGTGAGGGGTGGGGGAGGGTGCAGGGTGCGGGAGGGAAGGAAAAGGTTAGAGGAGAGTTATTGAGGTGTGGGGGGTGGCGGGGTAGGTAAGGGTCAAGCAACATTAAATAATCAGTGTGAAGGGAGGAAGATTAACAAGGTCAACGTTGGTCCACTGGTGTTATGCTGTAACACCCATGTACAACAACCAGGGTCATTTAGTTAGCTCACACACCAACATAAACAAATTAACATGGACTGCTTTTAAACGCACAGCTGGCATACATAAAGCTTTCACGCGAGGCGTGCGCCACACACACACACACACACACACACACACACACACACACACCTACGGGCGCGCACACGCACGCGCGCACGCGCACACACACACACACAGTCCAATTATACTCTCTCTCTCTCTCTCTCTCTCTCTCTCTCTCTCTCTCTCTCTCTCTCTCTCTATCTATCTCTCTCTCTCTCTCTCTCTCTCTCTCTCTCTCTCTCTCTCTCTCTCTCTCTCTCTCTCTCTCTCTCTCTCTCTCTCTCTCTCTCTCTCTCTCTGTGAAAATAGTGTTTACGTCCTCTCGACCAAGCAAGGTACATATGGGACATGTGTTGTTAATAAAGGTGAAAACAAAAACATAAAAGACAATGACAAGACAAAGGTGTACAGACGTCACAGGAACAAAACAATAACATAAAACAGAAGGGAAGGAGGTCATTCACTGGTTACAGGTTGAATCATAAACATTTAAGTTAATATGATTTGAAATTGTAAAATTTAACTATCGTCGGAATATCCAAGTTTTAAAATAGTAGCATAGATGTAAAAGTAAGTGTGTTAAGAAGCTTTTGGTTATTCTGGCCAGTGGTAAACCCAAACGAAACCCTCATTTACGCTTAAAATACTAGGGCTACATGATTAAAAATTTAGATTTGATTTTATTAGTAACAAAAAAAAAACCCCAATGTTGGCCCTTAATTATTTTAAAAGAATGTATATACAGATATATATGTTATATTTACAAAAATATAACCTAAATATTAGGTATTCGGCCAAATATAAATGAGTAAAAAAGTTTTTTAATATTTTTGTGTCCTACAAGGGGAAAATCTCTCTCTCTCTCTCTCTCTCTCTCTCTCTCTCTCTCTCTCTCTCTCTCTCTCTCTCTCTCTCTCTCTCTCTCTCTCTCGAGTTATTCCAATGCGTTATATTATTAGGCTAATGTTTAGTACTTTGGAATGTTTTGTTTTGCATGTTGAGTTATTTTTCGAGTTGCTTTCGTATTACTTTTCATTCTGAGGATAGGATGAGAAGAGAGAAAAAAAAGCCGTCAAGCTTATTCCTTTAAAAGATCATTTTGACTTGACTTGACTTGACTCAAGTCTCCCAATAAAAATGAAGAAAGACATGACGCTTTTCTGGCCAAGTTAATCAGATTGCTCTTCGCTGCTACGAGTTGCTCTTTCCACACGTTCACTGTCGCCCCATTGTCGTCGCCTGTGCTGCCATTGCTGTTTTCGTTTGTTCGTTTATTTATGTTATTTTGTGTGTGTGGTTTAAAGGACTTTATTAGATACGCAGCACATGAAAATACATAGACATAGATATCAAACGCATCAGCAACAACAAGCTAGAAGCTTATATTGTGCCCTCTTTACAGTTGAGAATGTTGTTCGACGACTGTTAACACATATACATGAAATAGAAAACACCGAAATTTGTTGATGTAGGCAAATTAATTAATTGGAAAGTAATGTAAGAAGCTGAAAAAACGGGGGGGGGGGGGGGGGGGGGGGGGGGGGGGGGGGGGGGGGGGGGGGGGGGGGCACGCACAAAAAACAGGAAAATTGTTTTCGTCTTTTCTGTATCTTATTTTTATTTGTTTATTTTTGTTATATTTGAATTGTTTGCTTGCACTTTCGTCCCGATTGTAGCATTATTATACACACACGCGCGCGCGTGCGTGCGCTCATGCACACACACACACACACGCACACGCACACGAGCACGCATGTATGATACTTGTTTCTCTTCGCGTCTCTGTTCTGTAGTTGTTGTTTTTTCAGGGTGTAGAGTGGCACAGAGGTAGCGCGTTCGCCTCGTGTCATTTAAACCCGAGTTCGAACCTGGGTACAGGGGGATGTTTTCCTCTCACTTTGCACTAGGCCTTACGATGGTCTGAACGCGGAGTCTTTCCGATGAGACGATAAACCGAGGTCCCGTGTGCCCATGCACTTAGCACACGTTAAACCCAGTGGCAACGCAAACGTTGTCATTTTGGTCAAACATTACCACCCACCCCCCTTTCCTTCCTTATCATTCACACAAACATTGCATGCAAAAAAACAATTGGGTGGCGCACCTCTGACTGCGACGCGCTCTCCAGGTGGGAGCAACCCGAATTTCACAGATACGCTTCTGTGACTATAAAGTACTTAATACCTAATAATAATACCTAAACAAAATTGTATGAAAAACATGTCTTGTGAACGACAACTGGCACTCGTTAACCCTTTCACCGCCAAAGTCGCATTTTAGCACCACAGTGATTTAGCACTTATGTCACTAAAAGGCATCAACTTGGGGTCTATTATCCAAAGACTCTACTGTCTTAGCTTTCGGAAGTAAGGATATACCTTATTTTATATTATGTCACAGAAGAATCACCAATACTGCAGATTAATGTTATTGGAAATGTTTGGTTGCAATATGGTTGTCAGTGAAAGGGATAAATTTCATTACGTTGTGATCTAAGGTCATCGTTAGAGGCATGCCGTGTATCAAGCGCCTAAAAAGGGGCTTTCCGCTTAATTAGTGATCGACCCCTAGTAAGATGCCTACAGATCAAAACTTTCTGATTCACATTATAATCCCATGAACAGTGAACAGGTCCTTTTCTAAGATTATTAATACCATTCTGTATTGTTTAGAAGACAGTTTCGCCCCCCCGTGATGACAATTATTTGTTCCGGGTTTGTTTGGACGCCAGCCTTATGCATCAAGCCTCTGAAGATCCCACACAATGAGGTTTTATACAGAACATTCTCTGCCCCTGTCTCGTGCCCTGAGATGCGAATGCCACCTACGTAAGGTTATCGTCCTTGTCTGTCAGGAACTAGTAGTATATAGCCACATCAAATTATCTGCTCCTGACTCGTCACCAGGGGGCAGGCAGTTCGGGCCTAAGATTATCGCCCTTTCGTGTCGGCAAGGAGTAGTATAAAGCCTCATTGAAGACGTTGATATCAGAGGGTGTTTTTAAATCTTTATGCTTTCAAATGCCTCATATGGCCATTTGGTCCAGAAGGCGTAAAACCCCTATTTTTCTCTCTCTCTGATATCAGAGCGAATATTCATAGCAATACTGACAATAACGTCTTCATTCTGTGCCATTCTAGTACATAATTATTGGAGACATTATAATTCATCATTATAATAATTAATCATGATTATAGTGTGTTCGTCACAGGGGCTTCCATGGACGCCAGCTTGTGCATCAAGCCTCTGAAGAATCGGTGTCCGAGGTCCCAAGCCACTGAGGTTAATTAATCATAATGTATTATAAGCTGTATATGCAGGGTTGTTAAAGATAATCTAGTTAACAATGTTACTTGTGTATCGGTTTTTCAGGGGTTTTATGGACGCCAGCTCGTGCATCAAGCCTCTGAAGAAGCGGTGTCCGAGGTCTCATGTCATTGATGTTAATCATACTCAGTTGTATCTGCAGGGTTGTTATAGATAATCTAGTTAACAATGTTACTTGTGTATCGGTTTTTCAGGGGTTTTATGGACGCCAGCCGGTGGATCAAGCCTCTCAGGAAGCAGTGTCCGAGGTCCCAAGCCATTGATGTTAATCATACTGTATTACTCAGGGCTGTTAAAGATAATCTAGTTAACAATGATAATTGCGCATCGGTTGTTTTTTCTCTCAGGGTTTTCATGTACGTCACAGCTCGAGCATCAAGCCTCTGAAGAAGCGGCGTCGACGATCCCAGGCCATCGAAGACGTCATTTTCAGGGCGAACATTCATAACATCTTCACGCACATTATTTGCCATTCTAGTACAAGCTATCGAAGCACTATAATACATTAATCGTGATTATTGCGCCTTCGTTGCAGGGCTTACATGGACGCCAGCTCGTGCATCAAGCCCCTGAAGAAGCGGTGTCCCCGGTCCCAGGCCATTGAGGATTCCATGAAGAACCTGCACGGAGCCGAGGTCTCCCTCGGTGCTCTCTGCTCCGACGACACCATCATTGAACGTCAGTAGTGGCTTGAGAGGCAGAGGATGGGGGAGGGGAGGGAGGGGTGAGAGAGAGAGAGGGAGAGAGAGAGTACTTGAACACTTGAAATTTATTATCATTGCCAATTTGGCCTTATGACAAGAGAGAGAGAGAGAGAGAGAGAGAGAGAGAGAGAGAGAGAGAGAGAGAGAGAGAGAGAGAGAGAGAGAGAGAGAGAGAGAGAGAGAGAGGGAGAGAGAGATTACTTGAACACTTGAAACACTTGAAATGTATTATCATTGGCAAATTGGCCTTATGACAAGGAGAGAGAGAGAGAGAGAGAGAGAGAGAGAGAGAGAGAGAGAGAGAGAGAGAGAGAGAGTACTTGAACACTTGAAATGTAACATTGCCAAATTGGCCTTATGACAAGAGAGAGGAGAGGGAGAGAGGGAGTGAGAGAGAGAGAGAGTGAGAGAGAGAGAGAGAGAGAGAAGAGAGAGAGAGAGAGAGAGAGAGAGAGAGAGAGAGAGAGAGAGAGACAGAGAGAGAGAGAGAGAGAGAGACACAGAGAGAGAGAGAGAGACAGAGACAGAGACAGAGACAGAGTGTTGGCAAAGGACCGGTTGATGACAAAAGTAAACGAGGGTAGTAGCACAAAAAGATTGAAGCGAAAAAGAAAAGTGAGATTGTCACAGAGCGAGAGATTGGTTCGGGGGTGGGGGGTGGGGTGGGGGGGGGATGGAAGGGGGGTGGGGAAGGGGGGGAGGAGGGAAGGGGGGGGGTGTAAAATATCAAACATTTTCTAAGGCATTTAATGAATAATATCGAAGCTATTTAATACACTCAAGGAGGGTGGGAGGAGGGGGGGGGGGGGGGGGGCGAACATCATTATAGAAACATGGACAGATGAACAAGAGTAAAAAGACAGGTAAAATAAAGTCCAAAGGCATACACAATTAAAGACCCACCAGGTCCGTGAGTGAAAATTACGGGTGTTAAGCCCTCTCGCGGACTGTGTGTCGTTAAGTGCATATTGGTCTAAAAAACATGTTTCTGCCTCTTTTCTTTTTTTTTTCTTTTTTTTTGGGGGGGGTATTTATTGCAAGTATTTATTTCATTACTCGCCATGCTACATTACCACACAAAATGTGAAGCCATTCTACCCACTGGTTCATGAGATACAGCTCGGACATGAAGGAAGGACATTTCGGTTTTGTGAGTCTTCCCTTGGCGGAGGTTTGCACTGGCGGTTCAAAATTCAGGATCTGAATAGTTTGTGACATGAAGATCAAGAATATATATGGTTATGGGAGACCCTAGGCTTGTTGTAGGTCATGGTGTCCGCGAGAGGACAAATGTCCACGAAAGGACTTAACACACGGGTTTCACGTGCTTTCCTCTCTCGCTGGTCAGAAATCTTATTTTGACCAAGTGTGGCTCCCATACATATTTCCGCATGCACGAAAAACGAGACATCATTTTAAAGAGCAGCCTCGATCGTATATGAGAAGAGTCTGTATGTGGGCCACACCGACCCAGAAAAAAACCCCAAGGGACTTAGGGGAAGACGGGGTAAAAAGCGCATGGACGGGTAAGAAGCCCACCCCAATTATCTCATGAAATGAAGCAAATTTCAGTCTAATTTTGCCCATGAGACGAGCGTTAATGTCTAGCATTCGTCTCATGGGCAAATTTGACTGAAATGTTCTTTATTTCATGAGATAATTGGGGTGGGCTTCTTACCCGCCCATGCGCTTTTTACCCCGTCTTCCCCTAATCCAGCCGGCTCTGTAGGTCTTTAAAGCCAAGAGGAAGCTTTCTGTTTCCCAAAGGGGTCGAGTTGGCGTCAGAGTGAATGTTGTTAAAACTGTTTATGAATATAAAAATAATGCGATTGTTGTTTTGTTTGGGGTTTGTTCTGGGTTTTTTTTTTATTGTTACGCTTTCCGTTCGTTTTTGTTTATTTGTTTGTTATATACTTAAGCATCAATTTCATCAAGCATGCCAAGAAAGCTAAGCAAATTGCGATATATAATTATTGCATCGTATATATTAAGCAAAGTTGGAAAAAGGGATAAATAAACCAACAAAAGCAAGTTACAATATCGAATTTCTTGCGCAATTACTCGTTCTATCGCTGCTTGCAAAAAATGTGCTCTTATACATGTTGAAACAAAATATTCGACTCCAAAGAAAACTTGATTAGTTTCCCTGAAGACTATAATTATCGTTTTCGTTGTCAAGTCTTTCTACGTGGATTTTTTATTTCACAAAATTGTGCCACATTTTTGAATCCTTTGATTTTTTGTTGGTGTAATTGTTTTCCCTGGGCTTATCAATTATTCTAATTTTATCCAATATTTTTCTTTCTTTTCAATAATCTTCACCCTTTTTTGTTGAACAGTTTCTTAATTCTTGCGCTTTTGTCCTTCGCTTCCCACCCCCCCCTCTCCCTCTACTCCTCTCCCACACCCACCCATCCCGTTCACTGACTTTCCCTTCTTCTTTTTTCTACATCTTTAAAGGTGGACCCTGACGGAGATTTTTGCAAGAAACACGTCGAGATCACCAGAAAGACAGCCTTTTCAAGGATCGGAACACTCACTTTGTTCTGGGTTCCTAGAAATTAAACCGTCAAAACGGCGATTCCTCTTTGGCGGATATGCCGGAGAGAGTAGCCATTTTGGATGGGGTGGGTGGAGGTCGCTCATTGTGGTTGAAGCGTTTTCTTTTTTCTGTAGTGCAGTAAACAAAAATTGGAGCTGTTTCCTTTGTTGTCTTTAGATAAACTGTATATATAAAAAAATAAAAAATAAAAATAAAAAGCTTGAATTGCGAAATTTTCGTGCAAGCGATTTGGTCTTAAACGCAGGCGGCCTTCTCTTTGGGTGAAATAATTTGACTTCCAGCACCTTCGCCAAGGAGGAATCGCCGAACTGACGGTTTGATTTCTAGGAAACCAGGGCAAAGTGAGTGTTGCAATCTCTGTAAAGGGTGGTTTCCTGGTGATCTGGACGTGTTTCTTACAAAAACTCATCCGTCAGGGTGCCCCTTTAAAGCATATCGCGAGTATCGTTTTGTTGTCTATTTGCTTACACCGTAGGGATTCTCCTCGCCAGTTGTCCCTAACGAAAAGTAAGAAATCAAAAATAAATGGCGAAATTATACAGCAAGACGCAGGTTCTTCGATCAACAAACATTATGCATACAGAATATCCTCCCACTCCCAAGGGGGTTTCTTTTTTTTCCCCCTGATAAACAACGCAACTGTTATCTCTCTCTCTCTCTCTCTCTCTCTCTCTCTCTCTCTCTCTCTCTCTCTCTCTCTCTCTCTCTCTCTCTCTCTCTCTCTCTCTCTCTCTCTCTCCCCCCGGTTTAAGAGTTTTATTGTATTTACATAACAATCATACAAAGCAACAATACTGAAGCAACAACAAGCTAGGCTTATGGCGTCTCTCTCTCTCTCTCTCTCTCTCTCTCTCTCTCTCTCTCTCTCTCTCTCTCTCTCTCTCTCTCTCTCTCTCTCTCTCTCTCTCTCTCTCTCTCTCTCTCTCTCTCTCCCCCTCCCTCTCTCGCATGTGTACAGCACACACACACACACAAATACAGACTTTGTTGGATGGAGTTTGATTTTACTATTTCCTTGTGTAACTTGATTTTGTTTGTTTTCTGCTCCTATTGTTTTGTTCAAATGCATGGGTTGGCTTTTGTTTTCCGTTGCCTTTGTTGACTGTATCATGAGACCACAATTCGATGGCTTAGAGTCAAAACGGACTATCTTTAGATGGTCCATTGACTTATTATTGATGTTATTGCAAAAACTAAGAACTTGTATTAAACAATGACTGCAGAAATATAAAAGGGGGTTTTGCTTTTTATATTTCAGCAGTCTTTGGGGGAGACGGAGGATTTTATACAAGTCATTAGTTTTCGTAATATGTTTAATAATAATTATGTTAATGGACTATCTAAAGATAGTCCGTTTTGACTCCAAGCCATCGAATTGTTGCAATTTCTCTTGGAGAGACAATAAAGTGATTTTGACTTTGGCTCACGCACCTTTATATTTATTGCCACCATTCACAGAGGGAGAAGAGAGAGAGAGAGAGAGAGAGAGAGAGAGAGAGAGAGAGAGAGAGAGAGAGAGAGAGAGAGAGAGAGAGAGAGAGAGAACTCAGCTCAAACTCAACTCAAAAATGTTTTAATGATTAGGCCATCTGACCGTATCAAAAATGGGAGGCAAAGGGGAACCGGTACCGGTGAAAATGCAATCATATTATTAAAAGCCAACTGTCCGTGTGTGTGTGTGTGTGTGTGTGTGTGTGTGTGTGTGTGTGTGTGTGTGTGTGTGAAACACAGAACGGGCCTTATAACTCCGCCGTTCTTCGACCGAATCGCTTCAAATTTGCTATGAGCCCTAACGTGGCGATGGCAACGGCAACCAAGGCGTCCTTGTCATTTGCGCGGTTTGGCAAATGCGCGAAACGCGTATCCACCGGCCTCTCGGCGCCTGTATCTCTGGTATTTCTGGACGGATTGCCTTCAACTTTGGAAGGTATATGACCGGGGACAGTGACTAACTGTGTGCCAAAATGGAAACGAATCAAGTTATAAACGCGCGCAATATGCGCCGCTTCACCTTTTAACAAACCGCAGCGAAACGAGACCCGCCATTGACTCGCAATTTGGAACGTGCATGACCAGGGATAATGGCTATAGTGGCGCACAATTTCAACAGCATCCACTCATAAACGCGTGCGATATGAGCCAATTACATTTGCGCGGACACAAAACGGACGTTAAGTTCAACAGTATGCACAGAAACGACTGCACGCCAGCAAGAAAACGGTTGGACAGCCGAGATTACTTTAGCGAGAATTACTTTAGCGACGTACATTATCGCGCTATTCTCCGCTATTGTCTTCCACCTCATTGACGTTGACTATGAGGTTAACGCGTGCGCGTGTGTGTATGGGGTGGGGGTGGGGAGTAGGGGGGCGGGGTTGAGTATGGACGGCGTAGGGGGTGGGGGTTTGGGGATGGTTGGGGTGGGATGGGGGTGGAACGGGATGAGAGAAGA
This sequence comes from Phymorhynchus buccinoides, assembly GCA_017654935.2. Classification (NCBI taxonomy): domain Eukaryota; kingdom Metazoa; phylum Mollusca; class Gastropoda; order Neogastropoda; family Raphitomidae; genus Phymorhynchus; species Phymorhynchus buccinoides. The sequence continues at coordinate 9,692,940 of CM065687.1, forward strand.
AGATGGAAGGAGGGACAGAGACAAAAGTAATAATATAATATTTTGCGGACCCGCCAAAACCGGTACTCAGCGTTACCAGTACTTGGCGTTACCGGTGCTAGGCATTACCGGTACACGGCGTTGCGCTAGTGATTATAATATATAAAAGAAATGTCTGAAGCAAAACTAAATCCAAACAAAAACATCATACCACCATTATGGAGATATATATATAAGAAAAAGCAAGAGAGAGAGAGAGAGAGAGAGAGAGAGAGAGAGAGAGAGAGAGAGAGAGAGAGAGAGAGAGAGAGAGAGAGAGAGAAATAACTCAAAGCTAAAGGGTAGACATCATCAACAGGATCTCCGTGTGCAATGCGGTTCCAGGGTTCTATGCCAGAAAGTATTATCATTCTACTAGAATGAAAGCCAGAAGGTACTATTGGCTTCTTTATTAGTTCCCGAGCGAAGCTTCGGGAAGTATTGTTTTTGTTTCATCCGTGCGTGCGTGCGTCCGCGCATCCATCCATCTGACCACGTTTTCTTAAAAACTGTCCCGGTCTCTTTTAATCACTTTTAGTGTACACGTTTTAGAGGATTCAAATTCAAATTCAAATTCAAAATTCAAAATCACTTTATTATCTCTGAAGGAGACATTTCGTCCAGGTGCCGCACAACAGAAACATTGACATTCAGCATGCAAAAATATGAGCACAAATTTGGATGACAAATTACAATGAACGAGTATTACAAAGATGGACAAAATGCGTAAGGATATTGATATTTGGCACGCATGAGTATAAAATACATATTTTAGGATTACGCAGGTCACATAGATACATAGGTGAAGACGGGGTAAAAAGCCCATGGGCGGGTAAGAAGCCCATGCCAATTATCTCATGAAATTAAGCAGTCGAATTTTTTCCATGAGACGAACGCTAAGCATTAACACTCGTCTCATGGGCAACATGTGACTGAAATTTGCTTCATTTCATGAGATAATTGGCATGGGCTTCTTACCCGCCCATGGGCTTTTTTACCCCGTCTTACCTAAGGTAGAATCTTACAACACGAACAGACAGGAGGATGGATATTGCATATCGCGACTGATTGCTTTAGTTTTATTTCAAGGTCAAGGTCATGTTGATTAAGGGGCTCAGACCCCAAAATACTTAATCGTTTACATCTCGCGAAGATTTGCACATATTTCAATGAGGGGTTTTTTTCCCCACGTTTTCTGATCAAAGGGCTACAACATTGTAATCATGAATTTATCTGTGCGTTCATGCGCGCGTGCGTGCAAATGACGGGGTTCGAACCTCAAGGCTGTATCCCAAGAACTGCCGCATGGAATCGCTTCAAAGTTAGTGTGGTGGTGCATCATGGTACACTAAAGGTCCCATACAAAAATAATAACCACACTGACCTTGACCATGATGTTTGACCTTGAAAACGTAAGTTTCTTCTTGTGGCCATATCTTTCATATCGTTCGATTTACAATGTTCAAATTCCGTATGCAGATGCATTGGCTTACGGTCATTCCGATTAAGGCCAAGGTCAAGGTCAAGAAAGGCCAAGGTCATGGTCAAGATCAAGGTCGCAACGGTTATAGTCTGCCTATTGGACCATCCGTAACCGGTCATTTACAACCACACAATTTGGAGACATTTAGAAGCTTAATCGGCGATTCCAAATGAGTATCCATCAAAGTCTAGGTCAAGGTCAAGGTCAGCAGCGAGGGAACTGTGTTGCCACTCGGCGACACACTTGTTGCTTTTTGTGACGTACCTCTCTGGCGTGTATAACCCAGGGGGCCGTTTCACAAGGGCTAGCGTTACGTTGCGCTCGCTCAAATCGGCAAAAACGGTCTAAGAAACACCCTTCGTTTGCCGATAGTTCGCGTGGCGTTTTGTTCTTGCCAAACACCGAGCAAGCGGCGAACTATCCGGAACTTGTAGGGGGTTAATACATTTCTTGTTGTTGATTGGTCCATTAAAGTTAGTTTAAAAAAAACAAATTACCAATCAGACAAGAGCTTGTAATATTCTTCCGCAAACGTTTTCTAAAGTGTTTCTTAGACCCCTTTTGGCGTAGCAGTTATACGCGCGGCGACAGTCGTCTAGAGAAACTCGACCCTGAAGTTGCACGCCGTGAAGATCGCCTCTCTATCAGCGGAGCAGAGACACAGTTTGACTCTGGCG
>CM065687.1:9700117-9702617 GCA_017654935.2 Phymorhynchus buccinoides
GGGGGACTGGTTTTGACACCGGTTGTTTGGGGGACTGGTTTTGACACCGGTTGTTTGGGGACTGGTTTTGACACCGGTTGTTGGGGGACTGGTTTTCAGAATTCCTAGCGTGCTCATATAATAACAAGGCAAGTGTGTGTCTGTCTGTCGGTCTGTTTGTCTGAAACACAAAACGGGCCTGATAACTCCGCCGTGTTTCGACCGAATCGCTTCAAATTTGCTGTCAGGCTTGCTGTGGTCGGAGCAAAGCCTGGCAGCAAATTTGAAGAGAAACGGGTCACTCTCAGAGCAGCGCCAACGGGAAACGGGGCCTTATAACTCCGCCGTTTCTTAACCGAATCGCTTCATATTTTCTGTCAGGCTTGCTGTGGCCAGGGCAAAGCCTGGCAGCACATTTGAAGAGAATCGGGAGAGCAGTATGGTTGGGGTGTGGGTGTGTGTGTTGTATGAGAAGTAGGGGGCTGGGGTGGTGTGGGTGGGGGGGGCGGAGGATGGTTGGGGGGGGGGGATGCGGTGGGTGGTCGAACGCAATGAGAGAAGAAGATGGAAGGAGGGAGAGAGACAAAAGTAATAATATAATATTTTGCGGACTCGGCGAAACCTGTACTCAGTGTTACCAGTACTTGGCGTTACCGTTACTAGGCGTTACCGGTACTCGGCGTTACGCTAGTCACTGATTATATTTAGTCTCGGCAAACATTTCAAAAGGAAAGTGAAACTTCACCGTGTGCATAATTAAAGGGGAGGGGGGGGGGGCATTTTTCATTCCTGCACCGGGATGTGCGAGCGAGTGCACGTACTACACGTTCCCTCCACACGTTGTCTGTGCTTAGCGGGGTCTGTCAGGCCTAATGGGTCCGCGCCGCCATCCATGTCGGCTGTTTGGGGCTGTTGGGGGGAGCTAATTGAACACGAGTCTAATACACATTGCCCAGGAGCGGATCGGAGGGGTTTTTCCATGGTTTCCGGACCCCCCCCCCCCCCCCCCCCCCCGACCCCCCCCCCCCCCCCCCCCCCCCCCCCTCTGCCCCAAGCATGTAATTTATACAAGGGTAAAAAGTAAGAAAATGGCTTAATTTTTTTTTGGATAATCACTAAATTGAAAACTTTGTCCGGGGGTTTCGCGGCCCTGGGACCCCACAAGGCCACGACACCTTAACCCGGGACCTATGTAGCTCCCTGGACACCCCGCGGAAACCCCCTGTTACGAATCATTTGGTCCGCCCCTGCATGCCAATTGGAAGCCAGCAACCCACGAAATGGGGATTAGGTCTGAGACTGAGAGGAACGAACGAAATAGAAACATGCTTTTGGGGTCAGATTTCCGGCATTTTCATTATTTGAGGTCGAAAGAAAAAAACAATCATGTGTTAGAATTTAAGGGCTAATACGTTAATTATGGGCCACCATGGCGCGGTGGTAAGTGTCGCGGATTATTGGGTTGGAGATCCAGGGTTCGAATCCCATCAGTGACTCGAGGGTTGTACGGACGGCCCAGAAGAAGTTTTTGACAGAGAAACACACACACACGCGCGCTCGCGTGCACACAAACACACACGCACACACGCATGCATGCAAGCACGCACGCACGCGCACGCACACACACACACACACACGTACACACACACACACGTACACACACACACGTACACACACACACACACACACACACGCACGCACGCACGCACGCACGCACGCACACGCACGCACGCACACGCACGCACACACACACACACACACACACACACACACACACACACACACACACACACACACACACACACACACACACACACACACTCACACACGAATAACATTGTTTATTAAACTAACTTTGAAATTCCTCCGTTTGTGCTAATGCCCTATGTTCCTTTACGGCGTTTTAACTGTAATTATAAAGCCTTCTCTTCAATGTGTTAATTTTGTTTTATAAAGACATTCTGAAACGATATTGTATTCAAGTAATTAACTTTTCTTCCACGTAAATATGAAGTTAGAGATGCAAGAGTCCATACTTTTCCTGTTGGGTTCCTTCTTTCTTGGCTGGTTTATTTTTTGGTGTTAATTTTCTTCTACCCGTGTGCTTTGCTTCTTTTTTATATTTGTTTCCCTCTCAGTGTTAAAGGGCACCCTGACGGATGAGTTTTTGTATGAAACACGTCCAGATCTCCAATGAAAACACCCTCTACAGAGATTGCAACACTCACGTTGCTTTGGTTTCCTAGAAATCAAACCGTCAAATCAGCGATTCCTCCTTGGCGGAGGTGCTGGAAGTCAAATTATTTCACCCCAAAGAGAAGGCGTGTGACGTCTCTTTTCTAATGGCCGCCTGCGTTTAGACCAAATCGTTTGCACGAAATGTTCACAATACAAGCCTATTTTCTTTTTTTAAATTTTATACAGATGATGATCTGATCTAAAGGAGTTTCGCTCACGAGAAAGGAAACGGCTCAATTTTTTTTTATTGCACAAGAAAAAAAGAAAACGCTTCAACCACAAT
>CM065687.1:9707617-9720117 GCA_017654935.2 Phymorhynchus buccinoides
ACTCTTGCACACATTAGTGCCATGAAGATCGGACCAGTCTAAGCGTGCTCGACAGCAAAATCAACCTTGTTTCCCCCCCCAACTCTTTCCGCTAAATGTTGTCAGTTATCATGAGATTGCTGTTTACCGCTAATGCAAAGAATTGGAGAGATATCCGCCGTTGGAGTGTGTGTGTGTGTGTGTGTGTGTGTGTGTGTGTGTGTGTGTGTGTGTGTGTGTGTGTGTGCGTGCGTGCGCGTGTGCGTGCGTGTGTGTGTGTGTGTGCGTACGTGCGTGCGCGTGTGCGTGTGCGTGTGCGCGCGTGTGTGAGTGTGTGCGCGCGCTACCAGGCAATTCGTTTTAATCTTTTTGTTTGCTTAGTGTTTGGAATTGCTTTGTGAGTGCAACCGAAAAGGCACACAAAAATACCAATTCTTGAGTGTATAATGTATTGTGTGATTACAGGCTGGTTGTGTATTTGGTATGGTGTGATTGCAGGCTGATTGTGTATTTGGTATTGTGTGATTGCAGGCTGATTGTGTATTTGGTATGGTGTGATTGCAGGCTGATTGTGTATTTGGTATTGTATGATTGCAGGCTGATTGTGTATTTGGTATTGTGTGATTACAGGCTGGTTGTGTATTTGGTATTGTGTGATTGCAGGCTGATTGTGTATTTGGTATTGTGTGATTGCAGACTGATTGTGTATTTGGTATTGTGTGATTGCAGGCTGATTGTGTATTTGGTATTGTGTGATTGCAGACTGATTGTGTATTTGGTATTGTGTGATTGCAGACTGATTGTGTATTTGGTATTGTGTGATTGCAGACTGATTGTGTATTTGGTATTGTATGATTGCAGGCTGATTGTGTATTTGGTATTGTGTGATTGCAGACTGATTGTGTATTTGGTATTGTATGATTGCAGACTGATTGTGTCTTTGGTATTGTGTGATTGCAGACTGATTGTGTATTTGGTATTGTGTGATTGCAGACTGATTGTGTATTTGGTATTGTGTGATTGCAGATTGTGTATTGGGATTGTGTATTTGGTATTGTGTGATTGCAGACTGATTGTGTATTTGGTATTGTGTGATTGCAGGCTGATTGTGTATTTGGTATTGTGTGATTGCAGGCTGATTGTGTATTTGGTATTGTGTGATTGCAGACTGATTGTGTATTTGGTATTGTGTGATTACAGGCTGGTTGTGTATTTGGTATTGTGTGATTGCAGACTGATTGTGTATTTGGTATTGTGTGATTGCAGACTGATTGTGTATTTGGTATTGTGTGATTGCAGACTGATTGTGTATTTGGTATTGTGTGATTGCAGACTGATTGTGTATTTGGTATTGTGTGATTGCAGACTGATTGTGTATTTGGTATTGTGTGATTGCAGACTGATTGTGTATTTGGTATTGTGTGATTGCAGACTGATTGTGTCTTTGGTATTGTTTGATTGCAGACTGATTGTGTATTTGGTATTGTATGATTGCAGACTGATTGTGTATTTGGTATTGTATGATTGCAGACTGATTGTGTATTTGGTATTGTATGATTGCAGACTGATTGTGTCTTTGGTATTGTGTGATTGCAGACTGATTGTGTATTTGGTATTGTATGATTGCAGACTGATTGTGTATTTGGTATTGTATGATTGCAGACTGATTGTGTATTTGGTATTGTATGATTGCAGACTGATTGTGTATTTGGTATTGTATGATTGCAGACTGATTGTGTATTTGGTATTGTATGATTGCAGACTGATTGTGTATTTGGTATTGTGTGATTGCAGACTGATTGTGTATTTGGTATTGTATGATTGCAGACTGATTGTGTATTTGGTATTGTATGATTGCAGACTGATTGTGTATTTGGTATTGTGTGATTGCAGACTGATTGTGTATTTGGTATTGTATGATTGCAGACTGATTGTGTATTTGGTATTGTATGATTGCAGACTGATTGTGTATTTGGTATTGTGTGATTGCAGACTGATTGTGTATTTGGTATTGTATGATTGCAGACTGATTGTGTATTTGGTATTGTATGATTGCAGACTGATTGTGTATTTGGTATTGTATGATTGCAGACTGATTGTGTCTTTGGTATTGTATGATTGCAGACTGATTGTGTATTTGGTATTGTGTGATTGCAGACTGATTGTGTATTTGGTATTGTATGATTGCAGACTGATTGTGTATTTGGTATTGTATGATTGCAGACTGATTGTGTCTTTGGTATTGTATGATTGCAGACTGATTGTGTATTTGGTATTGTATGATTGCAGACTGATTGTGTATTTGGTATTGTGTGATTGCAGACTGATTGTGTATTTGGTATTGTATGATTGCAGACTGATTGTGTATTTGGTATTGTATGATTGCAGACTGATTGTGTCTTTGGTATTGTATGATTGCAGACTGATTGTGTCTTTGGTATTGTATGATTGCAGACTGATTGTGTATTTGGTATTGTATGATTGCAGACTGATTGTGTATTTGGTATTGTGTGATTGCAGACTGATTGTGTCTTTGGTATTGTATGATTGCAGACTGATTGTGTATTTGGTATTGTATGATTGCAGACTGATTGTGTATTTGGTATTGTATGATTGCAGACTGATTGTGTATTTGGTATTGTATGATTGCAGACTGATTGTGTCTTTGGTATTGTATGATTGCAGACTGATTGTGTATTTGGTATTGTGTGATTGCAGACTGATTGTGTCTTTGGTATTGTATGATTGCAGACTGATTGTGTCTTTGGTATTGTATGATTGCAGACTGATTGTGTCTTTGGTATTGTATGATTGCAGACTGATTGTGTATTTGGTATTGTATGATTGCAGACTGATTGTGTCTTTGGTATTGTATGATTGCAGACTGATTGTGTATTTGGTATTGTATGATTGCAGACTGATTGTGTATTTGGTATTGTGTGATTGCAGACTGATTGTGTCTTTGGTATTGTATGATTGCAGACTGATTGTGTATTTGGTATTGTATGATTGCAGACTGATTGTGTATTTGGTATTGTATGATTGCAGACTGATTGTGTCTTTGGTATTGTATGATTGCAGACTGATTGTGTATTTGGTATTGTGTGATTGCAGACTGATTGTGTCTTTGGTATTGTATGATTGCAGACTGATTGTGTCTTTGGTATTGTATGATTGCAGACTGATTGTGTATTTGGTATTGTATGATTGCAGACTGATTGTGTATTTGGTATTGTTTGATTGCAGACTGATTGTGTCTTTGGTATTGTATGATTGCAGACTGATTGTGTATTTGGTATTGTATGATTGCAGACTGATTGTGTATTTGGTATTGTATGATTGCAGACTGATTGTGTCTTTGGTATTGTATGATTGCAGACTGATTGTGTATTTGGTATTGTGTGATTGCAGACTGATTGTGTATTTGGTATTGTATGATTGCAGACTGATTGTGTATTTGGTATTGTATGATTGCAGACTGATTGTGTATTTGGTATTGTATGATTGCAGACTGATTGTGTCTTTGGTATTGTATGATTGCAGACTGATTGTGTATTTGGTATTGTATGATTGCAGACTGATTGTGTATTTGGTATTGTATGATTGCAGACTGATTGTGTATTTGGTATTGTATGATTGCAGACTGATTGTGTCTTTGGTATTGTATGATTGCAGACTGATTGTGTATTTGGTATTGTATGATTGCAGACTGATTGTGTATTTGGTATTGTATGATTGCAGACTGATTGTGTATTTGGTATTGTATGATTGCAGACTGATTGTGTATTTGGTATTGTATGATTGCAGACTGATTGTGTCTTTGGTATTGTATGATTGCAGACTGATTGTGTATTTGGTATTGTATGATTGCAGACTGATTGTGTGCAGACTTTGGTATTGTATGATTGCAGACTGATTGTGTATTTGGTATTGTATGATTGCAGACTGATTGTGTCTTTGGTATTGTATGATTGCAGACTGATTGTGTCTTTGGTATTGTATGATTGCAGACTGATTGTGTATTTGGTATTGTGTGATTGCAGACTGATTGTGTCTTTGGTATTGTATGATTGCAGACTGATTGTGTATTTGGTATTGTATGATTGCAGACTGATTGTGTCTTTGGTATTGTATGATTGCAGACTGATTGTGTCTTTGGTATTGTATGATTGCAGACTGATTGTGTATTTGGTATTGTATGATTGCAGACTGATTGTGTCTTTGGTATTGTATGATTGCAGACTGATTGTGTCTTTGGTATTGTATGATTGCAGACTGATTGTGTATTTGGTATTGTGTGATTGCAGACTGATTGTGTCTTTGGTATTGTATGATTGCAGACTGATTGTGTCTTTGGTATTGTATGATTGCAGACTGATTGTGTCTTTGGTATTGTATGATTGCAGACTGATTGTGTCTTTGGTATTGTATGATTGCAGACTGATTGTGTCTTTGGTATTGTATGATTGCAGACTGATTGTGTCTTTGGTATTGTATGATTGCAGACTGATTGTGTATTTGGTATTGTATGATTGCAGACTGATTGTGTATTTGGTATTGTATGATTGCAGACTGATTGTGTATTTGGTATTGTATGATTGCAGACTGATTGTGTATTTGGTATTGTATGATTGCAGACTGATTGTGTCTTTGGTATTGTATGATTGCAGACTGATTGTGTATTTGGTATTGTATGATTGCAGACTGATTGTGTATTTGGTATTGTATGATTGCAGACTGATTGTGTCTTTGGTATTGTGTGATTGCAGACTGATTGTGTCTTTGGTATTGTGTGATTGCAGACTGATTGTGTCTTTGGTATTGTATGATTGCAGACTGATTGTGTATTTGGTATTGTATGATTGCAGACTGATTGTGTATTTGGTATTGTATGATTGCAGACTGATTGTGTATTTGGTATTGTATGATTGCAGACTGATTGTGTATTTGGTATTGTATGATTGCAGACTGATTGTGTCTTTGGTATTGTATGATTGCAGACTGATTGTGTCTTTGGTATTGTATGATTGCAGACTGATTGTGTATTTGGTATTGTATGATTGCAGACTGATTGTGTATTTGGTATTGTATGATTGCAGACTGATTGTGTATTTGGTATTGTATGATTGCAGACTGATTGTGTCTTTGGTATTGTGTGATTGCAGACTGATTGTGTATTTGGTATTGTATGATTGCAGACTGATTGTGTATTTGGTATTGTATGATTGCAGACTGATTGTGTCTTTGGTATTGTGTGATTGCAGACTGATTGTGTATTTGGTATTGTATGATTGCAGACTGATTGTGTATTTGGTATTGTGTGATTGCAGACTGATTGTGTCTTTGGTATTGTGTGATTGCAGACTGATTGTGTATTTGGTATTGTATGATTGCAGACTGATTGTGTATTTGGTATTGTATGATTGCAGACTGATTGTGTATTTGGTATTGTATGATTGCAGACTGATTGTGTATTTGGTATTGTATGATTGCAGACTGATTGTGTATTTGGTATTGTATGATTGCAGACTGATTGTGTATTTGGTATTGTATGATTGCAGACTGATTGTGTATTTGGTATTGTATGATTGCAGACTGATTGTGTATTTGGTATTGTATGATTGCAGACTGATTGTGTCTTTGGTATTGTGTGATTGCAGACTGATTGTGTATTTGGTATTGTGTGATTGCAGACTGATTGTGTATTTGGTATTGTATGATTGCAGACTGATTGTGTATTTGGTATTGTATGATTGCAGACTGATTGTGTCTTTGGTATTGTATGATTGCAGACTGATTGTGTCTTTGGTATTGTATGATTGCAGACTGATTGTGTCTTTGGTATTGTGTGATTGCAGACTGATTGTGTATTTGGTATTGTATGATTGCAGACTGATTGTGTATTTGGTATTGTATGATTGCAGACTGATTGTGTCTTTGGTATTGTATGATTGCAGACTGATTGTGTATTTGGTATTGTGTGATTGCAGACTGATTGTGTCTTTGGTATTGTGTGATTGCAGACTGATTGTGTCTTTGGTATTGTGTGATTGCAGACTGATTGTGTATTTGGTATTGTATGATTGCAGACTGATTGTGTCTTTGGTATTGTATGATTGCAGACTGATTGTGTCTTTGGTATTGTACTGATTGTGTATTTGGTATTGTGTGATTGCAGACTGATTGTGTATTTGGTATTGTGTGATTGCAGACTGATTGTGTCTTTGGTATTGTGTGATTGCAGACTGATTGTGTATTTGGTATTGTATGATTGCAGACTGATTGTGTCTTTGGTATTGTGTGATTGCAGACTGATTGTGTCTTTGGTATTGTGTGATTGCAGACTGATTGTGTATTTGGTATTGTGTGATTGCAGACTGATTGTGTCTTTGGTATTGTGTGATTGCAGACTGATTGTGTCTTTGGTATTGTGTGATTGCAGACTGATTGTGTCTTTGGTATTGTGTGATTGCAGACTGATTGTGTATTTGGTATTGTGTGATTGCAGACTGATTGTGTCTTTGGTATTGTGTGATTGCAGACTGATTGTGTCTTTGGTATTGTATGATTGCAGACTGATTGTGTCTTTGGTATTGTATGATTGCAGACTGATTGTGTCTTTGGTATTGTGTGATTGCAGACTGATTGTGTCTTTGGTATTGTATGATTGCAGACTGATTGTGTCTTTGGTATTGTATGATTGCAGACTGATTGTGTCTTTGGTATTGTGTGATTGCAGACTGATTGTGTCTTTGGTATTGTATGATTGCAGACTGATTGTGTCTTTGGTATTGTATGATTGCAGACTGATTGTGTCTTTGGTATTGTTTGACAGCTTCCCCGTGGGGATACCGGGGTTTTTCGTATAGTTCCCCCACCTTCTGGAAGTTCTGTGCTTGTAACTTCCTCTTTAACTCTGCCTTTTCCCTTTGCTTTCTGTCATCTACTATCTTTCTGACTTGTTTGGCCCATTCTCCTGCCTTTTTAAAAACAAATCTTCCAAACAATTTTTCTCATGTGAGCTCCTCCGAAATCGGAATGTGTCGGCTGTACGCAGCGGGGAGACCAGTGAAAACTGAAAACCGGACAGATATGTACCTTACCCATTATGGCCATATGGCCTGGGAACGCAGAAGAAGAAGAAGAAGTATGGCAGCGTTGTGTATTGGATATTGTATGACTGCGTTGTGTATTGGACATTGTATGACTGCGTTGTGTATTGGACATTGTATGACTGCGTTGTGTATTGGACATTGTATGACTGCGTTGTGTATTGGTATTGTATATGACTGCGTTGTGTATTGGTATATGACTGCGTTGTGTATTGGATATTGTATGACTGCGTTGTGTATTGGATATTGTATATGACTGCGTTGTGTATTGGATATTGTATGACTGCGTTGTGTATTGGATATTGTATGACTGCGTTGTGTATTGGATATTGTATGACTGCGTTGTGTATTGTGTATTGGACATTGTATGACTGCGTTGTGTATTGGACATTGTATATGACTGCGTTGTGTATTGGATATTGTATGACTGCGTTGTGTATTGGATATTGTATGACTGCGTTGTGTATTGGACATTGTATGACTGCGTTGTGTATTGGACATTGTATATGACTGCGTTGTGTATTGGACATTGTATGACTGCGTTGTGTATTGGATATTGTATATGACTGCGTTGTGTATTGGATATTGTATGACTGCGTTGTGTATTGGATATTGTATGACTGCATTGTGTATTGGATATTGTATGACTGCATTTGTGTATTGGACTGCATTGTATTGGACATTGTATATGACTGCGTTGTGTATTGGACATTGTATATGACTGCGTTGTGTATTGGATATTGTATGACTGCGTTGTGTATTGGATATTGTATGACTGCGTTGTGTATTGGACATTGTATGACTGCATTGTGTATTGGACATTGTATATGACTGCGTTGTGTATTGGATATTGTATGACTGCGTTGTGTATTGGATATTGTATATGACTGCGTTGTGTATTGGATATTGTATGACTGCGTTGTGTATTGGATATTGTATGACTGCATTGTGTATTGGATATTGTATGACTGCATTGTGTATTGGATATTATATAACTGCGTTGTGTATTGGACATTGTATGACTGCATTGTGTATTGGATATTGTATGACTGCATTGTGTATTGGATATTATATAACTGCGTTGTGTATTTGATATTGTGTACTTGATATTGTGTATTTGATATTGTGTATTTGATATTGTGTATTTGATATTGTGTACTTGATATTGTGTATTTGGTATTGTGTACTTGATATTGTGTATTTGACATTGTGTATTTGACATTGTGTATTTGGTATTGTGTATTTGACATTGTGTATTTGATATTGTTTATTTGATACTGTGTACTTGATATTGTGTATTTGATATTGTGTATTTGGCGTGTGTATTTGACATTGTGTATTTGATATGCATTTTGGTGTTATGTGGTTGCAGGCTACGCCATCCACCAGTCGTGCATCACACGGGCAGGGCCGGCTACCGAGCGGTGCTTCCGGCGGTACCTCAACACCAGCGACACCATCCGACTCATGACCAGCGTGGACACCAGGCATATAGCCCAGTTCTGCAGGTAGGTCCGTCTGTCTGTCTGTCTGTCTGTCTGTCTGTTGGCATATGTGTGTCCGAAGTGTTTCCAGCGTTACCTCAATACGGGTGACACAATCAGACATGCACTGTTTTCTGTCAGGCGTCCTTGGAAACTGAGTAGAATCAACATTTTTGTAGAGCGGTCAACAGACGATTTTCGGAAGAAAAACAACAACTAGGGGAGAGCACTTCGTGAAAATTAGAGTCCTTTATTTCCATTAATCGGTCAAATACCATAGCAACAATTCAACAATGGCGTCGAAGCTTGAAACCGAGCGATGTGACGTTACTGTTTTCCTGTGTGTGCTGTGCAGTGTATAAAGAGCGATGTGACGTTACTGTTCGTCCTCTGTGTGATGTTGTGCAGTGTATAAAGAGCGATGTGACGTTACTGTTCTCCTCTGTGTGATGTGCAGTGTATAAAGAGCGATATGACGTTACTGTTTCCCTGTGTGTGTGTGATGTGCAGTGCATAAAGAGCGATGTGACGTTACTGTTCTCCTCTGTGTGATGTTGTGCAGTGTATAAAGAGCGATGTGACGTTACTGTTCTCCTCTGTGTGATGTTCTTGTTGTTGATGTTGTTGTTGTTGTTGTGCAGTGTATAAAGAGCGATGTGACGTTACTGTTTTCCTCTGTGTGATTGTTCAGTTGTTGTTGATGCTGTTCTCCTCTTGTTGATGTTGTGCAGTGTATAAAGAGCGATGTGACGTGTACGTTGTTTTCCTCTGTGTGATGTTGTGCAGTGTATAAAGAGCGATGTGACGTTTCTGTTCTCCTCTGTGTGATGTTGTGCAGTGCATAAAGAGCGATGTGACGTTACTGTTCTCCTCTGTGTGATGTTCTTGTTGTTGATGTTGTTGTTCTTGTTGTGCAGTGCATAAAGAGCGATGTGACGTTACTGTTCTCCTCTGTGTGATGTTGTGCAGTGCATAAAGAGCGATGTGACGTTACTGTTCTCCTCTGTGTGATGTTGTGCAGTGCATAAAGAGCGATGTGACGTTACTGTTCTCCTCTGTGTGATGTTGTGCAGTGCATAAAGAGCGATGTGACGTTACTGTTCTCCTCTGTGTGATGTTGTGCAGTGCATAAAGAGCGATGTGACGTTACTGTTCTCCTCTGTGTGATGTTCTTGATGTGTTGATGCTTGTTGTTGTTGTTGTTGTTGCAGTGTATAAAGAGCGATGTGACGTTACTGTTCTCCTCTGTGTGATGTTCTTGTTGTTGATGCTGTTGTTGTTGTTGTGCAGTGTATAAAGAGCGATGTGACGTTACTGTTCTCCTCTGTGTGATGTTCTTGTTGTTGATGCTGTTGTTGTTGTTGTGCAGTGTATAAAGAGCGATGTGACGTTACTGTTCTCCTCTGTGTTATGTTCTTGTTGTTGATGTTGTTGTTGTTGTTGTGCAGTGTATAAAGAGCGATGTGACGTTACTGTTCTCCTCTGTGTGATGTTCTTGTTGTTGATGTTGTTGTTGTTGTGCAGTGTATAAAGAGCGATGTGACGTTACTGTTCTCCTCTGTGTGATGTTCTTGTTGTTGATGTTGTTGTTGTTGTGCAGTGACATGCGAGGCACCCTGAACTGCATACAGAACAATGTCCGGCGCACGTGTGGCTCAGACGCGGTGGAGCTGGTCACCAAGCTGGTCAAACCCATGGTCAGACAGAGCAGCAAGTGCAACTACAACGTCGTCACTAAAGCGGTGAGTGCTTCTAGGTATTAGGCACTTTATAGTCACAGAGGCGTGTCTGTGAAATTCGGGTTGCTCCCACATGGAGCGCGCGTCGCAGCCAGAGGCGCGCCACCCAATTTGTGTTTTTTTTTGCATGCGATTTTTGTGTGACTGATGAGAAAGGAAAGGGGGGGGGGGGCTACATTTTGACCAAATGACAACTTTTTGGTTGCAACTGGGATTAACGTGTGCTATGTGCATGGGCACACGGGACCTCGGTTTATCGTGTCATCCGAAAAAAGCCCACGTTCAGACCGTGAGGCCTAGTGCAGAGTTAGAGGGAAAATCCCCTGTACCCAGGTTCGAACTCGGGTTTACTTGACACAAGGCGAACGCATTACCTCTGTGCCACTCTACACCTTTGCCACACTACACCAAATTGATAACCAAAAACAAACCTCCCCAGAATGCTGTAAGCTTGTATCTCAATGCCTTAGGGGCGGGGGGACACATCTGACGCGGAAATCCCATGCGCAATCCGTAAATAAGTAAAAGAAAGAAGGGAAAAAAATCAGCGCGTGTCCGTATTTGCCCTAACCCTTATCCCCCCCCCCCCCCCCCCCCCCCTTCTTTCTTTTACTTACTTATGATGTTTCCGTGCGTACATTCCGCGTGAGAAGCGTTCCTGCCCTTAGAGTCCAAAGCGGACTATCATCATAAAATGGTTCATTGACTTATGGAACATATTGCGAAAAATAATAACTTGCATAAAAAAAAAAGACTGCAAAAATGAACATGTTTTTGTTTTTGGTATTTTTGTTTTTTTTAAATAGTTTATTTTTTAATGCGAGTTATTGTTTTTCGCAGTAAGTTCCAAAATAAGTCAATGGACTATCTAATGATGGTCCGTTTTTGACTCTACGGCTTCGAATTATATAGTAACTTGGAAACATTCAGACTGGGCTGACGCAGAATGCTGTCATCAAAACGATGCGTACAAGACATGCGAAACAGAGGTGACGTGATTGTTCTGAATGAAGCCTGTACTCCGAAGACAAAAAAGGCACGCGAGTAATATAATAATATTATAAGCATAATTATGTTAATACAAAAATAATAAAGCAGACTATTGTTGGATACTGCTGGATGGATGGCACAGGTTGGACTGGTGCTTTGATTTAGCAGTTAGCCTGAACCTTCCTGAAAACAACACGATGAATTAGAGGGCCGGACCAAGAGGGGGTTTCCGCCGGGGTTCCAGGGAGCTGCATAGGTTGCGGGTGATGTGGCAGTTCCCTCTTGAGGGCCGAGGGGTCGAAACCCCAGGAAAAATTGGCAATTTGGTTATTATTTAGGCCAAAATTCGAGTAATTTTCTTACTTTTCACCTTGTATAAGGTACATATTTGGGGCATAGGGGGGTGGGGGTGGGGGGTCCGGAAAACCCCCCCCCCTCCCGTAGATCCGGCCTTGAATTAAAGAAATTGTTCCTAATCCTGTGTACGTCCTTTCCCATGTGTTTCAGCCCGTGTCCAGACAGGGTCAACCCTCGCCTTCACACGACGGAAGTTGGCACGACCCTGGTTCCGGTTCCGGTTCCGCTCACCTCCCGGGTCTGTCCTCTGCCTTGCTGGCCGTGGGTGTGGTGGGCGTGGCCGAGGCACTCTTCTCCTTCCTCTTCTTCTTCTTCTTCCACCTGCCTTCCTGACTTGACCTACTACACGCCTTCCCTCAACCGACGACGACACACGACCCAGCAGCTCAGCACACACACACACACACACACCACCCCCTTCTCTATCTCCGGATGAATTGTGATAAACCTTGCAGCTCTTTCCTTGACCTTCCATAACAAACAAAGTCTGATATTCCCTCCCCCCCCACCCATCCCCGTCCACACTTTGCCTATTCCATTACCCCCCCCCCCTCCCACCACCAAGCCTCTCCCCACCCCCATCTCCCCATGATCATCCCCTCCTCCCTCAACTAGTCCCCCACCCCCACCACCCCCACCTTTCTACGCCCCACCCCCACCCCACCTCCCCACCCCACCTCCCCAAATCCTGACCGTTGAACCAGGCGTTTCAGCAAAAGAATCAAAAACACAGTCCAACTCTTTGGACTTGCCATACACACTGGAACGAGTTTACGTGTTCTGTGGGATTAACAACAAAACACTAAAAACAACTCGAAGCTGACTTCTGATCTTTTTGA
>CM065687.1:9725117-9732617 GCA_017654935.2 Phymorhynchus buccinoides
TCTCCGGCTTGGACCGAAATGTAAATGTGCCCCCAGCTCAAATTGTGACCCCCCTGGAGCGATATGAATGTCTGATTCCGAGTAAATGATTGCGCCAGTGTGATTGATGCAAAGCGGACACGTGAGGTGCGGTGGAGATGTTGACGTTTTATTTGTTGCGCTTTCAACGGCACAAAGCGCTATTTGTTGTTGGTCGCTCGCCTATGTTTTTGGTCTCTTGTGCTAGTATTTGCCTCTTCAATCGGAACTATTGGGAAATAAAGGGGGGGGGGGGGGGGGGGGGGGGGGGGGGGGGGGGGGTAATTTCATGGTGTGTGGAATGGTCAACTTAGGACGCTAATTTTACCGCCAGGTGGTACTCAAACCAGTAGGGGCTAAGCGCGTGATATTCTTAGTTGGGGGGGTAGAGAGAGAGAGAGAGAGAGAGAGAGAGAGAGAGAGAGAGAGAGAGAGAGAGAGAGAGAGAGAGAGAGGGAGATGAGTCCCTCCCTCTCTCTCTCTCTCTACCCCCAGCTAAGAACATCACGCACTAAGCCCCTACTGGCTTGAGTACCACCTGGCGGTGAAATTAGCGTCCTAAGCTGCTCATTCAATCGGTCAAACAGGGGAAGTCACTCTACCATCAGGTAAATCCCCAGCTCTCGCCTCGAGGGTTTGAGTAGACAAATAGCACTTAGAACACCGCGCGTCATTCTGAAATTGATGTCATTTATATTTTTACGTCGCATTTTGCAAGTGTTATCAGTTTATGGGTACTGGCCACCCCTCATTTTTCTATTACAAAAATGTTTGCAAGTCGCCTACTCGGTTTCAAGCTTCGACGCCATGCCGCCATGGTTGCTATGGTTTTGAGCGAGTAAGTCGAGGCAATCAACTCTAATTTTCCCGAAAATCGTCTATTCCATGGGCACAGTTCAGAGGGATTTCACTCACATCAGTTGTCTTGGACCATATTTCACCGGTAACAGAGCTTTTTCTCATTAGCCCCATTTGCCCTTTAAGAGGTTTTTTTTAAAAAAAGAAATGCAGGGGAAAGGGCAATTTCTTGTCAATGTGGTCATAATTCTGATTGAAAGAAGAACCCGAAACTTCCCGTGAAATCGCCATCTTTCTTAATCGAATCTGGTTGAAACGCATTGGTTTTCTCAGGATTCAAACTTGCCATGTGGTCTCGCAGGATGTAATGGTGTTTTGTTTGTTTTTGTTTGTGGCTGAAGCCACAAACCTATAACTCACTTTGTCGGTCGGTCTGTCGGTCTGTCGTTCCAAAATTGTCGCACGTTTTGACAAAATTGTCGCACTTCAAATCGAGGCTACACTTCTGGCCGCTCTTTAAACTGATGTATTTTAAAAGCGTACAAAATAATAAACATACGTAATACAGACACTACAACAGACACGACGAGTATGCGGTGCTTCTTTTGATGAGCATAAGTAGGATACATAGTTTTAAATGTTTTCCAAAAGATATAAAGAGTTACGAAATGGTGCAGAGATAACATTCTGGTTTACAGATTAAAATTATTGAAAATCCAGGGGAGGTGACTCATGATTGGAGTGGTAAAAATAGACCGCGTGCCACAAACTATTGCGATTTCGCGCTTGTTTATTTCACAGTTTTATTTTGTTAGCATTGGGAAAATACAAGATCAGTAAGCGCATGCGTAGGATTCTTATTTAACTTGAGATGCTTACCGAGACTGATCACTCACTGAAGGTGCGTCCTAAAATACTGAAGAATCACATAAAGCGCCAATCGAAGCAAAGACACTGAAAAGAAAAGACTAACATCCGGTCCCTTTTCCCTATATGAGTAGTGAGGACAGAAACACTGGTTATGTCCCTTTTAAACGTGACACATTTAGGTTACATAGCTCTTTTTTCAAACCTGGGAGAGTTATCTTTTCATGAGTCAGTTATACTTTGGATAGCCGCCATTGTGAATGGTGTAACTACCCCACTAACGATAACTCTATCAGCCCGGCTCGCCGTAGCTCTTAAGTAGTCCATCTTACCCTTTTAGAGTCTTTGATCGAAGTAAACAACTTGAGAAAAAACAGTTGTTTGACACTGGTTATTAGTGAAACTCCGATTAACGTCCTCCGGCCTGGAACAGGCACATGTGGGATACTAATAGATATAAAGATGGTGGGACGACGATCCTGGAGGTACTGCAATACCAGGAAAGTCCCATGAATGTAAACGATAAAGGTGTAATTTGCGCATAATGTAAACTATTACATTACCATTTCATTTTTGTTCAGTCTAATTGTGTGAACAGACTTTATAAATAAAATCAATCAAATCAAATCAAATCATAAACCATGACACTGATTATATAACATCTTCATAATTAACTACATCTTTTCATTGACACCTTATTTTTTACCTTTGCCAAAATGGGGAGGGGGGGGTTGATATACTAGTAAATGCTAAAATTAAAATAAAGTAACGGACCCATGCAACCCAACCCATCGCATGCTACCCCAAAAGAGGGGGTCTTTTGTATAAATAGTTCCCCCACCTGGAAGTTCTGTGCTTGTAACTTCCTCTAATCTGTCACTCTCTTTGACTCAGCCTTTTCCCTTTGCTCACTGTCATCTACTATATTTCTGCCTTAACGGCCCATTCTCCTTTTTGTTCTGTTTTAAAAATTAAATTTTTTTTTAAACGCTTTCAAAAAGATTTCACTCCTCCAGCCGAAGTCGGACTTGCTGGGCCTAACTATTTCTTAGTTAGGCGCATAACGGCAGCATGACTCATCTGCGCTCATAATTGACAGGAAACTCTCTGAGTGGAAGAAGAAGAAGAATATGGCTAGTGGTGTGCTTCTCCATCTGGAGTTCTGTGAGTCATGCCGCCTCTGTCATGTCATTTTACGGCGTGGGTCAGTCCACAGAACGGGGCAGTGGGCACCGACCCAGGGTGATTCACTCCCTTCCAATCATGTTCCGCAAAGTGCAGACAAAATAATGGAGAGTAAAATGGAAGAACCTGTGGCTTTCTTGTCCTTTCAATCTTTTTTTCTTCTTCACTCTTTCTGTCCATCGTTTATGTCTCCGTTTTCTGCCCTTGTCTTTTTCTAGTCTTTTCATTGCTCTTCCTTTTACGAATTTCTTGTCTCTCTCTCTCCCTCTCTCTCTCTGTTTCTCCCTCTCTCTCTGTCTGTGTGTTTCTCTCTCTCTCTCTCTCTCTCTCTCTCTCTCTCTCTCTCTCTCTCTCTCTCTCTCTTCCCCCCCTCTCTCTCTCCCTCCCCCTCTCTCTCCCCCTCTCTCTCTCACCCCCCCCCTCTCTCTCTCTCTCTCTCTCTCTCTCTCTCTCTCTCTCTCTCCCCCTCTCCTCTCCCCTCTCTCTCCCTCCCCCTCTCTCCCCTCCTCTCTCTCCCCTCTCTCTCTCTCTCTCTCTCTCTCTCTCTCTCTCTCTCTCTCTCTCTCTCTCTCTCTCTCTCTCTCTCTCTCTCTCTCTCTCTCTCCCCCCCCTCTCTCTCTCACTCTCTCTCTGCATATGCGCGTTTGTTTGTTTTCAACGAAAGCGGAATTAATGTCGACGTAGAGATGCTGTTTTACTGTGAAAAATAAATATTGTTTCCTGACAGCAGGGGACAAAATGGGCCCAGCAGATTATGACCCAGAACAAAACAAACACTACACGAAATAATAAACCAACATAAATGGAAACGAGTTTTCAGAATCCAACAAGCAACAAAAACAAAAAAACGATTGAGAGAGAGAGAGAGAGAGAGGAAAACTGTCGTGGCTAGTATCATTTCTATTGAGGCAGACTCTGTGAGATAAGGGTGCCCAATTCGGGGGTTAAGTGTCTGAAGAAAAAAAATATATATCGAAATGTATCGAAGGGATAAATAACGTGATATAAAAGAACGCAACAACAGCGGCGCAACTTGTTGGTTTTTTCCTCTTCCTATAAACATTGATCAGAAAATTATGTTGTTCATTTTTTTGGGCTCCAAAGTGAATTAGATATTTTTTGGCGAAGTGTGAGTTTGATATAAAGTGTCATGAATCTGTTACCAACGTGTGGAACGGGGTATGCATTCTTCTGAGTGTGTGTGTGTGTGTGTGTGTGCGTGCGTGCGCGTGCGCGCGTGTGAGTGTGAGTGTGTTTCCACGCGAGGATGTAACATAAATAACAAGCAGTAATGTCACTTCTTGAATAAATGGGCACTTTTAAGTGGAAACCTTTTTCCAAGATGCAGCAATAAAATAGGGAATAAACCTCGTGGGTTTGTTTCTGTAAAAACA
Organism: Phymorhynchus buccinoides; assembly: GCA_017654935.2. Classification (NCBI taxonomy): domain Eukaryota; kingdom Metazoa; phylum Mollusca; class Gastropoda; order Neogastropoda; family Raphitomidae; genus Phymorhynchus; species Phymorhynchus buccinoides. The sequence goes on from CM065687.1 coordinate 9,729,380, forward strand.
TTATTTCAGCTGCAAAAAGACAGACCCTTACACTTCAAACTACAGTTTGTTTCTAGTTTATTAGCTTTCGTCAAAATATAGTCAAAATGTAGTCAACATGTATAATGTTTTGCGTCACATGCATTTATAACACTTTAAAAAAAATATAAAACACAAAACTTATATGTTGTGGGATTTGGCTATTAGCATCTGTATCTATACTTGCTAGAGTTTAATTTCCATTTTTAGTGACATACATATTCATAGTGAATTGTTTGCTTTCAGATATAGGGTACAATGATGGAGATACCATGTCGTGAATTGTACTGTTTATTTTTATTTCTTTATTTTTTTTCTTCAGGTTTTTGGACGTTGCTTAGAAGCATTGATATGTGTTTTGTTATACGTGGTCGAATTCGGGGGGGGGGGGGGGGGGGTGATGAAGCAGACAACATATTCTCAAGACACCTTCTGTGATCATTCTATCTGACACTGGTCTCAGAAAATATCAAGAAGATGAACTTCCCATCTAAAAGTGTTTAAAGACCCACCACGTCACGTGTCAAAATCATGGTTTTCTCGCGTTTTCCCTCTTATAGCTCGCAGGAAGTCTTAAAGACCCACCAGGTCACGTGTCAAAATCACGGGTTTCACGTGTTTTCCCTCTTATAGCTGTTAGGAAATGTTGTTTTGACCAGGTTTGACTCCCATACAAATGTCCCCAAATTAAAAACGAAGCATCATGTTAAAGAGCAGCCTCCAATTTTAAGTTGGGGACATTTGTATGTGGGTCACAGCTACCTAGAATAACACAAGGGACTTAATCGTGGTACACCAGTGTGTCTTTAAGAAATCTTCCAAGCATAAGAGGGAATGTGACACGTGACGTGGGGGGTCTTTGAGGTGCGTAGAAGGAAGTAAAATCAAACAACACACTCGTCAAGACTTTAAGAAGAAATATTTGTGGCGGTACGTACCATAGCCGATGAAGTTTAGCCGAGGCGTGGTTACCGCTACACATATCTGTATTATTTAAAAACATCGGGACTTTACTGGTGTGGCACTGCCTCTGGGCATTGCCTCCAGTATTGTTCCCACCATCTTGGTATCTACAAATGTCCCGTATGTGTCTATGACCGAGAGGACGTAAAACACCATTTTTTATTCATTCGTCAAGACTTAGTTGGACTTCTTACGAAAGCTGGGTTGATTCATAAAGTCATCCCTTTACTCTGAATATCTATAGATGTTGCACACAAACCCATTCAGACTTATTGAAAGTGAATGGAACGACTCTTTAATACGAGCATCAAGGACAACTTGACACTGTTCAGAAAAGGTCAAGCAGGAATGGTTTGCTTCCAGTTTCATTTTAAAATTAAACTTTTGTACAGCGTTGTTCAAACTACGTGTTACCGTTCTGTTATAAGATAACGCGAGTGTTTGCTTTGCTTTTGTGATTCTGATTACTGTTTTGAAAATTAAGAGCCTTCTCCTTTGCATTATTTATTATTGTATGATAAGTGATGGATTTTTGCTTGCTTAATTGTACTTTTTTATAATAATTAATTTATAATTGCTTATGCCTTTTGAATATGTGCTACTCCATACTTCCTGGTACCCCCCCCCCCCCCCCTCTCTCTCTCTCTCTCTCTCTCTCTCTCTCTCTCTCTCTCTCTCTCTCTCTCTCTCTCTCTCTCTCTCTCTCTCTCTCTCTCTCTCTCAACCCCTTCACATATCGCATTTGTCTGCCATCCTTTGAGTGAAGATCAATTTGTGTTTTTTGTATATTCATTGTATTATGAATTTTTGAGGTGACGAAAACTGCTTTTTATTCATGACATTAAGTAAGCTTGACTGGTGATTGTTTTCTATAATTGTGGACGTAACGTCCATAATTTTTGTTATGATAATAAATTACAAGTTAAGTATTGTTTGGGGCTTTAATGTTTTGCTAATCTCGTTAAGGAGCCTTATTTATTTTTCCTACTAATTTCTTCATATGAACTGATCTTGTGGGATCAATAACCTTAAAGGGAAAACAACCGATCCCAGGATCGGGTCTTGCTCGTCAGAAAAGCTCTGCCTCTCGGTGGCTCGCACAACAGGGAGCAAAGAAGGGCGAACCGTCTCTCTCGCCAGCTGTGATTCAAATGTGGCGCGCGCGTGTGAAATTCTGCTGAACGTCCTCGACCTCCGGTCTGGAACAGACACATATGGGACATTAGTAGATATAGAGATGGTGGGGCGATCCTGGAGGCAATGCCCGGAGGCAGTGCAACACCATTAAAGCCCCCAATTTTTAACAATGCAGATATTAAACGACAGAGCTGTGCGGCGCGCGCGAATGAATGAAAAATGGTGTTTCACGTCTGAGAGTGTTTCACGTCTGAGAGTGTTTCACGTCCTCTCGGTCTGGAACAGATACACATGGGACATTTGTAAATACAAATATGGTGGGAACGATACTGGAGGCAATGCCCGGAGGCGCGCGCCTAGTGCCTCCCCTCTTTCATAGTCCTGTCGCGGGTTTTAAGAACTTTATTCAGGGTTATTTTGTTTCCTTTTTTAATTTAATTAATTTAGACTGACAAAGTCTATCTCAGAATTTTTACTCTTAAAGAAGAGTTTGTCCATTGATAGTTATAGTTAATATGATTACCTTGTATAATTTACACTCACTTAATACATATAGACTCGTGTATATCAAATGTGCAGTATTTAATGTTTACAGTATCGCTAACTTTACATAATTTGCCCTGTCAATATAATATCAGTCATGACAATGGCTACCATGACTTCTTATTCCTTCGATCAAGATGGTACGAATTTGTCATGCTTTAATTCAAATAAAGTGTCCATTTTTAACTTGGAGAGTTTTATCAACGTGTGTTGTCTTTTGTCGGCCTAGTTTTCAGTGTGTGTGCATTTTTTTAAATGTTTGTTTCATTTCCTATTCCTGAGTGTATGTGAAATAACACGAACATGCTTACAATGTTTTCTTTTTTTAATTTTCTTTGTGGCCTCGGATTTAAATCTAATAGAACTGTGACCAAATTGTAGGCCTATGCTTGTGTGTATAATTGTGTGCGAGTGCGTGTGCGCGCGCGTGCGTGTGTGTGTGTGTGTGTGTGTGTGTGTGTGTGTCTGCGCGCGTGTGCGTGTGTATATGAGTGTCTGTGTGTGTGTTACTTGTGTTTCATAATCTGTTAACAATTTTTTGGAGGGAAATGGTTTCTGTGGGGCAAAACAATTGCAT
>CM065687.1:9737617-9742617 GCA_017654935.2 Phymorhynchus buccinoides
TTGTCAGACTAAAACGTAACTGTTTACTTCCTCCGTTTCCTGTCTCTCTGTCTCTCTCTCTCTCTCTCTGTCTCTGTCTGTCTGTCTGTCTGTCTGTCTCTCTCTCTCTCTCTCTCTCTCTCTCTCTCTCTCTCTCTCTCTCTCTCTCTCTCTCTCTCTCTCTCTCTTTCTCTCTTTCTGTTCTGTCTCATTCGAGTCTTTCCGCCGTTCTTTCTTTGCGATACTTTGAAAACATTATCTGGGTTTTTTAGCTGTCTGTCTAACTGTCAGTCTCTGTCTGTCTGCCTATTTATGTCTGTCTGTCTCTCTGTCTTTCTCTGTGTCTCTCTCTGTGTCTCTCTCTCTATATTTATATATCTCTCAGTCTGTATGCCTGCCTGTCTGTCTGTCTGTCTGTCTGTTTATCTGTCTTTATGCCCGCATATGAATGTGCGTGCGTGCGTGCGTGCGTGCGTGCGTGCGTGCATGCGTGCGTGCGTGCGTGCGTGCGCGCGCGCGCGCGCACGTGTATGTATGTGTATGTGCGTTCGTGCTTGTATGTATGTATGCGTGTGTGTGTGTGTGTGTGTGTGTGTGTGTGTGTGTGTGTGTGTGTGTGTGTGCGTGCGCGTGCGCGTGTGTGCGCGCGCGCGTGCGCGTGTGTGTGTGTGTGTGTGTGTGTGTGTGTGTGTGTGTGTGTGTGTGTGTGTGTGTGCGTGCGTGTGTGTGTGTGTGTGTGCGTCTCTGTCTCCTTTATTTCAGTGTGATGTTGCTGTATGCGCGTGCTTTCAGTCTTTTAGGCTCGATTGTTTATTTATTTGTTTCATTCCACCTGCATGTGTGTGTGCACAACAGGTGTTTTATTCCGCTTAAAGCATGTTCTTATATACACAACATCCAAAAGGATGGGCTGACCTTTGGGGACCTTCCTCAACGCCAGCTGCGTCCTCAAATCCCTTTGGCCGAGAGAGTGGGGATGCACCATGGGCAAGGCATCTCTCTCACTATAAACAAATTATCGCCCAGCCCGCCCGAATAATATCTGCCCCCCTCTGCTATCTGGCAGTCATTGTCGGAAACGACAGACTAACATACAAAATATACACGAGAATTTGTTTTTCTTTACAGATAGCTGCCTTAAGGGTCAGCCACACGTCCACTAAAATCGAACGACTGTGCGATACGATTCGATCACGTGGTCTCCAAGAACAAAATGTGATTCGCGCTTCGTGGTGACGTGATCGAATCGTATCGTACAGTCGTACGCTTTTAGTGGACGTGTGGCTGACCCTTTATTTGCGCAGCTATTCCAACATGCACATGCTGACCTGCCGCTCAGCACAGACTGACAGTGACTCCCTCAGATTGTCAATGAGACTAATGATCAATTGTGTGCGCGCTCATTTAGTTGAACGCGCAACCCTCCCCGTGGGGATACCGGGGGGTCTTTCGTAAAAAATAGTTCCCCCACCTTCTGGAAGTTCTGTGCTTGTAGCTTCCTCTAATCTGCCAGTCTCTTTGACTCTTGCCTTTTTTCCTTTGCTTTCTGTCATCTACTATTTTGTTTAACAAGCGTTTTATTTACACACGTTTGCAGCAACAATATATATAATATATATAGACAAGAGTACAACAAGCCGAGGTTTATAAAAGTACTCCACACATATAGACAGTACTAGCAACAGGCTGCATCACACTTTACAATGAATGGAAGTCAGTCACACTTTGTAAGATAAACTAAATAATGATCGATACAACTGACTTTCGGGAATACGTAAACAATATAATCAAACATGAATATGAAGGTCATGAAAAATTATTGTAAGAACTAATAATTCATACAAAATAAAAACCTGAAGAAAAGGGAATAAATTAGCTAAGCAAAGTGGGGCAACTCAATGTATCACTGTAACGAAATATCTATTTAAGCAGGAGCATGGTTTCTATATCACCAGGGACAAAAATAAGGATAAACGCATAATATTAATCTTGTGCAAAACGCTTGGAAACACAAATGAATTTTCCAACTACATGGAAGATTTCTCTATTTTCAATGACATTTGTATCCCTTCCACCGAACAACAAAATGTCAACATTGTTTCTAACATCAACACGTAGCAGACCCAATGTCTGAACACGCGCGTTATGGAACAAAGGGCAGGTCAACAAAAAACGACGAGCATATACTATCTTTCTGACTTATTGGCCCCATTCTCCTGCCTTTTATAAAAGCAAATCTTCCAAATAATTGTTCTCCTTTGAGATGCTCCGAAATCGGAATGTGTCGTCTGTACGCAGCGGGGAGACCAGTGAAAACTGAAAATCGAACACATATGTACCTTACCCATTATGGCCATATGGCCTGGGAAGGAGAAGAAGAAGAAGAAGAAGAAGAACGCACAACAGTAATGGTCCGTGCATTCAACCTAATCACGGGCACGGAGTAAGCGAAGAAGCTTCAGACTCAGTTAAAAACGTGATGCTGACAAAGATGAGCGTTTGTCACTTTGGGGGTAGGGGGTAGGGGGAGGGGTCTACGTTTGTGAATTCCTCTCAGCATGGTGACTGAGTTGTTTTTTTATCACCTCATTTCTATTTCTCATTCCGAGAACTGCTGATATGTTATCACAGACTTGTCTTATTTCTAACAATTCCCACAGAGAGGACTTGAGAGGTTCCAAAACGGACAGCTACGAGAACGAAGAAAACGCACACCTTTGAGAAAGAGTTGTGTCGTTTGCAGTCAACGAGTGGTTCACGGAAGAAAAACCAACGTCTTTATCAGTAAAGGTAATAACTCTGAGTTCTACTGTCAAAAAAGGGCCCGACGACTATGACTTTAATTAATTTAACCCTTTCAACGCTCAGATAGCCATTCCTCAGCCAACATTTACCATTAAACTTACCCGGGTAGAGAATGTTTTATTTTTCTTCTGCAACATTGGGGATTCCTTTCTAACATGCATAAAATAGGGCCTGTCCTTACCTCCCAACATTAAGAACGTAATGTCACTGGATACCAGACCCTCATTTGATGCCTTTTAGTGACATGGGTCTTAAATCATTGTGGTGCCAAGAGGCGACAGTGGCGATGAAAGGGTTTGAAAACAGAACGACGTTGTGGTCGTGAGGAAGCTGAAACAAAGATCAGCTTCAGTTCTACACAGTGGGCTAGAGGTACGGACGGGATTCTTCGCAACACTCAGACCATGTTCAGGGATAGTCAACTCTTCCTAGTCGAAACAAGCTGAAACAGACTGTTTCGTCACTGACCCTAAACTAAATTTGATGAACACATTCACAGTGCTGTAAGTAAAGCTAATCAGAAAATTGGTATCATTAAACGAACGTTTTCTTTCTTGGACAAGGACACTTTTTTATGCTTGTACAAAGGTTTAGTAAGACCTCATTTAGAATATGGAAATTGCATTTGGTATCCAGGTTTAAAGAGACAGTCAGCTTTGATAGAAAAAGTACAGAGACGAGCAACTAAGTTAGTACAAGGTCTTCAAAATGTTTCTTATTCAGACAGGTTGAAAGAACTAAATTTACCTACATTAAAGGCAAGGAGAATTAGGGGTGACCTAATTCAAACTTATAAAATATTTAATAGTGTAGATGACCTAAATGTACATGACTTATTCACAATATCAGATTTTGACAAAACAAGGAACAGTACCGACAAAATATTTATTCAACATTGCAGGACTAATAATAGAAAATGTTATTTTACTAACAGAGTTGCACCTGTGTGGAATAAATTACCACCTAACATGAAAAGAGCACAGAATACTAACATTTTTAAAAACCTTATCGACGAATGGAATGACTATAAGGCAGTTATGTATGATTACGATGAATAATATTAATAAAAACTGAGTGTGCGACAGACCGAGACAAATAATTAAACAAAATGAAAGATGGGACAGGAAAGCCTTACGGCTATGTTTTGAGTCCCAAAATCCTAATCCTAATCCTAATCCTAAACGTACCACACAAACCAATACACAACAAGTGCAGAGTGACGTTATTGTATTGACGAAACAAAACAGAACGTGTAATATTTCAACCAAAATGTCTGTTTTAAACGACATAATTATGACAACACAGCAATACTTCCCCTCTTCACAGTCGAGCAGTCTCCAAATCCTAGTCGAAATGTTCGACAACTAATGCATTTTCTTATTCCGTATATTTAACGCATCTTGGTCAGGACTAGGGTTACGGATAGGGTTAGGAACATATCAGAGTTAATGTTAGTAGTTTTGTGAAGACATTTGCGCACAATGTATGCGTCCCGTGATTGGAGCGCCGTACCCGTAGCCTGGAGAATAATGTGAGATACGAGCCCGTACCCCGGGAGCCTCTGCCTCAGTTCTACGTCTCTTGGGGATCTTTCTTACACAATTTTTGTTTTGTTTTTGTTGTTCAATATCGGCAAAATCTTCAACCTGATGAAGGTGGCCGGTTGACGAGAAGAAGAAGAAGAAGAAGAAGAAGAAGAAGAAGAAGAAGAAGAAGAAGAAGAAGAAGAAAAGCGCATTCTATTGCACGTGGACACGATGGTGGAGAGAAAAAAGAACTGACAAGGAACATTACAAAAAGTATGTGAATGTTACGGGAGACCAGATCAAGTTCTACCTCTCCGTTTCTTGGTGAGAACTGGCTGCTGAAAACGTGCCAGATGACCAAAGGTTGGTGTAGTGAGGCCCATCCTGCCGTAACGTTCATCTAACTGACCTTCCAAGCTACAGCCCGACCGTGACTACAGGTCAGAGTTAATCCAGCTTCTGTCTGTCTGTCTGTAAGTTGTGTGTGTGTGTGTGTGTGTGTGTGTGTGTGTGTGTGTGTGTGTGTGTGTGTGTGTGTGTGTGTGTGTGTGTGTGTGTGTCTCTCTTCTCTCTCTCTCTCTCTCTCTCTCTCTCTCTCTCTCTCTCTCTCTCTCTCTCTCTCTCTCTCTCTCTCTCTCCTCTCTCTCTCTATCTCTCTCTCTCATTCCACATTATTAGCATAGGACAAGA
>CM065687.1:9752617-9757617 GCA_017654935.2 Phymorhynchus buccinoides
GAAAGGGTTAATAAGTCTGCCTGTCTGTCGTTTCCGACAATGACTGCCAGATAGCACAGGGGGGCAGGTACTATTCTGGCGGGCTGGGCGAGAATTTATAGTTTACAGTCGAGATGTCTTGCCCAGGGTACATCCCCACTCTCTCGGCCAAAGGGATTTGAGGACGAGAGTTGGCGTTGGGGAAGGTCCCCAAAGGCCAAGCAATCCCTTTGGCTGCAGCACCAGAGCCGGTGGTGCAAGGGGCCCCTTCGTTCGAGAGTCATAGTCTTCCACTAAAAGACTAAGCTGTAGCATGATATTCCAATACTGTACAATATCATGTATAGTACAGCTCTCATTCACTATTGGCCCTTTCTACAGGCTACAGTCAACCAGTGATAAAAGCCATTTGAGTAAAGGGCCAGTGTTTTCAAATATATGCCTTTTTCACCGAAAACTCAGAAACATAATGAAATGGTGTTGTTTTTATTCAACGCACATCAGATAAATCTGGTTGATATATTGTTTAGCATTGTCTACTCTCTGTCACATTATAATAATAACGCTTTTGTTAGACCAGTGCGTCAATATTGATTTGAATGGTATATGTGAATATGACTAGGCGCGTTTTTTCTATAATGTTTAGTGTATTCTTTTCATATCTCAAATGGAGCTTTGCTGTTGCTGTATGATGTACTGTTTTCAGACAAACACGAACGCTAGAAGCATCTCACAATAACACGCAATGATATACACCGAATCTCTCTCTCGCTCGCTCTCTCTCTCTCTCTCTCTCTCTCTCTCTCTCTCTCTCTCTCTCTCTCTCTCTCTCTCTCTCTCTCTCTCTCTCTCTCTCTCTCTCTCTCTCTCTCTCTCTCTCTCTCTCTCTCTCTCTCTCTCTCTCTCTGTCTCTCTCTCTCTCTCTCTCTCTCTCTCTCTCTCTCTCTCTCTCTCTCTCTCGCTCGCTCGCTCTCTCTCTCTCTCTCTCTCTCTCTCTCTCTCTCTCTCTCTCTCTCTCTCTCTCTCTCTCTCTCTCTCTCTCTCTCTCTCTCCTCTCTGTCTCTCTCTCTCTCTCTCTCTCTCTCTCTCTCTCTCTCTCTCTCTCTCTCTCTCTCTCTGTCTATGTCTCTGTCTCTCTCTCTCTCTCTCTCTCTCTCTCTCTCTCTCTCCTCTTTCTCTCTCTCCCTCCCTCTCTCTCTCTCTCTCTCTCTCTTTCTCTCTCTCTCTCTCTCTATCTCTCTCTCTCTCTCTCTCTCTCTCTCTCTCTCTCTCTCTCTCTCTCTCTCTCTCTCTCTCTCTCTCTCTCTCTCTCTCTCTCTCTCTCTCTCCCTTTCTCTTCCAGAGATTTGTTTTGATTTGTTGTTTCTTTTATTTTTATTTCACCTTTTCAAATATTATTCTCTGTATTAGCTTAGTTGTTTGTTGTTTTTTGCCGAAACAGTATTGTGCACCCACCATGTCACAAGAACCCTGCGTTAATTACATTATAAAAAAAAAGGTTCGTTGTTCATTGTTCATTGCGCGCGCGCGCGCGCGCGAACGCACGCACACACAGCCCTTTTCTGATATAGACTTGCTTCACATCGTCAATTAACCCTTTCACCGCCAATGTCGCATTTTTGCACCACAATGGTTTAACACCCATGTCATTAAAACTCTTGAAATGAGGGTCTGTTATTCAATGATATTGTGTCCCTAAATTTGGGCAGTAAGGATTGACCCTATTCTAAATGTGTCACAGAGAAATCCCACAATATTGCAGACAAAATCTTTTTTGTAGCCAAGTAAGTTTAATTGACATTTTTGGCTCAAAGATGGCTGGCGGTGAAAGGGTTGAATTAGATGTATCACTTAGCCAGCATAGTAAGCACATTTCAGGTACAAAACAACCCACGTTTTTTGTTCTACTTTAAGCTTCCTTCGCTTTCGAGAAATAAACAAGTGAAATCTTCTCCACAGTTAGATGACCTAAATCATTTGATAAAAAAAAAACTGCTTTCAACTTTTCCCCCTCGACGTCTATGTATTTGAATTTCCCTTATGTTCAGCATTTTTGTGTCCATTTACTCTACGTCCTCCTCCTCTTTCTTTCTGTCTTTCTTTCTTCTCCTGCTGTTTTTGTGACAAGCATGTGCGTGCAGACCAATAAGCAGACGTGACTAACTAGGCGTTGAGTACCTTCTAATGATGAGCGAAACTGAAAGTCTGAAAATTGTTGATTAAAACTAAAAACTAAAAGGATGATATTAAGTCTCTCTCTCTCTCTCTCTCTCTCTCTCTCTCTCTCTCTCATCTCTTCTCTCTCTCTCTCTCTCTCTCTCTCTCTCTCTCTCTCTCTCTCTCTCTCTCTCTCTCTCTCTCTCTCTCTCTCTCTCTCTCTCTCTCTCTCTCTCTGTTTTTTGATGTTGTTGTTTTTCTCCTCCATTTGATTTTTGGCCACACGGAAAGGGAACGATGTAAGCATTAAGTAATGTTTTTTGTTGTTTCCATCTACCTTATTTTTTAAATGGGATTAATTGTTTTGATGTTGACAATGGCCATTTTGTATTGTATACTCTCCCCCCTTGTCATAAGACCTATGTTGGTAATGACAATAAATATCAAATTGTCAAATTCTCTTCTCTCTCTCTCTCTCTCTCTCTCTCTCTCTCTCTCTCTCTCTCTCTCTCTCTCTCTCTCTCTCTCTCTCTCTCGTACGTGACACACACGCACATACATGCACATGCGAGCGACACACACACACACACACACACACACACACACACACACACACACACACACACACACACACACACACACAACACACACACACACACACACACACACACACGCCAGACAATGAGACAGAGACAGCAGACAGCTGGTGGACAGAGCGAGAAGGGGTGGGGGGTGGGGGAGGAGCGGGGGAGAGAAATACAAACAGACAAACAAACAGACACACACACAGAACGAGAATGCATTACAACTAATCTTTGTCGTGAAATGGTCCAAGGAAATGAAAAACGTGTCATCTTCCCTGGAGGATTGGAAACTGGAGCTGCATCATTAATGCTACAGAGAGGGATCAGCCACAACGAAGAGCATGGCCATCCCTGTGAAATACAAGACCTGCTAGCTTCCTACGCATCTTGCTGAATCAGATGTTTTTGTTTTTAAAGAGAAAGAAAACAATAGGACAACTATCTGTATTGGGTTTTTTTTTAAATCGGGACTTTACTGGTGTTGCGCCGCTGCCTTCGGGCATTGCCTCCAGGATCGTTCCCACCGTGTTTACATCTACTAATGTCCTATGATCATGTGTCCGTTCCTCCAGACCGGAGGACGTTAAACAGATTTACTACAGGCATCGCACGCACGGTTGAGTTAAGCTACACAAACACTTCTTCTTCTTCTTCTTCTGCGTTCCCAGGCCATATATATGGCCATAATGGGTAAGGTACATTATGTGTCCGGTTTTCAGTTTTCACTGGTCTCCCCGCTGCGTACAGTCGACACATTCCGATTTCGGGGGAGCTCGGAGCAGAACATTATTTGGAAGGTGTTTGTTTAAGGCAGAAGAATGGGCCAATAAGTCAGAGAGATACTAGATGACACAAAGCAAAGGGAAAAGGCAGAGTCAAAGAGAGAGGCAGATTAGAGGAAGTTACGTGTAACATGCACAGAACTTCAAGAAAGCAGGGGAACTTTTTTTTTTTACGAAAGATCCCTCAGTATCCCCACGGGGAGAGACTCGTGGAGGGGGGCGGGGGCGGGGGTCATCCAGCTCCCCGTATGGAGGCACGAGGCATCAACACACTGCCCCAACACAAACACAATTCGCTGAATCAGATTTTTTAAAAAGAAAAGAATGATAGACGTCTGGCGTACGATTAACTTAAGCTCCATTTACACGCACGCACTAATGAATGATCATGGACATTTAGATTGTTGTTTTAAAGGACTAGACTGATATATATCGTGCATACTGTTAATCAGGTGTAGAGTGGCACAGAGGTAGCGCGTTCGCCTCGTGTCAAGTAAACCCGAGTTCGAACCTGGGTACAGGGGATTTTTCCTCCCTTTTTTTTTTTTTTTTTTTTTTTTTTTTTTATGACCCTCCACTGTCCCCGCCTTTCTTTTCATTTCTTTTCTTCTTTTTTAATGATTTTTTTTTTTTTTTTTTTTTTGAGGCGGCTCGTCTTTTTTTTCTTTTTCTTCAACATATTCTCTCTCTGTGTCCCCCTCCCCCTCTCTCTCTCTCTCTCTCTCTCTCACATTTTTATGTGTGTGAACTATTACAATGGACATTATTTTGTGGCGAACGTTTAGTGTCATTTTTTATACAAAAATGTCAGGGTTTCTGTCTGACCTAGTGTGTGGTGTATTGACTCATTCATTCCGTTTGGTGTGCTGTTTGTGAATATGAGTGCGTGTGTCGACGTGTTCCGGGTAAGTATGACAATATGTACCGACAAAGACCAAAAAATTGTATACTTTAAATAAATGCTGCTCATCCTTCCATTTTTACCCCCCCCCCCCCCCACCCCCCCCCCCCCCCCCCCCCCCCCCCCCCCCCCCCCCCCCTTGTCCCGAAAATCGAAAATTACATGGACAAGGCCAAGTAGAGAAGGAAATAAAACAAACAATGGGGAAAAAACCACTCATAACAACAACAAGGAAAAAAGAAAGAATCCTATACGAATCCACAATCTCCTCAATCAGAGGATCCCCCCGGTGTCAACCCTTATAGTGGGAAAAAAAGAAAAACTACAAGGGAGACTAGAAGGACTATAAGTGACGAGATAGCTGATGTAGGGACGTAAGTGTGTGCGTGTGTGTGCGTGCGCGCGCGTGCGTGCGTACGCGCGCGCGCGCGCGCGTGTGTGGATGTGTGTGTGTGTGTGTGTATGCTTGCGTGCGCGTGTGTGGTCTGTGTGTGACAACATGTGTCTACATGCACGTGTGTTATGCTTTTGTATCTTCTTCTTACAATTATCAACTAACATGGAGAGGACAAATGTTAACATAACATATGTCTACAA
>CM065687.1:9767617-9770117 GCA_017654935.2 Phymorhynchus buccinoides
GCTATGGGTATTTTTGCGTTCTGTAACATCTAATGTTTCACATTTATAAAGGATGATCTTTGATATGGTCTCTAAAGTGTCTTATAAGTGTTTTAAAACGGACTAGGTCAATGCATTTTCTTCAGCTAGGCTATATTTTAGACTGTTTTCTCAAAATGGCAGACACTCACCCTACTAACTTTAAACGCTCATAACTCTGGAACGGAAAAAGATACAGGAATGGTTCTTGTGTCATTAGAAAGTGCAGTGTCTGAAGTTTTCACATGTATAATTATCTCAGATTGGTCAGTTTACCTTAGCACTTAATGTCCCTTTCGTGGTGCTGGGTTCCGATCCGTATCACCAGAATGTACACACCGAAAGGAATGAGTTGGAGACGAACATGGAGTCAGATTTGTAGATAAGAAATGTGCGGGAGGGAGGGATGGAGGGAATGGGGGGTCATAATAGCAACAAGATAGAAAGATAAGAACACTACTGCGGGTGTCTGATGATTATCTCTGAGAGTGACTACCCTTGCAAGAGAGAGAGAGAGAGGGAGGGGCGTTTCAATTATTAATGGCAGCAGAGACCATAACCAGATGTGTATCTACAAAACTACCTCTGTATGATTGTATTTCATCAAAGAATATAATGATATATGTGACCCAGCACCACGAAAGGGACATTAAGTGTCACACTGACCATTCTGGGAAAAGTATAATGTTGAAACCTTCAGATACTTTTCTTTCTATTGATACAAGAACCATTGTTGTATCTTTTTCCGTTCCAGAGTTGTGAGCATTTACAGTTAGTAGGGTGAGCGTCGGCCAATTTGAGAAAACACAGTCTAAAATCCGGCCTAGCTGGAGCAAATGCATTGACCTACTCGTTTTAAAGCACTTATAAGACCACTTAGATACCATATTAAAGATTATCCTTTACAAATATGAAAGATAAGATATTAGAGAACACGAAAATACCCATAACTCAAAATTGACAAGAAATGAGATTTTTGACTTTGCAAGCCTGTTGTGAGAAACTAGCCCAGCGACTTAATGTCCCTTTCGTGGTGCCGGATCACATATGATTCTATTTTTTCAAAGATTATTTATTATTTTATTTTTAAAACACGTTTTTTATGGAGTGTTTGTTGAAATGCCTGGAAGAAGTGAGAGAACGAAATAGTGAAAAGAAATGTCTTTTAGTAAAGAAGCACATTTAACCCTTTCACCGCCAGCCATATTTCAGCCAAAATTTTCCATTAAGTTTCCCTGGGTAGAGAATAACATCCATCTGCAGTACTGGAGATTCTTATGTGACATATCTAAAATAAGGTCTATCCTTACTTCCCAAAACTAAGCTAAGACAATAGGGTCTTTGGATAATAGACCCCAATTTGATGCCTTTTAGTGACATAGGTGTTAAATCACTGTGGTGCTAAAATGCGACTTTGGCGGTGAAAGGGTTAATGTGTTGTGTACCTCCGTGAACAAAAGCAACAGTTGCAAGATGCAACAACAATCAACTTGTCATCAAATACAACTGTAATCACGTTTATAGACCCCCCATCGACACAAAAACCTGACATAATTATTGCGGTTGCTATGAATTAATTAATTAATATGAATTAATGTATGCACCAATGTAGAATCATATGAATATATAATATGAAATATTGTATTCCAATTATGAGTAATGTATCACTGTCACAGTTATGTTTTTATTCATGCTTTTTTATGCTATCTGTATTGTTACAAATTCGGGAGTTTCCTGGTGTTGCACTGCCTCCGGGCATTTCCTCCAGGATCGTTCCCACCATCTTTATATCTACTAATGTCCCATATGTGTCTGTTCCAGACCGGAGGACGTTAAGCAGAATTTCATTCATTTTTATGCAAGACTTTACCAATGCAGGTTTAACTGAAATCGGGGAATGGATCAATACTGGTTCGATTCAAGTTTTCAGATAAAAAAAAAGGCCTACACACAGAAAAACAAGAAGTGTTAAGCAAACAACTATTTTCACCACAAGCAAATTATTAGAAGAAAAAACAAAAACTGTTAGTTTTGTCCTAAAAGAGAACTCAAGCGAACTGTCTTGTTTGATCATGCAAACGACACCAATATCAGGATATGGACAGGAAAGAAAGGAGGAGTATGTTAGTATTGTCCTGACAGAGAACTCAAGCAAACTGTCTTGTTTGAGCCTGTAAACGGACACCAATATCAGGATATGGACAGGAAAGAAAGGAGGAGTATGTTAGTATTGTCCTGACAGAGAACTCAAGCAAACTGTCTTGTTTGAGCCTGTAAACGGACACCAATATCAGGATATGGACAGGAAAGAAAGGAGGAGTATGTTAGTATTGTCCTATTAGACAACTCAAACAAACTGTCTTGCTTGATCCTGTAAACGGACATCAATATCAGGATATGGACAGGAAAGAAAGGAGGAGTATGTTAGTATTGTCCTAAAAGAGAACTCAAGCGAACTGTCTTGTTTGATCCTGTAAACGGA
>CM065687.1:9780117-9782617 GCA_017654935.2 Phymorhynchus buccinoides
AGTAGGGAAAGGTAAGAAAGCAAACGATTATTTCGATGATGAATGCGAACGGAAGAAAAAAGAAGTAAAAAGATTGTTAAAAAGGTATCAGCGTTGTAAAACAATGAAAGACAAGATTACAAAGATAATAGAATATGCTGCTTCTCGTAACGAATATGTTGATATGAAAAAACTGAAAGAAAGGGAGTTTGAGGGGAAAAGATTAAAGAAACTAATGGAGTCGGTCAATGATTCAAAGACGTTTTGGTCCGTAATAAGTTCCGTAAATAGAAAAGCATTTGTTTATAACACTATTCCATTACAGCAGTGGCACGACCATTTCTTTAGTGTGTTCAACGACTTAGACAATGATGTAGGGCATGAAGTAGATGATTCACTAGAAGACCAACAGGAGTTTGTTCCCTTGTTTAACCCTTTCACCGCCAAAGTCGCATTTTAGCACCACAGTGATTTATCACCTATGTCACTAAAAGGCATCAAGTTGGGGTCTATTATCCAAAGACCCTATTATCTTAGTTTTGGGAAGTAAGGATAGACCTTATTTTATATATGCCACAGGAGAATCCCCAATACTGCAGATGGATTGTGTTCTCTACCCAGGTAATTTAATGGACATTTTTGGCTAAAATATGGTTGGCGGTGAAAGGGTTAACGATTCTATCTCCAAAGAAGAAGTTTTAGCAGGTATTAAGCATTTGAAAACAGGTAAGAGTGCAGGTCCAGACAAGATAGTTGGAGAAATGCTAAAACACGGTATTGCAGTTGTGATCGAATTTATTGTACAACTATTTAATAACATTTTTGACCATGGAATCTTTCCCTCAGAATGGGCTAAATCGATCATCATCCCACTTCACAAAAAAGGAGACAACACTAACCCTGATAATTATCGTGGAATTTCATTAACAAGTATCTTTAGTAAAGTATACACTCATATTCTAAATAAGAGACTAACTGGGCTGATAACGAAGAAAAAATAATCGAAGATCAAGCAGGATTCAGATCAAACTACAGCACGATAGACCATATATTCACACTTTACTCACTTATAGAAAAATATTTGTTTAATAATATGAAATTATACGTGGCTTTTGTCGATTTTCGAAAAGCCTTCGACTCAGTAAATAGAAACGCTTTGTGGCATGTATTACGTAACTCTAATGTAAATGGTAAAATGTATAAGGCTCTAAGAGGTGTTTACAGTTCAGTTCTTGCTTGTGTGCGTGCGAATGGGACGTATTCAGATTATTTTGAGTGTTTTAATGGTGTCAAGCAAGGTTGTTTATTAAGCCCACAATTGTTTTCGTTCTTTATTAATGAATTAGCTGTTGAAATGTCCAAAAAGGGAAAACACGGTATACAAATTATTCCAGGAGCAATAGAGATATTCTTAATGCCTTTTGCAGACGACATTGTACTTCTGTCTAATACTGTTTTAGGTCTGCAAAACCAACTTAATGTCTTAAAAGAAGAAGCTGACCGTCTAGTTTTAAAAGTTAATTTACAAAAAACGAATATAATAGTATTTAGAAAAGGTGGGCATTTATCTAGACACAAAAAACGGTTTTATGGAAATGAGGAAGTTGCAGTAATTAATACATATAAATATCTAGGAATTATATTATCTACTAAACTAAGCTTAAATTGCGCATGGGAAGAATCTTGCAGAAAAGGTAAAAGAGGTGTAATTTCGATATTAAAATCACTGAAAAGACTTAATTGCATTGATTGTTCTATTTTCTGGAAATTGTTCGATTCACATATATAACCCATTTTGACATATGGATCTGAAATATGGGGATTACTCACTAATTAATCTGTTGCAAAAAGTTCATACGTATGCCATCAAACGTTTCCTACAGGTCCCGATTCACTCGTCCAAAATACATTTTTATATGGAGAAACGGGTAGATATCCTATGTACATTAGGACATTCGTTAAGTGTATAAAATATTGGCTAAAATTACTGAGGCTTCCTCAAACGCGTTTATGTAGACAGACTTACGATATGACGCTTCTTCAGTTTGATAACTTAAACAGAGAAAATTGGGCATTCAGGATTAAAAAAAGTTCTTTTTGTTCACGGCTTTGGTATTGTTTGGGTATCTCAAGGGGTTGCAAATGAGCATCAATTTATATCGGAATTTAAGGATAGATTGATTTGCTCTTTTAAACAGAATTGGCACGCAGACATAGAAAGCAAGGACAAATATCGATGGTTCTATTCATTTAAAAATATTTTTCAATGTGAAATTTATTTAAAGGTTATAACTGATAAATGGCAACGAGCTAACTATGCCAGATTTAGGCTACGTGCTCTCGGTTTTAATGCCAACAGACGATGGTTTCAGTTTGAGACATCTACTGAAAACCCGTGTTTTTTGTGTGGAGCAAACATAGAGGACGAAAAACATTTTCTTTTTCAATGTCAAGCCTTTAGTGACATCAGAGAAAAAAACATGTTTTTTAAGTCGGAAATGGCAAAGATAAACGATGTTTC
>CM065687.1:9787617-9797617 GCA_017654935.2 Phymorhynchus buccinoides
AGTCTTGTCTTGAAGCCAACAACATTATTATTTAGCCTTGTGACGATTTATTTTGCGAGCTAATGACACTTTTTGAATACCTATGAAAATGATGTGGCTGTTTATGGAAAACAAGTAAATATATGCTGGTAGTAATGATGATAATAATAATAATAATAATAATAATAATAATAATAATAATAATAATAATAATAATAATAATAATAATAATAATAATAATAATAATAATAATAATAATGCATTTAGGTAAACACAATCCTTGTAACCAATATACTATGAAGAATGGTGATACTATAAATGACATAATAAAATGTACAGATGAGAAGGATTTAGGTGTAATAATGGATAAAAACCTTAAATTTGATTGTCATATTCACGAAGCTGTAAAGAAGGCAAATAAAATGCTAGGAATTATTAAGCGAACCTTTTGTTACATAGATAATGATATTTTTTTACATTTGTTTAAAGGATTAGTTAGACCTTGTTTAGAATACGGAAATGTTGTGTGGTCTCCATATTTGAAAAGACAATCACTGATGATAGAGAGAGGGCAAAGAAGGGCTACAAAATTGATAAGAGGATTCCATAATTATTCCTACAGGGAAAGACTAGAGCTCCTTAAATTACCTTCTTTAAAGGCTAGAAGAGTCAGGGGTGATTTAATTCGATGCTTCAAAATATTTAACAATATTGATGACCTAAATATACAAGATTTTTTAAAATTATCAAATGTTGACAAAACTAGAAACAGTGTTGATAAAATATTTATTGAATATAGTAAGAAAAACATTAGAAAATACTGATTTACTAACAGAACTGCACCTTTGTGGAACAAGCTACCAACTAATATTAAACAAGCACCTAATACTAACACTTTCAAAAATCTATTAGATGACTGGGAATATTAAAAAAATTTGACATATTAATATGATGAATGATTATCTAAAACCTGAGTGCACGATAAAACCTTGTACGTTAAAAATCATATTATTAAGGATGGGACGCTTGAAAGCCTAACGGCTATGTTTTTAGTCCCTAGTAACCTAACCTAACCCAAACCTAACCTAATAATAATAATAATAATAATAATAATAATAATAATAATAATAATAATAATAATAATATTGCGTTAATTTGAAGGTACGACTATACTTTTTCGTTGAAAGCGATGTAAAGTTTGAATTGTTGTTGATATGGCCACAGGTATAAGAATGTGTGTGTGTACATGTTTATATGTGTGTGAGTGCGTGCGTGTGTGTGTGTGTGTATGAGAGTTGCATTTAGAAGATAAGTGATGAAAAGGGTTAGTGTGTGTGTGTGTGTGTGTGTGTGTGTGTGTGTGTGTGTGTGTGTGTGTGTGTGTGTGTGTGTGTGTCCGTGTGCGCGAGCGTTTATGTGTTTTGTTACGTGTTGCGACTATTTGTTTGGTAAAATGCATAAAAAAGGAATAAAAAATAAAAATAAATTTTTTTATTTTTTTAAACAAGGGCGTCGCCGAGCGGCAGACATGTCCGTCACCAGCAATGCCACGCACTTGCGACACCCCGTAGAGTGTCACATCCTGACACAAAATTGGAAGGGATTCTGTCTTCTAGTTCACGAGATACAGCTTGAAGAAGAAACATATAGCGCAAAGAAGGAAATTTCGGTTTTCAAGGTCACACTTCAAGGTCAAGGTCAGCATGGCGATAATTTATGCTCGGATGTTTTTTTCTCTAGGGTATACAGTGCCAGACACAATATGAAGCGCTTCTGTCAAGTACAAATGTGGAAAATATGACTGAAAACCCAATGTGTAGACCCCTACCACTTTCAAGGCCTACTGATCGCCCGGACCGTGACCTTGATCTGATCGGTATGCCACCATCAGAACGGGCATAAGCCAAAGTACCTTCATGCCAAATTTGAAGACTCTAACACTAACGGTGTGGGAGTTATGGCCCCTGAAATATTTTCGGTTTTCAAGGTCGTACGCCAAGGTCAAGGTCACGACGGCAAAATGGTTTGCGCGGATGCATTCCTCTCATAGTGACACACCAGCACACACAATTTGACGTGATTCTGTCAACCCGTTCGAAAGATATCCTTGGGACAGACAGAATGAGAAAAAATGACCCTCCGATTTTCAGGCTCCAGCGATCTTTTTGACCTTGACCTTGACCTTGATCTGTATGCCATCATCAGAACGGGCATAAGCCAAACCACCTTCATACCAAGTTTCAACATCCTATGTTGATCTGTGCCCGAGATATGGCTAAAAATAGATTTTCGGTTTTCAAGGTCGTACGTCAATGTCAAGGTCACGACGGCAAAATGGTTTGCGCCGATCTCTTCCTATTAAGGAGGCACACCTTCACACCAAATTTGACGCGATTCGGTCGAGCGGTTCGGGAGATATCCTTGGGACAGACAGAAAAAAAATAAAAAAATAAATATACAAACCAGCCCATCGCAAAGTCCGTTACCTTCGGTGACAGACAATAATAATATTGAATCATTTATATAGCGGACTCCTCCACCAAATGTGGAGCTCTATGCGCTTAACAGCAACAAAAATTAAAAGCAAGAAATTCAACAACAAAAACAATAAATAATCGCTCACACAAATGCAAATAGGCATACACATACACACACACACACCACCAAATATGCACGCAGGCACGCACGTACGCACACACACACACACGCGCACGCACGCACACCCCCACCCCACCCCAATACCATCACCACCACTCACCCCACCCAAGAGCACAATACATAATACAATCAGTTGAATCTTCTAAGCAGCCCTATAAATAATCATCTTATCACCCCTCCATCCCCTCCCTGATCGTGGCCCGTAGAGCCAGAAGGTTTCTAATGAAGATCATACTGATATCTCTCTGGTTCTCTCTTGTAGTACGAGGAAAGTCAAAAGCACAGAGACTCTCTTCTTTCTTCCAGACCTCACACGTGCATCGCGGAATCTTTTCACGGCCCTTTGTGTTGTTGCTCTACGTTATGTGACTGTCTGTCTGTTGTGTGGGGGGGAAGACGCTTTGCTGTACTGATGCGCCTTTCAAAGAATAGCTTTGAGAGAGGGGGAGAGAGAGAGAGAGAGAGAGAGAGAGAGAGAGAGAGAGAGAGAGAGAGAGAGAGAGAGAGAGAGAGAGAGAGAGAGAGAGAGAGAGAGAGAGAAATGAAATGAAAATATTTATTCCATAAGGCCAAAGCCCCTTTGGAAGGGGTACAACAACAGTAATAGAAACATAGCGTCATTTCATGCGCAATTTTTAGCAAAGGAATGATCCTATGACAAAGCAATTCGTCTTGCCTTTAGAGCTTGGTATGTAAAAATGCATAGTTTTCTAACAGTTTCGCTATTTCCAGAAGACATTAATAATGACAGACGAAAACCATTTGCATTACGATAAAGAGAGAGAGAGAGAGAGAGAGAGAGAGAGAGAGAGAGAGAGAGAGAGAGAGAGAGAGAGAGAGAGAGAGAGAGAGAGAGAGAGAGAGAGAGAGAGAGAGAGAGAGAGAGACTCAACTCAACTCAACTCAACTCAAACATTTTAATGATTAGGCCTTGTGCCCGTATCACATATGGGTAGGGGGGGGGGGGGGAGGGAGCATATAAATCATAACATAAACAAAATATATATAGGATAATAGAAAAGAATAAGGAAATGCGGCATTGCGAGTAAACATCAAAGAAATGTGAACATTCATTTGTTCAAAATTGTCACAATTACAAGAAGGGGCTGGGCAGTGGAAAGGGAAATATTTCACACACACACACACACACACACACACACACGCGCGCGAATGCACACACACAAACACAGAAACACGCACACACACGCGCGAACACACACATACACACACACACACACACACACACACACACACACACACACACACACACACACACACACACGCACACGTTCATTACTGATGAGTCCAAAATAAACATTACGTTGCTGACAAATCAAACATATTGCAGTAACCTGCTAATATAGTTAATAATTAAGTAATATTGATAACAATCAGAATTACCATAGGTCTTAGTCATCACTAAACATAAATGCCTGAGTCGTACGGGAACAGAGGGAAAGGGAAAAGGCAATGATTACAATGCTTTTAAACACTGATGACTTGAAATAATACCCATAAGCAAACACCATTCACAGTGTTTTTACGATTATACTTATAGCATACTGGGGAGACTTTAGACAACCACAAACAAGCACCATAAATTAATGCTCATTATTGTCAAGGAAAGTAGTGAGTGGGTTAACTATAAAACGGGTATGAATAATGACATCCATCAATCAATGTTTGTGTCATGAGGAAAAATCAAGGAAATAAATAAACAAAAACATATAAATTATCCACACATATCAAGAGAAGAATGTGGCATTCTTCAACAATGCTAGCTATAAGTATCAGGAAACAGTACGAACACGAATTGCCAAGATACAACATGTCCAATACAATACAAACTAACAAGGAATATACACAAGTAAATTGCATCCATCAATACATCATAGTTTTCAGTCTCAGTGGATAATGGATTGGTTTCTGAAGTTGAAAGCTTTCGAAAGGAATAAAGACAAAGGTGTACATATTCTTTTGTCAGAAAGCAGCAGTGTTAATCTAAACGCATTTGGGGTTGAATAATATTTTCTGGGGATATACAACTCACGTAAAGCTTTGTAATGAGGACAAACAAGAATGAAATGTAGTTCTGTTTCATCTATATCTGGACAGAAGGGACAGTGATTGCTTACATGTCTGTTTGAGTGCCTATATCGGTGAAGTTTTAACTGAGAAACGCCTAGTCTAATTCTAGTTAAATGTTTCCTGATAGCAGAATTTTTGATAAGATGCAAATATTCGGGCACGTCTACTATTTGTCTGAACGATGAATAGAAAGTATATCTATCTTTACACATAAGATTAGAATCTAGATCTTGAAGATGGCAGTCAAATAATCTCTGCTTAAAAGCAGACACGAAACTTTTAACATTTCCCACACCTTGATTCTCCCAAACAAACCCGAAACCAAATTTATATAAGGTGTTTTGCACGTTGGATATCCAGTTCTTTTTACCATTTCGATGTAGAGTACACATCATATTATACGCCTTTCTAGGTATTCTATGTTCTGCCATTGCTGTTAGCTTCAACCAATATTTAATAGATCTAGTATACGTTTGCATATATAAAGGGTGTCTTCCAGTTTCACAATATACAAGAGGACTTGGTGTATGAATGCTTACATTAAGAAGCCGTTTAATAGCAAATAAATGAATACGTTCAATGGGAGTATGATCAGCAGATAACCCCCAAATTTCTGCCCCATATGTCAAAATAGGCTGGACTTGGCAATCAAATATTTTAAAGAATAGTTTGGGATTATTTTCTTCAAGGGACCATAACATTCTTAAGATACCAAAAACACATTTTTTAGCTTTTGCTGCCATGTCCTCTAATGAGTATTTAAAAGTCAGTCCAGTTGAAAAAATCAAACCAAGGTATTTGTATTCATTAACAACTCTTAGCTGGACACCATTGTAAACCCATTTTTCTCTTGCAGCTAAGTAGCCTCCTTTTCTAAATACAATTATCTTAGATTTTTCAAGATTAACTAAAAGTTGGAGTCTATTAGCTGTATTGCTTAGTATATTGAGTTGGTTCTGAAGGCCTACAACTGAATGGGAGAGAAGAACAATATCATCTGCAAATAGCAAAATAAAGAGTTCAATTAAATCAGGTGATAAGCTAATTCCATGTTTACCAGATTCTAAGATGTCGTTTGCGAGCTCGTTGATAAAAAGAGAGAAGAGAATGGGGCTGCAGTTATCACCCTGTTTGACTCCTCGATGACACAAAAAAGCCTCAGATACACCATTATTTGTTCTTACTCTTGCTTTCACAACTTCATACATGCTTCTGATAGCTCTATACATATTCCCTTTTATACCATTTTTATGTAACACTAACCATAACTGATTTCTGTCAATTAAATCAAAAGCTTTTTTGAAGTCTATGAATGCTGCATATAATTTCTTGCCAGATGTTAATTGTTTTTGTACTAGTGTTACCAAAGTAAATATGTGATCTATTGTGCTATATTGTTTTCTGAAACCTGCCTGTGACTCATTTAAAATATTATTTTCTTCTGTCCATTTTGTTAAACGTCTGTTTATAATATATGTGTACAATTTGCTGCTAACGTTCAACAAAGAAATACCCCTATAGTTGTCAGGTATGTTAGTATTACCTTTTTTGTGAAGAGGCTGGATTAGCGATTCCGACCAAGAAGGTGGAAAATACCCAGATGCAAATAATTCGTTAAACAGTTTAGTCAGGAAAGGAATAATAAAAGGAGAAGCTTGCTTATAAAATTCAGCACTTATTCCATCTGGTCCAGATGCTTTTCCGCTCTTAAGTGCCTTAAGAGCATCTCTCACTTCTGATTCTAATATATCCGCATCCAGTATAGAAGTATTCATGTTAGGGTTAGTACTAAGATCATCATTATCATCCATATCTATAATACTAGATTGCAGTTTTTCCTCCTGGAAAGGGTTGTCATCAAAAACTTGACGAAAGTGGTTATACCAGTCTTCTTTTGAAATAGAATTAACTGTTGTTTTCCTTCCAATTCGGGATTTTACAGTCCCCCAAAATTTCTTTGCATTATATTTATTTTCTTCTAGCATCTCTATGGTGCGTTTTTTATCGTCCATTTTCTTCCATTTTAGAAAGTCTTTGTACTCGTTTCTTTTTACATTATAATTAATTCTAAGTTCTTCAGCTATCTTTTTATCAGTGCAGTTATTGAAGATTCTAAGAGATCTTTTAAGTTCTGACTTTTTTCTTTTGCATTCACCATCAAACCATGGGCTCCTTGGTAGCTTACCTGGTATAATAACTTTTTTCATGCACTGTCCAGCAGTAATCAACCCTTCGTTCAGTGTCTTAATAGCTAAATCTACATTATCTTTAATAAAGCTGGTAGTTTTATCTATTATAGATAAAAATTATTTTGATATGAGGACTTGCAAGTAATCGTTAAGCTTTTCTTCATTCCAAACAAGTTTTTCACAGATAACCTTTTTATGTTTATGGCACGTGATAAGTGAGGAGCTAAGAGTATTGAATCTGAGTTCCACAGGCATGTGCTTCGATTCTACTCTTGGTATGACGCGTAGGTTTTGAGCAAAATCAATAAGGCATCTTGACATAAGAAAATAATCAATGACACTGGTGCCATTACATGCAATGTAAGTGTTTTCACCATGCCTGTCCCCTAGAACAAGCCCATTCAATACCAATAGTGAAAACTGTTCACAAAGGTGGAGCAAATACTTCCCAAATTCATTTATTGTGTTATCTTTTGAATTTCTTACATATTGTTTATCTACCTCTGTATCTTCAAGGGCATCTAAAAGTGTATCAGGTAAAGAAAATTCTTTTACATTTGCATTTCCAGTTCTAGCATTCAGGTCACCCATGATAATGAGAGGCAGTTCACCAAACAGTTCATAGATTTCAAAGATACAGTATTCAAGCAAATAGATACCATTATCTATTTCAGTTTCGGCATAGTATGGGCTTTGTATCGGAGGGATATACATGGCAATTAGTACAACATCAGTATCTAAATTTATAAAATGCTTTGATAATCTAAGAACAATACAATTGTCAGATTCTATTGGTATGCGAGTCACTAATTTAGAACATTCTTTTTTTACCATTAAAACAGAGAGAGAGAGAGAGAGAGAGAGAGAGAGAGAGAGAGAGAGAGAGAGAGAGAGAGAGAGAGAGAGAGAGAGAGAGAGAGAGAGAGGTCAAAATCAAAGTCAAAGTCAAAACTGGTTTAATTGTTAGGCCTCAGGCCCATAACAATAGAGTTCACATTACAAAAATAAGGAATACATGAAATATACAAAGACGAAGGTACAGTAAAGCTGTTCTCCTCAAATATTATATAGACCTACGTTAACCCTTTCGCCGCGAGCCTTTTTCCAGCAACAACAAAAAAACATTAAGAGAAAAAGAAGTATCTGCAATATTAGGAATTCCTCTGTGTCATGTATAACATCAGGCCTGTCCTTACCTCGCAAAATTAAGAAAATAGGGTCTTCGGATAACAGGCCCTGATTTGATGCCTTTTAGTGACATGGGTGTTAAACCATTGTGGTGCATACATGCGACATTGGCGGTGAAAAAGTTGAGAGAGAGAGAGAGAGAGAGAGAGAGAGAGAGAGAGAGAGAGAGAGAGAGAGAGAGAGAGAGAGAGAGAGAGAATTCTTCATCACCATCACGACCTATAAACTACTGTACCACAGATGACTAAATACCGCACACTCTGAACTCATAGTTGTTGTCGTTGTTGTTGTCTTACCCTGACTGAAAGACTCCAGGGATAACCCCAACAGCCGAAGCACTTGAACACTATGGCACAAATGCATCAGCTAGGGATGAGAACATTACGTGTGTGACCGTTTTTGATTTTCCCCGCCTCGTGGGCAACCACACTCCGACTTGAGAGGAGAACTCGTATAATGCACCTCGAACTGAGTGCATACAAATTGTGGGCCAGTGGACCTACTTACTCTAAGGTTTCTCTTTTACGTGCTTCGTCCAGCGATCTGACCCCCCCCCCCCCCCCCCCCCCCCTCCGCGAAAATTAAAAAAACCAAAAAAACCACCACACAATCACACACACACACAATCACAATATTTATTCGTCCAATAAAATGGAAATGTGTGTGTGGTGGCACGTAAAAAGTTAAACAGTATGTAATAAAATATCACAGCTCCAATATTAATATATCAGATTCACGCAAAACTCAAGCACACGCAGACAGCAAGCACCCCCGCTACACTCCCCCCCCCCCCCCCCCCCCCCCCCACACCTCCCACCTCATACACATAGACAGCTAGACAAACAGGCAAAGACTGAGGGAGAGTGGGAGAGAGCGAGAGGGTGGGGAGAGAGAGAGAGAGAGTGGGGGGGGGAGAGAGAGAGAGAGAGAGAGAGAGAGAGAGAGAGAGAGAGAGAGAGAGAGAGAGAGAGAGAGAGAGAGAGAGAGAGAGAGAGAGAGAGAGAGAGAGCAGCGTTTTGTTTAGCATGCATATGCTACCTCGAGACAAAGAACTAACAGTATACCCATTGTTGAAAAGTCCTAGCTCGAACACGTAGCGATATATATATAAGAGTGTGTGTGTGTGTGTGTGTGTGCGTGTGCGTGTGCGTGTGCGTGCGTGCGTGCGTGCGTGCGTGCGTGCGTGCGTGTGTGTGCAAAGTGTGAATATGGCACATGGCGACATCCACGACAACAATATGACTTTTATTTCGAGTATGACACAGCAGCAGCGTGACAGAGAAGGGTGCCGCCGAATGTAATGTCCTTTCCTTCCTTATAGCAACAACAGTCACTACTGACTATTATCAGAGACTACTTAGGGGAGACTATATATAAGCTTTCTGCTATTATGTCGCTGTAAACGTTTGGGAGGATCTACGGGAATGCGCGAGACAACAAATTATCAAGAAGAAGAAAGTGGACAGGAGAAAAAGAAGAAACATAGAAAACCTGGCCCAGCCAGCCAGGTCCCGCTGATCGGTCCCCTAACATGATGCCGCGCCAAGCGAGAGAATGACCCAGCCAGCCAGGTCCCGCTAACCGGGCCCCAACGTGATGCCGCGTCATTGGGAAGAATAAAATAAAGGAAAATGAAAAAGATAAAATAAAAATGAACTAAAGAAAAAGAGAGAAGGGAGTGTAGTTATAGTGATTTGGAGACCCAGGACACAAAAGTGCCCACGGTCTTTCGCTGGTATAGGCCCACTTAATCTATGGAATACACCAGCTTCAGATAATATACCACTCTATCAAATTTTAAGCGATTCGGTGCAGTGCGTATTTTGTTGTTGTTGTTGTTGTTGTTGTTTACGTACCCTGGCTAAACGACTCCAGGGGTCATCCCAAACAGCCGAAGC
>CM065687.1:9802617-9805117 GCA_017654935.2 Phymorhynchus buccinoides
AGAATGATAGTACCTTCTGGCTTTCACCCGAGAAGAATGATAGTACCTTCTGGCTTTCACCAGAGAAGAATGATAGTACCTTCTGGCTTTCACCAGAGAAGAATGGTAAAACCTTCTGGCTTTCACCAGAGAAGAATGATAGTACTTTCTGACTTTCACCAGAGAAGAATGATAGTACCTTCTGTATTTCATCCAAGAAGAAGTATAATACCTTCTGGCTTTCACCCGAGAAGAATGATAGTACCTTCTGGCTTTCACCCGAGAAGAATGATAGTACCTTCTGGCTTTCACCCGAGAAGAATGATAGTACCTTCTAGCTTTTACCAGAGAAGAATGGTAAAACCTTCTGGCTTTCACCAGAGAAGAATGATAGTACCTTCTGGCTTTCACCAGAGAAGAATGATAGTACCTTCTGACTTTCACCAGAGAAGAATGATAGTACCTTCTGCTATTTCACCAAGAAGAAATGATAGTACCTTCTGGCTTTCACCAGAGAAGAATGATAGTACCTTCTGGCTTTCACCAGAGAAGAATGATAGTACCTTCTGGCTTTCTCCTGAGAAGAATGTTAGTACCTTCTGGCTTTCACCAGAGAAGAATGATAGTACCTTCTGGCTTTCACCATAGAAGAATGATAGTACCTTCTGGCTTTCACCTTAAAAGAATGATAGTACCTTCTGGCTTTTACCCCGAGAAGAATGATAGTACCTTCTGACTTTTACTAGAGAAGAATGATAGTACATTCTGGCTTTCACCCGAGAAGAATGATAGTACCTTCTGGCTTTTACCAGAGAAAAATTATAGTACCTTCCGACTTTACCCCATGACGAATGATAGTACCTTCTGACATTCACACGAGAGGAATGATAGTACCTTCTGACTTTCAGACGAGAGGAATGATAGTACCTGCTGGTATGCAACCCTACACGCGATGCCAAGGTTTCGAGGCTAAAGGAAGGGGTGTAGAGATGGTATAGAAATGAGTAAAAACGAGGATGAAATTGAAAGTTGATTCTTCCGTGGGGATACCGGGGGTCTTTTGTACAAGTAGTTCCTCCACCTCCTGGAAGTTCTGTGCTTGTAGCTTCCTCTAATCTATCATTCTCGCTGGCACTTCCTTCTTTGTGCTTTCCTTCGCTTGCTGTCCTCTGGTAGGTCTATTCTTTCTGCCTTTTCTGGTCCATTTGCCTGCTTTTTTTTCTCTTCTAAATAGACATTCTTACCAGAACATTTCTCTAGCCATGCTGGGTCAAAGGTTTTGTCTTAGGTGCACAGCGTCAGCATACGCATCTGCACTCATATATGGCAGGAGACTGTCTGAGTGATCGAAGAAGAATGTGACTTCTGAGAACAAGAACAAGTGCAACGCCGAGCGGCTGCAAAGTCCCCTCGCAGCATCGCCGAGCTACTCCCAAATCGGAATGTGTCGGTTGTACACATACATAAAAACGCATCAAAACAGCACGTAACTACATAAAAACGCGTCAAAACAGCACGTAGCTGAATAGTTTTTTTTATTTTAGCCTTGGGGTTCGGACCCGTGATTTGAGCGCGCGCGATCATGCGCACACGAGCGCACAGAAACATTCATGACAACTGTGTTATAGACCATTCATCAAGAAATGTTGTGAAAAAAAACTGCATTGAAATACATGCAAAACTTCGCGAGATATTAGCGATTATGTGTTTCGGGGTTTGAACCCCGTAACTGGCGCGACCTTGACCTTAATGTAAAACTAAATACATCAGTGGATAGCTTGCATCTTGGCAAACTAGTATACCAAATTTGATGATGATACACTGAATAGTTTTTGAGAAAAACGGACGAATAGCCGGACGGACGGAGGCACGCCGGACGGACGGACACCGGACGGACGGACGGACCAGACAAAAACAATAGCTCCCCGAACCTTCGGCTCGGGGACAAAAAACAAGAAGGGGGAGGTCTGATGAGGAGGAGGAGAAAAAGGGGGGAGGACGAGGAGACGAAGGGGGAGGAGGAGGAGGAGAAGGAGGAGAAGAAGAAGAGGAAGAAGAAGAAGAAGAAGAAGAAGAAGAAAAGTTGAGTTTGACGGTGGGAGATATGAGTAACAATGGGAACACGGAACCAGCCACGTTGAATGTGTTGTCCGTTATATTATTATTCACGGCCATAGCTGCTGGATAAACTCCTAGAGGGCGCTATCGATATCGATCTTCTTGGGTAAAAGCTAGAAGGCACTATCCCACAAACCAACAACGAAGGCAGACAGTTATCTTGTTGTTTGTACCACACACACACAAACAAGACTGAGAGTATCTTCTGGCATAACATTATTCCTCAATACACTCTGATGGCTTAGAGCCAAAACGGACTATCTCAAGATAGCCCATTAACGTATTATTGAACTTATTGCGAAAACTAATAACTTGTATCCAAAAAAAGACTGCAGAAATATAAAAAGGATAATTCCCATTTTATATTATTATTTGTAGTCTTTTTAAAACAAGTTATTAGTTT
>CM065687.1:9810117-9822617 GCA_017654935.2 Phymorhynchus buccinoides
AAGTCATATTTAAATCACATAGTCCTAATCGACGCCTTGGAAGAGCATAACGAAATGTACTCATTGTTATAACTGAAAGATACTTTTCTGTTTGAAATAGAGATTTAAAAGGTCTATGCCGATCACTTTCATGAAGTTTAGCATTCCAATCTTGCATGAAACAATCCAACATTCGTTGCTTTAGTTCTTTCAAAGACATATATATTTATTAAGTTCATTTCCAATCCCTCCATGTATCCAATCTCTGAAAACCCCAAAACAACAACACAAATTTTAATGGAATATGACCAATTGTAATAATTAAAATGACCTCGTCAGACCTCTGACATTCTATTCAGAATCATTAGGTGAGCCTGTTTTGTGAATCTCTCAATAGACATATTTTGAAGAAATAGAGAGAAAGAAACATTTGAAACATTTGAAACATTTGTTTACTGAGGGAAAAGAATAAGCGCACAATGGCTACTCCAAAAAGTGGAATGTTGTTTACATCTTGCCCTCGAAACAAAAGAAGAAACCCATAATTAAAACTTCCAAGAATGAACAAAAGCAACAGATAGTATGCTATTGTTAGATAATATGTCTCTTTGTTGCTGTTTGATTGTTTGTTTTTCTTTATTGGTAGTAGTATTCTTTTTTTCCAAGTTGTTGGTTATAGGGTATAAATGAAACATTAAACACAATATCTTAACCGCTTCACCGCCAAAGTCGCATTTTAGCACCACAGTGATTTAACACCTATGTCACTAAAAGGCATCAAATTGGGGTATATTATCCAAATACCCTATTGTCTTAACTTTGGGGAAGTAAGGATAGACCTTATTTTATATGTAACAGAAAAATCCCCAATACTGGAGATGGATTTTGTTCTCTACCCAGATAAATTTAATGGACATTTATGGCTGAAATATGGCTGGCGGTGAAAGGGTTAAGAGAGAGAAACAAATTTGAAACCC
Source organism: Phymorhynchus buccinoides (assembly GCA_017654935.2). Taxonomy (NCBI): domain Eukaryota; kingdom Metazoa; phylum Mollusca; class Gastropoda; order Neogastropoda; family Raphitomidae; genus Phymorhynchus; species Phymorhynchus buccinoides. Next base: position 9,811,074 of record CM065687.1, read on the forward strand.
TTCTCTCTTGTGAAAGACATGATTGGTAATTGAAATGATCCACTTCAATATTGGTGAATACTTTGATATGTTAACATTAATTATGTGTAGAAAACAATGTTGATGGATGAAAGTGTGTGTGAAGGAAGGAACTGTGGAGAGGAAGAATGAAAGAGGAAGGAATAAAAAGGTGTTAAAACTGAAGAACAAAAATATAGCTTACTCCAGGTCCATACAAAAGGCATGTTGGCAGTTGTACTGAAAACCTCGATGGGTAGGTAGTCTACAAGAAGTTAAATGCTAAGGTGGGTGGTAAGGAAAGCATGTGCTTGTTAATGTAGGTGGTTTATCCCTATTAGTAGCTCTCAGAGAGAGAGAGAGAGAGAGAGAGAGAGAGAGAGAGAGAGAGAGAGAGAGAGAGAGAGACAGAGAGAGAGACAGAGAGAGAGAGAGAGAGAGAGAGAGAGAGAGAGAGAGAGAGAGAGAGAGAGAGAGAGAGAGACCGAGACACAGAGAGAGACAGCCAGAGAGAGAGAGACTGAAACAGAGAGAGACTGAAATAGAGAGACAGACAGAGAGAGACAGACAGAGACTGAAGCAGAGAGAGAGAGAGAGAGAGAGAGAGAGAGAGAGAGAGAGAGAGAGAGAGAGAGAGAGAGAGAGAGAGAGAGAGAGAGAGTACCACATGCATTTATTTTGTACGGTAAATGTCTACGGGTGCTGCAAGAAATATAGAGGCTAGGTTTGTAGTACTATGAAGTTTATCCTTATAGTTATCTGTTTCTGGGAGAGAGAGAGAGAGAGAGAGAGAGAGAGAGAGAGAGAGAGAGAGAGAGAGAGAGAGAGAGAGAGAGAGAGAGAGAGAGAGAGAGAGAGAGAGAGAGAGAGAGAGAGAGAGAGAGAGAGAGAGAGAGAGAGAGAGAGAGAGAGAGAGAGTACCACCACATGCATTTATTTTGTACGCTAAATGTCTGCGGATGCTACAAGAAATTGAAGGTTAGATTAATTTTGCAGAACTATGAAGTTTATCCTTATGTTTATCTATTACTGGAGAGAGAGAGAGAGAGAGAGAGAGAGAGAGAGAGAGAGAGAGAGAGAGAGAGAGAGAGAGAGAGAGAGAGAGAGAGAGAGAGAGAGAGAGAGAACTTGAAAGCTTGAAAACTTTGAAAACGTAAACTTTATTTTCCAACGAGAGAGAGAGAGAGGGGGAGAAAGAGATAGAGAGAGAGAGAGAGAGAGAGAGAGAGAGAGAGAGAGAGAGAGAGAGAGAGAGAGAGAGAGAGAGAGAGAGAGAGAGAGACAGAGACAGAGACAGAGACAGAGAGAGAGAGAGAGAGAGAGAGAGAGAGACAGAGACAGAGACAGAGACAGAGACAGAGACGCGGTAACAAAATGACAGTTATCCTCCATGAAGTCCCTAAGCTTTGCGGTTCGAACATCGCCCAAACGAGCAGACGACAGTTTGGCGCCAATTCGCCACGTGCCAGGATTTGGATAAGGCCGTTATTATCATTGCAAGGCCTGAGGCCCGGTTGCCAAGTATTCTACCGACAACATACATCCTGGGCAAATTGTTAACAAAAAGTCTGGCTCGTTTCAAAATCAAGTCTGAGACGCAACATACGATGACAATTAGTAGTCGACGCTCACCGTGAGTTAGGGTACGTACACATACATGCGGAGATTCCGTGCGGAAACACGTGAGCAATCCGTAAATAAGGGGGGGGGGGGGGGTTTAAAGAAGAAAAAAGGGAAAAGATTTGCGCACGTGTCCGAATTTCCCATTAGGCCGTGTACACATATCTTTTTATTTCCGTACGGAAGCAATCCGTAAATAAGTTATAAAAAAATAAAAATAAAAAAAGTTTGCGGACGTGTCCGAATTTCCCATTAGGCCGTGTACACATATCGTTTTATTTCCGTACGGAAAACCCGTGAATAAGTAAAACAAAGAAAGACAGAATAAGCGGACGCTTTTACGCACGGAAATGCGTGTCCTTCATTCTTTTACTTATTCACGGGGTTTCCGCACGGAAATAAAAAAAGATATGTATACGCGGCCTAATCCGTAAATTGTTACCTTTCTTTCTTCTACGTATTGCGCATGGGATTTCCGCATGAGCTGTGTGTACGACTAAGGCTATGGAAAGTTCGTCTCTGGTTTTAGTTGCGTACGTTTCGTGGAGGAGTTTGCGTAAACTTTGTAAGTAAAGCAGAGCTCTCATATTCGTGAAGTTAGGTTGCCACTCGCTCCCAGTCTCACTCCCCTATCTCCCTGTTCTTCTTCTTTTTAGGATTAGGGGAAGACGGGGTAAAAAGCCCATGGGCGGGTAAGAAGCCCATACCAATTATCTCATGAAATGAAGCAAATGTCAGTCGCATTTTGCCCATGAGACGAGTGTTAATGTTTAGCATTCGTCTCATGGGCAAATTTGACTGAAATTTTCTTTATTTCATGAGATAATTGGTATGGGCTTCTTACCCGCCCATGGGCTTTTTACCCCGTCTTACCCTACATATGGAAACAGCAATAAGCTTACGTGACTAAATAGGAACTGACAAGTTTATAAAGATAAGTGGTTTGTGTCGATGTTAGTTTCGTACATGGCAAAACATTCTTGTCATCCTAGACATGTTTGTTGTCAATTGTGAGCGTCTTGTTGACTTTTACAGTTATGTGCGAATCGGGGGGGGGGGGGGGGGGGGGGGGGCGAAGGGTGATGGATGGAGGGGTGAAGGTTGAGGGGGGCAAAGAATAGGGAGAGGGGGGGGGGGGGTCAGGGCCCATATCCTTTAAAGCCCCCCCACGTCAGGTGTCACATCCCCTCTTATGCTTGGAAGATTTCTTAAAGACCCACCGGATCACGTGTCAAAATCACGGGTTTCACGTGTTTTCCCTCTTATAGCTGGAAAGAAATCTTGTTTTGACCAGGTCTCACTACCATACAAATGCCCCCAAATTCAAATAAATAAATCATTTTAAAGAGCAGCCTCAATTTGAACATGGGGGCATTTCTATGTGGGTCACAGCTACCCAGAAAAAAAAACAAGGGACTTAATCGTGGCGCGTCTTAAAATGCTTTACCAGCTATAAGAGGGAAAAACACGTGAAAACCATGATTTTGACACGTGACGTGGTGGGTCTTTAAGGGGCAGACACACTGCATACGATGCGACGCAACTGTGACATTTGTGAGGCATGATTCTCGTGAAATTCTACCGTCTAAATGAATCTGATGAAATCCTACTATTTTTATTTGTTCGCTATATAATACCAAAAAAGACTGTACAGGGGAAGATTACATGTAGTCAGTTTTCCCTATATGAGTAGTGAGGACAGAAACACTGGTTATGTCCCTTTGGGGTAAAAAGCGCATTTTACGGGTCGATAGGCCAGTTGAATTCTCCGAAGCAAAGTTCCAGTCCGAGTTTTTGGATAGCCTCCACTGTGAATAGTGTACACGTCCGCACTAACGATAACTCTATCAGCCCGGTTCGCCGAGCTGACTTAAGTTTTCCATGTTACCCTTTTAGAATATCTTTGATAATACTACTTACTACAAATATATGTGCAGTCCCCCCGTACACGAATCTGATGAAATATCAGACATTTTCGTATCAGGCATTTTATTTGATTTGCGCCTTGGGGTCTCTACATGAGTGAGTGTAGTGAACGAAAATAGTATCATTATTATTTTTGTAGACGGAAGCATTTCACGTGAATCATGACTCACAGACACCGTCACATCCCTTTTGGATCGAATCTTATGCAGTGGCTCGGTCCCTACATAGCTATGTTTGAATTGTGGTTAAAGGGGCACCCTGACGGATGAGATTTTGGCAAGAAACACGTCGAGATGGACACCAGTAAAGCACACTTTACAGACCAGTCGTTCCGGAAAACACCCTTTACAGAGATTGCAACACTCACTTTGCTCTGGTTTCCTAGAAATCAAACCGTCAAATCGGCGATTCCTCCTTGGCGGAGATGCTGGAAGTCAATTTTTTTTTTATTGAAAGACAAGGCATGTGCCTTCTCCAAATCGTTTGCACGAAATTTCCACAATTCAAGCCTTTTTTTATTATTTGTTTTAATTTTTATACAGCTTACCAAAAGCAGTTTCGCTCACAACAAAGGAAATAGCTCCAAGTTTGTTTTTACTGCACTACAAAGAATAAAAAGCTTTAACCACAATGAGTGGCCTCCACCCACCCCATCCAAAATGGCTTCTCTGTCCGGCATTTCCGCCAAGGAGGAATCGCCGTTTTGACGGTTTGATTTCTAGGAATCCAGAGCAAAGTGAGTGTTCCGATCCTTGAAAAGGCTGTCTTTCTGGTGATCTTGACGTGTTTCTTGCAAAACCTCATCCGTCAAGGTCCACCTTTAAATAAGGAGGGGGGTGGGTGTGATGCAATAATGTGATAAATCCCCCCAGCTTCCCCATAGAAAAGAACTGTTGCCTTTTCTTTCTTCTAGAGAAGTCTGATGATGGGTGTGTACTCTGTACCACACACAGATGTGGCCATTACGTAAAAACAAAGATCAGTCCATGTAGGTTTTGGGCAAGAAATATCCGCTAGACTGTTGAAGGATAGGAATCAGATTTTGTGTCCATGTAGGTTTTGGGCAAGAAATATCCGCTAGACTGTTGAAGGATAGGAATCATATTTTGTGTCCATGTAGGTTTTGGGCAAGAAATATCCGCTAGACTGTTGAAGGATAGGAATCATATTTTGTGTCCATGTAGGTTTTGGGCAAGAAATATCCGCTAGACTGTTGAAGGATAGGAATCAGATTTTGTGTCCATGTAGGTTTTGGGCAAGTCCCTGTAAATATCCGCTAGACTGTTGAAGGATAGGAATCATATTTTGTGTCCATGTAGGTTTTGGGCAAGAAATATCCGCTAGACTGTTGAAGGATAGGAATCAGATTTTGTGTCCATGTAGGTTTTTTGCAAGAAATATCCGCTAGACTGTTGAAGGATAGGAATCAGATTTTGTGTCCATGTAGGTTTTTTGCAAGAAATATCCGCTAGACTGTTGAAGGATAGGAATCAGATTTTGTGTCCATGTAGGTTTTTTGCAAGAAATATCCGCTAGACTGTTGAAGGATAGGAATCATATTTTGTGTCCATGTAGGTTTTTTGCAAGAAATATCCGCTAGACTGTTGAAGGATAGGAATCAGATTTTGTGTCCATGTAGGTTTTGGGCAAGAAATATCCGCTAGACTGTTGAAGGATAGGAATCAGATTTTGTGTCCATGTAGGTTTTTTGCAAGAAATATCCGCTAGACTGTTGAAGGATAGGAATCAGATTTTGTGTCCATGTAGGTTTTTTGCAAGAAATATCCGCTAGACTATAGACTGCAAGAAATTGCTAACTGGATAGGAATCAGATTTTGTGTCCATGTAGGTTTTTTGCAAGAAATATCCGCTAGACTGTTAAAGTATAGGAATCAGATTTTGTGTCCATGTAGGTTTTTTGCAAGAAATATCCGCTAGACTGTTGAAGGATAGAAATCAGATTTTGTGTCCATGTAGGTTTTTTGCAAGAAATATCCGCTAGACTGTTAAAGTATAGGAATCATATTTTGTGTCCATTTAGGTTTTTTGCAAGAAATATCCGCTAGACTGTTGAAGGATAGGAATCAGATTTTGTGTCCATGTAGGTTTTTGGCAAGAAATATCCGCTAGACTGTTGAAGCATAGGAATCAGATTTTTTTGTATACATCACCATGAGTAAATATTGACTAATCTTGTCTGTTATACTAAGACGGTTGCAGTTTTAGTAAAAACCAAAAAAACACCAATCCGCGTGAATTTTCTATTTTCACTGTCAACCCATCTTCGGCTTTATAGGTCCATCTCTCAATTTCATTTTAACTCATTCGCATCGCAACAATTTTGAATAATTAAAAAAAAACTCACATATCACTCCAGCCATACACACAAACAAAACGTACATAGACAAAAGGAGAAATGAAAAAAGATTATGGGGTTTTTACTTCAGGTTTAGACATAGGGAAGTGGTAGATCAGACTTTTATATATATATATATATAGACGTTAGTTTGTTTCTTAGGTTCACAAAACATACATTGGATACCAAAACAGTTTTATCAAAGCAAATTATATATATACTTAAGAGGAAAGTTTAATGGTGTGTTTGTTTTTTCTTCTTCAATTTTTGATCATTTATATAGACTTTATATAGAAAAACTCTCTACACCGATTGGATCCCCCCACAACAAACCACTACAAAAGCAAAGTCAGAGGCAAAATTGTGGTCTAAGGGAGTGAAGCGAGTTTCGAAGTGACCAAGATATGGTGTGCACACAGATTTACTTCCCGTGAAGCAAATGCATAAAATTGACAGCGACCTATTAATTCCTGACATAAATGGTCGGAACGACTTGAATGAGTTAGTCCTTTCAGGAAAATCAGAGATACAAACAGAGAGAAGGACAGACAGACAGACAGATGGGAAGACAGACAGACAGAGAGAGAGAGAGGAAGAAGGAAATGATGGAATAAAGCCAAAGGCAGACCCAGACTTTCACACATTCTGGACCAACCAGCTCAGTATCTAATTCTGGAAATCTATTGAAAACATCGGTGGTTCCCAATCGACTTTGACTATTCTCAGGAAGTTCTTCCGGGAAACTTTAATTTTATTTCCCAACTTTTTTTTTCTTTTTTCTAAACTCGTTTCACTGGCTACATATTACGTTAGCAGCGAAGAAATGCCTCCAGTTACTGGGCTCACACTTCCGGTCTGGAATTTGAGTCTCATGTTCAACATGCGTCTGGATACAGTGGAGAACCTCCCTTATAAGACCTCCCATTATAAGTCTCCCTCCCACATAAGACCTACTTTCCTGAGACATTGCCCTTCTTTGCAAGTATTAAAATTACCTCCCTCTAAGACCCCTCCCTTATAAGACCTCATCTTATAAGGGAGGTTCCACTGTATTGGCAAAGATGTGGGGATATCGGGGGGGGGGGGGGGGGTCTTTTGTACAAATAGTTCCCCCCACCTTCTGGAAGTTCTGTGCTTGTAACTTCCTCTAATCTGCCACTACTCTGCCTTTTTCCTTTGCTTTCTGTCATCCACTATCTTTCTGATTTATTGGCCCCATTCTCCTGCCTTTTTTTTCCTTCCAAAAACAAATCTTCCAAATAACTTTTCTTCTTTGGGCTCCTCCGAAAATCGGAATGTGTCGGCTGTGTGCAGTGGGGAGACCAGTAAAAACTGAAAACCGAACACATACGTACTTTACCCAGTACTGCATCTGTCTGGTCTCTGCCGCTTGTAATTGTGTGTATCTCTATTTCTGTCTCCCTTTCTCCCTCTCTTTCCTTGATTATAATAATACGAGTGTCTACCCCCCAACCCCCAACCCCCACCACCCACCCCACGCCCTCCAACCACCCCACCTTGTTTCGTTTAGGTTCTGTCTTGTCTGCAACTTAACCCTTTCACCGACAGCCATTTTCAGCAAACAATGTCCATTAAACTTACCTGGCTATATAAAACATTCTGTCTGTAATATTGGGGATTCGTCTGTATCATAATATTTAAAGTAATTCCTATCCTTTTCTTGCAAAATTAAGAGAATAGGGTCTTTGGATAACAGATTCTGATTTGATGCCTTTTAGTGACGTGGGTGTTAAATCATTGCGGTGAAAGGGTTAAATTAACTATAGCGTGAAGACGGTAGATCAAGCGGTCGCGCGGCAGCAGTTTCGGCTCCAGGGAACTTGAGCCGAAATGACCAATGAACGTCGTGTCCGAACTTGGCCAAGATATCCATCCTAACCGCTTCTCCGCGAGCAAAAATGGTGATGGTTCCAGGTCCCTTAGTTCAAGCGCTATCGTGTCAGCACATAAACCGACGAACAAACAGACAAAACACCACTGGGGAAAAAACCCCACATTAAGCATCTTTCGTTTTTCGGCTGCTTGATAAGCAATGAGTTGTGTTGAATGAATGAATGAATGAATGAACGAATGAATGACGTACCCTGGCTAAAAGACTCCAGGGGTCGTCCCAACAGCCAGAAGCACTCGAACCACCATGGTACAAAATGCACCAAGCTAGAGATGAAGACATTCATTACGCGCGTGTGACCCGTTCTTGATTACCCCGCCACGTGGGCAGCCACACGCCGTGTTCGGGGGTGGGGGGAGGGGGGGGGGGAGTTTTGTTGAAACAGTATTCATGTAATATCGCGAGACTACAAACAGGTGAACAGGTGATGTAGTGTGCCAGTGCTGTCGTTTCCACCTATGACTTCCGGATAGTAGAGAAGGTAGACGCTGTTCTGGAGGACTGGGCTAGAATCAGCCTTGCCCGTGGCACATCCCCACTCTCTCTCTGCCTCAAGGAGTAGAGGGCAGCCGGAGTGGGGACCCCCCCCCCCCCCCCAAGGGCAACTTATCCTTTGGGCTGCAGCTAGCACTGAGGCGCAAATGCCTCCTGGTTTGAAATGCCTCCTCCTGGTTTGAAATGCTTCCTGGTTTGAAATGCCTCCTCCTGGTTTGAAATGCCTCCTGGTTTGAAATGCCTCCTCCTGGTTTGAAATGCCTCCTCCTGGTTTGAAATGCCTCCTGGTTTGAAATGCCTCCTGGTTTGAAATGCCTCCTGGTTTGAAATGCCTCCTGGTTTGAAATGCCTCCTGGTTTGAAATGCCTCCTGGTTTGAAATGCCTCCTGGTTTGTTTGTCCGTTGATTGTTTGTTCTTTTTTACTTTTTCTTTTTTCATTGTTTATGGGTTTTTTGTGTGTTTTTCATCAGCGCTTTAACACCTATGTCATTAAAAGGCATCAAAATAGGATATATTATCCAAAGACCCTATGGTCTTTGTTTTGGGAAGTAAGGATAGACCTTATTTTATATCTGTCACAGAAGAATCCACAATACTGCGGATGGATTTGGTTCTCTACCCAGGTAAATGTTATAGCAAGTTTTGGCTGAAATATGGCTGGCTGTGAAAGCGTTAAAACAATAAAAGATGGCAACCTATATTGTGGTTTTAACCTTATCTCGGTTCTGAGTTCATTCTCTCTCTCTCTCTCTCTCTCTCTCTCTCTCTCTCTCTCTCTCTCTCTCTCTCTCTCTCTCTCTCTCTCTCTCTCTCTCTCTCTCTCTCTCTCTCTCTCTCTCTCTCTCTCTCTCTCTCTCTCTCTCTCTCTTATCGCTCTCTCTTATTTATGATTGATATACCCCCTATCTATATGTGATACGGGCACAAGGCCTAATCAATAAAATGTTTGAGTTGAGTTCAGTTCAGTTCAGTCTGAGTCTCTCTCTCTCTCTCTCTCTCTCTCTCTCTCTCTCTCTCTCTCTCTCTCTCTCTCTCTCTCTCTCTCTCTCTCTCTCTCTCTCCCTCTCTCTCCCTCTCTCTCTCTCTCTCTCTCTCTCTCTCTCTCTCTCTCTCTCTCTCTCTCTCTCTCTCTCTCGTCTTTATATATTATGTCATTCTTATTTATAACAACTGCAATATATTTTCCTGTTGTTGTTTTCTATTATCTCATATCCAGTGATATGGGCCAAAGGCCTAATCATTAAACAATTTGTTCATTATTTATTGTTGTTCATTGTTCATTGTTCTATCTGTCTCCTTTTCGATCTCTCTCTCTCTCTCTCTCTCTCTCTCTCTCTCTCTCTCTCTCTCTCTCTCTCTCTCTCTCTCTCTCTCTCTCTCTCTCTCTCTCTCTCTCTCCCTCTCTCTCTCTCCCTCTCCCTCTCTCTCTCTCTCCCTCTCTCTCTCTCTCGCTCTCTCTCTCTCTCTCTCTCTCTCTCTCTGTCACTCTATCTATCTATCTATCTATCTATCTATCTATCTATCTATCTATCTATCTATCTATCTATCTCTTCCCCAATCCCCCTTCAAACCCACAGACCAGGGTCTGGTTTCTCTAGACGACGATCGCCGCGCGCATAACTCTTACGCCAAAAGGGGTCTAAGAAACACTTTAGAAAACGTTTGCGGAAAAATATTACAAGCTCTTGTCCGATTGGTCAAAAGAAAGAGTATTATTTTAACCAAACTTTAATGGACCAATCAACGACAAGAAATGTATTCACCCCATGCAAGTCACGCAATAGTTCGCTGAGAGATACTTTGGGAGTAGCCACAAAATGTTTGCGGCAAACGTCGGCAAAAGAGGTGTTTCTTAGTACCGGGTTTTTTTTTGCCGATTTGCGCTCACGCTACGTAACGTTAGACCCTGTGAAACAGACCCAGTCAGCCCAGCCAGCCCAGCCAGTGATCCTAAGTGATGAGACTCACACAGACAAGAAAGCAGACTCCCAAGAGAAGAGAGAAAAAGAGAAGCAGAAAATATTTCAATGTTTCCCGGAATAACGGGCGCTTGAAACGATCAAGGGTGATGCGATTGATTTTATGTCCGGGGATTTGGACCCTTTCCCCTACAGACAGTAGTGTTTTACTTCAGTAACTCGGCACTAAACTCCCGGACATTAGGAACACAGCCCCTGCACGTTATTCCTCGTTTTGCCTGACTTTCGACCATAGACATTTCTCTCCCTCCCCCTCTCTATCCCCTAGGGAGTCGTAAAGAGGTTCGTATGACCCCTAAACACGTCTTGCTCGTTGGTTTGTGGTCCCATTCCTTTAAAAACGACAACTCTTCTACAACCACGTCTCCCCAAACTTTTTGGGTGCATGTTATTCTTTTAAAGACCCCGCACGTCACGTTTCACAATCACGGTTTTTACGTGTTTTTTTCCTCTTATAGCTAGTAAGGAATCTTAAGAAATCTTCCTAGTATAAGAGGGAATGTGACACGTGACGTGCGGGGTCTTTAAAGACACACTGACGCACTTCGAATAAGTCCATTGATTGTTTTTGTTAGGTAGCTGTGACCCGCATACAAATGTCCCCAACTCGAAATTGAGGCTGCTCCTTAAAATGATGTTTCGTTTTCAATTTGGGGAGATTTGTATGGGAGTCAAACCTGATCAAAACAAGATTTCTTACCAGCTATAAGAGGGAAAACACGGGAAACCCGTGATTTTGACGCGTGACCTGGTGGGTCTTTAAAACGATAACTCTTTTAGCCCACATCTCCCCTACTTTCCCCGTTCCTATTGAAACTTCCCCTACCTCCCCTTTTACCCCTATACATTGAAATCTCAAGGCCGGATCTAGGGGGGGGGGGGGGGGGGGTTCCTGGTTTCCGGAACACACCCTCTACCCCCCCCCCCCTCTACCCCCCGCACTAATCATGTACCTTATGCAAGGATGAAAATGGCTCGATTTTTGCTTTAATAATCACAAAATTGTATTTTTTCCCCCCCCCCCCCCCCCTCCAGATCACGTGTCAAAATCACGGGGTTTCGCGTGTTTTCCCTCTTATAGCTGGTAAGAAATCTTGTTTTGACCAGGTTTTGACTCCCATACAAATGCCCCCAAATTCAAAACGAAACATCATTTTTAAAGAGCAGCCTCAATTTCAAGTTGGGGGCAATTGCATACGGGTCACAGCTACCCAGAAAAAACCCCAAGGGACTTAATCGTGGTGCGTCAGTGTGTCTT
>CM065687.1:9830117-9840117 GCA_017654935.2 Phymorhynchus buccinoides
TATGGAAATTGCACGCTGTTTTCAATATGTTCAATATGGAAAATGCGCGTTGTCTCAGATCATTTAGACAGTAGTATTTCGCCAGAATCGTGCCTCACATAATGTCGTCCCAGTTGGACAGTCCGTACGACTGAAATGAGGCTTTACACTGCTTCTTCGTGTTGCCCAAGGGCGATAACCTTATAACCTTATGTAGGTGGCGCTTTCACGTGAGGCCCTCTGTTCACTTGAGAGAGAGAGAGAGAGAGAGAGAGAGAGAGAGAGAGAGAGAGAGAGAGAGAGAGAGAGAGAGAGAGAGAGAAGAGTGAGAGAGAGAGAGAAGAGGAGGGAGAGAGAGAGAGAGAGAGAGAGAGAGAGAGAGAGAGAGAGAGAGAGAGAGAGAGAGAGAGAGAGAGAGAGAGAGAGAGAGAGAGAGAGAGAGAGAGAGAGAGAGAGAGAGAAAGAGAGAGAGAGAGAGAGAGAGAGAGAGAGAGAGAGAGAGAGAGAGAGAGAGAGAGAGAGAGAGAGAGAGAGAGAGAGAGAGAGAGAGAGAGAGAGAGAGAGAGAGAGAGAGAGAGAGAAAGAGAGAGACATGAGCTAGAGAGAGAATGGCAACAATGGATGATTAGGGCCTGCGTGCAAGCGCCACCTAGTGACGAATCAGGGGAAGATAATTTTCAGTATAAAGCCTCATTGGACGGATGTGGACGTGTTGGTTGGCCCCCTTGACACAATGTACTATAGATTGAGAAGACAGGCTCGTTACAATATGGAACGCTTTGTTACGTTAGTGTGACGGTAACATGAACAGTTTCATTATCAGGCGAAAGGGAGGTGAGAAGGGGCGTGTGTGTAAATGGTTGTGAAAATTATGAAACGTTTTGTGACCTTTGTATGACAGCAACATAGACACTCTATTTACCTGGCTAGGGGTGGGGTGGGGGTGGGGGTTAAAATGAAACGGGTGGGGGAATGTATGTCGGGTGTGGGGAGGTATTTAATTGGTCGCGTTTTGTGAATTCGTAATGCTGTTTAAAGTTATCTGTTTGTTTCTGCGACCATGCAATACTCATGTCGGTTGCCACTCACTTCCGGAGCATTCGAAAAGCGCGACTTTTCGAAAATCGCGATACGAAATGCGCGAACTACAAGATGCCGAAAAGAGCGAACAGTAATGACAAAAAGAGCGAATTTCAGAGAGTCGCATAAAACTCAGAAAGATAGGGTTAGGGATAGGTTAGGGATATAGGGGGTTAGGGATAGTAAGAAAGTAACAGACATTTTTTCTTGTAAGGTACTTCTTGCCCCATCCCTATCCTCAACGACCCTCTCGCTTTCTGTCAGTCACATTCGCTCTTTCTGTCAGTGACATTCGCTCTTTCTGTCAGTGACAGTCGCTCTTTTCGTACGGTCGCGCAAATGGGAATATTCAGAGAGTCGCGCTTTTTGCATGCTGCCCTCACTTAGGCCCATTCATTTCGGCCCAAGGCAATAGTCACTTCTTGGGCCGAAATGACTACTGCCTTGGGCCATTTGGGCCGAAATGACTACTGCCTTGGGCCAACTGCCTTGGGCCGATATGTCTATTGCCTTGGGCCGAAATACTATTGCCTTGGGCCGAAATGGCTATTGCCTTGGGCCGAAATGACTATTGCCTTGGGCCGAAATGACTATTGCCTTGGGCCGAAATGACTATTGCCTTGGGCCGAAATGACTATTGCCTTGGGCCGAAATGACTATTGCCTTGGGCCGAAATGACTATTGCCTTGGGCCGATATGACTATTGCCTTGGGCCGATATGACTATTGCCTTGGGCCGATATGACTATTGCCTTGGGCCGAAATGACCAAAAATGCCGTGGGCCGAAGTGAAGTTGGGTCGACATGAGTGTACACATTCATTTGCAGACGTCATGTTTTATTATTGTTCGCTGATACAGAATGCCGTAGATCAAAATAGCCAAGTCATGAATGCTAAATGTTGCAGTTGTTAATATTAGTTCGTTCCCTTTCTGTGACAAAGGCATTGGGGAAGGAGGTGGAAGGGCGGGAGGAAATAGACGTTTTTCGGGGGAAAACATCTAGGGGAGAGCACTTCGTGAAAATTAGAGTTGCTTACATCCATTACTCGGTCAAATACCATAGCAACAATGCAACAATGGCGTCGAAGTTTGAAACCGCAGGATGCGAGTCAGCGACTTTGCAAACATTTTTTTTTTAGAAACAATTAGGGGTGACCAGTGGCCACAAACTTATAAAACTTGCAAAATGTGACGTAAAAATATAAATGACATGAATGTTAGAATGACGCACGGTGTTCTAAGTGCTGTATGTCTGCCCAAACAGGCGAGGCGAGAGCTGGGGATCTACCTGATGGTAAAGTAACTTCCCTTGTTTGACCGATTGAAATTAGGCAAGATCACTCCCACACACCACGAAATTACTCCCCTTCATTATTTCCGAACAATTCCTATTAGTACTGGAGCATGAATATGTGAGGGCTCATTACCTTTTTATTTGGGGTTTTTTTTCGGGGGGGGGGGTGTAAGGGGGCGAGGATGGGGGGGGGGGGTGGGGGACTGGGGGGGGGGGGGGGGGGACTGGCGTTCGAGAGGGGCAGGTGATAGTAACAGTGGGTTGTTTCCCTGTCAAAAAACCTAAAGGGTGTTGTGTTATCGTTCGTGAGTAGCTTTGTGAGTAGCATTGCATGTGTCACAAATAGTTGAAAATGTAAAGTACTCTCTCTCTCTCTCTCTCTCTCTCTCTCTCTCTCTCTCTCTCTCTCTCTCTCTCTCTCTCATCTTTATCCTTGTTAAAAAATAAAGTTTTAAATTTTCAAATGTTTTCACTCTCTCTCTCAAGTCTCTCTCTCTCTCTCTCTCTCTCTCTCTCTCTTCTCTCTCTCTCTCTCTCTCTCTCTCTCTCTCTCTTCTCTCTCTCTCTCTTTCTTCTCTCTCTCTGGTCTCTCTCACTTCTCTCTCTCTCTCTCCCTCTCTCTCTCTCTCTCTCTCTCTCTCTCTCTCTCTCTCTCTCTCTCTCTCTCTCTCTCTCTCTCTCTCTCTCTCTCTCTCTCTCTCTCTCTCTCTCTCTCTCTCTCTCTCTCTCTCTCTCTCTCTCTCTCCCGCACAAGCGAGTTTAGTTCTGTTTTTAGCCTTTGTATCTTATTTGTGTTTTATTATTTCGTGTTTCAACTAGGAGAAGAAAACCCCCACTAAACTAATACGCAACTCCTTTTACAGTCGTATGTACAAGTAAACAAACATACTCCAAAAACAACCACACACACTCAAACGCAAGCACGCGCGTATACATGCGCACCTAGAGAATCTCACTGAGAGAGAGGGAGAGGATTGCTCACCTCACGCACAGACAGTGGGGGGAGAGAGAGAGAGAGAGAGAGAGAGAGAGAGAGAGAGAGAGAGAGAGAGAGAGAGAGAGAGAGAGAAAGAGAGAGAGAGAGAGAGAGAGAGAGAGAGAGAGAGAGAGAGAGAGAGATGCCTGACTGAAAGACAGTTCATACCAGTAATGGAAAATCATGGTGCAGTTTAAGTCTCTTGTGGAAGACTATGACTCTGGTGCTGCAGCCAGAGGGATGGGCTGGCCTTTGGGGACCTTCCTCAACGCCAGCTGTGTCCTCAAATCCCTTTTGGTCGAGAGAGTGGGGATGTACTCGGGGCAAGGCATCTCCACTGTAAACAAATTATCGCCCAGCCCGCCAGAATAGTATCTGCCCCCCCCCCCCCCCCCCCCTCTGCTATATGGCAGTCATTGTCGGAAACGATAGACTAACATACCAAAAAAACAACCAGTGTTTAGTGCAGTGTCGTTGTCTCTCCACTGTAGCTGCCCGTTGTCTCTCTTATTTATCCCCAATGTTTCCACTAATTGGACTGTCAAACAAACCTTTATGACCCGTCTTGACCATTCCTTCTACTTGTGCCCTCTACGTACCTCTGTCCCACACATGTAGAGCATAGTTACCAGCCGCGTGGCAGAGCATAGTTACCAGCCGCGTGGCAAATCTAGTAATGTTTTAAGTGGAATTTCCTGGGATTGCTTTTTTCCTGGCTAGCTGACTGCAAGGCTGACTATGTATCGATGGCTTGGAGTTGACGAATTATTGAACATATTGTGAAAACTAATAACTTGTTTCGAAAAGAGACTGCAGAAATATAAAAAGCATAATCCCCATTTTACATTAACTGCAGTCTTTTTTTTATTACAAGTTCTTAGTTTTTGCAATAACATCAATAATAAGTCAATGGACTATTTTGACTCTAAACCATCGGTATGTTAACACGATAACGTTTGAACGGAGGGACCTAGGAAGACCAAACGCTGCATGCCTACTAATTGTCACGATATCTATGCCCTGTAATGAAATTAAGGTCATTAGTCCAAGGTCAAGGTCACTGGAGCAGGAAATGTTTCTGACTGACTATGTATGTATGTATTTTAACACGATAACGTTTGAACGGAGGGACCTAGAAGGCTCACAGTTTTGCATGAGCACAGATAGTTACGGTATCTAGCCCCTGTAAGCAAATGCAGGGTCATTGGTCCAAGGTCAAGCTCACTGGAGCAGAAGATGTTTCTGGCTGACTATGTATGTTTGTATGTATATTAACACGATAACGTTAGGAGGCTCGAGGTTTACATGCCCGTTGGTAGTTATGATGCATAGGCCAAGTTCGAAAGGTCATTGGTCAAAGGTCAAGGTCACTGGATCAGAAGATGTGCCGCACGGCTGGTGGATCTAGCGTCTTAGCGCTCTACTTAGTCATCGTGTGGTCAACATAGGGGATGATGAGCACCTAGGATAATCATGAAGATTGCGATAGGATTTCTTCTGTGTGTGTGTGTGTGTGTGTGTGTGTGTGTGTGTGTGTGTGTGTGTATGTGTGTGTGTGTGTGTGTGTGTGTGTGTGTGTGTGTGTGTGTGTGTGTGTGTGTGTGCGTGTGTGTGTGTGTGTGTGTGTGTGTGTGTGTGTGTGTGTGTGTGTAGGGTGTGTGTGTGTGGGTTTTTTTTAATGTGCACATTTCTACGTTGATGTAATGCATTTTAATGATAATCATTTGGTTGGTATAATTTCGTTTGACACGTTTGATTAATGTTCTTTCAGTAATGTTGTGTTTATGTTATGTTTGTTGCACCTAACCTGAATTTCTCTTTAGGATATATTTTTTAAAGTAGACTTGAACTTGATAATTGTGTTTAATCACAAAGTAATAAGTATGATCCAGCAGAGACATTTGCACATGTTCCCACACTCATCATGCAGGCACATCCGCGTGAGAGAAAAAAATCACACTGATTTTACTGTAGGTTGTGTAAGATATGAGAGAGGGAGAGAGAGAGAGCGCGCGCGCGCGAGAGAGAGAGAGAGAGAAAACGAAAACGAAATTTTATTTAACCAGAGAACATGATAAGCAATGACAGCTTTTTTTCCACCCAGCCCTGGGGAAATAATAATAAATAACAAGAAATCAAAGAAAACTTCAAACAACAAAAAGTAACGCATGCACAAAAACTCGGGGGAAAATGAGGGTAATGGGAGACGGGAGGTAGGATGTGGGGAGGGGGTATACTAAGGCACAACACATAATCATAAAGTGAATGAGAGAGAGAGAGAGAGAGAGAGAGAGAGAGAGAGAGAGAGAGAGAGAGAGAGAGAGAGAGAGAGAGAGAGAGAGAGAGAGAGTGAGAGAGAGAGAGAGAGAGAGAGAGAGAGAGAGAGAGAGAGAGAGACGAGAGACGAACGAACGAACGACATTTTTGAGAGAGAGAGAGAGAGAGAGAGAGAGAGAGAGAGAGAGAGAGAGAGAGAGAGAGAGAGAGAGAGAGAGAGAGAGAGAGATGTTCACCATATTACCGTCTCAACAAAGCCCTTCAGTTAGTCGCACGCCGCTTCACAAAAGGAAGATAAGACTTCCTTTCCCTTGTTTGAAAGTGCACCTCATTTCATGCAACAGTTCGACACAAAATGAGAGCTAGCCGATAATGACGACGACGATACCCCGTGGGGTGATAAAATGTGTGAGTGTGAATGGGGGAGGGAGGGTGGTGGTGGTGAGGCAGAAGTAAGGAATGGTTTTGGAGATTTATGAAAAGGAAATGGGGATACTGAGGACTGTACAAATTCGGCAATACTACACGGAGGAAACAAGGTAGTCTTTCACCGCCAAAGTCGCATTTTAGCACCACAGAGATTTAACGCCTATGTCACTAAAAGGCATCAACTTGGGGTCCATTATCCAAAGACCCCATTGGCTTAGTTTTGGGAAGTAAGGATAGACCTTATTTTATATATGTCACAGAAGAATCCCCAATACTGCAGATGGATTTTATTCTCTACCCAGGTAAATTTAATGGAAATTTTGGGCTGAAATATGGCTGGCGGCGAAAGGGTTAATTTTCTCTGCGCATCCATCCTCCTTCAATCATCATTTTGATGGCTCTTGCCTAATAATTTATATTTGTTGTTGAATAGACACGGACATTTTCTCTTCTAAAGGATACAGTCAGATAACGTTTGACTCGAAAAACGCTCGTTATCACCCCTGCATCAGTGCTTTTACTGCGCTTGCTTGACACTGTCTAACAGATTATGAAAATATGATTTAAAGGTGGACCCTGACGGATGAGTTTTGGCAAGAAACACTGTCGAGATCACCAGAAAGACAGCCTTTTCAAGGATCGGAGCACTCACTTCGCTCTGGTTTCCTATAAATTAAACCGTCAAAATGGCGATTCCTCCTTGGCGGAGATGCCGGAGAGAGTAGCCATTTTGGATGGGGTGGGTGGAGGACACTCATTGTGGTTGAAGCGTTTTCTTTTTTTGTAGTGCAGTAAAAAGAAAAAAATGGAGCTATTTCCTTTGTTGTGAGCGAAACGCCATTAGATTAACTTATAAAATTTAAAAATAATAAAATAAAAAGGCTTGTATTGCGAAAACTTCGTGCAAGAGATTAGGCGGCCATTAGAAAAGAGATAGACACGCCTTTTCTTTGGGTGAAATAATTTGACTTCCAGAACCTCCGCCAAGGAGGAATCGCCGATTTGACGGTTTGATTTCTAGGAAACCAGAGCAAAGTGAGTGGTGCGATCTCTGTGACGGGTGTTTTCCTGGTGATCGCGACGTGTTTCTTACAAAACCTCATCCGTCAGGGTGCCCCTTTAAGGATCCGCGATGGCCGGTAAAGATGCAAAGGGCTGTCAGTCACTCACAGACACAGAACAGAGCCTTTGTATAATAACAATACCATAGAGACGACACTAGCAATTGCCGAAGACAGCGCGCGTGTCTCGCGCGGCGCCACAATGAAACTGGCATCCTGATGGCATCGCGTGCATCGGAGATGGTCGGCTGCACGTGCTATTCGGGACACGTGCAGATATGTCGGATCAGTGTTCGGTCCCCGAGGAGAGTTTATTATTCGTGAGAACTCGGCATATTTCGTGGAGACTCGGCGTCAACGTAAGCTCTTTCTAGACCCGCCTGTCTTAGTGCAATGTTGTTGTCTTGTTTTTTGTAATAGAGTATGACATTAAAGACACACTGACCCACCACGATTAAGTCCCTTGGTGTTTTTTCTGGGTAGCTGTGACCCACATACACATGCCCCCAACTTCAAATCGAGGCTGCTCTTTAAGATGATGTTTAGTTTTGAATTTGATGGCAATTGTGTGGGAGTCAAACCTGGTCAAAACAAGATTTCTTACCAGCTATAAGAGGGAAACACGCGAAACCCGTGATTTTGACACGTGATCTGGTGGGTCTTTTATCAAATTGCGACAAAGATAAATGTAACTGGTTGTTTATTGAACATCTCGTAATGTGTCGCCGCCTTTAAGTCGCACGACTGTACGATACGATTCGATCACGTGGTCTCGAAGCTGCGAATCACAGTCGTGCGATTTTAGTGGACGCGTGGCTAGCCCCTGAACACGAGTGAGCAACACAAAAAGCGAAACCACCTCGATGTTACGGGTTAGCAAGCACATTTTATGCAACATTTCTACTCAAAGTGAGTCCGGGGTTAAGTTTCTCTAGATAATGGTCGCCACGCGAATAACTGTTACGCCTAAACGGTCAGATAACTCTTTAAGCTTTCTCTTCAATTTTGGGAGAGAGAAAAGGGTTGCTATCAAAAGGGAGATGAATCATACCTCTCTGTCAGTTTGTACAAAGATTTCAAATTTCATCCACGTCTATTTGTGTGCAGAAAAATTAAATTTGCACTATATTATGCCATCTAACATGATGAAACATTAAGAAAGAGCACTCAAAAACAATTTATTTCGTTTAATTTGTTACAATCATCCTGTATTTGTTCATGATAGACTGAAGAATAATTGCTGTAACGAGCTTGTTGTTTTGGTCTTCCATTTTTGAAGTTAAAGTCACGTTCACGCGAGATGTAAAAAAAAAGAGAAGCCGGAAGTATTGATATTTCCCATGATCCTTGAAATAGTATGTCGCTTGCTACCTCGATAGCAGCCACAAAACTTTTGCGGCAAACGTCGGCAAAAGAGGTGTTTCTTAGTACCGTTTTTGCCGATTTGCGCTCACGCTACGTAACGTTAGCCCTTGTGAAACGGCCCCCTGATAACAATCACAATGCTCAACGTGTGTTGCGATAAGGGGGAGGGAAGAACAGATTGAGTAAGGAATGGCTTCACAAAGTTAGGAGAAGATTTGTGAGGATAGTAAAATAGCATCATAGACAGAGGAGCAAGGAATTTGGACTCGTATTTTTCTCTGCGCAAACCTCCTTCATCAGTGTGATCGTTCCGACATGGTTCTGACATGTAAAGTTTGTCAAATAACAGTCTGGAAGTTTCGCTTCTGCAGGGAAATTTAAAAAATCAGATAACTCTAAACTTGGGAAGAAAAACAAACCCTGCTCATTCTCACGTAGATCGCCTGCCGCCTTTCTAGTTGTTTGACACTTGTCTAGAAGATCCCTAAAATTGCAGTAAATGGATCCGCGATGACTGAATAGATGCTACAGCGGCTGAGAGTCACTCACACAAACACAAAGGAGACTTTGTGTACCATAGAGACGACACTAGCAATACAAATTTCCGAAGACAGCGCGCGTGTCTCGCGCGGCGCCACAATGAAACTGGCGTCCTGATGGCATCGCGTGCATCGGAGATGGTCGGCTGCACGTGCTATTATTGGGACACGTGCAGATATGTCGGATCAGTGTTCGGTTCTGGAAGGAAGTTTATTGTTCGTGAAGGCTCGGCATATTCCGTGAAAACTCGTGAAGGCTCGGCATATTCCGTGAAGACTCGGCGAAAACGCTGTGCGCTTTTTTTGTAGACTCCGTAACGAGAACCGCGACTATCTCGATTGGAGTGGCTTGTGGGTATATTGGTGTACACGTTAACAATATTCATAAAATATCTCTATTTCCCCATGGCAACACAGTGTTAGGCCTCTCACAATATGACTTGCAACTCACTCTGTTGCCATAATAATAATTTTAATAATAATAATAATTTCATTTAAATAGCGCGATAAAAAAAAAATGATGCTAAAAGCAAGCTCTCAGCGCTTTACAAACATTGATGACACTATGTTAAAAAAATTAACACATTGACACACCATGTTTCATGCCAATGATATAAAGTAAAAGGAACATTATTTAATGACACATGAGAGAGAGAGAGAGAGAGAGAGAGAGAGAGAGAGAGAGAGAGAGAGAGAGAGAGAGAGAGAGAGAGAGAGAGAGAGAGAGAGAGAGAGAGAGAGGACAGAGAGAGAGAGAGAGAGAGAGAGAGAGAGAGAGAGAGAGAGAGAGAGAGAGAGAGAGAGAGAGAGAGAGAGAGAGAGAGAGATAGGCAGATGTCAGGAAATAAAGAGAACATAATCAATAATTTAAAAAAGTCATAAGATAAAAGCACTAAAAACATTTTTTGTAATCACATTAAGCAATATAAATTCACATTTCTAAGATAAAAGTATTAAGACTTTAAGCAATGCAAATTCACATGTCTAACACAACGCTTA
>CM065687.1:9845117-9850117 GCA_017654935.2 Phymorhynchus buccinoides
GGTCGGCCATTAAATCCCTGCTGTCATGTAGAGGTAATGGAGAGTACCGTCTTATCAAATGTTGGAATTGTGAAGTAGAAAGTGGCGTTAGTGGTGTTGAGAGTGTCATTGTTATTGTTATGTTGTTATGGTGGTTTTGATATGTGTTCAATTGCTGAGTCTGACAGAAGAATGCACTACATTTGTTATGATTTACCCTAACTGTTTTTCTGTCTGTTTGTCTGTTCAGCCGAATATGCCTGTCTGTCTGTGTGTCTGTATGTATGTATGCATGTACGTATGTATGTATGTATGTATGTATGTATGTATGTATGTATGTATGTATGTCATCTCTCTCTCATCTCTCTCCTCTGTCTGTCTCTCTCTCTCTCTCTCTCTCTCTCTCTCTATGTATGTCTCTCTCTATCTATCTCTCGTTCTGTCTATTACTTCCCTCTCCCACTTCTTCCGCCCTCTCTCTCTCTCTCTCTCTCTCTCTCTCTCTCTCTCTCTCTCTCTCTCTCTCTCTCTCTCTCTCTCTCTCTCTCTCTCTCTCTCTCTCTCTCTCTCTCTCTCTCTCTCTCTCTCTCTCTCTCTCTCTCGTTCTGTCTATTACTTCCCTCTCCCCCTTCTCTCTCTCTCTCTCTCTCTCTCTCTCTCTCTCTCTCTCTCTCTCTCTCTCTCTCTCTCATTCTGTGTTTCCCGACCTATTTCAATCTCACTGTCTCTGCGCATTCCCGTTTTAATTCGTTTCATTTGGTACTGAACAGTAACTAACTTTGTTCCCTTGGGCACTGAGGCGAATGAAAATTCATCAAGCTTAAAATTACATGGAGGAAACATTCAGTCAAGCCGAATTCTTCTTCGTCTTCTTCGATCGCTCAGACAGTTTCCTGTCAATTATGAGCGCAAATGCGTCATGCTGCCGTTATGCGCATAACTAAGAAATAGTTAGGCCCAGCAAGTCCGACTTCGGCTGGAGGAAATCGTTTTGAAAGTGTTTCTTAAAAAAAAAGGCAGGAGAATCATGGACCAGTAAAGCAGAAAGATAGTAGATGACAGTAAGCAGAGGGAAAAGGCAGTCAAAGAGAGTGACAGATTAGAGGAAGTTACAAGCACAAAGCTTCCAGAAGGTGGGGGAACTATTTATACAAAAGACCCCCCGGTATCCCCACGGGGGGAGTCAAGTCGAATGACTCCACAAATGCTCCTCAAAACGTTTACGATCCGTTTATGTTTTCCCTACAAGACATTGATTTATATGAAGATTGTCTCCTAGGAAAAGAACAATCCGCATTGAGTACTTTGTTTTATAATAATATACTACTACACGTATTCAACAAAAGTTAAGTACCACGTTTTATACAAGCGCATAAAGCAAAGATGGCTAATTAAAATCATCTCAAAGGTTGAAGATGTTTGATTCGACTATATGTTTACTAGACTCTTTGTGTTCGTGAGATTACTTTAGATACAATACTTCAATAAACAATGCCACTCCGAAATGTGAAGGTCACAACAGTGTGGCTACTCAAAAAGGGCAAAAAGGTGGGTGTGTCCACATGTTTTGGGGCAAGGCAAACGATTTACACGATGTCTCGTGATTGTCGTGAACCCCCTAATTTGTTAAGGAAGCCCGGAGGAACTGCTGCTTGCACCACTACAGAATATTGCTATTTGGGTGGACACACACCCAATTTGGCCACATGTTGAGTGGCTGCGATTTGTGAGTTTTAACATAGGAATTGTGCTATCTGTAGAGCTATTGCTTCAAAGGCAGTGGTATGAATGCAATGGGTTTGCCCATGATGCTTGTCTGGGGGCTTCGTGGAGCTGGCGGTGGTTTTTTTGTTATCTCCCATCTTCTGGGCCGTACAGTGGCGTTGCTCCCACGCCGCTCATTCCGAGTCCCAACTCGCAGCCCCACCTTCGCTTGTTCAGGTCGCAGAATCTGAGACCAGCAGTCCTAGGGCAGCGAATCTATGTTAGGCCGTCAGGAGGCAACCAACCGAGGAGACACTGCACTGCTGCCGAGACACTTCGGTGGGGTTCAGTAGAGCCTGTTCAGGAGCTGGCAATGTTGCAATATATGCTCTACAGTCATGGTATCTGCTCTGCATGGGCACGTCTCAGACTCGCCAGTCTTAGAATTTTCGGAACGTATGAGCGCGCATTCTGTTGTGTCCAGTCCTCAGCCTGATCAGAATGACCTGGTCAGGTCTGGCCAGTTTGTGCAGGATAGCAGTCAGACTGGTTGAAGCTTGGGTGACGCTGCTTCCATTTCTTTTGGGACAGGGCTTTGATGACAGTCCTTTCTTCCCCGTAGGAGACCTGTCTGTCCACTTGTTCCAGTTGCCCTCCCTCTTTTGCCAGCCTGTCCGCTTGCTCGTTGCCATGGATCCCACAGTGTGCTAATTTCTAATTTATTCTCTTCTTCTTTTTGTTTGTGGCTCAAGCCACAAACCTATAACTCACTTTGTCGGTCGGTCGGTCGGTCCAAAATTGTCGCACTTCAAATCGAGGCTGCACTTCAAATTGAGGCCGCTCTTTAAAATGATGTATTTGAAAGCGTTCAAATAATAAACATACGTAATACAGACACTGCAACAGACACGACGAGTATGCGGTGCTTCTTTTGATGAGTATAAGTAGGATTCATAGTTTTAAATGTTTCCCAAAAGATATAAAAAGTTACAAAATGGTGCAGAGATAACATTCTGGTTTACAGATTAAAATTATTGAAAAACCAGGGGAGGTGACTCATGATTGGAGTGATAAAAATAGACCGCGTGCCACAAACTATTGCGATTTCGCGCTTGTTTTTACTCTAGATTAATATACACATGGACTTTCTTGGCCTACATTTATATATGATTACAGTACACTATGATATGGTGTTTCCTGTTTCGAACAGCAGGTACTTAGTGTTTGAATCACTGATATTATTTTGTCATCATGGGTTAAGGACCAGTCACACGTCCACTAAAATCGCACAACTGTACGATACGATTCGATCACGTGATCTCCAAGAACAACATAATTTGATTGGCGCATCGATATCACGTGATAGAATCGTATCGTACAATCGTGCCATTTTAGTGGACGTGTGGCTGGCCCTTTAGGGTTCTTCTTCTTCTGCGTTCCCAGGCCATATGGCCATAATGGGTAAGGTACGTATGTGTACGGTTTTCCGAATGAATGAAGGAGAGAAGAAACGAATGCATGAATGAATGAATGAATGAATGAATGAATGAAGGAAGGAACACTTCTTTAACTGGAACGAGTTGACACTCGTCGAGTAAAAATAACAAAAACCAAGCCTATATAATTATGCAGAAACGGAATTAACTACACGTTGTATCTTTCGACACAAGCAAAACGCGTGCGCTTGAATAATGCTTGGCTATCATATATGAATGAATGACGATGCTATCATAGCACATATTCCTGGTTTTCTCTGGAAAACCTTTCCTCGCCACGTGCCAGTGATCTATATGCTAATCAGATGACCTTGGCGATCCTGCGCGTGCCCTCTGTGGCATATTTGATGTGATTGGAGCAAAACATGTTGCCATTGTTATAACCAAGATCAATGTTATTGTCTTGTCTTATTAAGCACACCTCTGTTCCGTAGTTTCTTTTCCCATATCATTCTTGATGTCGGTTTAGAATTGGCTCGCAGCAAAAGTTATAAACAGATCAGAATTAAAGACACACTGACGCACCACGATTAACTCCCTTGGGTGTGTTTTTTCTAGGTAGTTGTGACCCACATACAAATGTCCCCAACTTCAAATTGAAGCTGCTCTTAAAAATTGATGTTTCGTTTTCAATTTGGGGACATTTGTATGGGAGTCAAACCTGGTCAAAACAAGATTTCTTACCAGCTATAAGAGGGGAAACCCGTGAAACCCGTGATTTTGACACGTGACCTGGTGGGTCTTTAAAGAGGGGATTGTGAAAGCCAACAACAGGTGGACCCTTACGGATGAGGTTTTGCAAGAAACACGTCGAAATTACAAGAAAGACAGCCTTTTCAAGGCTGGGAACATTCACTTTGCTCTGGTTTCCTATAAATTAACCCTTTCACCGCCAAAGTCGCCAAAATATTCTGATCGCTTCTCGGCCTTTTGGCTAAGACAGTGATTCAGGAACATATTTTTTTGTTTATACCCTGGTTGGTTTGTTCAGCCCGTCGTACATGGCGAAATCCGATACGCGACGTTAAACTGAACTTCCATCCAAAGTCGCATTTTAGCACCACAGTGATTTAACACCTATGTCACTAAAAAGCATCAAATTGGGGTCTATTATCCAAAGACCCGATTGTCTTAGTTTGGAGAAGTAAGGATAGACCTTATTTTATGTATGTCACAGAAGAATCCCCAATACTGCAGATGGATTTTGTTCTCTACCCAGGTAAATTTAATGGAATTTTGGGGCTGAAATGTGGCTGGCGGTGAAAGGGTTAAACCGTAAAAAACGGCGATTCCTCCTTGGCAGAGATGCCGGAGAGAGAAGCCATTTTGGATGGGGTGGGTGGAGGTCACTCATTATGGTTGAAGCTTTTTTGCTTTTTTGTAGTGCAAAAACATATTTGAGCTATATTCTTTGTTGTGAGCGGCCATTAGAAAAGAAAAGGCACGTGCAATTCTTTCAATGAAAGAATTTGACTTCCAGCACCTCCGCCAAGGAGGAATCACCGATTTGACTATTTGATTTATGGGAAACCAGAGCAAAGTGAGTGTTGCGATCTCTGTAAAGGGTGTTTTCCTGGTGATCTCGACGTGTTTCTTGCAAAAACCCACCCGTCAGGGTGCCCCTTGAACAGCAACCATATTCAACAAGAGGCCGAAGGAGCAGTTTGATCCCGCAACGGTGTGACGACCTCCATGGCAATTCCCCTTGAATTACATCCCCTTACTACTAACCTTTGTTGCTTCTTTAAAAGACTAGACCCTCCCGTAGGGATACCGGGGGGGGGGGGGGGGGGTCTTTGTATGAATAGTTCCCCCAACTTC
>CM065687.1:9857617-9865117 GCA_017654935.2 Phymorhynchus buccinoides
CAGATATCGCAACACTCACTTTGCTCTGGTTTCCTAGAAATCAAACCGTCAAATCGGCGATTCCTCCTTGGCGGAGGTGCTGGAAGTCAAATTATTTCAGTGAAAGAGAAGGCGTGTGCTGTCTCTTTTGTAATGGCCGCCTGAGTTTAGACCAAATTGTTTGCACGAAATTTTGGCAATACGGGGCTTTTTATTTTAGTATTTTAATTTTATGCAGTTTATCTAAAGGAGTTTCGCTCACAACAAAGGAAATAGCTTCAAGTGTTTTTTTTTACTGCACTACAAAAAAGAAAAAAAGCTTCAACCACAATGGGAGTGACCTCAACCCACCCCATCCAAAATGGCCTCTCTCCCCGGTACATCTCCGCCAAGGAGGAATCGCCGTTTTGACGGTTTGATTTCTAAGAATCCAGAGCAAAGTGAGTGTTCCGATCCTTGAAAAGGCTGTCTTTCTGGTGATCTCGACGTTTTCCTTGCAAAACCTCATCCGTCAGAGTCCACCTTTAAGACGCACTCGTGACAACAATACCAGGTGTCAAGCATGGTTTACGTTATAAAGTGCCCAAACTGCATTATCCCAGATTTTACATCGTTTTGCCCTTTATCGAAAATGACATTTATATTCATTCTTCCCTTCTGTGTATATGTTGTCGTTGTTTGTTTAGGTTTTGTTGTCGTTCCCTGGCTTAAAGACACACTGACCCACCACGATTAAGTCCCTTGGTTCTTTTTCTGGGTAGCTGTGACCCATATGCAAATGCCCCCAACTTCAAATTGAGGCTGCTCTCTAAAATGATGTTTCGTTTTGAAATTTTGGGCATTTGTATGGGAGGATAATCTGGTCAAAACAAGATTTCCTACCAGCTATAAGAGGGAAAACACGTGATCTGGTGGAACTTTAAATACACTCCAGGGATCATCCCAACATCCGAAGCGATTGAACACTATGGTACAAATGCCCCCCCCCAACTAGGGATGAGAACATTACGTGTGTGACCTTTTTTAAAATTATTACCCCGCCACGTGTGTAGCCACACACCGACTTCGGAGGATTCTTCGTATATAAACTTGCTATCCAAATGATATAATATAATATATTGATTTATGGGTCATGGAGTGTGTAGAACGTGATCTAAGGAGCATACATTTTAACGATCCACCAGATCACGTGTCAAAATCACGGGTTTCACGTGTTTTCCCTCTTATAACTGGAAATAAATCTTGTTTTGACCAAGTCTGACTCCCATATAAATGGCCCCCAAATTCAAACCAAAACATCAGTTTAAAGAGCAGCCTCAATTTGAAGTTGGGGTAATTTATTTGTGGGTCACAGCTACCCAGAAAAAACCCAAGGGATTTAATCGTGGTGGGTCAGTGTGTCTTTAACGAAAACGGGACATGAGATCATTTAAGCATACCAGACAGTGCAATAAAAAAAATGAAATGCACAATATATTAGTCAAGGCACATTCATCTCCCAAGCATACATTGTGGTGCTAGCAAGAATGTCGCGAACTCGGGTGATCCCCCTTTGTGAATGGAGCTCTCGAGCTTTATATGCAAATGAGATGACCTCACTGTGATGCACGTGGCATTCGTATTGGGGCCAAAGACACTATAAAGAGTGTCTTTGTTGGGGCTTGTTGCTAACGTCAAGGTGAAGGTCAATGTTTGGTATTGGCCGGTTTCTCTCTCCCTCCCTCTCTCTCTCTCCCTCCCTCTCTCTCTCTCTCTCTTCCTCTCTCTCTCTCTCTCTCTCTCTCTCTCCTCTCTCTCTCTCTCTCTCTCTCTCTCTCCCTCCCCCCCTCTCTCTCTCTCCCTCTCTCTCTCCCTCTCCTCTCTCTCTCTCTCTCTCTCTCTCTCTCTCTCTCTCTCTCTCTCTCTCTCTCTCTCTCTCTCTCTCTCTCTCTCTCTCTCTCTCTCTCTCTCTCTCTCTCTCTCTCTCTCTCTCTCTCTCTCTCTCTCTCTCTCTCTCTCTCTCTCTCTCTCTCATTGCTTCCCTTTTACTAAGATAAAAATAAAGATCTATTATGCCAGATTAAAAATAATATCTATTTCCATCTGCCATAACTTTTTTCTCTAACTCATAAACTTATCTCAGCTTAGAGTACTAATAGGTATGCGCGTTGGTTGGGCACGTGCGTACACTCCCCCCCCCCCCCCCCCCTCCCTCTCCCCCTCTCCCTCTCTTGAAATCGTAGAGATTTTAAAGAAATGACGTCATGCTTCTCATTGTTTACGTCATGTTGAGGGGTACTCAACCCAGTTTGGTACTCTATATTGTCTGTCAAACAAAATTTGAATGGGATTTCTTTTTCTTTCTCATCATGAAAGAGCAGAAAACCTAGATCTAGACCACAGCTGTTTCGGGAGGAACATTTAGTTTATCTATATTTTCATAAGTTTTTTCAAGCAAACTTTAGTTAACTATAAGTAACTTTTCATAAATAACAGGCGAGAATATGTTGTAGTATGTGACAAGATTACTTATAGTCAGTGGATATTGCTAGATTTTCACTCATAGGCAGCAATCTTATTTATGCTTGTGATACTAAGTATATTATTTCTACTAGACATGTTGATTGATACTGCTCACAAAAATAAGTTTTTACCATAAATCTGAGGGAAGAAATATATTTGAAATACTATGTAGAGCATACAGCCAAAATATCTTTACAGACAAAAGCTTGGTACAGTTTTTATCTAAGATTTCTAGATTCAGGCTTTTAACTAAATAGCTTGATTTTGTGTGGGATGGAACAGCTGTGAGACCAGCACGAGTGAATAAGGAAAAGGACATTTTGATGCCCCATTCAACCATACTTTACCATAGAAGTAAACAAGATAGACAAAGACCATGCGATACAAATAATGCTTTCGTGTTCATCGCATCTATTCTTCTTACATCAGCAGTCAGGGGCGGATCCGGGGTTTGGGGGGTGGGGGGGGTCCTGGGTTTGCGGACCCTCCCCCCAGCAACAACAACAACAAAAAAGTAACAAGAGACAAAGCCTTCAAGGCTCACGTCTGATTTGTATTACTATAATACTGTTATGTAGACACTTGTGCATCTGAGAACAGAATGAATTAGTAGAGACTGTGTAAAGAAATGATTTCTGTCATTAAATTGCTTGGGTCTCAATGTGTGGCGGTACCATAGTCATGTTTGAGTGGTTACCGCACACCTATCTATATTGTTAAAAACTCTTTACTGGTGTTGCAAACAAAATTTGAATGGGATTCCCACCATTTTTCTTTACTCATCATGAAAGAGAGCGTAAAACACTAGATCTAGACCCCTACTTTCCCTGTTTCGGGAGGAACATATTAGTTTATCTATATTTGTAACATAAGCCCTATTTTTTCAAGCAAACAAGTTTGTTAACATATTAAGTAACTTTTCATAAATAACATAGACCAAGAATATGTTCCCCCGCCGGGGTAAGTCTACGGACACCTGTAGGACTAGATTAGAAAATTAATAATTGAAGTTCAGTGGATATACTGATCTAGATTTTCTGATTGTTCATAGGCAAACTTATTTATCAACATTTCTGTAAGATACTAAGTATATTATTTCTACTATTCCCCCCCCCCCCCCCATGTCTGATTGCATACTGCTCACAGCCTGCATCATCCATCCGGGTTTTTACCATGAAATCTGAGGGAAGAAATATATTAACTTGATCTGGATACTATGTAGAAGGCAGTGACAGCCAAAATATTTCCGTTACAAGACTGAAAAGCTTGGGTACAGTTAGGTTTTTGATCTGTAGGCCTAGATTTTGTAGATTCGCCGGAAGTTAACTAAATAGCATGGGCAGATTTTGTGTGGGATGGAACAGCTGTCAAAGACCAGCACGAAAGAACCGGGCCGTCAACGCCCAAAAGGACATTTTGATGCCCCATAAGTCAACCATACCTTTACCATAGAAGTAAACAAGATAGACAAAGTATACCATGCGAGTCTTCTTACAAATAATGCTTTCGTGTTCATCGCATCTATTCTTCTTACATCAGCAGTCAGGGGCGGATCTGTCGGGGTGGGGGTTGAAGGGGGGTCTGGGTTTGCGGACCCTCCCGCCAGCACAAAAAAAAAACGACAAAAAGTTTGGAGATTGCAAGGTTAAAGGGCACAACAGTAACCTCTGCAACATTTTCAACAGGATTCACTTCTTTGAAATTTTGGCTCAGGTGGCATCCAGATTGCACTTTATTTGAGTATATTTTTTAGAGAAAACGACAACGTTTTTGCAGTGCAAGGGGGGGGGACGCAACACACACACCTGGAGCTCCACCACACCCACCACACACACACACAACACACACACGCTTCACACACACGCTTCATGCACTGCAATATCGAACACTACACTAACCTCACTTTTTTTTCTCTTCAAAATACCATGTGAGATAAACCAGTTTGGAGACCTTGAACATTTTCAACAGGATTTATTAGACATGATGTGATCCGCACCCTGGCAGCAGAGGTTGTGCATATTTGTGGTGTGAATCGTTTCCGTACCTTTCTGTTTTATGCTCTCGCTATTTCCGGAGACGGAAGGTATGGTTGCTTCACGCAGTGTCAAAAGTGCAAACCTTTATGCTCTGATGAACAAGCATGTCTGATAACCAGGGAGAGGAGAGACATGATGAGAGACCCTGGCAGAGAGGAGCATATTTGTGGTGTGAATCGTTAGAGTACCTTTCTGAGATGCTCTCGCTATTTCCGGAGACGGAAGAGAGAGAGAGAGAGAGATGAAAGAGAGATGAGAGAGACAAGATGAGAGAGAGAGAGAGAGAGAGAGAGAGAGAGAGAGAGAGGAGAGAGAGAGAGAGAGAGAGAGAGAGAGAGAGAGAGAGAGAGAGAGAGAGAGAGAGAGAGAGAGAAGAAAAAGAAGGAGAGAGAGACGGAGACAGAGGAGAGACGGGCAGACAGAGAGAAGGGGGGGGGGGGGGGGGGGGGGGCGGTGAAGACGAAGAAGAAGAAGAAGAAGAAGAAAAAGAAGAAAGAGACAGAGAGAGGGGAGGGGGGGGGGGGGAGTCACTAGGAATAAATCTCAAAAATCGGAAGTTATATCATGCAGCGTGCTTGTAAGACTGCGTTTCTGTGGAATGTAAGATTAAGCACGAGATAGCATGAGTCAGATGGGTTTGTATGTGTGGCTGTCTGTTTGCGAAGAGAATTACTACTAAAAAAAGAAAAAAAGGGTATGAACAGATTTGAATCGCATTCGGTGGAGGGTGAGAGTATCACCCAAGTTACATTCCTATGCAGTTATGTGTTAGTCTGGGTTATCTACCATTTTAAGCGCTTAGAGCTTAAAGACCCAGTGACGCGCCACGATTAAGTCCCTTGGGTTTTTCTGGGTAGCTGTGACCCACATCCAAATTTCCCCAACACGAAATTGAGGCTGCTCTTTAAAATGATGTGTCCGTGTGAAATTGGGGCCATTCATACGGGAGTCAGACTTAGTCAAAGCAAGACTTCTTTCCAGTTATAAGAGGGAAAACATGTGAAACCCGTGATTTTGACACATGATCTGGTGGATCTTTAAAGGCAAAGCGCTATGTAAATTTTCTTAAATAAATACATTTAAAATACGAGGCTTTTCTTATGACTCGTAACTCGCCAGACCACCACCTCTCCAACAAATATATATTTTACGTCCTCTTGGTCTACACTTAGTTTCATATGGGACATACCTCCTCTCCAGACAAGACCAAGTGATCATGACGAGGCTGAGGGGACTGGATGGACACTGAGGCATCACATGTATACACAGTTCCACATTGGAGACTCCCCTGTGTGCCCCTGTGGAGCCGCTGACATGACTGTTGAGAATCTCCTCCAGGATCGTCGAACCTTCCAGAAAACCAGACACGAATCTTGGCTGAGACTCCACTGTGTGCCCCTGTGGTACTGCTGACATGACAGTTGACCATCTCCTCCAGGACTGTCGAACCTTCCAGAACCTCAGACACGAATCTGGGATGAGACTTCACTGAATGGTACCGCTGACATGTTTGTTCAGAATCTCCTCCAGGACTGTCGAACCTTCCAGAACCTCAGACACGAATCTTGGCTGAGACTCCACTGAGTGGTACCGCTGACATGACTTGAGAATCTCCTCCAGGATTGCAGAACCTTCCAGAACCTCAGACACGAAACTTGGCTGAGACTCTA
Organism: Phymorhynchus buccinoides; assembly: GCA_017654935.2. Lineage (NCBI taxonomy): Eukaryota > Metazoa > Mollusca > Gastropoda > Neogastropoda > Raphitomidae > Phymorhynchus > Phymorhynchus buccinoides. Next base: position 9,863,805 of record CM065687.1, read on the forward strand.
CTGCGTGACCCCCTGTGGTACTGCTGACATGACAGTTGACCATCTCCTCCAGGATTGTCGAACCTTCCAGAACCTCAGACACGAATCTGGGCTGAGACTCCACTGTGTGCTCCTGTGGTACCGCTGGCATGACAGTTGAGAATCTCCTCCACGATCGTCGAACCTTCCAGACACGAAATCTTGGCCGTCGGGCACACCGGTTCGGGAGAAAAGATCTTGGTTTAAACGAATATTACTGAATAGCAATGTAGCAGCAACATAAACAAATGGAAGCGAGCACAACAAGCTTAACCCTTTCACCGCCAGCCGTATTTCAGCCAAACATTACTATTAAATTTACCTGGGCAGAGAATAAAATCCGTCTGCAGTATTGGGGATTCTTCTATGACATGTAAAATAATGTCTATCCTTACTTCCTAAAACTAAGACAATAGGTTCTTTGGATAATAGATCCCATTTTGAATGTGATGCCTTTTAGTAACATAGGTGTTAAATCACTGTGGTGCTAAAATGCGACGTTGGCGGTGAAAGGTTTAAACCTTATGCAAGGCGCTCAAACACAGACACGTTACACAGTTATTGGCTGCCCAAAGTATTAAGACACTGGAACAGACCATAATAATGAATGAAAGAAATAGCAAGCAAAAATGGGACATTAAGAGAAAATAACAAGTAAATGAATTCGGCTCTTTGGAGGATCTTAGGCGGACAGCAGCCTTCGTTCGAGCCACTGGCGTTCCATCGTAACGGTTTTTTCTCTCTTTAAAAAAAGAAGAAGAAGCTATTTGGGAGATTATTTCGCAAAGAATGACACAAATTTTGGATCAATTGTTCAAATGGAATTTTGTGCAAAATTATTCCAAACGAAGTGTTCATTCAATCGAATGCATCATTCAGAAGAAGACAAAGTTTCCGTTGTATTAAAAAGTGTCACTACGTAGCACGCATATATGTGTGGTGACTTTGACTATGAACAGTGCATGTCTAAGCATGGTCTCATGGGGGGGGGGGGGGGGTCAGGGGGGGGGGGGGGGGGGGGGGGGGGGGGGGGGGGGGGGGGGGGGGGGGGGGGGGGGGGGGGGGGGGGGGGGATTCTTTAAAGGGGCACCCTGACGGATGAGTTTTTGCAAGAACACGTCGAGATCATCAGGAAAACACCCTTTTACAGAGATCGCAACACCCACTTTGCTCTGGTTTCCTAGAAATCAAACCGTCAAATCAGCGATTCCTCCTTGGCGGAGGTGCTGGAAGTCAAATTATTTCAGTGAAAGAGAAGATGTGCCTTCTCTTTTCCAATGGCCGCCTGAGTTAGA
>CM065687.1:9867617-9875117 GCA_017654935.2 Phymorhynchus buccinoides
TGCTCCATGGACACAAAATAGCCATTGTTTGTTTGTTTGTTTGTTTGTTTGTTAGTTAGTTCTTGCAGTTGCCATAGAACTTGGCCCACTAAACGACGAATTTGTTGTTTATTTACTCGCTTGTTTTTCAACACAAATGCTTGATGTTCGGGGTGCGCATGCTCGAATCGTTCATTGATAAAGTCATAAACTTTCAGCAAGATTCAATGAACGGTTTCGAAATTATGAAGTAAAAAGTAAAAGTATGGGTGCAAACACACCCACGGGGTACGGGAAGGGTTGAAGCAGTTTCTGCATGCAGCACAGAAGCTTATTGTCCGCTTGGAGTTGTAATGCCAAACAAAAGATGGTGACGGCAGAGGGGCAACCCGGAGTCATGACCTGAGTGTGGCCCGGCCCCCTTAGAGTGTAAGGAGTTCAGGGCAGAAACGCTTGATTGAGGGGGGGGGGGGGGGGGGGGGGGGGGGGGGGGGGCTTCTTCTCTCAAAGACCCTCTGGTGTCCGGCTCTCCGTAGAGTTTCTTTTCACTCACTGCATTTTTGGATTAAGTTCTCTGCAGTGTGACCGCTGTGTGAGGAACCCTGGTTCGGTCAGGGTTTTTTTTAATCACTTTCTCGTTTCGAGCGCTTCGAGCGCTCTGTAACGCTCTTCAGAGATTGCTGCTACGGAGCAGGAAGATTGCGGCTAACATAGATTGAAAAAGGCCGCAAACCTTTTATTTATTTATTATGTCCATTTCTATAGCGCTTATTCATCAAAGCTCTAAGCGCTTTACAATTTTGACTACAGAAATTTTTTTTATATTAAAAACATATAATGAACAAACATTCCTATCCCTCAACGTCACCCACCCACCCCAAACCTTTGCGTCTGTGAACTAATAATTAACAAGTTTAGTTTGTAATTTTTATTACGTGCAATGTCACAATTACACCGCCCCTGCCTTAAAGACCCACCAGATCCATGAGTGAAAATCACGGGTTTCACGTGTTTCCCTCTCTCGCTGGTAAGAAATCTTATTTTGACCAGGTGCGACTCCCATACAAATGCCCCCCAGATTGAAAACGAGACAGAGACTTTTATAGAGCAGCCTCAATTTGAAGTTTTGGGGGCATTTGTATATTATGGGTCAGACCTACCCAGAAAAAAACCCCGAAGGGACTTATTCTTTCTGGGTCAGTGGGTCTTTAAATCCTTGGAACCCTTTCCTATGGTTAATGAAGAACAGTTTGAGGATGATCATCACAGGCCCAATCAAAGGCAGTAAGGCTTATTTCTGTTTTAGACAAGTTTGGACGTTCTGCAAGTGCTTGATTCGCACCGAGCGCACAGTAAGGCAAAGAAGGGTTGAAGCGTCGCTGAGGCATAGCAGGGCAACTGTCAGAATCTTCAGCAAGCTGAAGGAGGATGTTTAACCCCTTGGCCATGTATTACGTACTGACCTGAACATCAAATGATGTCATCAGATGAAGAGGAATAACCCTGATATGCTGGCTTTTGCTCTAACATAATCAAGAGAGTAATATCCCCAGATTTTGCCAGATTGGCTCTATCAGTAGCTTTTTCATGTCATGATTTTGTCCAATGATTTTTCCGTTAATTTTCTCTGGCAGTCTAAAGAAAGAAGAACTTAGCCCAGATTGGAATAGTCGCCTATGTCTACTTTTTATTGAATGTCGGCTGTACGCAGCGGGGAGACCAGTGGAAACTGAAAACCGGACACATACGTGCCTTATCCATTATGGCCATATGGCCTGGGAACGCAGAAGAAGAAGAAGAAGAAGAAGAAGAATACAGCAAAGCCGAATGAGATAGGTTACCCTCATGCGGTGTTCCAATGTTGACCAGCTGCTATCATAATTATTATGTTGTGTGCGCAATATAGGAGTTCGCCGCGATAATCTGGGTTGAGTTTCTCTAGATAACGGTCGCCGCGCGAATAACGCTTACGGCACACGGGGCCTAAGAAACACTTTAGAAAACGTTTGCGGAAGAATATTACAAGCTCTTGACTGATTGGCCAAAACATTTTTTTTATTTAAAACAAACTTTAATGGACCAATCAACAACAAGAAATGTATTCACCCCCTACTAGTTCCGGATAGTTCGCCGCTTGCTCGGTGTTTGGCAAGAACAAAACGCCACGCGAACTATCGGCAAACGAAGAGTGTTTCTTAGACCGTTTTTTCCGATTGGAGCGAGCGCAACGAACGAAAAAGCCGTTGTGAAACCCTGTACTGCCTTTCCTATTCATTACCGCTAGAACTACACTAGAATTACACGAGAATGGCTGAAACCATTGACTGATGTAACGCTAGTGAATTATCGCAATAGAGGCTTTCACGGTCTGTCCAAATGTAGTCGAAAGATCCCCCCCCCCCCCCCCCCCCCCCGGTTGGGATACCGGGGGGGGGGGGGGGGGGGGGGGGGGTATTTTGCATAAATAGTACCCCCACCTTCTGGAAGTTCTGTTCTCGTAGCTTCCTCTAATCTGTCACTCTCTTTGACTCTGCCTTTTCATTCTGCTTTACTGTCATCTACTATATTTCTGCCTTACCGGTCCATTCTCCTGCCTTGTTTAAAAAAAAACTTTTTTTTTTTTTTTTCAAAAAGATTTCCTCCAGCCGTAAGTCGGACTTGCTGGGCATAACTATTAATGTTCTTAGTGAGGCGCGTAACGGCAGCATGACGCATCTGCGCTCGTAATTGGCAGGAAACTGTCTGAGTGATCGAACAAGAAGAAGAAGTATAAAAAGAAGAAGAAGAAAAATAAGTCAAAAGAGAGAGTCATACTTACCTGGCTTCATTCTAACGTGGCGGTACCATAGCCGATGAGGTTTAACGAGGCGTGGTTACTGCTACACTTATCTGTATTTTCAAGCAATCGGGACTTTACTGGTGATGTACTGCCTCCGGGCATTGCCTCCAGTATCGTTCCCACCATCTTTGTATTTACAAATGTCCCATATGTGTCTGTTCCAGACCGAGAGGACGTAAAGCACCATTTTCTCTCTCAGAAGTCGAAAGATAGGGTTAGATTCGAGAGACTGAAACGCGCTCTTGCGGAGCAGACGTCGTGGACGTAGACCATGCTCTTAATCTTCAACACTGCTGACTCCATTATGTCCCCAGAGGTCTCCATGGTGTCCATAAAGCCAAAACACCCGATCCATAGAGTCGGGTAACGATATTCCGACACTCGCTGTCTCGCGCTACAGAAAGAAAGGGTAGGGATAAAGAGTTGCGGCACGCGACGAGGGAGGTAGAACGAGGCCACGCGCCAGACAGTGAGGTTATCGGCCAATTGGTTATGGACCCTTATGGACGGTCTTCCTGAAGACTGTGAGGTCTTCTCGGGGTAAAGAAGCCACGCGGCTCGACTGGGCCCTTTTATATCCCGGCTGTGCCTTTAACGATGTTCCCAGACAAGAAACGTGGCCAGACCCTAGACCGCTGAGGGGAAAGTTTCATGGAAGAAGCCTGAAGGGGGATCTCCCTGGAGACGATTGCCGCTTTTCTGCTGGCTACTGGCGTCTCCGTCTCATGTGATCAAACGAAGGGTATAAGGCCACGGGTCCCCAGGCACTCCCCCCCCCCCCCCCCCCCCCCCCGGACATTTTCCCCCCGGACATTTCCCCCCTGCCATCCCCCCCCCCCCCCCCATCCTCCCCCCCCTGCCATTCCCCCCTGTCCATTTGCCCCTCGGTCAATTGCCCCCTGGTATTTTTGCCCCCCGGATTTTTGCCCCCCGGACATTCCTGGCGGACATCCCCCCCTGGACATTCCCCCCCCCCCACCCTGGACATACACACACATACACACACACAAACACAACACACACACACACACGCACGCACGTGTGTGTGTGTGTGTGCACGCACGCGCACGCACGCACACACGCACGCACACACGTGTGTGTGTGTGTGTGTGTGTGTGTGTGTGTGTGCACGCACGCACACGCGCACGCACGCACGCACACGCACACGGGGGCAACACACACACACACACAAACACACACACACACATTGACACACACACACATGGACACACACACACACACACACCGGGGGAGGGGGGATGTCCAGGGGGGAAATGTCCGCCAACCCAAACGGGGGAAGTATCCAGTGAAGGGCAAAAGAGTTTTCTACCACGGGGCAATGTCCAGAACAAAGGGACCGGGGGGCAAGTTGTAGAGGGGCGCAAATGTCCGCGGGGGCAAATGTCGGGGGGACCCGAGGGCGAAATGTCCATGGGGGGTCAAATGGCCAGTCTTCTGGGGGAAGTCTTCCGGGGGACGATAAATGTCCGGGGTGGGAAGTGGCCTAGACCCTACAACCCCAGTGGCAACGAAGAAGATTAAGAAGTTGAGTGAAGCCCAATTTTTGAGTTTTCACACAAAAAACGAATAAAAATGTCCAGAACTAGGGTCTGAGGGTTCAGTGTAGAGTGGCGCAGTGGTAGCGCGTTCGCCTCGTGTCAAGTAAACCCGAAAAGTTCGAACCTGGGTACAGGGGCAACCTTTTTCCTCTCACTTTGCACTAGGCCTTACGGCCCTGAACGTGGAGTCTTTCGGAAGAGACGATAAACCGATGTCGGGGTGTGCCCATGCACACAGCACAGGGTTAATCCCAGTGGCAACGACTGAAAGTTGTCATTTGGTGTCAAAATTCGTACTCCTATCCCCCCCCCCCCCCTTTCCTGGTCCTATCGGTCTGGTGTCACATTCAAAAATCGTCTGGTGTTACTGATTCGTGGTCCTATCAAAAAAAAAATTGGGTGGCGCGCCTCTCGGCTGCGACGATTCGTCTCCTATCGGTGGGAGCAACCCGATTTTCACATAGACGCCTCTGTGAAGTACTGATTCGTAATAATACCTTGAAAACTTCAGTTCAGTAACAAAGGCAACCTGTTTCTTATGATTCCATTGTACAGTCCCTGACGGCCCGGGAGTTGCGGGTTGATCCAGCAAGAGGAGCTTATCTCAACAACTATGACGGGGAAATCCATGATGAGCACACAACTAACTAGGGTGTTTTCATTGAGGTCTGATGTTACTGATTTTTGGTCCTATCGGTCTGGTGTTACTGATTCGTGGTCCTATCGATACCTTGAAGGTCTCGTGTGCACGTGTAATGTCGTTTCACTCTTTTACCATGGCAACGCAGTGATATGCCAGTCATAAGATCGTATATGCATATGTCTGTGTTGTCGTGTCGTGTCGTGTCGTGTCGTGTGTAGTGTGTGTGTCGTGTCGTGTGTGTGTCGTGTGTGTGTCGTGTCGTGTGTGTGTGTGTGTGTGTGTGTGTCGTGTCGTGTCTGTGTCTGTGTCGTGCGCGTGCGCGTCCGTGTCGTGTGTGTGTGTGTGTGTGCGTGTGTGTGTGCGTGTGTGTGTGTGTGTGTGTGTGTGTGTGTGTGTGTGTGTGTGTGTGTGCAAACATGTATTATAAACCCAAGTGGACAATAAGTGTCGCATGCAGAAACTGCTTTCATGTGCCAACACACACATACACGCAACGCACACGCACACGCACACGCACACGCACACACAATACACACACACACACACACACACACACACACGCACACATACACACACGCGCGCGCACACACACACACACACACACACACACACACACACACACACACACACACACACACACATATATATACATATATACACACACACACACACACACACACACACACACACACACACACACACACACACACACACACACCAATCATCAATCATGCTGTATTTTCATGGGCGGACCAACTGATTCGTAATGGGGGGGTGGGGTGGGGGGTCCGCGGGGAGCCCAGGGAACTGCATAGGTCCTGGGTTAAGGTGTAGTGGCCTTGTGGGAGCCTAAAGGGCAAAGCCCCCCGGAAAAGTGTGCAATTTAGCAAACATAGAACTATTTTCTTACTTTGTACCCTTGTGTAAGGTACATGCTTGGGCAAAAGGGCAATGGTTTCCAGAAACCCTGGAAACCCCCCTCAGATCCGCACCTGATTTAAACACCCCCTCCCTCCCTCCGCCCTGCAATACACACCATCCCCACCCCCACACAGAAGACGACTGTCAATTTGCCAAATGCCTGCAGACCGAAACCGGGCATCAAGCGGATGTCGCGCGCACTGCACGCGCTATTGTTGCTTTGGTTATCCATGGGCAGGGGCTAGCAGGGACAGAAACAGCTACATCAACAGCAACTACAGGCTTTTAGTAGAATGCTACAGATTTATTTTAACATGGAAAACGAAACGAAACCAGCAGTGTGAAGCACACATTAGGGGAAGACGGGGTAAAAAGCGCATGGGCGGGTAAGAAGCCCACCCCAATTATCTCATGAAATGAAGCAAATTTCAGTCTCATTTTGCCCATGAGACGAGCGTCAATGTCTAGCATTCGTCTCATGGGCAAATTTGACTGAAATTTTCTTTATTTCATGAGATAATTGGGGTGGGCTTCTTACCCGCCCATGCGCTTTTTACCCCGTCTTCCCCTACATACGATACTTCAGCCGCCAGTGCGCGCATACACCACACTCACAATATCCATTTCACATAGAAATGGAAGTGATAGGTCTTCACACTTAAAGGTGGACCCTGACGGATGAGTTTTTGCAAGGAACACGTCGATATCACCAGAAAGACAGCCTTTTTAAGGATCGGAACACTCCCGGCTTTGCTCTGGTTTCCTAGAAATCAAACCGTCAAAACGGCGATTCCTCCTTGGCGGAGATGCCGGAGAGAGAAGCCATTTGGGATGGGGTGGGTGGGGGCCAAACCCATTATGGTTGAAGCTTTTTCTTGTTTGTAGTGCAGCAAAAAAAAAAGTGAAGCTATTTCCTTTGTTGTGAGCGAAACTCCTTTAGATAAACTGCATACAATTTTTTTTAAAGATAAATAAAAAGGCCTGTATTGCAGTGAAAGAATTTGACTTCCAGCACCTCCGCCAAGGATGAATCGCAGATTTGACGATTTGATTTCTAGGAAACCAGAGCAAAGTGAGTGTTGCGATCTCTGTAAAGGGTGTTTTCCTGGTGATTTCGATGTGTTTCTTGCAAAAATCTCATCCATCAGGGTCCACCTTTAACAACTTTCGTGTTTGTGAAAGAAAGGAAATTGGTCTTTAAAACGCTTTTTTTATAATGTACAAAAATACAAACGCGCAGATATGCCAACAGACAAAAGGGCCTCGCGCTAACACGACGTCAAAGCACCCCCTGTTCTTAAAACAGAAAAAAAAATACACGAACCAAAAGTGCCTGAACAAGAAGCGAAGCAGTAATATGAAATAATGCACACATTGTGAATAATATGTCGTATTTGTTTGTTTTTTTGTCATCGTGCGTAGCAAACAAGGGAGTGTGTGGGGGGGGGGGGGGGGGGGGGGATTCTGTGTTGGGCCAATTACTCAGGGTAAGCGACAGTGACGGAGCAGCCGAAAATACGGCCAAGAGACACATACTATATAGCCCGCATGATGCATGC
>CM065687.1:9887617-9892617 GCA_017654935.2 Phymorhynchus buccinoides
AGGCTGTCTTTCTGGTGATCTCGACGTGTTTCTTGCAAAACAAACATCCGTCAGTGTGTGCACCTTTAATACTGGAAGCTGATTCAACCCAATCCTTTCGATTCTGTGACCATAATCATATCTGGCGCGCCTGTGTGATAATTATTATGCTAATAAGTAAGGTAGTCATCTCCGTTGCTGAAATTCACAGACATACATAATTTTCATGTCTCCTCTGTGGAAATGAACTAATTAATCAGCAAGTCTGGAGAAGTGAGCTCAAAGGAAGCTTTTCCCTTTTTAATGTTCTTGGAATATCAATGTAATTTTCCGTGATTACCTGCGGAGCTTTGTAGGCAACGTTCGGTCGGATTTCATTATCGTTCTCTGATACGATTCCTTCCATAGACTTTTCCTTTGAGGTAGGATAATGTTTTCACCCAAGTAGCTGTTATGTCTACGCTTACTGTTGTTGTCATTTCCATGTTGTGCTCACTCTATAGAGTCTATAGTATGATAGTTGTTCGGTTGTGTGTATGTGTGTGTGTGTATGAACTTCGTGAAAAATATGTTCCTAAGACATTTCTGAAACCCAAATCCGTTTTCAATTTCTGTAGCATGTTTCAAAAAGGACGACGTATAATGTTTAAATGTAAGTACATTTCTAAAAGTTGGAAAGATAGTTTAAAAGAGTGTTTCTTTCACTGCTCACCAAAAACTGACATTTCGCTGTTACTTTTGAAATTGTTGCGGTTTTGATTGAGTTTTATGTTTGTGTTATACTGTTTTTGTATCCTCCATGCTCCAAAAGGGGTCAAAGGATTAACAATCTTGAATCTTGAAGCGCGCGCGCGTGTCTGTGTGTGTGTGTGTGTGTGTGTGTGTGTGTGTGTGTGTGCGTGTGTGTGTGTGCGTGCGTGCGTGCGTGCGCGTGCGTGCGTGCGTGCGTGCGTGCGTGCGTGTTGCGTCCGTGGTCCAATCTCCAAACTTTAACGTTGGCATTTTCTCGGGAAATAGAAGGCGTACACTGTTCAAACTTTGCACACATATAAATGACTACGCCAACATTAATGCTTGTGATAATTAAGCACTTAAAACAACACTGTAAACAGATAGCAAACAGATGACATTTTAGACTATTGGGTTAGAGAGTATTCAACAGACAACATGAGTTCAGAAAGTATTCCACAGTGAAAGCCTCGATAGCTCATTGCGTAGAGCTTCTGTCTCTCATGCCAATGGGTTCGGGTCCGATTCTCGGCACGGGCACTTTTTAATTTTTTGTTTTTTAGTTGTATCCCTTAACAATAGTTTCATTTGTACTTTAAATGTTATTGGCAATCTTGTACTTTAGACACCCCCCTCAATCTGTGTTTGTTGTTGTCCCACATGTGCCTGTTCGAGTGAGCCTTGAAGACTTTGCCTCTTGTTTTGTTTTTATGCTGTGACTTAGCTTTGAAATACTGCAAGCGTATATACCCTTTATTCAAATGGCTTTTATCACTGGTTGACTGTAGCCTGTAGAAAGGGCCAATAGTGAATGAGAGCTGTGCTATAAATGATATTCTACAGTATTGGAATATCATGCTACAGCTTAGTCTTTCGTGGAAGACTATGACTCTCAAACGAGGGGGAACCCTTGCACCACCGGCTCTGGTGCTGCAGCCAAAGGGATTGGTTGGACTTTGGGGGACCTTCCCTAACGCCAACTCTCGTCCTCAAATCCCTTTGGCCGAGAGAGTGGGGATGTACCCTGGGCAAGGCATCTCCACTATTTATAGTTTAATTCTAAAGTAAGGCGCTATATGAATACTATGTATTCAACTATTATTATGATTATTATTATTATTATTATTATTATTATTATTATTATTATTATTAATTATTATTATTATTATTATTGTTATTGTTATTGTTATTATTATTATTATCATCATCATCATCATCATTATTATTATTATTATTATTATTATTGTTGTTGTTGTTGTTATTGTTATTATTATTATTATTATTATTATTATTATTATTATTAGTAGTAGTAGTAGTAGTAGTAGTAGTAGTAGTAGTAGTAGTAGTAGTAGTAGTAGTAGTAGTAGTATACTAATTCTCGCCCAGCCCGCCAGAATAGTGTCTAATCTCTGCTATCTGGCAGTCATTGTCGGAAACGACAGACAGGCAACTAGCAGCTAACAACTGCAATGTTTGCTCGTTGCTTCAACGAAGAAGCTCCACTGAATATCCTCAGTTCGTCTCACCAGAACAAAGCTATATATTTTCGGCATTGCCTTTGTTGGGTAAAGATGCAGATCAAAAAAACCCTCCTCCATTTCTCGGTTCCTTCCGTTTGGTTTTGTGTGTGTGTGTTTTTCAGTCTTGCTTTTTTCTAACAGCAGATTGAGCACTTCAACTTCGCATCGTTTTGATTTGTTTTAACGTTAATTTTCATCCATTTACTCAATTTAAAAATATGCATTCAATAATAGTAGAAGATAAAGGCAAGACGGAAAGAAGGCTATGAACCAAGATTGTGGCAGGGGGTGTTGATCTGCATCTTTACCGTTTGTTGTTGTCTTGTTGTTGTTGTTGTTGTTGCTGCTGTTGTGTTTCAACGGGGCTCTAATTTTAATCTTAATTTTAATCTTAATCTTCTTTAAAGGTGGACCCTGACGGATGAGTTTTTTGCAAGAAACACGTCGAGATCACCATGGAAACACCATTTACAGAGATCGCAGCACTCACTTTGCTCTGGTTTCCTAGAAATCAAACCGTCAAATCGGCGATTCCTCCTTGGCGGAGGTGCTAGAAGTCAAATTATTTCTCTAAAAGAGAAGGCGTGTGCCGTCTCTTTTGTAATGGCGGCATGGGTTGAGACCAAATTGTTTGCACGAAAATGTCGCAATACAACCTTTTTATAAAACATTTTTAATTTCTATTCAGTTTATCTAAACGAGTTTCGCTCACAACAAAGAAAATGTCTTCTTCTTTTTTTTTACTGCACTACACAAAAGAAAACGCTTCAACCTCAATGTGTTTGGCCTCCACCCACCCCATCCAAAATGGCTTCTCTCTCCGGCATCTCCGCCAAGGAGGAATCGCCGTTTTGACGGTTTGATTTCTAGGAAACCAGAGCAAAGTGAGTGTTGCGATCTCTGTAAATGGTGTTTTCATGGTGATCTCGACGTGTTTCTTGCAAAACCTCATCGGTCAGTGTTCACCTTTAAGCACATTTGGGAATTTTAAGCACACAAAAACTGTGTGTGAAGGCATCTAAATATATCAAGTCTGGACTGGACATCCTTTGCTTGTGTGTTTTTTTTAAAAAGAAAAAGTTTGTTGTTGAAGGCACATACATTCGGATATAGTATGCACACATGCTTGGAAAAGTGCTGTCTCTCTTCTTCTCCAACCCCTATCCCCCCCACCACCCACCACCCTCCCCCTCCCCCTCCTGTCTCTATCAGCGGTGTGCCAGGACCACACAAAGTCAGTGTGAAAGCCGTGGGGAGGGAGGAATGGCGCCTATGTGTGTGTGTGTGTGTGTGTGTGTGTGTGTGTGTGTGTGTGTGTGTGTGTGTGTGTGTGTGTGTGTGTGTGTGTGTGTGTGTGTGTGTGTGTGTGTGTGTGTGTGTGTGTGTGTGTGTGTGTGTGTGTGTGTATGTGTGTGTGTGTGTGTGTGTGTGTGTGTGTGTGCGTGCGTGCGTGTGCGTGCGTGCGTGCGTGCGTGCGTGCGTGCGTGCGTGCGTGCGTGCGTGCGTGCGCGTGTGTGTGTGTGTACAGGGTCTGTTCTGGCTTAACGAGGGAGTAATTAGAAATGTCACAACTCATTGTCAGCCACCGTTCGTCTTCATTCTACTTTGTCTTTCTCTGCGTTTGTCTGTCTGTTTCCGTCTGTATTTCTGTCTGTGTGTCTGTCTGTCTGTCTGTCTGTCTCTCTGTCTGTCTGTCTGTCTCTCTTTCTCTTTCTTTCTCTCTCTCTCTCTCTCTCTCTCTCTCTCTCTCTCTCTCTCTCTCTCTCTCTCTCTCTCTCTCTCTCTTTTAGTGTCTCTCCCACTCTGTTTCGATGCCTTGTTATCTTATCTGTCTCTCAGTTTGTTTGTTTGTCTGTTTGTCTGTCTGTCTGGCTGTCTTTGTCTCTCTCTGTCTCTCTCTATCTATTTCTCTGTCTACCCCCCCCCCCCCCCCACACACACACACACACACACATCTGTTTTGCTTTAAAACTAATATTCTTGTAAATAGATAAAGTCTGCATTGAACATACTTTGCTTGTGTGATTTTACAAGAGCTTGTTGTTGAAATGGAAATGGAAATCGGTGTCATTGACAAATTATATAGCACATTGTTGTATTTATATTAACTAATGAATTACTGATGGTTTTGTCCCACATGGCGAACATTAAACTCAACTTTCATTCATCACATGAGCGTGTGCGTGTGTGCGTGCATGTATGTGTGTGTGTGTGTGGGGGGGGGGGGTGCGTGCATGTATGTGTGTGTGTGTGTGTGTGTGTGCGTGCGTGCATGTGTGTGTTTCTGTGTGTATGAGCGTGCGTGCGTGCATGAGTGCATGCGTGTGTGCGTGCATGCGTGTGCGTGCGTGCGTGCGTGCGTGCGTGCGTGCGTATGTGAATGTGTGTGTGTGTATTTTCAATGTGGAAATGAGAGGAAGAGTTTTCAGAAAGGGATGCAAAGTTTCACTTTCGACTTTAATACGACTATGCTAACAAAAATAACTGAATAAAATCAAATGTGCCCAGTATGAAACTACTTTCGGAGAGCCAATAGCAGTCTAAAACGAAGACTTTGAGCGTGGGGCAGGATAAACATCCCCAATCGGAAGAAGAAGAAGAAGAAGAAGAACGTTTAGCGTACTACCGAAAGTTTTGTTTTACGTCTTCTCGACCGAAGTCATATGAGACATTTCTGCAGCTTTTAGATTTTGGGGAGAAAGGGGGAGGGGGTAGTAAAAAAAGATTTTCTCAAAATATAGATGTTGTTTTTAATTTAGTTTGTATTTTTCT
>CM065687.1:9905117-9917617 GCA_017654935.2 Phymorhynchus buccinoides
ACCAAATAACAGTTTAAAAGCTACGGATAAGTGGATGCGTAAGCAGCGCATGCACGCTCTCAGAGAGAGAGGGGGGGGAGGGGGGGAGAGACAGAGAGAGAGGGGGGGGGGGAGAGAGAGAGAGAGAGAGAGAGAGAGAGAGAGAGAGAGAGAGAGAGAGAGAGAGAGAGAGGGGGGGGAGAGAGACAGAGAAAGAAAGGTAGAGACAGAGAGAGAGAGAGAGGGGGGGGAGAGAGAGAGAGAGAGAGAGAGAGAGATAGAGAGAGAGAGAGAGAGAGAGAGAGAGAGAGAGAGAGAGAGAGAGAGAGAGAGAGAGAGAGAGAGAGAGAGAGAGAGAGAGAGAGAGAGAGAGAGAGAGAGAGAGAGACAGAACACATAGAGAGAGAGAGGGAGAGACAGAAACAGAGCGAGAGAGAGAGAGAGAGAGAGAGAGAGAGAGAGAGAGAGAGAGAGAGAGAGAGAGAGAGAGAGAGAGAGAGAGAGAGAGAGAGAGAGAGAGAGAAGACAGACATACAGAGAGAGAGAGAGACAGAGAGACAGAGAGAAGCAGACAAACAGAAAGAGACAGACAGACAAGTTGACAGACAGATAGACTGTCAGAAGCAGAAGGGACTGACAGAATGACGCTGAGACAACGTTAGAGAGACACAGTCTTACAGAGACAGACAGCGGCAGAGACAGAGACAGAGACAGAGAGAAGACTCCTGACATCAAATGTAACCTTGAAACTCTAGCCATCCACCTGAGACACTTTGTAAAGCGGTCGTCAACGTTGTTAAAGGGTTAACAGTTTTACTCTACCCCCTTCCTATCACATTTGTGTCATAACCCAAAGAGCCCTGGGTGTGTAATCATGATCAGTGTGTCTTTTGACCGTTAACACGCGTAGTAGTTAGTACAGTGGAACTCCCCCCACCCCCCACCCCCCACACCTTGGAAAATACTTGTGGCGGTGCCATAGCCGATGAGGTTTAACCGAGGCGTGGTCACTGCTACAGCTGTCTGTATTAATAAATAAAAAAATCGGGACTTTACTGGTTTCGTACTGCCTCCGGGCATTGCCTCCAGTATTGTTCCCACCATATTTGTATTTACAAATGTCCCATATATGTGTCTGATTCAGACCAAGAGGACGTAAAACTCAATTTTCGTCCACACACACACACACACTTATATATGACTCCCTCTCATCTTTTGTTACTATCAGTCGTGTTTAACACACATTCTGTATTGCTAAAAATTCGGGACTTTCCTGGTGTTGCACTGCCTCCGCGCATTGCCTCCAGGATCGTTACCACCATCTTTATGATCTACTAATGTCCTATAATGTGTCTGTTCCAGATCGGAGGACGTTAACCAGAATTTCTTCTCTTCTTCAAAGCCTGCTTCTCTGAGACATTGCCCTTCTCTGTAAGTATTCAAATTACTTCCCTTATACAACCCCCTTCCCGCTTAAAGATGCACCAGATCACGTGTCAAAATCACGGGTTTCACGTGTTTTTCCTCTTACATCTGGAAAGAAATCTTGTTCTGACCAGGTCTCACTCCCATACAAATGCCCCCAAATTCAAACCGAAACATCATTTTAAAGAGCAGCCTCAATTTGAAGTTGGGGACATGTGTATGTGGGTCACAGCTACCCAGAAAAAAACCAAGGGACTTAATCGTGGTGCGTCATTGTGTCTTTAAGACCTTCTTTTCGACAATTTTGATGTATTTAGTTTTACATTAAGGTCAAGGTCGCGCCAGTTACGGGGTTCAAACCCCCAAACACATAATCGCTAATATCTCGCGAAGTTTTGCATGTATTTCAATGCAGTTTTTCTTGATGAATGGTCTGTAACACAGTTGTCATGAATTTTTCTGTGCGCTCGTGTGCGCATGATCGCGCGCGCTCATACGGTTCCGAACCCCAAGGCTATATATAAAAACAACTATTCAGTTACGTGCTGTTTTGATGCGTTTTTATGTAGTCACGTGCTGTTTTGATGCGTTTTTATGTATGTGTACAGTCGACACATTCCGATTTCGGATTACCTCGGCGATGCTGCGAGGGGACTTTGCAGCCGTCGGCGTTGCACTTGTTTAGCTTTGTTGTTAGTTTGAAATTATGCCCTCGTGTTCTTTCCACTACCCGTGTTGGCAGACTAAGACTCACTCATGAATACCTACCCTACCAGGATACAGAGATAGCACGTGGGCGATTAATCCCTTGAAGATCCCTTGCAGTTTTATCGTCTTCTTATATTTTAAAGTTCGCTATAATCCGCAAAGAGTCGCTAACTATTATAGAGGTTTTATAATCGTCGTATCTTTTAAAGTTCGCAATCCCAGGTTGAAACATCGTAAATGTCCCGTGGTCATACTTTGAAGTCAGCCACACGAGCCAACGTAGGCCCCTATAAAGGTACCCCCCCCCCCCCCCCCTCCGCCCTCCCCCCTCCCCCCCCCCCCCCCCCCCCACAAACAAACAAAAACCCACACAAAAACCCAAGTCATTTAAAAAATAAATTTAAATTGTCCTCCGACCACGAAAGTAACGAATGTGGATCGATAGTTACGAGGAGTATGCTTTCACTCTGTTGTAGTCACATTTTTTCCCTTGCTTTTTTTAAATTTTAATCGGCAGAATAATCACTAAATTGTCATGAATGTTAGAAAAGTCAAAGTAACACCGTCCCACCTACGCTATGATGAATATCTATAAAAAAAAAATTTTTAGTCCGTCACCAAAGGTGATCGGACTATTGCGATGGACTGGTTTGTATTTTTTGTTTTTTTTTTTGTTTTGTTTGTTTGTTTGTTTTTGTTTTTCTGTCTGTCCCAAGGATATCTCCCGAACCGCTTGACCGAATCGCGTCAGATTTTGTGTGAAGGTGTGCCTCCTTAATAGGAAGAGATCGGCGCAAACCATTTTGCCGTCGTGACCTTGACCTTGACGTACGACCTTGAAAACCGAAAATCTATTTTTAGCCATATCTCGGGCACCGATCAACATAGGATGTTGAAACTTGGTATGAAGGTGGTTTGGCTTATGCCCGTTCTGATGATGGCATACCAATCAAGGTCAAGGTCAAGGTCAAAAAGATCGCTGGAGCCTGAAAATCGGAGGGTCATTTTTTTCTGCTTCTGTCTGTCCCAAGGATATCTTTCGAACGGGTTGACAGAATCACGTCAAATTGTGTGTGCTGGTGTGTCACCATGAGAGGAAGGCATCCGCGCAAACCATTTTGCCGTCGTGACCTTGACCTTGGCGTACGACCTTGAAAACCGAAAATCTTTCAGGGGCCATAACTCCCACACCGTTAGTGTTAGAGTCTTCAAATTTGGCATGAAGGTACTTTGGCTTATGCCCGTTCTGATGGTGGCATACCGATCAAGGTCAAGGTCACGGTCTGGGCGATCTGTAGGCCTTGAAAGTGGTAGGGGTCTACACATTGGGTTTTAAGCCATATTTTCCACATTGGTACTTGACAGAAGCGCTTCAGATTGTGTGTGGTACTGTATACCCTAGAGAAGAAAACATCCGAGCATAAATTATCGCCATGCTGACCTTGACCTTGAAGTGTGACCTTGAAAATCGAAATTTCCTTCTTTGCGCTATATGTTTCTTCTTCAAGCTGTATCTCGTGAACTAGAAGACAGAATCCCTTCCAATTTTGTGTCAGGATGTGACACTCTACGGGGTGTCGCAAGTGCGTGGCATTGCTGGTGACGGACATGTCTGCCGCTCGGCGACGCCCTTGTTTAATAATTAATTGAATTGATAACGTCTGTTAATTCCTTTCGCGAACATTTGTCCTTTCACGGGTACCATGATCTACAATAAACCTAGGGTCTCCCATAACCATATTATATTCTTGATCAACATGTCATAACCTATTCAGATCCTGAATTTTGAACCGCCAGTGCAATCATCCGCAAAGGAAGACTCGCAAAACCGAAATTTCCTTCCTTCATGTTCAAGCTGTATCTCATGAACCAGTGGGTAGAATGGCTTCAAAGTTTGTGTGGTAATGTAACATGGCGAGTAATGAAATAAATACTTGCAATAAATACAACAAAGCAGAAGCAGGGTCATTTTAGACCAATGTGCACATAAGGACAAAAAAATCCGCGAGAAGACTTAGCAAACGTCCGTTAATGATAATTATTAATTAATAACCATAGGTAAATTCAGCCAAGTGCTGCACGAAAGGAAGCGTGGATGCCGGAAGACTAATCTGCCACTCGGCGACGCCAAATGTTCTTGCTTGGGGTTTCTTTCTTCTTTTAAGAGGGAGTGGGATGGAAAGAAAGATTTAGAGATGGCAAAATGGGGAGGGGAGGGGTGGGGGGTGATTGCTAGAGATGTGTGAGAAATTGTGAAACGGAAGGGGGGGGGGGGGGATCTTTAAAGTCAGGTGTCCTTTTACGACTTCAGAGAGAGAGAGAGAGAGAGAGAGAGAGTCAGAGTCAGGGATGTTATGTCGTCTCGCTCAAAATGTTTGCTAACATTGTTTTTTTTTTGTGTGTGTTGGTTGTATTGGTTAGTACCTAAAACCTAAAAACAAAACAATAGAGGGTTCAAAATGGTCCCCAGCCCTCTACCCTCTTTAGGGAGTGAGGGGAAATCTGGCCAATAGAAACCTCTCTATCGGGTATGCAGATTTCAGTCATCCCACTCTCAACGGTGTAAAAATTGCATTTTTTAACTATCTTGATTTTTTTCTCGGGACTTTCCTGGTATTGCAGTACCTCCAGGATCGTCTCACCATCTTTATAGTTATTCATGTCCCATATGTGCCTGTTCCAGGCCGGAGGACGTTAAACGAACTTTCATCATCTGCAGATTTCAGTTGTATCCTTTCTTTAAAGATCCACCAGATCACGAGTCAAAATCACGGGTTTTCCCTCTTAATGCGGGTAAGAAATCTTGTTTTGACCAGGTTTGGATCCCATGAAAATGCTCCCAAATTCAAAGCGAAACATCGTTTTAAAGAGCAGCCTCAATTTGAAATTGGGGGCATGTGTATGTGGGTCAAAGCTTCCCAGAAAAAAACAAGGCACTTAATCGTGGTGCGTCAGTGTGTCTTTAGCTTCACATACAGATAGAGAAAATTTAGATTTAGAATGATTCTGGGTGACTTTTTATTTTTTTTAATGTCTTCTTACTGTTCGGTAGCTGTCACAACAAAAAAATATCGTTACAATTATTCCTCAACAGACGTTTTGGAACTCACTTGACTATAGGAAGCGTCAAGGTTTTTGTGTCTCCAAACCACATAATTCTGTGCACTGAAAACATAATAGGGATCGCAAGAATAGACATCACCAGGGAATCGTGTCCGTTTTGGAGACCTAATAAATGTTCAGAATTATTGCCACTCGACTCTGATGGTTCAGTTTTAAAGACCCACCAAATCGCGTGTCAAAATCACGGGGTTTTACGTGATTTACCCTCTTATAGCTGGTAAGAAATCTTGTTTTGACCAGGTTTGACTCCCCATGCAAATGCCCCCAAGTTGAAAACGAAACATCATTTTAAAGAGCAGCCTCTAGTAGTAAATCTGTTTAACGTCCTCCGGTCTGGAC
Source organism: Phymorhynchus buccinoides (assembly GCA_017654935.2). NCBI lineage: Eukaryota > Metazoa > Mollusca > Gastropoda > Neogastropoda > Raphitomidae > Phymorhynchus > Phymorhynchus buccinoides. The sequence goes on from CM065687.1 coordinate 9,910,692, forward strand.
CAGACATATGGGATATTAGTAGATGTAAAGATGGTGGGAACGATACTGGAGGCAATGCCCGAAGGCAGTGCAACACCGGTAAAGTCCCGAATTTCTTTTAACAATACATATAGTTTTGCTTTTAATTTGAAGTTGGGGGCATTTGTTATGTGGGTCACAGCTACCCAGAATAAAAACCAAGGGACTTAATCGTGGTGGGTCAGTGGGTCTTTAAAGCGGTTGGCAGTTGTGTAAATGTCAGTGGCGTCACTTCAGTGCAGGGATATAATGTTCAGTGGGATACGTAGTATCACCTATGTCTATAGAGACGTCCAACTAATTCACTTCACTCGCTTGCACTTCACTAAGCCGTTGAGAGAGAGAGAGAGAGAGAGAGAGAGAGAGAGAGAGAGAGAGAGAGAGAGAGAGAGAGAGAGAGAGAGAGAGAGAGAGAGAGAGAGAGAGAGAGAGAGAGAGAGAGAGAGAGAGAGAGAGAGAGAGAGAGAGAGAGAGAGAGAGAGAGAGAGAGAGAGAGAGAGAGAGAGAGAGAACACTGAACACTGAAATGGTTTAATGAGTAGGCCATTGGGCCATGTCATTTTGAGTGGTTACAAAAGTATAACAAAGTAGCAGTATTAACAACATTTTATCATAAACACACATAACAAACTTAGCGTATACGTAGTTCAAAACTTCATACATGCATGATACATAGAATATCAGATAAACACAATCATCTTTACCCACTTATGTGCATCTCCCGAATTTTATCATAAACACACATAACACATTTAGCATATACGTAGTTCAAAACTTCATACATACACTATACATAGAATATCAGATAAACACAATGATCTTTACCCATTTAAGTGCATCTCCCGGATTCTAAATGCTTTTTCGAAATAAAATGCTAAACGGATAATCAGAGATTTATTTTCAGTTGCAAGCAGCATGGTTAGTTTGAATAGTGAAGGTTGGCTATAATATTTACTTGGGATATATCTGTCTCTCAAATCCTGATAACGAGGGCAATGTAATACAAAATGGATTTCAGTCTCAAACTGAGAGGTACAAAAGGGACAGGACAAATCATTATCTGTGACATTTCTGTAAAAACGACGCTTGTGTACATTTAGTTGAGAGACACCTAATCTCATGATCAAACAGATTCTGGCTTTAAGATGATGAACGATCTGCAAGTAAGGGGATAAAATAAGATCACTTTTAAATGTACGGTAAAGCTGAAAACGATCGCTTTGCTCCATTGCGTTAGACCATTGCATTTTATATTCATAAACTAACCTATTTCTTAATGTTTTCAAAAAAGCTTTCTCATCCCCATCCCCCTGATTTTCCCACACTTCGTTCAAACCATGTTTGTACAGAAAGAAACAAATTGTGGAAGCCCAGGTGTTCCTGTTGCTATTGTGATAATGTAGTAACATTTTATAAGATGTGTATGGCAGTCGGTCTGAAGGCATTTTCAAAATTCTTAGCCAGAATTTAATACTTTTTTTACACAGATTTATAGACAAGGGAAAACGACCTAACTCGCCATAAATCATAGCGTTAGGGGTTCTTATACTAACATTTAAGAATATTTTTAGCGCGAATAAGTGAACTTTTTCGATAATATCTAGATTACCAACCATGCCCCAAACTTCAGCCCCATAGCTAAGCATGGGCTGGATTTGAGAGTCAAAAAGTTTAAAAAATATAGCAGGTGATTTTTCTCCCAAAGACCACAATAACCTAAGAATATTTATTACACCCTTCCTTGCTCGACTCGCAAGATCATTCAATGTATGTGTGAAGGAGAGCCTAGTTGACATAATAACTCAGAGAGAGAGAGAGAGAGAGAGAGAGAGAGAGAGAGAGAGAGAGAGAGAGAGAGAGAGAGAGAGAGAGAGAGAGAGAGAGAGAGAGAGAGAGAGAGAGAGAGAGAGAACGAATACGAATACGAATACGAATACGAATACGAATGTTTTATTGAGGGTAAAAAGGATAAGCTACAATAGCTTCTTTGCACCTTGCACTCTCACTCACACACTCACACCATGCATCAGGCAATGCAAAATTGACATAAAAACAATCAAGTCAAGAAAACGAAACAAAAATTGGCACATGAAATAAATGACAGAGAATCAAACTGGAACATTAAACAGATATACAGAGAGACATACAAAATTTACAAGAATCTTGGCATAAGTTGATAATTGCAGTAAAACTCATTAACATAACTGGTGGACAAGATTGTCCATTATGTACTTGTGATAAGATTTGCGAAAGGAAGATACGCTAGTTTTATTTTTGAAATTATCATGGATGTCGTTCCAGTTTACCACCTGAGGGATGCTTTATATAGATCTGTTCTGGGGCAGGGCATTATTAATTTGAGAGAGAGAGAGAGAGAGAGAGAGAGAGAGAGAGAGAGAGAGAGAGAGAGAGAGAGAGAGAGAGAGAGAGAGAGAGAGAGAGAGAGAGAGAGAGAGAGAGAGAGAGAGAGAGAGAGAGAGAGAGAGAGACTGAAAAACTTTATTACACAAGGATTAAGATTTTGGGCCGGGCCCATTCTTCCAATCTATCCTTGGAACGAAAACTAGACTAATACAAAACAATTAAGTAAACAGATGTAAGCATGCATGATGAAGCAAGGCGTCAAAGAAAAGAACAATGGAAAATGGAATACTCAAATAATTAACAAGTAGATAAGCAAACAGGCAGGGGAAAAAAAAACACCAAACAATTGTAAGCAGCATTAATATGAGAGAGAGAGAGAGAGAGAGAGAGAGAGAGAGAGAGAGAGAGAGAGAGAGAGAGAGAGAGAGAGAGAGAGAGAGAGAGAGAGAGAGAGAGAGAGAGAGAGAGAGGAGGGAGAGAGAGAGGGGGGGGGGAGAGAGAGAAACATAGACAGAGATACGGAGACAGACAAACAGGCAGAGAGAGATGGGGGAGAAAAAGACATAAACACAGAGACAGAAACACAGACAGACGAGCAGAGAGAACGGGGGTGATATGGAAGAGAGAGATAGAGTACACACAACAACAACAACAACAAAAGAGAGAGAGAGAGAGAGAGAGAGAGAGAGAGAGAGAGAGAGAGAGAGAGAGAGAGAGAGAGAGAGAGAGAGAGAGAGAGAATGATATTGTTATGTCACGGCAAGCCTATCACAAGAAAGAAAACAAAACAATAGAAAATGATGAAGCCAATAGAATGCTCTCTTTTTTTTAAAAATCAATTAAATTAATGAACCAATTTATATTTAAATCAAAGAATACGTTAATAATTTTTTAGCGAGGAGAGAAAACAAGAATCATTCGAAACATAAAACGTTTTATTAAATCAAAAGTTTGTTTGTTGGTTTCGGGTTTTTGTGAGTGTTTTTTGTTTGTGGCTCAAGCCATAAACCTATAACTCACTTTGTCGGTCGGTCGGTCTGTCGGTCTGTCGGTCTGTCGGTCGGTCTGTCGTTCCAAAATTGTCGCACATTTTGACAAAATTGTCGCACGTCAAATCGAGGCTACACTTCTGGCCGCTCTTTAAAATGATGTATTTTAAAAGCGTACAAAATAATAAACATACGTAATACAGACACTACAACAGACACGACGAGTATGCGGTGCTTCTTTCGATGAGTATAAGTAGGATACATAGTTTTAAATGTTTTCCAAAAGATATAAAAAGTTACGAAATGGTGCAGAGATAACATTCTGGTTTACAGATTAAAATTATTGAAAATCCAGGGGAGGTAACTCATGATTGGAGTGGTAAAAATAGACCGCGTGCCACAAACTATTGCGATTTCGCGCTTGTTTAAACATAACCAGCAAGCAATATTCATGATAATAATAATAAGCAAAGCAAACAGCAAAACAGTTCAGTGTTTACTTGTTTTCTTTTATAGAAACAGCCATTGGTAATAAACAATGCAACTTATGAATGAATTGGATTCTAATTGATAATTATGAAAAATTGAAGCCCCTCACCCCCAAAACAAAAGAAAGATAAATTTAAAAAAAATTGATTTGCTGAATAAACAACATAAATTGAGAAAAAAAATTAAATGAATAAATAAGTAAATAAATCAAATTCCAATCAATGATTTTATTGAAAGGATGAAAAATATGTTTCTTGTATTTAAAAATTAAACATTATTAAACACTCGGCAATTACTTTTGATTTTTTTTTTAATTTTTGTTGAGAGTATACTTATTTTGTGTTTCGAATAGGTACAAATAAAAATAATAAAGATATAAAATTAAAGAAACCAACAATACATGTACTATGCTCCTCCAATTAGGAACAACAATAATACTCTCTACAAAATAAAGAAGAACAAAGATAATTTAATCAACTTTTTGTTGTTGCTGAAATATATCAAAATAACAATAAACAACAAGGAATGAGTGAAAATCTGTTTAACGTCCTCCGGTCTGGAACAGACACATATGCATTAGTAGATATAAAGACTTACATACATCTGTATCGTTAAAAATTCGGGACTTTCCTGGAGTTGCACTGCCTCCGGGTATTGCCTCCAGGATCGTTCCCACCATCTTTATGTCTACTAATGTCCCATATGTGTATGTTTCAGATCGGAGGACGTTAAACGGACTTGCATTCATAGATATAAAGATGGTGGTAACGATCCTGGAGGCAAATCCCGGAGGCGGTGCAACTCCAGGAAAGTTCCGAATTTGTAACAATGCAGTTGTATATAATTAATGTGCTAGTTATTATTATAAAGGAATGTACTGCACTGCCTGAGAGAGAGAGAGAGAGAGAGAGAGAGAGAGAGAGAGAGAGAGAGAGAGAGAGAGAAGAGAGAGAGAGAGAGAGAGAGAGAGAGAGAGAGAGAGAGAGAGAGAGAGAGAGAGAGAGAGAGAGAGAGAGAGAGAGAGAGAGAGAGAGAGAGAGAGAGAGAGAGAGAGAGAGTTAGTTTAGAGTTTTCACGCCTTCTGGGCCATTTGGGGCATTTAAAATTATGCAGATCCCGAAAAAAAGAGGATTTTTAAGTAAAAAAAAAATGTTGTTTGTTTTTTACATTTTATAAGTTTCTTTTAGAAAACAAATGTATAGAAAAAGTTTGAAAAGTTTTGTGAAGAAGTCTTAGTTTTTTATGTTTGTGATAAAATGTTTATATTTTAAAAGATATTTAGCTGTTCGCTTTTATATGTCTGGCAGTTTAGAGGGAGCCTATATTTTTTTTTAAAAACCAGGGCTACAGTTAAAAATGTTTTGTGCTCCAAAAGAGCTTTATTATTAAAATCCTTTTAAAAAGAGGCAAAGGCCTTCTTTGGATGATTTCTTTACAATATTTACATCTAAGTCCACTTTGTAAACTTAGTGACCAAATGGTCTTAGGACTTAATGTTTTAAAAACAATGTTTTATTGTTAAAAAATTAAACCTATAACCCATAACAGAGCAGTGCTAGACTGCTGAATGGTCATAAGTTATAATTTAAAAAAATAATTTGTATGTACATAACATAATGTACATTGGAACGATACCACTAGGGGAAGACGGGGTAAAAAGCGCATGGGCGGGTAAGAAGCCCACCCCAATTATCTCATGAAATAAAGAAAATTTCATTCAAATTTGCCCATGAGACGAATGCTAGACATTAACGCTCGTCTCATGGGCAAAATGAGACTGAAATTTGCTTCATTTCATGAGATAATTGGGGTGGGCTTCTTACCCGCCCATGCGCTTTTTACCCCGTCTTCCCCTATGTACATGACTATACAGTTCCATTTGAGTTTTAATTTTAGTCATGGGTAAATATAACTTATTAATAAAAATTATGTCAAGTCCTACACTGCCTCAGATAGAAAGACAACACTTTATATTGACAGTTACATTTACTACTAGTTATAAATAAATAAATAAACACGTTAATTTTTGTATTATTTTTTCACTTTTTAGTAAAGGTTTTGTTTGTGGCACGTATTGTAAAAGAGAAAGAAAAGTACAGACATAAAAAAAATACTTGGGCATAAAGTAACATTTCAGTTGTCATAGGTATGAAGAAATTCCTTAGGTATGAAGAAATTTTTTTTATATTTTTTTATAAACACGTTAATTAATTAGTTAATTAATAGCATTAGCATAAACTGTTTCTTGTTTAGGGTTGATTTAAGAGCAACAATGTTGTTGTTTTTGGTGTTGCAAAAGCAAATTGAGAAGAAAAAAACGTATGAAACTTTTTTTTAAATCAAAACTGTACAGACTTCATTGCTTAACACAATATTTATGAACAAAGAAAAGCTGCAATCCTAAGTTTGGTTTTAAAAGGCAGATATATTAAGTTCGACATGCTCTATGGTCCGTAATCAAAAGACAAATAATTAAAATGTGTTTTTTAAATAAGTAATCTAGACCTCTCCTCTCTCTCTCTCTCTCTCTCTCTCTCTCTCTCTCTCTCTCTCTCTCTCTCTCTCTCTCTCTCTCTCTCTCTCTCTCTCTCTCTCTCGTTTCTTAGTTTAACTACAGTATTGCGCATGTACCCCCTTGGCATAAGGGTTGTGTAACTATTGTCAGTAAAACAAATTGTCATTGTCATCTCTCTCTCTCTCTCTCTCTCTCTCTCTCTCTCTCTCTCTCTCTCTCTCTCTCTCTCTCTCTCTCTCTCTCTCTCTCTCTCAACTATAATCTGCACAATTATGCCACACCCCATTTACCAAATCCTTGGTAGGGGAGTGGCAAAGTTGCCACTCCCCTACCCATCTACCCCCCCCCTCTCTCTCTCTCTCTCACTCTCTCTCTCTCTCTCTCTAACACACACACACACACACACACACACACACACACACACACACACACACACACACACACACACACACACACACACATGCCTACACACACACACACACACACACACACACACACACACACACACACACACACACACACACACACACACACACACACACACACACACA
>CM065687.1:9922617-9995117 GCA_017654935.2 Phymorhynchus buccinoides
TACTTTGTGGCGGTAGGGGAAGACGGGGTAAAAAGCGCATGGGCGGGTAAGAAGCCCACCCCAATTATCTCATGAAATAAAGAAAATGTCAGTCAAATTTGCCCATGAGACGAATGCTAGACATTAACGCTCGTCTCATGGGCAAAATGAGACTGAAATTTGCTTCATTTCATGAGATAATTGGGGTGGGCTTCTTACCCGCCCATGCGCTTTTTACCCCGTCTTCCCCTACCATAGCCGATGAGGTTTATCCGAGGCGTGGTTACCGCTACGCATATCTATATTGATAAAAACTCGGGACTTTACTGGTGTTGCACTGCCTCCGGGCATTGCAGACAGTATTGTTCCCACCATCTTTGTATTTACAAATGTCCCGTAATTATGTGTCTATGACCGAGAGGACGTAAAACACCATTTTTCTTCTTCGGAAGTTCTTTTTTTTCTTTCTTTACCGTCCATAAGGGTCTCCGCCCAATTGGACGCTAATCTCACCATTTCCGGAAGTTCTGTGCTTGTAGCTTCCTCTCATCTGTCACTCTCTTTGACTCTGCCTTTTCCCCTTTGCTTAATACTGTCATCTACTATCTTTTCTGCCTTACCCTGTCCATTCTCCGGCAGCCTTTTTTTTCTCTCCACGAAACACTTTCAAAAAAGATTTCCTCCTCCAGCCCGAAGTCGGACTTGCTGGGCCTAACGATTTCTTAGTTAGGCGCATAACGGCAGCATGACGCATCTGCGCTCATAATTGACCGGGACACTGTCTGCTGAGCGATCGAAGAAGAAGAAGAAGACATGTAGTTATACTCTCACGCAGCGATGACCTACCTACTTGCTTATTCTTAATAAATAAAACATTAATTTTGCTGTTGTGGAGACACTGAAAAAGGCTGTATGGGTAAAACAAAATTTACAACATGTACTCTGCATGGTATCATGGCGCCTATTTGTTTTGTCCGTCACCATAGGTGATCGGACTATTGCGATGGCCTGGTTTGTATGTTGTTTTGTGTGTGTTGTTTTTCTGTCTGTCCCAAGGATATCTCCCGAACCGCTTGACCGAATCGCGTCAAATTTTGTGTGAAGGTGTGCCACCTTAATAGGAAGAGATCCGCGCAAACCATTTTGCCGTCGTGACCTTGACTTTGACGTACGACCTTGGAAACCGAAAATCTATTTTTAGCCATATCTCGGGCACCGATCGACATAGGATGTTGAAACTTGGGTTTTTTTAAATTTGGAATATTCAAGTCAGAGACTTATCTCTGTGAATTTCGGGCTGTTCTCCCGTGGAGAGCGCGTCGCCGCAAGCGCAGCGCCTACCCAATTTAAAAATATTAATTTGGGAGGGGGGGCAGACTTGGGAAACCTAGCTATCAATTTGGCCATACCAGGCAGCGGGATTTCTCCCTGCTCTTACCGACTTTCAACTGCCGTGGGATTTTTACGTGCGTAAAGCGCACGGGGTCAGACTAGCTTCAAGTGCCCATCCGAAGGACTCGACGTATCAGTTCGATTTTTCTGTCGAACTACAAAAGAAAGGGCGAGGAGGCCGGGATTCGAACCCGGGTACGTCACTCGCGTTGCAGTCACGCATTACATTTGGCAGGCGAACGTCTTAACCACTCTGCCACCTTTCTCCCCTGCACACACACGTCCACTAAAATCGCATGACTGTACGAAGCGATTCGATCACGTGGTCTCCATGCGCCAATCACATTTCTTGTTATTGGAGATCAAGATCACGTGATCGAATCGTATCGTACAGTCGTGCGATTTTAGTGGACGTGTGGCTGGCCCTATATAGACACGCCCAACGAAAAAATTGAGACAAATGATTGAATTTAGCCCGATAAATGTTGTTGTTGTTGTACCCTGGCTTAAAGACTCCAGGGATCATCCCAACAGCCGAAGAGCTTGAACACTATGGTACAAAATGCACCAGCTAGGGGTTACGTGTGTGACCGTTTTTGATTACGCCGCCACGTGGGCAGCCACACTCCGACTTCGGAGAAAGCCTGACAAACTACAGCTAACTATAACCGGCCTATCTTGACTCAAGACTGTGTCCATGATTAGATTTCTTGAAGTCTTTTTGTGTACGATTCTTTTAATTTCTCCAGAATGTTGCTTTTCTGGAAGAAAGCATGTGTAGTTTTTCTTCTTCTTCTGCGTTCCCAGGCTATGGGCATAATGGGTAAGGTACGCAAGTGTCCGGTTTTCAGTTTTCACTGGTCTTCCCGCTAGCGCTGCATACAGCCGACACATTCCAATTTCGGAGGAGCTCAAAGGAGAAAAGTTATTTGGAAACAAAATTTTGGGGAGAAAAATGGCAGGAGAATGGGCCAATAAGTCAGAAAGATAGCGGATGACAGTAAGCAAAAGGAAACGGCAGAGTCAAAGAGAGTGGCAGATTAGAGGAAGTTACTAGAATATACCAAATAAAAAACTTCCAGAAGGTGGGGGAACTATTTTTTACGAGACTCCTCGGTATCCCCATGGGGAGAGACTCGTGGTGGAGGGGTCGTCCAGCTCCCCGTATGGAGGCACGAGGCACCCACCCACTGCCCCCTTGTGTAGTAGGGTTGATTATGGGGGGTTAGGGTGGGGAAGGTGGAAGAGGGAATCAGGTATGGTAATCACGAATGTGTCTTAACCCTTTCGCCGCCAAAGCAGCACAGTGATTACCTATGTCACTAAAAGGCATCAAATTGGGGTCTGTTATCCAAAGACCCTATTGTCTTAGTTTTGGGAAGTAAGGATAGACCTTATTTTATATATGTCACAGAAGAATCCCCAATACTGCAGATGGATTTTGTTCTCTACCCAGGTATATTTAATGGACATTTTTGGCTGAAATATGGCTGGCGGTGAAAGGGTTAAAACAAGGGTGGTAACATGTAAATGAGAAGAAACTGCCAATACGATCGACTGTTTATGCTATCATTTACATGCTACTACTCGTGTTGACTGCTTAAAGGTGGACCCTGACGGATGAGTTTTTGCAAGAAGCACGTCGAGATCATCAAGGATCGGAACACTCACTCTGCTCTGGAAATTAAACCGTCAAAATGGTGATTCCTCCTTGGTGGAGATGCCGGAGAGAGTAGCCATTTTGCATGGGGTGGGTGGAGGACACTCATTGTGGTTGAAGCGTTTTCTTTTTTTGTAGTGCAGTAAAAAAAAAAGAAGAGCTATTTCCTTTGTTGTGAGCGAAACTCCTTTAGACAAATTGTATAAAATTAGAAAGAAAAAAAGAGGCTTGTATTGCGAAAATTTCGTGCAAACGATTTGGTAGCCATTAGAAAAGAGACGGCACACGCCTTCTCTTTGGGTGAAAGAATTTAGCTTCCAACACCTCCGCCAAGGAGGAATCGCCGATTTGATGGTTTGATTTCTAGGAAACCAGAGCAAAGTGATGTTGCAATCTCTGCAAAGGGTGTTTTCCTGGTGATCTCGACGTGTTTCTTACAAAAACTCATCCGTCAGGGTGCCCCTTTAAGATGCACTCATGAATACAGGCTTTTACTAGAGTAACAAAGGGGGTTGCGTACCTCTCAAAATGATGCAAACAATGACGCAAGCATGACATGATTTCCTTACAATCTCTACGATTTCAAGGTGAGGTGGGTGGTGGGGGTACGCATGTACCCACAAACGCGCAGACCTGTTAGTACAGTGGAACCTCCCTTATAAGACCTCCCATTATAAGGCTCCCTCCCATATAAGACCTACTTCTCTGAGACATTGCCCTTCTTTGCAAGTATTAACATTACCTCCTTTTAAGACCCCTCCCTTATAAGACCTCATTTTGGATGATTTTTGAAGGTCTTATGTTCCACTGTACTCTATTTAAAATCCTGGTACGGTATTCATGAGTTATGAGATATCATCATACTCTCTCTCTCTCTCTCTCTCTCTCTCTCTCTCTCACACACACACACACACACACACACACACGCACACACGCACGCACAGAGTTTCAAAGAGACAAGTCATCACAATTTTTGTTTGTTAATGATTTAATTATATCTTACTGTTATTGTTTAAGGCTTCAACGTGGTACCCGCCAACAGAGGGAAAAAGGGAAATGAGCATTTCCACACATTTTGCTACTGCCCCAAAAACCACACTTGCACTCACGCACTCCAAGGAAAATGTTGCTTAGCACAAAAAGTACGCATCATTTGTGATTTACCTCTTTCTCGTGATTACACGAAAAGAAATATCAGCTGAAGAAACGCATTACAAAGTAATAAAACGATCAGTACACATCAACAATCATTCACACACACAGAGAATAATAAATTAAAGGAAAGGTAAGGTTTAGGTGGGTTTCCCTTGATCCTTGCACCCCCTCCACACACCCTCCATATTATGGAAGAATGGAACTTAACCCCGTGACTGGCCGAAAAAAATTAAAGAAAACAATTATTGGACAAATCATGCCATGAAAAAGACAACTGATAGAGCCAATCTGGCCAAATATTAAGCCAACTTAAAACTACGTTTGTATGTGAACATAGACATAAAATCGGAACAAAAGCTTATCCGAGTCAATGCTTCTGTATTATTAATGCTGTAACTGATGTGTGGTGTGGTGTGTCTTTGTATGTAGATTAAATTTATTGGTTAGAAACAGTTGATCATAAAATCACAAATTTAAAGGTGGATCCTGACAGATAAGTTTTTGCAAGAAACACATCGAGATCACAGGAAAGACAGCCCATTCAAGGACAGGAACACTCACTTTGCTCTGGCTTCCTAGAAATCAAACCGTCAAAAACGGCGATTCCTCCTTGGTGGAGATGCCAGAGAGAGAAAACATTTTGGATGGGGTGGGTGGAGGTCACTCATTGTGGTTGAAGATTTTTTCTTTTTTGTAGTGCAGTTAAAAAAAAAAAGGGAGCTATTTTCTTAGTTATGAGCGAAACTCCTCTAGGTAAACTGTATAAAAAATTTAAAACAATAAAAAGGCTTGTATTGTGGAACATTATTGTCAACAATTTGGTCTAAACGCAGGCGGCCATTAGAAAAGAGAAGGCATGTTATTTCAATGAAAGAATGTTACTTCCAGCACCTCCGCCAAGGAAGGAATCGCCGATTTGATGGTTTGATTTCTGGAAAACCAGTGCAAAGTGAGTGTTGCGATCTCTGTAAAGGGTGTTTTCCTGGTGATCTCGAAGTGTTTCTGGCAAAAACTCATCCATCAGGGTGCCCTTTTAAGGAACAATCAATATCATCCATCAGGGTGCCCTTTTAAGGAACAATCAATATCAACACATAAAAATAAACATGACATGTTGACATCAAAGACATCCTTCATTGGTGTTACCTTTAAAGCACAAAACTTAAAAAATGAATGAGAAAAAGTATGATGAAAATATTTTTTGTGTCAACAAACAAATAATGAAACCAATCAATATGATTTTGTTTCGCTTAAATAGTTAAACAAAAAACCCCATAATAACTGTGCTAAACAAAGCAGCCACACGCCTTGATAGTTTGAACTTTAAATGTAAAACTAAAACCAAATCTCCCTTTGCTAGTTAAACCACAATACATAGCATGTCTTTAACGCAATCTCAAGCATGCATGCACACACACACTCTTACAAACGCTTCTTTGCTCCATTCTGCATGGACTACATCATCTTTTCTTCTTCTTTTACCCTTAATTAAGTAGAAGCGAAAAATAAACGGTCAAATAAACATGGACAGGACTTAGTGTATAAAACATAAGGGGGAAAATGATTTTGAATAAAACGCTTTCCAAGCATGCAGTCCTATGCACACACAAAAAAACACTAAGGGTACACATACACGCAGAGATTCTGTGCGGAACCCCGTGCGCAATCCGTAAACCACAGAAGGGACAAGATTTACGCACGTGTCCGCATTTCCCCTAATCCATAAATGTGTACCCACGAGACCTAAAACTAGCAGAGAAGACTTTTTCTCTGTAGTTCTAAGATACACGGAAGACCTCCGGATCAGAGCAGGAGCAGTAACTCCAGGTGCGAGACCTTCCAGAGTGGCTCTACGCTGGACCCCAGGGGGGGAAACCAAACAAGAGGGCGGCCACAAGAAACCTGGAGAAGGACGATCGAAACAGAGGTTGAAGGGCAAAAGGACTGTCTTTGGACTTTTGGTCTTTTGCTATCTTTCTACCTTACTGGTCCATTCTCTTGCCTTTTTTTCTAAAAAATTCTTTAAAAAAAGATCTCTTGAGCCGAAGTCGGACAAGCTGGGCCTAACTATTCCTTAGTTAGGCGCATAACAGCAGCATGACGCATCTACACTCATATGACAGGAAACTGTCTAAGCGAACGAAAAAGAAGAAGAAGAAGAAGGAAGAAGATCCCTTGCGGCAGTTGCCGCCTTCGTCTGCTCAAGCGCCAGGCAGCCACAGAGAGGATAGATCCTGACCCGAGCCTTTACGATAGATTGATGCAGAACACTGTCCTAAAAGTAAAATGCAGCCTCTCGAAAAAAAATTGGGTGACAAAATCAGACTGCAGAAACACACACACACCCTAGTTAGTTAGTAAGTTAGTTAGTCTGTGATAGTCCCGTCAACAGCTATGGATATCTCAGGACTGTCACCGTGTAAAGTCTGACCACGTATAGCAAAACACACATCAATGATTCTTAACAACATCCCAAAACCTGTAAACACCACCCTAACCCTTAGATCTATATGTATGTATACATTTATAGACACGATTCATTTTGGGGAGCAAAAAACAAACCACACCTGAATTTACTGAATGAACTAAAAAAAATGGAAAATCATGGGTTTTGTAATGGGAGTGTATTTTGTAGTGGGGGGCCATGGCAGAAGCACAGTCCTTGTAATCAAACACAGGAGTTTTTGGCAGGTAATGACAATGTTTTGTTTTGCTGTGCTTTCAATTCCACGACAGGGTGTTGGCAAAGAGTTCACATCAGTTTTTGCCCGGGTCTTCTTTCAGGGTGACTGTTCTGTTGAACACCAACTGAAACAGAAAGAACAAAACAAAGCCACCTTGAGTTGAACACTTCAGGGGAAGCAACTCGATTACAACAGAAAGCTAGGTTGCTGTATTAGGTCCCTTGTGCCTGCCTCAGCATTGACATTATGTATTCTTTTCTTCTTCTTTTTTCTTAATATTTGTTATTTTAGTATTTTTTTACATTTGAATTTTTAATAAGATGTTAATTTTTTTTAATTAATTTTTTTTAGGCCTACTTTTCAAACCAGCTAGGCTTAGCTTCTGGAGTAAGGTGATTTCAGAGGGAACTTTTCAGTTGATGGAAGGATATCAGTGAAGCACACTTCAGGGCTGCCTACCCCCTCTTGTAGTTTCTAGGAACAAACTGCTTAAAAACCAGGGACAGAGACTTGGTTTTTTAAAGTCTTCCTGATGCTTTTCGGTGCCAGTGTGCTTCAGTATTCAAGATCCTCTGGTGTTCAGTAACCTGTGCATAACATGTTTGTTAAGAACAAAATTCAACAGTGTCTGTGGTTTGGAGTGTTCCTGTGTTCAACAGCAAGGTCAAATAATAAGACAAGTGACTGCTCGATAAACTTTTGACTCCACTTAATGGATGATGAAACGTTGACGGCTGTACCTTTTTGACGACAAGATTGAAAAATAAAGGGTAAAGTGAAAGGTACCTTTGAGCTGAGGAATTCGACGTTTCGTGCCCTAGGCACTTAGTCGTGAAGTGAAGTAGTAGAAAAAGTTGACAGGTAGGATTTGTTTCTTGTGAACACAGTTCAGTTCAAAGGGCAGTGGAATGGAAATGGCGCAATGATCGAAAAGAGGGCCAATATCGTAAATTAATGGAAAGCCAACTCATCCAGCGCCTTGAGTCCACATGGACTCAATGTCAGGGAATAAACCTTGTTTCCTCTCATCAAACCCTACCCCACCCCTTTAGTTGTCCCTTTATCTTTTTGCTCAATGGACCTCTGCCCTCATAAACTGTCATCACCTTTTTTCTGCATTGCACGCCTGCCCACTACTCCCATCACCTCCCTCCCACTGCCCTTTGGGCTGAACTATGCTCACAAGAAACAAATCAACTGTCAAACTTTTTTCTACTACTTCGCTTCGTGACTAAGTAAGTGCCTAGGGCACGAAATGTCGAAATCCTCAGCTCAAAGGTACCTTTTACGTTACCCTTTTTTTCCCCAATCTGATTCCACTTAGTTTCCAGGGACACCCGACAGGAAAAAAATGGATTCCAGGGACAAAGTGTCAATTTTAACTGTTTCCAGGGACAAATACCCCTTAGGAGGGGCGGTAGGCAGCCCTGACATTTTCCCTGCCATTCTGAAGGGCTGTACTGGAATTTGTTAAGATCTGGGAAAGGACAGTGCCAGAGCCCATGGAGTGGGTAGTAAAAGTTAGTAAATACAATGGCACATCCCTGCATTAACTCATTCAAGTCGTTCCACTCATATATGGCCGGAATTAAAATAAAGCTGTCAGTTTGATGCATTTGTTTCAAGGGAAGTAAATCTCTGTACGCCATACCTTGGTAGCTTCTAAACTCACTTCGCTTCCTTAGACCACACATCTTCCCCTCTTACTATGCGCTTGTAGTGGTTTGAATTGGGAAAACTAATTGCTGTAGAGAGTTTTTCTATACTATATAAAGTCTATATATAAAAAAAGTCTGATCTACCACTTCCCTATGTCTAAACCTGAAGTAAAAACCTGTAATCTTCTTTCATTTCTCCTTTTGTTTATGTCTGTTTTGTTTGTGTGCATGGCTGGAGTGATTTGTGAGGTTTTTTAATAATTCAAAATAATTGCGATGCCTACAAAGAAAGGATGAAGGAAATATCCACCAGGGGGCATAATACTGCACTACTCACTTTGGGACTCCTCCATGGGGATACCGGGGGGGGGGGGGGGGGGGGGTGGGGGGTCTTCCATACAAATAGTTCCCCCACCTTCTGGAAAATCTGTGCTTGTAACTTCTTCTAATCTGTCTTTCTCTTTGACTCTGCCTTTTCCCGTGCTTTGTGTCATCTACTATCTTTCTGACTTTTTTGGCCCATTCTCCTGCGTTCCCCCCCCCCCCAAAAAAAAAAATTCCATATAGTTTTTCTCCTTTGAGCTCCTCCGAAATCGGAATGTGTCGGCTGTACGCAGCGAGGAGACCAGTGAAAACTGGGAAAACGGACACATACGTACCCATTGTGGCCTTATGGCGCAGGAACGCAGAAGAAGACGAAGAAACTTTGGGACATTCCTACAAAGAAAGGATGAAGGAAATATCCACCATGGGGCATGAAAGGGTTAACACACTCAGGACGAATGAGCCGGATCCGGCTCATGGCTCGCACAACCGTTTAGGACGAATGGCCCGGCTCCGGCTCATGAGAGTTTTCAAGAGGTTTTGATTTCTGGCGTGTAACCAGCTTTCCGGTGCGACGTCATAACCTATTTTCAGTTTGCTTTGACCTTGCCTCTCTTGAAATCAACCAATCACTGCAGACTTTACATTCAGGTTTGGTTGTAGAGGGGGGTCAAAGATCGGAATGTGAAATTTTCCTTCTTTCTATGTGTTAGCTGTTTTCGTCAATAGGAGACAAACGACGAAGGTATGGAATGTGATATTTTACGATCGTTTAGTGCATGGTGTTAGTAATCTTATCTGAAAATATCAGTCCATAACTTTTCATAACTTTTTTGTGGTGATGGGTTTTCGAACCTAGTTGAATGGCTCGTCCTAAACGGCTGTAAGGGGAAGCAACTGGCCAGTGCCGAGTGGGTTAATACTGCAGGACTCACTTTGTCAGGTGAGGAGTCGGGGTCCACACTGAAGAACCCGTTCCTCTCAAACTGGAATCTGTCAAACACCTTGGCCAACCTCACCGAGCTGTCAACCAGGGCGCCACGAAGCACTGACAGCGAGTCCTGAACACACACACACACCACAATCAATAGTAATTTTAGATGAACTAGAGTTCCAACAAAAAAACTGAAACAGACTGCAACGTCACTGGAACATACAACAAACAAACAACTACACGACAAGTGTAAAGTGACGTTATTTTATTCACAAGAGACAAAACAAAACTACTGGATATTTCTTCTTTTTTGTTGTATTAAAATTACCTCCCTTATACAACTCCCTCCCATTTAAATACCTCATCTTTGGAAGATTTGTTAAGGTCTTCTATGGGATGTTCCATTGTATTTCTTTCTTTAACCCTTTCATGGCCACTGTCGCCTCTTGGCACCACAGTGATTATGCATGCCACAGAGGAATCCCCAATATTGCACATGGAATCTTTTCTCTACCCAGGTTAAGTTTGATGGAAAGCTTTGGCCGAAAAATGGCAGGCGTTGAAAGGGTTGATCAAGAAACTCGCTGAACATCTTGGCATTCGTCACTCAAGTCCACCAGAGCACAACGAAGCACAGCGGCCTACGACATCCAAAACCACGGAACCCAACACAGTAAATCCACCTTCTTTCCCCCACACCATCCCGCAATGGAAAAGCCTCCCTGAGGAAGTTAGTTGTCTCCACCAATGGACAGTGATACACCGAGGATGGAAAAGTGATAGGACAAACTGTCCCGAGACAAGAGAAATCAATAGGACAATGACCCGGATCTGGCTAAAAACAACAAGACAAAGCGTGTGAGGCACAGCACACCAATTCCACACACTCTGACTGCTTTTAGTTTTACCCACAGAGCTGTGTTTCAAGTTATTTCCTTTCATATAGGCAAGCGTTTCTTTCCAATGATTGCTGTTAGGGATAGGGAAAGACCTTACAAGTGGCAACAACAAACAAAAGAAGGGATACAAACTTGACCGATCACCTAGTTTCAACTTGGAAGTTGACTTCGCATTTACGTGTGCACAGAGTTTGTAAAGATCGACATGAACGTTATTATTTCAGTTCAAACTTTGATCATAAACTGCTCAGTGACGACACATGTGCATACAAGTGGTGAAATTTAGTGGTCAGATCGTGATATCACTGATTAAATTCTTCAGTTTCGGCTTGAGAATGGTTAGTTTTTACCGAGATTGATGATGTCAACACGCACAGGCTGGAGTTGACGACCAGCTTAAAATACGGAAGGGGAAATATTCACAAATTAGCCGCAATCGTTGTTTTAGCCGCAGGGGTCAAAGTTGAAGAAAAAAGTAGCGGCTTATAGCGGTACTGGTGATGAGTTCTAAAAATAGGCATGAACTAAAAGCAACTGGACCAGGGTGTTGTGGACGTGCCAGTGTTAAACAAAAATTAATCAGACATTTATCCCGACAGGGGAGAACACAATAGGACATTTTCAATTTGAATAGGTCAATGGCCTATGACCGGGACCTCGGGACATGTCCAGTCAGGATCCATACGTCGCAGGTTGCAATAGTCACGACAACGGAACAAGGAGGGCGCATGTACTTATAGAAAACATAGAAAGACAAAAGACCTAACGCTTGCAGTCATCGGAGGCTTTGAAGAAAGGGCTCCAAAAGCACCTCAAAAAGGGGAGAGGAGGCACTGACACTTTCTACGTCAAATCTACTCAGGTTCGGTCGGGCACAGAAAACCACATCGTTGCTTATGAAACTGGCAATCTAATAATTTATTCCGGGAATTCGTGCCTGATTTTCATTTTACTGCTATTAACTCCAAAACCACAAGACACGATTTTCAGCACTCTGCAAATCGAAAGCCACAAGTTTTGTCACGCGAAAAGCCGGATTTTGGGAGTATGCCGAAAAGAATATAGCCCACCCCAACTACAGAATCAAGTCAATAGACGATTTTCAGAAAAAAATTAGGGGAGAGCACTTCGTGAAAATTAGAGTTGTTTACCTCCATTACTCGGTCAAATACTATAGCAACAATGCAACAATGGCGTCAAAGCTTGAAACCGCAGGATGCGAGTCAGCGACTTGCAAACATTTTTTTCAAAAAATTATAAAGACTTGCAAAATGTGACTTAAAAATAAAAATGACATCAATTTTTAGAATGACGCACGGTGTTCTAAGTGCTGTATGTCTGCTCAAACACACGAGTCGATAGGCTACGGGAGCTGATGGTAGAGTGACTTGCCCTGTTTGACCGATTGAATTAGGCAAGATCACTCCCACACACCATGAAATTACTCCCCTTAATTATTTCCGAACGATTCCTATTAACAGAAAAATCTCAGCCACATGAAACATCCACCAACCTTGTTGACGTCTGTTAGAAATCCTCCAGGCACTTCAGACGGATCCTCAGGATTTTTGTGATGAAACCTGGAGAAGAACAAAATAATGCTGTAGAGTATTGTCTATGTGTGAAACACATGGGTGGGTGCAGAAAATGTTAGCTATACTGAAAAAAGGCCATCAGGGATCACAGGAAATCACAGGAATTCTTCCGACAATAGGCCTTCCTCAGCCTCTGACTTCGGCTCCCAGTTGAAAACTCGCGTTGGGTGATCCTCTTCTGTATTATATTTGAAAGGCTCGTTGCGCCATAGTTTGTCCAATCGTGCCTCAAACGATTTAACTGAGGGGGCATTCACTACGTATGGTGGCAAGCCGTTCCAAATGTCCACACTGCGGCAGACGAAAGAGTACTTTCTGACATTTAGTCGTACTTGGTTCTTTTTTACTTTATATTGGTGGCTCCGTATGTTGTGCTCTGAAGTGTGTAACTCTATAAAGTTTGTTACTCTTTCATCATACTTTGCAGTCATGATTTTGTACATTTCTATCATGTCACCTCTTAGTCTCCTGTATTTCAGCGTAGGTGATATTACCAATGTTCCAATCAAGGTATGTGGATATCATGGCTATACTGAATTCAGTATTTATACTGAAGGACTCCCACCCCTGGGTTCAAACAACAATAGCACATTTATATAGCGCTTTACCTCAAATGAGCCCAAAGCACTTGACAATCAACCACTCACCAACAAGCAGATAAGAAAAATAGTATTCAAGAATGACACAAACCAGCAGCAACGCACACACAAAGCAACACTCTCTATCTCTCTCTCCACACCCACCCAAAACACACACACACACACACACACACACATCAACACCGACCCACCATCCATCCCCCACCCAGCAAGCCACAGCAACCGAGTTGCACGGACCGACCACACACACTAACACACACACAAACGCCAGAGGATACACACACACACACACACACACACACACAACGCACACACGCAGACAGATAGACACACACACACATGCACACAGACACACACACACATGCGTGCACACATAACCCACAAAACCAAAACACACACAAGCACACATACATGCATGCACGCACACATGCACGCACACACACACAACACACACACACCACAAAACAGCACAATCCATAAACGGAATTATCAATGTGCATCCGTCTTTTCTAACCAACCGATTTCACTAAATCTGCACTCGTTACCAACTGTCAAATATCACAGCAAACTCACAATGTTCCCTATTAAACACTATTTTGTACCTATAAGGTCAGGCATGGGAATTAGAGAAGACAAAAAAGACTGAAAATTGGGGTCTGGAAGCAGGCATAGAAACAAGGAATAAAAAACAACTGAAAACCGTGTGTGTTGGGATACAGCCCCCAGAAAATGAAGCTTCTTCCGTTATCTAAGCCTTAAAAACAGTATTAGAGATAAGACTGACATATTTAGTTCATTTTGCATTCATTTATAACCAATAACTTAAGTTTTACTCATTGTCCCCTTGGACCATCAAAAAAGCTGAAACTTGCAAAAAAAGACTGAAGAGGACGATCAAACAAGCTGAAATCAGCCAAAAGACTAACAATTCCCGTGCCTGAAGGTATATGGTATTAGGTACTTTATAGTCACAGAGGCATCTGTGAAATTTGGGTTGCTCCCACATGGAGAGCGCGTCACAGCCAGAGGCGCGCCACCCATTTTTTTTTGCATGCAATTTGTGTGTGACTGATGAGAAAGGAAAGGGGGGTGGGGGTAAATTTTGACCAAATGACAACTTTTTCGTTGCCACTGGGTTTAACATGTGCTAAGTGCATGGGCACACAGGACCTCAGTTTATCGTCTCATCCGAAAGACCATAAGGCCTAGTGCAAAGTGAGAGGAAAAATCCCCTGTACCCAGGTTCGAACTCGGGTTTACTTGACACAAGGCGAACGCGTTGCCTCTGTGCCACTCTACACTCTAACTGAACTATAATTGGTTAATCAAAGAATGAAATAGTGAGGCCAAGAGAGGAGATAATGAAATTGAACAAAGGGGAAGAACTCTCTTTCTAATTAACTCTCCTCCACCAAAGTTGATTACAATACCAATCATCTAGCAATGCGTGGATCAGAGCCAAAATGAGACAGACAAAAGTATCATTCTTGAGAATGATGCTTTGTTCGACTCGAGAATTCTCAAGAATTATGCTTTGTTTGTCTCGAGAATTCTCGAGAATGATGCTTTGCTTGTCTCCCTTTGGCTCTGATCCACGCATTGCTAGATGATTGGTATCATAAGCAACTTTGGTGGAGGGGAGTTAATTAGAAAGAGTTTTTCCCCTTTGTGAACTATAATTGCCTTATGCTGAACTACCAACAGTGTTCCACAGAAATGGTCTTCACAGTTCAGTGGTTCAGACACTTTGTGCATGAAGGTGGGTTTAACGTGAGCTAAGTGCATGGGCACACGGGACCTCGGTTTACTCCCCACTGCAAGCGTACACTCGACAGATTACACACCGCGTTGTTTGAGAATAACTTCACATATAATTTTTGGCAGAGAAAACTAATTTTCGGCAGAGACGGCAGGAGCTGTTTTCATGCCTGCTTGTTCTTCTTCTTCTTTTCTTCTGCGTTCCCAGACCATATGGCCATAATGTACATATGTGTACGGTTTTCAGTTTTCACTGGTCTCCCCGCTGCATACAGCCGACACATTCTGATTTCGGAGGAGCTCAAAGGAGAAAAATTATTTGGAAGAATTTTTTTTTGGAAAAAAAGACAGGAAAGCAAAGGGAAAAGGCAGAGTCAAAGGGAGTGGCAGATTAGAGGAAGTTACAAGCACAGAACTTCCAGAAGGTGGGGGAACTATTTTTATGAAAGACCCCCCGGTATCCTCACGGGGAGCCTGCTTGTATTTTCTTACTATATTCTTAGTCACATTACAAGGCACAAAAAAGTATTACCATATAGTCTGAAAAATATGGTAAATAAATAGCATCCATCTAAGCTTGCTTCACTCACAGTGTTTCGTAGAGGCGCACTTCGCAGTGGAGAGGCTTGGACACCCAGTGTATAAAGGCCTTGGGCTTGGGGCAGTCTGCGGCGTTGTTGCATTTCACCACCAACTCCGTCACCTGACCCTCAGCATCCTGGAAAAAAAGTAACCACATATTTGTTTTGCTATAACATATCGTCGATGAAATTTAAAAAAAAAACTTTCACGAAAATCGTCTATTGTTCTCTATGGGTAGTAATGCAGACCTGTTCACCCACTACACAAGTCTTGAGTAGTCTGGATAGCTGAAATGAGTAGTTTGGGTGCAAAATGTGTAGTTTTATTCATTGCACCATCAAACAATGTTCACTGAAAATGAGCAGCAATCAAGAATTAAAGAGCATTATTTTTAATTTTGAAGAGTAGTAGAGGTCCAAATTGAGTAGAATACTACTCGAAAAGAGTAGAGCAAACAGGTCTGGTAGTGGTAACAACGGATAGTTCTTTTGATACGCAGCGATACTGCGATACAGCGATAGCGCCAAGCACCCACTGAACTGCCAGAACTCTGAATCGGTCTGCATTCCGGTTTCACCCCCGACACCTGTGTCGCTTACCTTGACGACGCTTTCCACAGTGATGACCAGACCAGCATGCCTCAGCCCCACGGCCTGGTTGGGAGCCAGACGTTTGTAGTTCTTATCCGCCTCCTGCACATACATCATCATAATACCGTATTTTACGAACTATAACAGAGCTTCAGATTGTTGAGCGCAATTGTTTTCAAAATGACGCGTTTAAACCTTGCAATGCGCCTAAGCATGAATGGAATTGGAGAGAGAGAGAGAGAGAGAGAGAGAGAGAGAGAGAGAGAGAGAGAGAGAGAGAGAGAGAGAGAGAGAGACAGAGAGAGGGAGAGGGAGAGGGAGAGAGAGAGAGACTCAAAATTCAGATGTTGTTACTTTATTTCCTTACTGTATTATCAGCCACATTATAAGGCGCAGGGATCTCAGTCTGGGGGGAAAAGCATCACCGTATAGTCCGTTTAAAATACAGCGGTGACAAAGGAAAGTTAAAAGGCGCACATTCTAGAGCACGCAATGCTTTACAGGTTAAGCATCCCCACACACATGCACGCATGTGCGCACACACACACACACCTCTCTGAAGTTGCATCTCTTGCTGTGTGCCACAATGATCAGAAGCATTTTGTCACATATGCACACACACACACATGCACACAACAAACTCTCTGAAATCAGATCTTTCAATGCATGATAACGCTGTCACTGGCACACTCTGCTCAAACACACCTTGCCTGTGTGGGTTTTTCTCTCTCTAACACACACACATGAAAAACACACCTGTCTGAAGTCAGATCTTTCAATGCATGATAACGCTGTCACTGGCACACTCTGCTCAAACACACCTTACCTGTGGGGTTTTTCTCTCTCTAACACACACACATGAAAAACAAACCTCTGAAGTCAGATCTTTCAATGCATGATAACGCTGTCACTGGCACACTCTGCTCAAACACACCTTACCTGTGGGGTTTTTCTCTCTCTAACACACACACATGAAAAACAAACCTCTGAAATCAGATCTTTCAATGCATGATAACGCTGTCACTGGCACACTCTGCTCAAACACACCTTACCTGTGGGGTTTTTCTCTCTCTAACACACACACATGAAAAACAAACCTCTGAAATCAGATCTTTCAATGCATGATAACGCTGTCACTGGCACACTCTGCTCAAACACACCCTGTCTGTGTGTTTTTTCCTCTAACACACACACACACACACACGAAAACCACACCTCTCTGAAGTCAGATCTCTCGATGTAGACCACGCTGGTCAGGGGCACCTTGTGGCTGCCCTTGGACTCGTCGGCAGGGAAGTTAGGCACGGTCACCTCCCCCGAGTGATCAGCGGGGAAATCCTGGATGAACACTTTGAGCGGCTCCAACACCGCCATGGCCCTGCAGAGCAGAATCACACATTCATGGGTGCAACTCCCCAAAATGAAAAAAAACCCTGAAAGGCAGGGATCCAGGGACCCATGGCCCCGGCAGGGTACAGGGGCAGAGCCTTGTCGGACGATTCAGGGGGGGGGGGGGGGGGGGGGGGGGGGCAACTTAAAAGAGAGAGATAACGAGACAGACAGACAGTTAAAATGATAGACAGAGACAGTTTGAGTCTGATAAGCCTTGCAAAATTATTACATTGCCTTTGTAAACTTCCAAGATAGAACCACCAAGTTCAAAATGGCTTGTGGTCAAATTTTCTTCTTTTTTTGTGGGGATGAATTAAAAAAAACCTGAAGTTCAGTTTTTGGAAAAATTAAAAATACTGAAATCAGTGTAAAACTGAAAGAGCAGCACCCATGTGTCATCAAAACTCTTAGAGTCAGGGTCTATTATTCAATGATATTATGTTCCTGAATTCAGTGTCAAACTGAAAGAGCAGCACCATGTGTCATCAAAACTCTTAGAGTCAGGGTCTATTATTCAATGATATTATGTTCCTGAATTCAGTGTAAAACTGAAAGAGCAGCACCATGTGTCATCAAAACTCTTAGAGTCAGGGTCTATTATTCAATGATATTATGTTCCTGAATTCAGTGTCAAACTGAAAGAGCAGCACCATGCGTCATTAAAACTCTTAGAGTCAGGGTCTATTATTCAATGATATTATGTTCCTGAATTCAGTGTCAAACTGAAAGAGCAGCACCATGCGTCATTAAAACTCTTAGAGTCAGGGTCTATTATTCAATGATATTATGTTCCTGAATTCAGTGTCAAACTGAAAGAGCAGCACCATGCGTCATTAAAACTCTTAGAGTCAGGGTCTATTATTCAATGATATTATGTTCCTGAATTCAGTGTCAAACTGAAAGAGCAGCACCATGCGTCATCAAAACTCACCAGTCAGGGTCTATTATTCAATGATATTATGTTCCTGAATTCAGTGTCAAACTGAAAGAGCAGCACCATGCGTCATTAAAACTCTTAAAGTCAGGGTCTATTATTCAATGATATTATGTTCCTGAATTCAGTGTCAAACTGAAAGAGCAGCACCATGCGTCATTAAAACTCTTAAAGTCAGGGTCTATTATTCAATGATATTATGTTCCTGAATTCAGTGTCAAACTGAAAGAGCAGCACCATGTGTCATCAAAACTCTTAAAGTCAGGGTCTATTATTCAATGATATTATGTTCCTGAATTCGGGTAGTAAGGCTTGAGCCTATTCTAAATGTGTCACAGAGAAATCCCACAATATTGCAGATGAAATCTTTTCTGTAGCCAGGTAAGTTTAATGGAATTGTTTTGCTCAAAGATCGCTGGCGGTGAAATGGTTAACCACCTCTCTAACATAGAACTCCAGCAATGACACGAGTGAGCCAAAACTACTGGCCTGGGCGCTTTAACGTTGAGCACCTCTTGAACACAGGACTCCACCATGACACGAGTGAGCCAAAACTACTGACCTGGGGGCTTTAACGTTGAGCACCTCCCTAACACAGGACTCCAGCATGACACAAGTGAGCCAAAACTACTGACCTGGGCGCTTTAACGTTGAGCACCTCCCAAACACGGGACTCCAGCATGACATGAGTGAGCCAAAACTACTGACCTGGGCGCTTTAACGTTGAGCACCTCCCTAACACAGGACTCCAGCATGACACGAGTGAGCCAAAACTACTGACCTGGGCGCCGTAACGTTGAGCACCTCCCTAACACAGGATTCCAGCATGACAGGGTCAATCACGGTCTGGGCCATAGTCACTCCAACCTGCCGACACACCGAGAATGATTCACATCAACAAGTTCTTCTTCTTCTTCCGTGGTGGTGACCAACTTCTTTATATAGAAGTAATTGTACACACTTTAGGGGGTGACCATAGAAAAAGAATCAGAAGAGAGCGAGATGAAGAGGAAGTGAATACACATACAAACAGCCCTGAAAGTGGCGAGTGGAAAATTTTTTTGGAGAGTTTATAATTCACTTCACCCGCCAAATGTGAGTGAGCAAAAAACGATGTTCTTTCTCGCGCGAGATTCCTTTCCCAATCCATGTTTTCCAATCCATGTTTTCCCATGCACTGGAAATACGATACGCAATTTGCGTGCTCGCCAGCCAGTGCATGTTCGAAAAAGGTCTGAAAAAGGAGAGTGAACAAGCCTGGTTCAAGCATAGACCTGTGGTAAGTTATCTGCCTTATCTTCCATGCTGTGGTTTCTTTACAAAAAAACGTGTAGTTAGTTTGGCTAGTAAAACTTTTGGTTTGGCTGGTAAAAATAAAAGTTACCAAGGGAGATGAGAGGGGTGACCCACCTTTGCACAGAAGTAGTTGATGGCCTCGGGGGGGAATCCTCTCCTCCTCAGAGCCGTCAGGGTGAACAGGCGGGGATCATCCCAGTCCCTGAAATGACCACATACATACACATACAGAGTGAAGAGGAGAGATCGAGTCCCTGAGAGAGACATAGAGAGAGAGAGAGAGAGAGATCATGTGACCCAGCACCACGAAAGGGACATTAAGTCGCTGGGCTAGGTTACCCCACAACAAACCACTACAAAAGAAAAATTGTGGTCTAAGGGAGCGAAGCGAGTTTAGAAGTGACCAAGGCATAGTGTGCACACAGATTTACTTCCCTTGAAGCAAATGCATCAAATTGACGACTATCTATTAATTCCGCACATATATGGCTGGAACGACTTGAATGAGTTAAACACCAGAACACCCAAAACAACAGGCACTGTTTGAAATTTTCTTTCTGTTACTGTGTGCTAGGTTACTGAACACCCAAAAGATCTTGAACGTAGAAGCAAGTTGGCACCCAAAAGCAACAAAGACTACCCAAAATATCCAGTCGCAGACATTTTGCTAGATCACGAAATATATGTGAGCCAGCACCACGAAAGGGACATTAAGTCGCTGGGCTAGGTTCTCACAACAGGCTTGCAAAGTCAAAAATCTCATTTTGGGGGGTCAATTTTGAGTTATGGGAATTTTCGTGTTCTCTAACATCTCATCTTTCAAATATAAAGGTTAATCTTTAATATGGTCTCTAAATGCGATAAAAATAAAATCACTGCAGGATTTCAAAGTAACATAAAACTGAGAAATAAAATTGTTGTTCCAGAAATCCAGATAAAAACAAAAACACAATGACATACACCGACGTTTCAAGGCATAGCTCTTAGTCCTGGCAAAAGAAAAATCTTTTACTTCCCTTGCATCATAAATCTGAGTGAAAGAGGGGGAGAGGTGAAAGAGAGAGAGAGTGTGTGAATGTGAGAGAGTGTGTGAATGTGAGAGAGTGTGTGTATGTGCGCATGTGAAGCGTAGCAAGCAGGACTGTTAGTTTTACTAAAAATGTCACATACTAAACATAAATCGGCCTATGGTTTACCTGACGAATCGTTCATTGATGAGTTTGGCGATCTTTCGTTTGGACACGACAGCGTAGTGCAAATTGAGTTGCCCGTACCGAATCATACGAATTCTTTACTAAAACTGTCTTTCGGCCTATGATTTACCTGACGAATCCTTCATTGATGAGTTTGGCGATCTTTCGTTTGCACACACAGCGTAGTGCAGGTTGAGTCGCCCGTACCGAATCATACTAATTTTTACTAAAACTGTCACATATAACTGAACTAATAAACATCACAACGCTACATTAACACAAACAGGTGAAGATGGGGAAAAGAAGCGAAGCAAAAAAACTAAATTTTCGTCTTAAAAAAGACTTTTTCCAAGATAATGAGGTGATGTGTTTGCAAACAAAAGATAGGTTGAATGAATGAATGAATAAAACTACCACATACTATACATAAATCGGCCTATGATTCACCTGATGAATCCTTCGTTGATGAGTTTGGCGATCTTTCGTTTAGAAACCATAGCTTAGTGCAGATTCAACCATCCATTCACACTGCGTGGGGCTGTACATATGATATCCTATACTAAATATTACTACTAATTAATGAAGCTGTCACATTCTAAATATAAAAGATGCCCATGATTCACCTGACGAATCCTTCGCTGATGAGTTTGCCGATCTTTCGTTTGGACACCACGGCGTAGTGCAGGTTGAGACGCCCGTACTCCCACTGCACGGGGCAGTACATGTCCAGAGCATTGCACAGCCAGTAGTACGACGACCGCCTGGAACAACAGAAAACAAGAGGCAAAGCCTTCAAGGCTCACTCGAACAGGAACATGTGGGACAACAACAAAGATTGAGGGGGAGGGGGGGGGGGGGGGGGTCTAAAGTACAAGATTGCCAATAAACTTTTAAAGTACGAATGAAACTATCATTAATCAGACCTGCCAACCCCCTAACAGACCAAAGAGGAATATTTGTAGCAGGAAAGAGGAATTTTGGGGAGCTAAGAAGAATGGCAATGGCTCTTAGGTCTTATATGGGAGGGAGTCTTATAATGGGAGGTCTTACAAGGGAGGTTCCACTGTATTATACAACAGGTGAGATGAGTTGTCTAACCTGGACTGGAACTCTTTGGTGCACAGAGAGTGGGTGATGTTCTCGATGGAGTCACACAGGCAGTGGGTGAAGTCGTAGGTGGGGTAAATGCACCTGGAAACGAAACACGATCACAGTGAATGGAACAAAACGTCGTCTATTGGCCACTGCAACTAGGGTTATTAACGCCCTTGACAGCAAGAGCTAAACCCTTGTTGATGACTATCCAAAAGCGCGTCTAGTTATGTGTATGTGTTTGTCATCACGTGTTCCGCGCGTGTGTGTGTGTGTGTGTGTGTGTGTGCGTGTGTGCGTCTGTGTGTGTGTGTGTATGTGTGCGTGCATGCGCGCACCTGTGTGTGTGCGCATGTTTGTGTTGTGTGTGTGTGTGATGCGTTCATGTAGGCCCCTATATGAGTGTATGAATGCATGGGTGTGTGTGCGTGGGGGGGTGCGTGGGGGGGTGAGGGGTGCTGTTTGTGTGTGCGTTGTTTCAGGCATGGGAATTGTCAGAGACAAAAAACTCTGAAAAGCCCCCCAATTGAAGTATTTAGTAACAAAAACAAAGTATTTAGTAACAATTTCAATTTTTTTTCTCGCGGAAATCCGCGAATTCGCGGACAATTCCCATGCCTGTGTTTATGTGTGTATGTTGTTGTGAATATATACTGTTATTTCATGCTTGCGAATAGTGTGACAATGCATACGTGTATTAGACCTAGTAGTAGTAGTACTAGTACTAGTACTAGTAGTCACAGCAGTTGTTGTTGCCGATTGCTATGTGCATAAATTTTGTGTTAAACAAATGTTTTGGGGTGTGTGTGCCTTATAACCATGTGTGCCTTATAGTCTGTAAAATACGATAAGATGACGTTTTAGAGCCTGTTACCATTTATCTCCAGTGCGGTGGTGAGGGGTGAACTTGATCCTGTAGGCCACAGGGTCCTTCTTCCCCTCCTCCAGCGTGGTCTTCATCCTCAGGGTGGCCTCCCCCTCGCCTATCTTCCCCTTCTTCATGTCCTGTGCACATTAACACAGATACAGAGTATAAGACAAACTAGCGCGCATTAATGCACATACACACATCCCTTCTGAATCAATTTTGGTGGAAGGATTGTCAAATCGAAGAACACACACACACACACACATGCCAACCCCCCAAATAGACAAGAGAGGAATATTTGTAGCAGCAAAACAGAATGGACAGCTTTGGGGGGAAAAAATACAACGTATCTTTTACCGAAAATTGTTGTCCCCCCTTGACAAAAAAGTGCAAACGCAAGACATGCGTGAAACATAAGGGACAGATTACGAGAAAAAACTCAATGAATTCCAGCCTTCTGAAGGAAATAGAATGATTGTAAAAGACCCAAAACTTCTTTCACGCCTATTTTAAAAACATAACTGCTGGAGAAATCTGCTAGCTGCATAAACACATGCAGTCTTTATTTCCTTGTGTGTCCGCCACATTCGTAGAAAGGTCACTCGTGTAAAACACGAAATTATGTCCC
Organism: Phymorhynchus buccinoides; assembly: GCA_017654935.2. Lineage (NCBI taxonomy): Eukaryota > Metazoa > Mollusca > Gastropoda > Neogastropoda > Raphitomidae > Phymorhynchus > Phymorhynchus buccinoides. The sequence continues at coordinate 9,945,830 of CM065687.1, forward strand.
TTGCCTGTTTGCGAACATTGTCTATAATTAGGAAGATGAATGGAATACTGACACGGCACCACACTTTGCGAACATTGTCTGTAATTAGGAAGATGAACGGAATAGTGACACGGCACCACACTTTGCGAACATTGTCTGTAATTAGGAAGATGAACGGAATAGTGACACGGCACCACACTTTGCGAACATTGTCTGTAATTAGGAAGATGAACGGAATAGTGACACGGCACCACACTTTGCGAACATTGTCTGTAATTAGGAAGATGAACGGAATACTGACACGGCACCACACTTTGCGAACATTGTCTGTAATTAGGAAGATGAACGGAATACTGACACGGCACCACACCTCCTACTGCTGCTGACACAAGCAGACGAAATAGGTCAGCGAAATCTGGAAGGCGGAAATCTTGATGTATTGGAGAAATTCTAAGTGGTATTGCATGTTCTTCTTTGCGTAAAGCAGCCAGGTCAAACCTTTTTAATTGGTTTCAAAATTACCACCAAACGCCAATGGCTTCAAGCTTTCAAGATATGTATTATCTCTTCATCAGGAAGATGAGCTTAAAACTGACACGAAATAAAAGTTTCAAAGGTACAGCTTAAAAGAAAAAAAGAAAAGCAGGGGTGAGCACAAGTTCAATATTATTTCTTGACAAGGTAAAGAGAGAAAAAAAATAAAAAAAATAAGAGACTGAGATGCTGTTCAAATGTTTTGGGGGAAAACTCATCAACTTAAGGAAGGGCCTAACAAATCAAAGTAGTAGGAAGAAAGGAAAGATAAATAAGATGGCAATTGCTCAGTCTCTCTCTCTCTCTCTCTCTCTGTTCTCTCTGTCTGTCTATCTGTCTGTTTGTCTCTCTCTGTCTGTCTCTCTCACAGTCACACACACACACCTCAAACAGCAGTAGGGACTCCTCCACAGGCCTGTCCCTCCACGGGGAATCGGCCACGTTGAAGCCACACACACACACACCACACAAACACACATACACCGCACACACACACCACAAACACACACTCACACACACTCACACACACACACACACACACACACACACACACACACACACACACACAGTGACACACACACCAAACACACACACACACACACTCACAAACACACACACACACACACACACCACACACACACACACACACACACACACACAACACACACACACACACACACACAACACACACACACACACACACACACACCACACACACTCACACACACACACAACCTCAAACAGCAGCAAGGACTCCTCCACAGGCCTGTCCCTCCACGGGGAAGGGGCCATGTCAAACCTTTTCAATTGCTCAGCCGTCTATCTCTCTCTGTCTCTCTGCCTGTCCGTATCTGTCTGTCTATGTGTCTCTCTCTCTCTCTCTCTGTCTCTCACACACACACACCTCAAACAGCAGCAGGGACTCCTCCACAGGCCTGTCCCTCCACGGGGAGTCGGCCACGTTGAAGCCTTTCAGCTCCTCGGCCTTCTGGTGACACACGTAGGCCTGGCCCCGTTTGATCAGCTCTACTGCACACTGGTACAGCTCGTCGAAATTGTCAGAGGCGTGCGTGATTTTGAAGGGTTTGTAGCCTGGAAAGACAAGAATACTGGTACAGCTTGTCGAAATTGTCAGAGGCGTGCGTGATTAGGAAGGGTTTGTAGCCTGGAAAAAATCCTGCAAGGCAGGGGTCCAGGGGCCGCTTAGGCTCCGGCGGAGTGCAGGGACAGTGTCCCTCCAGGGGGTTCTGGGGGGACAATGTCCCCTGGAAGCTGAAGGGAAACAACAGTTTCCAATGTAACTTGACCAGCTCTCGTTGCATTTTCACTTCTGGTAAAACTTCATGACCTCTACACGGGTGCAACTACACAAAATGAAAAAAACCCTGAAAGGCCTGGAGGTCTAGGAGTAATGTCCCCCTGCAGCTGAAGAAAAAAATTGAATCATGAAGGTATTTTAGTTTGCTTTTTTTAACAATTTATACAAATGCTTATTCTAAAGTGCTTGAAAACTACAGTAGACACACAAAGATCTTGTTTGACACATTTTATTATTATTAAAGGAACTTCCTTTTCTGGTAAAATTGAAAAACAAGAAATCCTTGTATACCAGGAAAAAGTTGCACACATGCCTCTATAACCAGCAAAATGCATCTTCTCAAATTCTCATAATCCGGTGACACCGGCTCCAGGCAATAAAAAAAAAAACCCACCTGAACTTCAGGACATCCTGAAAGCAGGAGCATCCATGAAGGTGTTAAGACCAGGGCTCCCAATCATCCCGCAAAACAAGGGGTCCCAGGGACCCCTTCACTTACAGTATAGAGGGTCCCAGAGGCGGGAGGATAGAGGGTCCCAGTGGCATTGCGAATGCTAAAAATATTTTTTCTAGTGCATCCCTGGGACCCCCCATCACATTCTTTTAGAGGGTCCTTTAGAATTTTTCTTTTCCCCCGTCGGGATACCGGGGGGTCTTTTCTATAAATAGTTCCCCCACCTTCTGGAAGTTCTGTGCTTGCACCTTCCTCTAATCTGTCACTCTCTTTGACTCTGCCTTTTCCCTTTGCTTTCTGTCATCTACTATCTTTCTGCCTTACCCGGTCCATTCTCCTGCATTTTTTTCTTCAAAAACATTTCCTCCAGCCAAAGTCGGACTTGCTGGGCCTAACTATTTCTTAGCAAGGCGCATAACGGCAGCATGACGCATCTGCGCTCATAATTGACAGGAAACTGTCTGAGCGATCGAAGAAGAAGAAGAAGAAGACAGAAGAATTTTAGTTCTTCATAGACCCCCAAATGGGGGTCCCTGGGAGTCCCTGCAGACACTGCCCCTTACCGAGCCACTCCACCATGTCTCTGATGCCCAGGAAGAACCTCTCCTCCTCCTTCTCGGGGTTGGTGTCGTCGTAACGCAGATAGCAGTTACCTCCCATGCCCTGGACGATCCAAAAAAAAAGAAATAAGATAAATCAAAATAAAGCATGACTTTTTTTTTTAAATCACCATTAAAAAAAAAAGTAAGCAAGCAGTCATCCACATACCAATTTTGACCCCCCCCCCAAAAAAAATAAAAAAAAATAAAAAAAAAAGAAAAAAAAGAGTAAGCAGTTGAAATTAAGCATAGTATAAGCTTAACTACCCTCCCTTCTCTCCAGCCTCCCCCCCTCCCCCCCCCCCCCTTAGAGAGAGAGAGAGAGAGAGAGAGAGAGAGTGTACAGTAATTATTTTAACTGCTTCCTGTCTTTTTTCAATTTTGCACCTCAATAGCAATTTTGTTTTCTATGATAACAGATCATAAAAACTCGTAGATGGTTGTGAAATCATGTACCTCCTCTTCTTCTTCTGCGTTCCCAGGCCATATGGCCATAATGGGTAAGGTACGTATGTGTCCGTTTTTCAGTTTTCACTGGTCTCCCCGCTGCATACAGCCGACACATTCCAATTCCGGAGGAGCTCAAAGGGGGGGGGGGGGGGGGGGGGGGGGGGGAGGCAAAAGAATGGGCCAATAAGTCAGAAAAAGAGTAGATGATAGACAGCAAAGGGAAAAGGCAGAGTCAAAAAGAGTGGCAGATTAGAGGAAGTTACAAGCGCAGAACTAGTTTTGTGAAAGACACCCAGGGCTCCCAATCGTCCCGCAGCGCGTAAAACAAGGGGTCCCAGGGATTCCTTCACTTACAGTATAGAGGGTCACAGAAGCAGGGTAGAGGGTCCCAGTGGCATTACGAATGCTAAAAAAAAATTTGTAGTGCATCCCTGGGACCCCCTGCACATTATTTTAAAGGGTCCTTTAGAATCTTAGTGCTTCATAGACCCCCAAATGGGGGTCCCTGGGAGCCCTGGACCCCCCTCCCCGTGGGGATACCGGGGGGGGGGGGGTGTCTTTCGTACAAATAGTTCCCCCACATTCTGGAAGTTCTGTGCTTGTAACTTCCTCTAATCTACCACTCACTTTGACTGTCTTTTCCCTTTGCTTTTTATCATCTACTATCTTTCTGACTTATTGGCCCCATTCTCCTGCCTTTTTTCCCAAAAAATCTTCCAAATAATTTTTCTCCCTTGAGCTCCTCTGAAATCAGAATGTGTCGGCTGTACGCTAGCGGGGAGACCAGTGAAAACTGAAAACCGGACACATACGTACCTTACCCATTATGGCCATATGGCCTGGGAACGCAGAAGGAGAAGAAGAAGGTGTGCCCCACCTTGGCGTAACTGAAGCTGAAGTTGATGGCCTTGGTGTGGCCGATGTGCAGGATGCAATAAGTCGGAAAGATAGTAGATGATAGAAAGCAAAGGGAAAAGCAGAGTCTAAAAGAGAGTGGCAGATTAGAGGAAGTTACAGGCACAGAACTTCCAGAAGGTGGGGGAATTCTTTTTGTGAAAGACACACACATACACCGTATCCCAATAATCAAGTGTAGAGTGGCACAGTGGTAGCGCGTTCGCTTCGTGTCAAGTAAACCCGAGTTCGAACCTAGAAAAAAATATGCTACTGCTGTTTTTTTTTATATCCAGTGTCTACTCCCTTTCCATCTATTATCAAAATAAACTCTGATAATCCGCCTGTCCTTACCAGCTATCAAAATAAACTCTGATAATCCGCCTGTCCTTACCAGCTAAAAACAAAATCGAGACTGACACAAAGCATTGCCCTAGGTACTGACCTGGCTTGTGGAACCTGACAGCGTCTCCCATCACCTCCATGAAACTCTTCACATGGCCGTCCGCAGCCAGCACTGAAAAATCAACAACAACAAAACACCCACTGTCATTTCTGCAGCTCCCCCCCGTGGGGATACCAGGGGTGTCTTTTGCATAAATAGTTCCCCCACCTTCTGGTAGTTCTGTGCCAGTAACTTCCTTTAATCTGTCACTCTCTTTGACTCTGCCTTTTCCCTTTGCTTACTGTCATCTACTATCAGTCCATTCTCCTGCCTTTTTTCACGAAACACTTTCAAAAACATTTCCTCCAGCCGAAGTCAGACTTGCTAGGCCTAACTATTTATAAGTTAGGCGCATAACAGCAGCATGACGCATCTGCGCTCAAAATTGACAGGAAACTGAGCGATCAATGAAGAAGAAGAAGAAGATTTCTGCAACTGGTAAAGGTGTGCACAGAGATGTACCAAGGATCGAAAAGCAAAAGGACAAACTGGTAAAGGTGTGCACAGAGATGTACCAAGGATCGAAAAGCAAAAGGATAAACTGGTAAAGGTGTGCACAGAGATGTACCAAGGATCGAAAAGCAAAAGGATAAACTGGTAAAGGTGTGCACAGAGATGTACCAAGGATCGAAAAGCAAAAGGATAAACTGGTAAAGGTGTGCACAGAGATGTACCAAGGATCGAAAAGCAAAGGATAAACTGGTAAAGGTGTGCACAGAGATGTACCAAGGATCGAAAAGCAATAGGATAAACTGGTAAAGGTGTGCACAGAGATGTACCAAGGATCGAAAAGCAAAAGGACAAACTGTCATAAGACAAGCAGAAATCAATAGAGCAATGTCCTGGCTCTTGCAGAAATCAATAAGACAAAGGTGTTAAAATTTTAATCAGACATTTTGTCATGACAGGATAGGACATATTAAACTTTTAATAGGTCAATGTCCTATGACCGGGGCCTCAGGACATCACTGTGTGTGTGCTGAGTGTGTGTCAGTGTCTGTGTGTTTGAAACACCCTTTCCTTGATTTCTTTTCTTCGGGAAAAAAAATAGTGTAATGAAGCAAACGAAGCAAACGCGTTCACCCACAGCAACACACACACACACCTATATACACATTTAACTCACAGCTTTCAGACGCTGCCTGCTTGTTGCTGGAGTCTTTGGCATCTCCTGCTCCCTTGGCTGGCTTGGGAGCCTGGAGAAGTGAAGACGTCAAAATGATTCACATCCATAGAAAGAGACACATCAATTATGCTATATTTCACCAAAATAAAAGCATCAGTTGTATTTTGGCAAAATAAAAGCATCAATTGTGCTTTTAAATCCATACAAAAATTACCATCAGGTAATTTTGCTAATTTCAAATGTTAAAGTTTCTTAAATGAATACTCAAACCTCTGAATTTCTATTCACATAACTGATACCGCCGTACAATATGTAACCATGCCGATGAGACTAAGTGACCAAAATATCTCTTCACTGCAACTATCAGTCATAACTACATTGAATTAAGACCTCAATTATCAATTCAACCGCTATATAAAACAATCATTTTGCAATCATGATTTCAACCTCTACTTAAAACAAATCTTCATGCATTTTGTTGGCATAAAAAATTATTGAACGGTAAACAAGTACTGTTTTAACCTCTGTGTAAAATTCAAAAGAGAAGAGCATATGCAAGTACCAAAATGTCATTCTTTGAAAATAAAAATGACAAAAACGGAATGAATGAAATGCTGAAGTAAACTTAACACATGCTGTAAGTCTCTTCTAGATAAGTTTGAAAAGGAAGAACATCTCATTTCTAGTACACTGACAGTCAAACCAGTTTTACCTTCTGTTTTACGGGCTTTTCCAGGTCAGCCTCTGTCTTGGGTCCCAGCAAATCCAGAATCTGAAACCGCCCTCCAAACGTTCAAATCAAAACTGTGAAATCAGCTCACCATCATTTATATTAATACATTACCCTATTTTACGGACTATACTTTTTTTTGAAATACTTGAAGCAGTATTGACTCGGCGCGATGCTCGGAGCGCCATTACAGATTTTTTTTATTCCAATTCATGGTTTGTTGTGTGACAGTGTGTTAGCTTTGGAATAATAATATCATCATTGCTATTCAATATGCATCTTTCAGAAATGAAATGCGAGTTAGACTTTATTCTGGGTGATTTTTTTAATGAAAATATTTGGTGTGACGTTCGGAGTTAATTCCCATCTCTCGGGAACTGGGATCGATTCCCGGTTCGAATGGTTGGGAGTCATTGGGTTAAAAGAGGCTTGTTGTGAGGCAAAACAATCAAATATACAATTAAGAATAGGCACACAAAAAATACTCAGGGCTCCCAGGGACCCCCATTTGGGGGTCTATGAAGTACTATAATTCTAAAGGACCCTCTAAAAGAATGTGCAGAGGGTCCCAGGGATGCATTAGAAACATTCTTTTTAGCATTCGCAATGGCACTGGGACCCTCTATCCCGCCTCTAGGACCCTCTATACTGTCAGTGAAGGAGTCCCTGGGACCCCTTGTTTTGCAGGACGATTGGGAGCCCTGATACTATACAGCAATGGACAGCCAGCACATCTAAAATGCGTTTACCTGCATGTCCACTTCATTTTTGACGGTCTTCCCATCGGCCCATTTCAGGAGACCCTTGGCTTCGTCTGTAAAGGGAGATGAAATGGTGAAATTGGTTCAAATATTTCACAAATTCCTTTTACAAAAAGACACACACATATACACACACACACACAAACATAAAACAATCTGATAAGTGCGTATTTGTTGGGTCAAGATATTTTACAAGCTTTTTTCTTTTATGACTAGCATACATGCGTCATCCATTCACTACAGTTCAAAAATTAAAAAGGTATTATGGGTCAAATATTGTGAACAAAGGTCCCAAAGTTGATTGGAGTGGGTCGAAAATGCTGTCGTTCGCCTTTATGACCCTCCACCCACACAGCTGTTTGTCACTTTGGTTCAACATCATTATTATCGTAATCAACTTTGGTGAAATGAGTATTCCCCCTTTGTTCAATTTCTTGGCCTCACTAGTTCAGTCTAATATTGGTTGAAACGCTGACTCATACTGCTAGTACTGGGCAAAGAACTCACTGAGCAGGGCTCCGATGTTGGCCTTGTACCGCTTCTCCAGCAGTTCTGCCTTGTGCTTCTTCACCACTGTCTCCACCTGCAACCAACCACACATCATCCCACACTATTCTTTTGGGGGGCAGAGGGTGGATGCCTCTGTACCATCAGCAGTCCTTCTTCCCTCGGACCATTGCCGAGTGGAACCTGCTCCCGTCTGTGGCAGTGTCATCAGCCACAGTGGGAGCCTTCAAAAGCCAGATCTACCCCCCCCCCCCTCTCCCCGTCCCTTCTTCTTCCTCATCTCCTTACCTCCACCCTCATCCAAGACTCCCTCTCTACCCCTCATACCAAGCCAAGACATTAAACCAGAAGCCTAACCTAAGCGCAGAAACCTTTTTCCAAGTTAATCTTCAGAATCTTCAGTACGATGAAGGTGGAAGATCAAACGAAGAAGAAGAAGACACTCACAGCAGCCTCGATTTCCTCCGGTGTAATGACGACCCCGACGCCTGAAGCTTTCTCAAAGGCACCCACATCCACTGGTTCCAGAGGGTTGTGCAACAGGTAGTCCAAGGCAGCTGTCACACAACAATTATATCAAGTTCAAGTATACTTCATTATCTCCAAAGGAGAAATTCAGGTTAGGTGCAACAACATGACAGAGATACAACATAACTGAAAGAACATTAATCAAACGTGTGAAACAAAATTATACCAACCAAATAATTATCATTAATATTCATTACATCATCTTAGAAATGTGCACATTAAGAACTTAGAAATGTGCGAGAGAGAGAACAGAGAGAGAGAGAGAGAGAGAGAGAGAGAGAGAGAGAGAGAGAGAGAGGAGAGAGAGAGAGGAGGAGAGAGAGAGAGAGAGAGAGAGAGAGAGAGAGAGAGAGAGAGAGAGAGAGAGAGAGAGAGAGAGAGAGAGAGAGAGAGAGAGAGAGAGAGAGAGAGAGAGAGAGAGAGAGAGAGAGTTGAAAACTTGAAAACTTAACTTGAAAACTTAATCTTTATTTTCCAGACATCTGCCGTCATAACACTGAGTGCTCAACAAAGAAACACAATCTCGTTCTGCAGTGCAGACCAACGAAACACTAGACTGACCTTTGAGCTGTATTTCCGAGGTGATCTTCCGCTGGGCGATGGAGCGGGCCACCAGGGGCATGTGACCCTTGACCTGGGACTTGATCTGAGTGGCCAGGGAGTACAGCAGCTTGCCCGCATCCTTGTTACGCACGTCCTGACCCCCGTTCCTTTCAGCCTGCACAATAAAACAAACTGTATTATTCTGACTACTATAATATTACTACAATATTAGCCACAATTATTATTATAAATAGGGCGCATGGGTCTGAGTCTGAGGGAAAAAAGTATCGCCTTAACCCTTTCACGCCAATGTCGCATTTATGCACCACAATGGTTTACCACCCATGTCACTAAAAGGCATCCAATCATCCGAAGACCTTATAAATTTTCTTAATTTTGGGAGACATAATAATAGGCATAATGTTATAAATACATGTCACAGAGGAATTCCTATCATTGCATTATTTTCCCCTCTACCCAGATCAGTTCAATGGGGGTTTTGGGCTGAAAATAGCTGGCGGTGAAAGGGTTAATGTAGTCTGAAAAATATGGTAGTTCTTGAAGCACTTTCTTCTTCCACTATGCATCCAACTTCATCGTGGCAACACGCACGACGACTGTTCATTTTGTTGTTGTTGATTTGTTGTATAACACCAGGAGTACCACGCAGCATATTGCTGCAGTTTCACTTTCACTTTCACTTTCACTTTCAGCCGGAAAATACCCCAAAAAATGAAACATGACTTTTGAACTAATGAACATAAAGTAAATAAATTGAATGAAAAATGATGTTTTACGTCCTCTCAGTCATAGACACATATGGGACATTTGTAAATACAAAGATGGTGGGAACATTACTGGAGGCAATGCCCAGAGGCAGTGCCACACCAGTAAAGTCACGATTTGTTTTAACAATACAGATATGCAGGGCTCCCCATTCTGTGCGTCTGTGCTTCAAATGTGCGTGACAGACGCATCAAAACTTCGTACTGGGGGTGAAACAACGCACTATAATTACTACTTGAGGGTTATGAGACGCACTATAAATCTGCTGAGTGCGTGAGCCCGTCTCCAATTTCACCCAGCCGAAAAGCCGGTCTACTGCAGACCCATACCAATTAGGCATGTCAGCCCAAAGTCAATGTCAGCCTTATCTGAATGGTGCTCTCTCTCTCTTTCTTTCTCTCTCTCTCTCTCTACCCCCCACCCCCACCCTCCCACCCCACCCCCTCCATTCGCTCACATAAATAGACAGGACAAGCATTGGGTTAGAAAAAAAAATATCCATCACTTGAAACTCAGAGGCATTAGCACAAGGTGAAGGTCAGGTCATGATAGTACTTGATCATTCTAGACTGGTTACAAGTTCAATGACCTTTGACACATCCCAGCGAAAGACAGAAGAAAGAGAGAGAGAAACAAAATGTGTGTGTGTGTGTGTGTGTGTGTGTGTGTGTGTGTGTGTGTGTGTGTGTGTGCTATTGAATGTTCAACATTGCTTGAAATTTTATAATTTTGTTGTTTCATCCTCAATGCCTCAAAAGAGGGCAAAGGATTAAAGTTCTTGATTCTTGAATGATGTGTGTGAGTGTGGCTGTGTGTGACTGTGTTGGTAACATTTGTGTGTCGGAAATGCCAGGCATGTAATGCTTCATACTGCCTGTGCATAAATACTTTACATTTTTTTGACAGTACCCACATGTCTTTATGCTTATTTTGTTTTGATTTTTCACCCTCTATAAGTTCACCCTGGGGGTGAAGAGACCCTCTATAGCTGCTTCCTGGGGGTGAAAATACCCTCTATGGTCAAACAAAATGGGGAGCCCTGATATGTGTAGCAGAGTAGTAGCAGTAACCACGCCTCGGTTAAACCTCATCGGCTATGGTACCGCCACAAGTATTTTGATGTTGAAGCGATAAAGTAAGTAAATAAATTATTTAATGGGTGCTTCTACAACATAATCCTGGAGAACATGAAAAGCAGGGATCCAGAGGCTATCTTATCATATTCCTGACAGGGTACAGGCCTGCAGTAGCAACATCCATGTTGGGTGGGAGGGGGTGGGAGGAGGCTAAACTGAATTATGTGCTATTTTATTTTTAAAGGGTTCATTTTCTTCCTTGGAGATGTGACCATGGAGAAAGTTTTGGTTAGCCCTCCAAAGTGCAAAGTATAATAACTTGATGAAGATGGCTGCCTTTAAAAATTAGTAAAAAGAAGAAAAACTCGAACTTTTTCTTGGGGTTAAAAACTAAGCAAATATGCATAGCAACAGCCTCAATAGTAAATATGAATCATGCTGTAGTTAGTGTAAATAATCTAATTGATGTGACCATCCGATTTCATCATCCTCCATCTGTCTGTTATTATAGTTACTAGACAGTAGTAGTCTAGTCTAGTAATACAGTGTTAGTGTAGTGAATGGTCATTTCGCAAACAACTGCAGACAAATTAGGCCCATCAAACGATCGTGGAATGAATTTGAAGTTTTTCACCTGGGTGATCACGTCCTTGAGAAATTTAGCCAGCTGTTCATTTTTCAGCGTTTCTTTGGCTTTCTGTTCAGAAAGTCCAATGCTGGTAAAGAGCTCCACGAGTTCCGCCGTCGCCGTCGCCATGTTGTCTACTAATGTCAACGCGGAACTTGCAGGCCATACGCCTTAATTTAAAAACACTTAGGATACACACCAAATATTAAAGCATTAGGCCTATTTCACCAAATATTTCACAGGCTACACGCCACAGTTAACAGCTCCAAAACAAGTTTGATAAGAAGCAAGCTAAGTACGTATATAGCGGATTTTATTTTTATCTTCCTTGTTTGCTTTTATGTAGATGTTTAAAGCTTATACACTACAAAAGAAAAGGGTATGGACGGGTGGAGTAACAAGAAAGATCAATCAATCAATCAATCAATCAATAATTTTATTGTCCATTTTACAGAAAATTCTTTTTGCAGCAATAAAGCAATCAACAAAACAACACAAAAAAGACAGACCTAGTTTACAGAAAAAACAAAAAATAAAATATGCGACTTGTGACTATTTTAACCACTGTGGGCACATGCAATTCTTGGTCACACACACACACACACACACACACACACACACACACACACACACACACACACACACACACACACACACACACACACACACACACACACACACACACACACACACACACACACACACACACACACACACACACACACACACACACAAATATACACACACACAACACACACATCATGCGCACGCATACAACCATTTAACTACCCATCCATCATGCGCACGGATATGCATATATGCACATATATTTACACATACATACAAACATACAACTTGCATTCACAAATTCTATATCATACAAATATCTTATTTAGTCTATATGCATACATTCGTAATACAACATTACATATCTACATGCATACACAACCATACATAGATTGGCCTACATAGATACATAGATAGAAAGACAGATAGATAGATAGATAGATACATACATACATGCATACACACATCTACATACATACATACATACATTCATACATGTGTTGGAAAAAAAATTATAAAGCAAACACATATGAACACCACCATTGCACCAACATTAGTCCAACACTGCCCCCCCCCCCCTCCCTTCCCCGCCCCCTATTCCATATATTCATCAATAAAATAAAGAACAAATTTAAAACAAAATTGAAAGCAAAAGCACATTAAGAACTACAAAATTGTCACACATGCACGCACATGTGCAGGCACACACACACACACACACACACACACACACACACACACACACACACACACACACACACACACACACACACACACACACACACACACACGCACACACACACACACACACACACAAAACAACTTGTGACTTGCTCAAGCATGCAAGGACGCACACGCACACACCCAATTATTTAAAAGAATGGAAACGTAGCCTACATAACATATTTTGGTAAGTAAATGTGATGTTTTAAATGTTTCGTTGTTGATGTTGATGTATATATTGTACATAATATGCTATTCGCATATGTCCCCATCCTTTTTCCTGTTTTTGTGTGTGGAATATTTGCTTGTTTCTTTAATTAATTGTTTACTTGTATATTTTCCTTTTCTTGTTCGCTACTTTGGAATGCTTATTTTTTTTTTTTTTTTTTATATAATTTTTTATGGATGGCTTGTTGAAAAAAAGCATGTTTTGCTTATACAATGTTCCCATCTGGAAATAAAATTTTGACTTGACTTGACTTGACTTGACCCCGGCACGCATGTATGCACACACCTACACCCACCCACCTTCACCCACCCCACACACGCACGCGCACACCCTCATAATCTCACGCATGCATGAACATCTAAACTTGCAAAGAAAAGCAATTCATAAACACTAATTCAAAACATACACACACTGTGACTGACACACACACACATGCACACACACACACACACACACACACACACACACACACACACACACACACACACACACACACACACACACACACACACACACACACACACACACACACACACACACACACACACACACACACACACACACACACACACACACACACACACACACACACGCGCGCACGCACGCACGCACGCATGCCGGCACACACGCAGAGGATCTTAATGGCCTTTCAGTGTGGTCACTGCTGTTGATCGTTGAACAGGCGGATGGCCGTGGGCAGGAAGGAGTTCCTGTAGCGGTTGGTTCTGGAACTCAGGGACAGGAGGCGACTGCTGCACAACCGACTGGACTGACACTGGGCCAGGACTGGATGAAGAGGGTGGCTGTCATTGCTCAGGATCTTGTTGAGCTTCCTCAGATGTCACCCTTACAACATAAATATTGCCTTTCTTGGTTTAAGCAAGGAAGGCCTTTGGTTTAAGCAACTTTTTATTCAATATTAAGTATAATACATACACACAAATATATATATAATGCATATGCTACGCCCAATCCGTGAAATTGCCTATTTCATGAAATGGGCAAAATGTTTTGCCCAATTTATGAAATGGACAACTTGATGTACATTACATTTCCTAATCCCCAATCACACAGGTATTGATTAAGATTGATTCAATGGTATCACACTTTTCTACATTGTATGTGCACCCCTATCCTGACCCATCCATCCCTCCACCCACCAACAAGACAAACGAGAAAGTCCCACTAAGCAACATATATATCTCGATACTCCCCTGTTGCAAAACCATCTACAGAAAGTTTTCCTTTATTCCACGGACCATCTCTGAGTGGAACTCCATCCCACCTGAGGCAGTAACATCGGCCTCGGTGGAGAGCTTCAAGTCCAGGCCAAGGCATTATTACTGTATAACGGTATCTTTGCTACATCCCCAGTTACTGCACATCAAAAGGATGATGGTGGTTGTAATCTGCAATAATAATAATAATAATAATAATAATAATAATAATAATAATAATAATAATAAATAATAATAATGTTCTTGCATGGTGATGCTTTAAATTAGTTGGTGTCTGTGTAGGAAGTAGGCCTTCTACATGATGTTTCTGTGTCTCTGCGGGTTTAACATGTGGAGAACAGGAATTTTTTTTAGGGTGGAATGCTATCTGTCTTCCCATGTGTGTGTGTGTGTGTGTGTGTGTGTGTGTGTGTGTGTGTGTGTGTGTGTGTGTGTGTGTGTGTGTGTGTGTGTGTGTGTGTGTGTGTGTGTGTGTGTGTGTGTGTGTGTGTGTGTGTGTGTGTGTGTGTGTGTGTGTGTGTGTGTGTGTGTGTGTGTGTGTGTGTGTGTGTGTGTGTGTGTGTGTGTGTGCGTGTGCGTGTGCGTGTGCGTGTGTGTGTGTGTCTCTCTCTCTCTCTCTCTCTCTCTCTCTCTCTCTCTCTCTCTCTCTCTCTCTCTCTCTCTCTCTCTCTCTCTCTCTCTCTCTGTCTCTCTCTGTCTCTCTCTCTCTCTCTCTCTCTCTCTCTCTCTCTCTCTCTCTCTCTCTCTCTCTCTCTCTCTCTCTCTCTCTTTTTTTTTTGTTTTGTTTTTTTGTCTCTCTCTCTCTTATCCACACAGGCGCTCACACTGTAAAAATTTAAATAACAAAACTGACAGAGCGCCATGCGTATAGGCAGATGTGGGCTACCTACTTCCGGCAGGGGAGACCATCATCAAAGTAGATTTTACATAATAAACACGAAGAAAACGCAAGCTGAAATGGATGCGTTGAAAAAATTAAGAGAAGAGATTGAAAGGAAAAAGCGAAAGCTACTAGATAGCAATGTGATGGTATGCTGGCTTTTATAGAATTACAAAATAATTATATTTACTACTGCATTGACTCGATTGAGAATTGGACCTGTTTCATTGAAACTGAAAGTGTTTAGTAATTATCACTATGAGCATGTCACCATGTGATTGAAGAGGGGAACAAATTTTGACTCAAGAATAATGTATCAGATATTTTTGTACGCTTGTTTGTGGTCAACCTAAAGCAGTAAATTAACAACCAACAACTTTATTCATTTAACCCTTTCGACGCCAACCATTTTTCAGCCAAAAAAGGCTGTCAGATTTACCTGGGTAAAGAAAAGTTGGTTTCTGCATACTGTGAGTGTGAATCGACAACGATAAATCGTGTTTTACGTACTCTTGGTCTGAATCAGACACATATGGGACATTTGTAAATACAAATATGGTGGGAACAATACTGGAGGCAATGCGTGGAGGCAGTACGAAACCAGTAAAGTCCCGATTTTTTTAATTAATACAGAATACAGATAGGTGTAGCGGTAACCACGCCTCGGTTAAACCTCATCGGCTATGGCACCGCTACAAGTATTTAATAATTAATTAAAGTGTGACTGTGAATCCCCCTATGACATGCATCAAATAAGGCCTTTCCTCACCTCCCAAAATTAACAACATCAGGTAATTGGATAACAGAATCTAATGTCATGCCTTTTTAGTGACAGGTGTTAAATTTAAATTAGTGTGCTGAAATTTGACATTGGCGGCAAAAGGGTTAAATAATTTTAAAACGTTTTCAAGAACAGCAAAGAAAAACGGATGGACAATTTCTCGTTTGTCTATTGGCTGTGCAGGATCCAGAGAAGAAGTACTTCAAACGAGGGGAGCTGGCTGCGAAAGAGACGGAGGAGTACCTGAAAAAGCACTTCCCACAGGCAGTGGAGGGAAGCCATGACCAGGTCTGCACTATAGTAATATTTGGTTAAGTGCTAGACCCATTGGCCACTGCAACTAGGGTTATTAATGCCCTTGACGGCAAGAGTTAAGCCCTTGTTGATCAGTATCCAAAAGGGCAGTCACTCTTGCAAAAGGCAGCCATTAAGTGGCATCAAATAGGGTTATTGGCGAGAGTTATTCCCTTGTTTGGTCAGTACTCAACCATCTTCCCCCACCTACCAAGGGCATTCGCTCTTGCAAAAGGTGTTATTTGCAGTGGCCAATACTGGCAATAGAGTACACAGGTCTGCGCGTTGGTTGGGTACGCACGTACCCCACCTTGAAATAGAGATTGAAGAGAAACACGTCATGCTTGCATCATTGTTTGCGTCATTTTAAGGAGTACGCAACCCCCTTTTCTACTCTAGGGTTAAATGTTGTATGCAACATCTTAATTTTTCATCAGCTGTTGGGTTTTTTCGGGGCAGTGGGTGGATGCCTCTTGCCTCCATATGGGGAGCTGGACGACCCCACCCCTCCATGAGTCTCTCCCTGTGGGGATACCGAGGGGGTGGTCTTTCGTAGAAATAGTTCTCCCACCTGCTTGATGTTCTGTGCTTGTGACTTCCTTTAATCTGCCACTCTCTTTGACTCTGCCTTTTCCCTTTGCTTTCTATCATCTATCTTTCAATAAAAGCATTACATTTTTTTATTTTTACATCATTAGGATCTTGGTCCAGAAGATTTTTTGAAAGAGTTTATGTTAGGTGCAGCCTTCAATGTTGACAAATTATTCCGTAATGTAGCAAACAAAACAAAGCAAACAGTTAATGCAGTGATGTCCAGAGGCCACGGTCATAGGCCACTGACCTATTAAAATTTAAAATGTCCGATTGGGTTCTCCTCTGTCAGGACAAATGTCTGATTAATTTTAACACTGGCATGCTTTGTCTGATTAATTTCTGCAAGAGCCAGGACATTGTCCTATTGATTTCTCTTTTCTCAGGACAGTTTGTCCTATCATTTTTCGACCCTCAGTTCATCACTGTTAATGTTAATTTTTGTTTTTGCAAAATTTGTCTATTATAATTAGTCATGTAATTGGTATGTCGATGGCAGTATGATTTTATTTCAAGTTGCAGTATTGTATTCAAACTTGATTGGGAATGTGAATGTGGTCTCTATGTTTCTTCTTAGAATGTTCATGTTGTAACTATTTTACTTGTATAATTAATTGTGTGCGAGTGTGCGTGTGTGCATGCATGCATGTGTGTGTGTGTGTGTGTGTGTGTGTGTGTGTGTGTGTGTGTGTGTGTGTGTGTGTGTGTGTGTGTGTGTGAGTAAGGAAGTAAGAGAACGTTGTGTGTAAGCATCGTGCTTATTTTACTTTCTAATGATTAATTATTTGTTTGTCTTTAATGTTCTTGTTATCAATCAATCAATGTAAAGCGCACTGAGCTCATGTGAGAAAGAGCGCTATATAAATTCCCATTATTATTATTATTATTAATGTCCACACATTTCCCCATAAGAGGAAAAAAGAAGTCATTGACACTGACAGAAAGGTGAATGGAGGGTTTTAAAAATAATATTGTATTAATTTTATAAATTCTCACGGGGTTAGTTGCCAACAAACAAACTCCTTGGAATTACATTTCATTATACCTAGTAATAGGAAAAAACCCATTGCTCCGATGAAGGTCATGAGCAGTAGATGGAATTTGAAGATGCAAAGCAAATCAATTCAATTCAAAACACTGACTGTGTTAATGGTATGGCACCATTGGCAGTTGAGTGGTTTAACTTAACAAGCAGCTTATTTTGTATAAATGTATAATTTTATTAATTATCATTATGAAGTTACTGCTTTATTCTCAAGCAGTTTTAGAAACATGCATGTAAGTTTTGTAACTATTTTACTGTTCGCTGATTTATAGAGTGGCACACTGGTAGCGCGTTCGCCTCGTGTCAAGTAAACCCAAGTTCGAACCTGGGTAGTGGGTACAGATGATTTTTTCCTCTCACTTTGCACTAGGCCTTTCGGATGAGACGATAAACCGAGGTCCCATGTGCCCATGCGCTTAGCACACGTTAAGCCCAGTGGCAACGAAAAAGTTGTCATTTGGTCAACATTTACCCCCCCACCCCACCCCCCTTTCCTTCCTCATCAGTCACACAAAAATCGCATGCAAAAAAAAAAAATTGGGGTGGCACGCCTCTGGCTGCGACGCGCTCTTCAGGTCGGAGCAACCCGAATTTCACAGAGATGCCTCTGTGACTATAAAGTACCTAATACCGAATAGCTATGAATATTTTACTGTTTTTAATTCTACAGACGGAGGTAGCGAAGAAGGGGCTATCAGACAAGGACAGAGGGGATGAAGAGGAACGAAACCAACAGCCAAGAAAAGAGGTGAATTGTTGTCATGTCAACCTTCTGCTTGTCATTTGGTTTAATTCATGTGTGTGTGTGTGTGTGTGTGTGTGTGTGTGTGTGTGTAGCACTGTGTGTGTGTGAGTGTGTGTGTGTGTGTGTGTGTACATGTGTGTGTGTGTGATTACTGCGACAAGCTGCTAACTCAAAATGGGTACCATGAAAAATCAAATAAAGTTTTCGGTCCCGATTCCATTCCTCCTTTGGCAAAACTTTTGTAATATCAAAATGTTGGCTTAGTTAGATCCCCCCCCCCCCCCCCCAAATATTTAGTCATCTCTCAAATTCTGACCAAGTGTACCCCCCCCCCCCCCCCCCCAAATATTTAGTCGTTTAAATTTTGACTCACCACATTTCCATTGTACAGTCAAACCTCTATTATAAGACCCTCCGTTTTAAGAGGTCTCCTCTCATTAAAGACTGAATTTTTTGGCACGGATGTGATGCATCTTACTCTACTTTATGTATAAAACCTATCTCCGTTATAAGACCCCTCCAATTTAAGACCGATTTTACCTGACTTTTAGGACGTCTTAGCAGGGCAGCACTTGGGTGGATGCCTCGTGCCTCCATACGGGGAGCTGGACGACCCTGCCCCCTCATCGAGTCTCTCCCCGTGGGGTTACCGGGGGGGTGTCTTTCGTAAAAAAGTTCCCTCATCTTCTGGAAGTTCTGTGCTTGTATCTTCCTCTAATCTGCCCACTCTCTATGACTCTGCCTTTTCCCTTTGCTTTCTGTCATCTACTATTGTTCTGGACTTATTGGCCCATTCTCCTGTCTTTTTTTTTATAGAAAAAAACTTCCAAATAATGTTTCTCCTTTGAGCTCCTCCAAAATCGGAATGTGTCGGCTGTATGCAGCCGGGGAGACCAGTGAAAGCTGAAAACCGGACACATACGTACCTTGCCCATTATGGCCATATGGCCCCGGGAACACAGAAGAAGAAGGAGGAAGTCTTAAAATAGAGGTTTGACTGTACAGTGGAGCCTCCCTTATAAGACCTTAAAAAATAATCCAAAATGAGGTCTCGTAAGGGAGGGGTCTTTAAGGGAGGTAACTGTAATACTTACAAAAAAGAGCAATGTCTCAGAGAAGCAGGTCTTGTATAGGACTAGGAGGGAATGATGAAAATCTGTTTAACGTCCTCCGGTCTGAAGCAGACACATATGGGACATTAGTAGATATAAAGATGGTGGGAACGATCCTGGAGGCAATGTCCGGAGGCAGTGCAACTCCAGGAAAGTCACGAATTTTTAACGATACAGATGTATATTAAAAGCTAAGGAGGGAGGTTTTATAAGGGAGGTTCCACTGTATTTCTGTGTTGTTTAAAAAAAAAAAAGTTTATGTCCTTTGTGTACTGAATTCCTTCTACAGATCTGTTTTTCTAAGTTCCCTTCTCTGTCACTGTGCAGGTGATTCGCAAGCTGCGTGAGCGAGGGGAGCCCATCACCCTGTTTGGGGAGACCCACTATGAGGCCTACCTGCGCCTGAAGAAACTGGAGTCCCTCCTGCCCGACATCTCCAACGCTGTGAGTATCGGTTTGCAATGTATAGGGTTCATACTCCCCTTGAGAACCCTTGAAGTTGAACCCCCTTTAAACAACCTGGCCAAAAAGGTGCTTGAAAACCCTTTAAAATTAGAGAAAATTCTGTCAACCTTTGAAATCCCCTTGAAAATGGAAAAGTTGATGCTATGAATATTATTCTCATATGTCGTGAAATGTCACAACATTTTTAAGTCGTGCATTTCTATGAATCACAATTGAAAAGTTACATAGTTCTTACGAAATATTATTTCTGGTGCTGATTCTATGTACAAATCCATGTTTTTACCGAACGCATTCAGATTGTGTATTGCCTTATTTTTGTGTATGTCTGCTTTTTTATGATCATTGATGTAACTTCCACGATCCTTTGCCTTTATTTTTTTAACTAAAAAAATCCAATACTAGAACGTTTTTTGTTTGTTTGGAAAAGCCAAAAGATAAACGCAAAAACGATGTTCTAGGCAAAGCCAATTGTCAGCTGATAATGAGCAAAGTGTGGAAAGGATAGAAATGAATCTGTAAATTATAAGTATTGTATACTGCAGCCCAAATATTACCTTTGCCATGTGCTTTTTGGTATATCAATTATCTATATCATCTATGCAGCGCTAACCATCTTGCATTTATTCCGCCCAAAATCGCTCAGACGGAAGTTGCCTCTGTGAACTCAAGCCGCCTAAAACCGCCCGTAGCTTGCCCCCACTCTGAGACAACCTCTGATGGCATTTTCATCACGCACTAAGTTCTGGCTTGTTATGCACACACTATGAAGAAGCTTCTCACTTGCAGTGATGTGATAGTAACTGTATGGCGCTCTGTGTGCTTCAAAAGACAGGTTTTCCAGAAAATGTGTGAAAGAATGTGAACTCTAGAAGAAGTTTTTTCTGCAACAAATATGAATGCATGACTTCAAATCTAATGCAGCCCTGGATGCTGTCAACCAGGAGTTATATAATATCTCTACAAACTCAACTACTGAACCAAACATAATGAATTGCTATCAACAACTGAGAACAACTTTAAGGTAACCATGGAATGATAGACTGGACAACGAGTTGAGCGCGAAGCGTCGTGATTTGTTTTGTGTTTTGTTATCTAAATCTTTTCCTTTGGGTTTCAATTTCGACTGTGTTTTAATTTGTTGTCTATTGCCTAAACTTGTGAACTGATATGGGTTTCATTTTTTTTTCCACTGTTCCACAGGGTGTGGGTGAGAACGACTTCAAGGCTGCCATGGACGCAGTGGACCAGCAGTACCTGAACGACATCATCTCCTCCAGTGACAACTCCACTGACGCCGGCACTGACGTGTCGGTCAAAGACGATGGAACTACGGAGGAAGATGTGCCTGTAAGCAGCGCCGCTCGTTACTGTTTTAACCCCTTTGACCGCTAGAGAACATTAAGGAAAAAAATCATTGTGCAAATCATGACATGAAAAAGACAACTGCTAATTTTGCATGCGGATAGGTGGTTAGGATATCTAGGCCAGATTCGAACATCAAGGTCATTGGTCAAAGGTTAAGGTCACTGGAGCCAAAGATTCTTCAGCGCTGCTGTTTGATCTAGTGTTGTCACGCTCTAGTCTAAATTATCATTAAAAAGATGGTTATTTTATTAAAATAACTTGATAAAACTTCATCTGTACAAATGAAGATGTTAATGTAATACTTTTACTCTTAACTACAATCTAAATGCCGCTTTCTGAAGGTTTGTTTTTGTTTTTATTACTTTTAAATTTGATTGCCAGTGAGCTGTATTGCAGGGATGCTCCTTCTTTCAGGGTGTCCTGAATTGCAGGATCTTTAAATTGCCTGGAGCCGGCGTCGCCGGATTATGAGGATTTCACAAGCAACGACTCACACACACACACACACACACACACACACACACACACACACACACACACACACTTGTACTTGTAAAAAGGGCCTCTATAAGCATTTACTATATTCAAATGAATGTAGCACTTGTACTAGTCTAAAGGGGTGAAAAATGAGCAGTAAATGTGTGTACTTAATTTAGAAAGTAACAACGTTTAGTTTCCCACTTAAGCTTTAGTAGATCTTCATAAAAATGAAGCACTGATGACATCACTCTGGGCTCCTAGGGACCCCCATTTGGGGGTCTATGAAGTACTAAAATTCTAAAGGACCCTCTAAAAGAATGTGCAGAGGGTCCCAGGGATGCACTAGAAAAATTCTTTTTAGCATTCGCAATGCCACTGGGAGCCTCTATCCCGCCTCTAGGACCCTCTATACTGTAAGTGAAGGAGTCCCTGGGACCCCTTGTTTTGCGGGACGATTGGGAGCCCTGCCACTGATGATGTCATCAGATGAAGAGGAATACCCCTGATATGCTGGCTTTTGCTCTTGCACAGTCAAGAGATCTATATCACCAGACCATTTTTCCAGATTGTCTCTCTCAGTTGTCTTTGTCATGGCATGATTTGCCCAATGATTTTTTCTTTGCTTTTGTCTGGCAGTCAAGGGGTTAATGTTTTTCGATTTTGCTGTGTTTTTACAGAAAATGAGGGCTGAGCTGGGGAGGGGAGATAGCAACGAAGACCAAGACATCATTCTCCGTTTTTTCAAGGTAATTTTTTAATTTATTTTTTATTTGTTTGATGTGGCATGCTTTTATAATGTCTTTGCATTCCTTATCACAATCACTGTTAATGAAATCTAATTGGATAAAAACAAATTTTAGACTCGCTTTGGGCCGATTAAAAAAAAAAATTGACATTAAAAATGGAAATGAAGTGGCAAAGCATATGTGAAGCGAAGGCCAGAAGAGTGATGAAGGGAAGTAACTTGAAAAACGTGGTTTGGATTGTGAAAACATGGACTCAGACAAGTTTTAGATTCAGATATTGCTGTCACAAGAATGCTAAGAGTTAGGCCCTGACTGGCATTCTCAGGGGGGGATTTTGTCCGTTTTTTGCCGGAAATCCAGTATTAAAAAAAATTTCCGACATTGAAAAACAAAATTTCCGGCCCAAAAAAAATCGGGAAGAAACGCACTCTTGTTTCGGTTTCGTTCAGTCACGGTATTAAGACAATCCTAACTTTGGTCAAATCCCACCCCTGATTCTTCAGTTATGAGTATACTCAGAATTTGTTCGGAATAGGAATTGTTCAGAAATAATTAAGGGGAGTAATTTCATGGTGTGCGGGAGTGATCTTGCCTAATTCAGTCAAGGGAAGTTACTCTACCATCAGGTAGATCCCCAACTCTCGTCTCGTGTGTTTGAAGAGACACACAGCATGTAGAACGCAGGGCGTCATTCCAAAATTGATGTCATATTTTTACGTCACATTTTGCAAGTTCTATCAGTTTGTGGCCACTGGCCACCCCTCATTTTTCTAAAAAAAAAAGTGTTTGCAAGTGGCTGACTCGCATCCTGCGGTTTCAAGCTTCGACACCATGGTTGCTATGGTTTGTCCGCCTTGGTCAAGGTAAGCAACTCTAATTTTCACGAAATGCTCTCCCCTCGTTTTTCCCGAAAATCGTCTGTTAGTTAAGACATTTTTCTGCATTTCTATGGGAATTGAGTACAGTATTTTTCGGACTATAAGGCGATACTTTTTCCCCCAGACTGAGACCCCTGCGCCTTGTAATGATATGACTACTAAAATAGTCATAAAATATAGTAATACATGAGTGCTACTCTTTCATTTTTACACTGATTTCATTGTTTTTTGGTGTGATTTCAGTGTTTTTAATTTCACCAGAAACTGAACTTCAGGTGTTTTTTTTAATTCATCCCCCCAAAAACAAATTGACCACAAGCGATTTGGGGCGTTTTGAACTTGGTGGTTCTATCTTGGAAGTTTACAAAGGCAATGTAATAATTTTACAAGGCTTATCAGACTCAAACTGTCTCTGTCTATCATTTTAACTGTCTGTCTCTCTCGTTATCTGTCTCTCTTAACTTGCCCCCCTGAATCGCCCGACGGGGCTCTGCCCCTGTACCCTGCCGGGGCCATGGGTCCCTGGACCCCTGCCTTTCAGGTTTTTTTCATTTTGGGGAGTTGCACCCATGGAACAACAGAATCTGAATTTTGTGTCAAATATTTTGGGAGGTCGGTGCGCCTTATAATCAGGTGCGCCTTATAATCAGGTGCGCCTTATTGCCCGAAAAATACGGTATTTCTTTTGCCTAAGTTAACCTCTGACCTTTTCCAGTTCCTCCTGAAGAAGTGGGGGGACCAGCTGAACGCGCGGCCGGCGGAAGAGAAGCGCACGACGCGGGGGAAGATGTTCAGCGCCATCCACACCCAGAGCGTGTCCTACCTCAAGCCTCTCTTCAAGACCCTCAAGAACAAGGTGGGCCCAGACCTGTTTACTACCTTTACATTTTGGCTGTCAGTTTTTTATGAAACAAAAGTCAAATTATGATAATTCTCCCTGTAGGGATACCAGGGGGGTCATTTTGTATAAATAGTTCCCCCACCTTCTGGAAGTTCTGTGCTTGTAACTTCCTCTAATCTGTCACTCTCTTTGACTCTGCCTTTTCCCTTTGCTTTCTATCATCTACTATCTTTCTGACTTATTGGCCCATTCTACTGCCTTTTTTTAAAAGCAAATCTTCCAAATAATGTTTCTCCCTTGAGCTCCTCTGAAATCGGAATGTGTTGGCTGTACGCAGCGGGGAGACCAGTGAAAACTGAAAACCAGACACATATGTACCTTACCCATTATGGCCATATGGCCTGGGAACGCAGAAGAAGAAGAAGAAGAAGAAATTACGATAATTATGGCGACGAAATTTTTGTTCTTAAACAGAAATCCTAAAAAAACAAAAAACAACTACAGTTGCGTCCGCAAACGATGCTTTTGAAGCAATGCGGTGAAAAGTAATTCTGGTTCCCAGCATACAACGCGCGTCAATTATCTTTTCATTCTGTTTCAAGATGGCGTCAACAGCGACCGCGTGGTGAGAGTTCTAGGTCACATGATCCAAAATCTGATGGAAAGACACCAAAGAAAAGGCCAATACATGGTTTAACAAATGTTTTTAAAGGTCTCCCAGTGCACTATTGCTTGCATATAATTGTGTAATTACAAATAGTTTTCTTGTTAATCGGGTTTTGTGAAGAAAAACAATCGGCAACGCGTTGGATTAAAAAACATTTTCTTTAAAAATTACTATTTTTTGTTTTTCAAAATTACTATTTTTTGTTTCAGAAATTACAATTTTGCAAAATAGGGGTAAACAGGTCTGTGAGCCGTGGTTTGTATGATTTTGTTTGATGAACTAAAATCTGTATAAATACAGTGGATTCCTGATCACTCAAAAATGGATAACTCAAAAACTCTGGCCGCCCCCTTGCAGGAGTTTTGAAGTTTCCCTAGAGCACCCATGTATCCTTGTCCCTTTTTTTATTGTATGGTTTTCTTTTCTTTCTTCAGAAAATGGAGGAGGGACTGTTGGAGAGCTTTGTGGAAATCGTGCAGCTAGTAATGGACCGCGATTACATCAAGGTAAAATGGGTTGAATTTGGGTTTTCTTTGCTCTTTTTTTAAGGTGTGATAGTAAAAACTAAAACAGCAGCCATGTGGTAATTACCCTGTTGATTGTTAATGTTGTGACTTCAATTGGACTGACTCTGGAATGCAAGTTTACTTTGTTTTAGATTTTATTTTATTTTATTTTTTTGCCAGGTGGAATCTGTCTAACATGTCTGTTTCCAACACAAAAAAAATGTTATTAGAAATAGTTTTTTTCCTTGAATTTTTGTCAATGTTTCTGTGCTTAACTTCATACTTTTTGTTTTATGACAATGTTGAAACTGGTTGTTCTCACTAAGCAGTACCTACCTACTATCTTAACCCTTTCACCGCCAGCCATATTTCAGCCAAACATTTCCATTAAATTTACCTGGGTAGAGAACAAAATCCATCTGGAGTATTGGGGATTCTTCTGTGACATATATAAAATAAGGTCTATCCTTGCTTCCCAAAACTAAGACAATAGGGTCTTTGAATAATAGAGCCCAATTTGATGCCTTTTAGTGACATAGGTGTTAAATCACTGTGGTGCTAAAATGCGACTTTGGCTGTGAAAGGGTTAAAATAGAAAAGAAAGAAAGACCACAAAATCATGTAAAATTCTGTCATTAAAATAAAATAAATTGTTGAAAATTCTTGTTTCTTGTGTAGGGCAGTGACTTGCTGAACATACCTATTGCCCTCGTATCGTAAATTTGGATTTAACGTCCTCTCGACCTGGGAAGGCACATATGGGACATTTATTTAGATTAGTTGGAAAAAAAAAATAAAAAATAAGACAAACACAGAACGGAAGAGGACAAATACAAGGACGTGGACAGTACGTAAAAGGTAGATGGGAAGAGGATTCTAAAAGCGCAAGTATGAGTTTTAATAAGGGGAATTTAAAATTTATAAAACATAGTTGTTGGTGTCATTTGATACATACCTATTGCCCTGATGATACCTAGTGTTTTACGTCCTCTCGGCCCATCATACCTATTGCCCTCAAACAATAATAAAGTTTTACGCCCTCTTGGGCCTTTCGGCCATGTGGGGCACCTATTGCCCTGAATGAATGAAAAATGGTGTTTTACGTCCTCTCGGTCATAGACACATATGGGACATTTGTAAATACAAAGATGGTGGGAACAATACTGGCTGCAATGCCCGGAGGCAGTGCAACACCAGTAAAGTCCCGAGTTTTTAACAATATAGATATGTACTATATGTAAGTAATAATCAGCACCTATTGCCCTATAATCCTTCACCCCTCTTCTACCCCCACCCCCCCCAAAAAAAAAGAACAAATATTAAAAAAGAAAATAGAACAAAAATAATGAGAAGAAGATATTGAAGAAGAAAGTCGGTTGACACTTGAATATACAAGAGTATAGTTTTGAATTTTTGTCTTTTTTTCTTCTTCCCCCAAACGTAATCATTATTTTTGTTGTTTTGCTTTTAAAAAACTTTTTTTTTATTTACTCAAGGCCAACGACTCTTACCTGGAGATGGCGATCGGTAATGCCCCCTGGCCCATCGGGGTGACCATGGTGGGAATCCACGCCCGTACAGGACGCGAGAAAATCTCCTCGCGATACGTGGCCCACGTGCTGAATGACGAGACGCAGCGAAAATACATCCAGGTCAGTTTGCTAGCGCTTGTGGGAATGTACCAGACAATGATCTTCTTCTTCTTCCTGTTACTGGACTGGGCCTCACAGCGTTTAACTCACTCGGCACTGGCCAGTTGCTTCCCCTTGCAACTGTTTAGGACGGGCCATTTGACTAGGTTCGAAAACCCATCACCACAAAAAAGTTATGAAAAGCTATGGACTGATATTTTCAGTTAAGATTACTAACATCAAGCACTAAGCGATCGTAAAATATCAGATTCCATACCTTCGACGTTTGTCTCCTATTGACAAAAACAGCTAACACATAGAAAGAAAGAAAATTTCACATTCCAATCTTTGACCCCCCTCTACAACCAAACCTGAATGTAAAGTCTGCAATGATTGGTTGATTTCAAGAGAGGCAAGGTCAAAGCAAACTGAAAATAGGTTATGACTTCGCACTTGAAAGCTGGTTACACGCCAGAAATTGAAAACTCTCAAGAGCCGGATCCAGGCCATTCGTCCTAAACGGTTGTGCGAGCCATGAGCCGGTTCCGGCTCATTCGTTCCGAGTGAATTGAAGTCCAACTTGGTACGCGACTGACAGGCAGCGTGTGCTCTCAATGCCTGATTTTAAAACTTGAATAATAATTTGGGATCCATCCCTAAAACTTGAGGTTAAAACTATTTACACTGGTCCACTGGGAGATCAGCAGACGGAGGCCTGGTGGCTGATGTAAATGCCACCTAGGCCGGCCCTGAATGCATCGGGACAGATGGTTTCAGTCAGGCTTGTGGGGAGCATGTTCCACTCTCTGAGCGTTCGTGGGAAGAAAGAGTGGTAGAGGACTGGGTGGGCTGTCCTTTCTTGATAAAATCTTTGGGCTCTCGTTCTTGGGTCGCTGGGGCGCAGATACTGGCTTGCGTTCAAATCAACCAGGCTGCTGTTAATTTTGTGCAGTAGGCACAGGCGGTTGATCTTCCTCCGCGTTTCGAGACTGTCCCACTGCCGCTCCCCTAGCATTCTGTCAACACAGCCAGGTGTCTTGTCTGCGTAGTTGTTGCAGGAGAACCTAACTGCCCTGCGCTATACCATTTCTAGCTGATCAGTCATTTACTATTTAATTTTCTTTGAGTGTGTAGCATTCTGTCAACACAGCCAGGTGTCTTGTCTCCGTAGTTGTTGAAGGAGAACCTAACTGCCCTGCGCTATACCATTTCTAGCTGATCAGTCATTTACTATTTAATTTTCTTTGAGTGTGTAGCATTCTGTCAACACAGCCAGGTGTCTTGTCTCCGTAGTTGTTGAAGGAGAACCTAACTGCCCTGCGCTATGCCATTTCTAGCTGATCAGTCATTTACTATTTAATTTTCTTTGAGTGTGTAACATTCTGTCAACACAGCCAGGTGTCTTGTCTCCGTAGTTGTTGAAGGAGAACCTAACTGCCCTGCGCTATACCATTTCTAGCTGATCAGTCATTTACTATTTAATTTTCTTTGAGTGTGTAGCATTCTGTCAACACAGCCAGGTGTCTTGTCTCCGTAGTTGTTGAAGGAGAACCTAACTGCCCTGCGCTATGCCATTTCTAGCTGATCAGTCATTTACTATTTAATTTTCTTTGAGTGTGTATTTGAAGAAACGAGGACGACTGCTGGGTTCAGTAAAAATCCACAACAAATTAAAACAAAGTCAAAAATTGAAACCCAAACGATTTAATCACACAAAAAGGTATGGAATCTAATATTTTACGATCGTTTAGTGCATGGTGTCGCTAATCTTTTCTGAAAATATTGATGCCTAACTCTTCATAACTTGGTTTTGGTGATTGTTTTACGAACCTAGTCAAATACCCAGTCCCCACAGAACAAGGGGAAATAATTCAGCCAGTCCCGAGTAAGTTAAAGCATGCTTGTGTGAGAGAAGTAGTCTGCCTTGAAACAGCTGAGCAGTCAACTGGTTGTTGTTTCCAGTGTTCTTGTGGTTGACTGCAGGACAAGGCTTTTGTGTTTTGTTCACAATGCTTAGAACTGATTGATTGATTGATTGTTTAACCCTCTTGCATTTATTCCGCCCCAAACCGCCCATCCGGAAGTTGCCTCGGTGTATTCAAGCCGCCCCAAACCGCCCGAAGCTTGTCTCCACTCTAAGACCCCCTCTGATGGCATTTTCATCACGCACTAAGTTCTGGCTTGTTATACACACACTATGAAGAAGCTTCTCACTTGCAATGATGTGATTGTAATACTCTGTGTGTGCTTCAAAAGACATATTTTCCCGAAAATGCGTGAAAGAATCCAAATACTAGAAGACGTTTTGTCTGTAACAAATGCGAATGCAAGAGGGTTAAATGAGTGAGTCAACAAGTCAGTCAACGAATGAATGAGCGAATGACTAAATTGAACTTGTTTGATGACTATAGTCTCCAAAATGTTTACCTCAAATTTCTTAATTAATAAGTATATGAGTATGACGTGTGTATAAATTGAGTAGAAATTAAACACCCTTTGCTATAAATCTATCCATAAAGCTGCTCCATCTTACCTCTGCGACAGTATTCCCATCTGTACGCCAGCTCGCACGCTACATTCAGTTTCTGACCCTCTTTCTCTCCAGATCCCTAGGTACAAGCTTTCAACTGTTGGTCGGCGCTCTTTTGCTGTCTCAGGACCGACCTCCTGGAACAAACTTCCTCTTTCCCTCCGTCAGCGACCGACCCTCTCTGCTTTCAAAGCTAACCTCAAAACCCACCTGTTCCCCCTGTCATTAAAGCTCCACTCTCTTTCTCTTCTCTCTCTCTTGCCTTTAGGTCTGTTTCTGCTGTATTCCATTTATGTCAGCTGTGTGTGTTCGCTTTGTATTGCGTTTTTTGTTTGAATGCGTTTGAATGCTAACGTGTGTGTGTGCTTTGATTTGATTTCTATCAAGATTCAGCGCCGTATGAATACTGCATGTTGTGTGTTCCGTTGCTCTCTTTTCAGGCAGTCAAACGTCTGATGACTCAGTGCCAGAAGTTCTTCCCGACCGACCCCTCCAGGAGTTTCAACTTCCTGCGCACAAAGTGACCGCACCTGACCATGTGGAGAGAGACCTTTGGGGGCATTGGGTCACCTAGCTGGAGAATTCTCTTAGAAACCCACTTACTCCAATGTGTCTTTTCCCTCTCTTGCTCAGAGTATTTCTTAACCCTTTCAACGCTAGCCATTCCTCAGCCAAAATTTACCATTAAACTTACCTGGGTAGAGAAAAGATTTTGTCTGGAATACTGGGGATTCCTCTGTGACATGCATAAACTAGGGTCTATCCTTACCTCCCAAAATGTAAGAACATAAGTTCACTGGATACCAGACCCTCATTTGATGCCTTTTAGTGACATGGGTGTTAAATCATTGTGGTGCCAAGAGGCGACAGTGGCGATGAAAGGGTTTTAACCCCTTTCAGGACTTCACTGCCTTAGGTAAACTCCATTACTGGCCTGGGGCTGCCTAGAAAAAAACAAAAACAAATAAGAAGTGCAAGAAAACTCAACACTGTCAATGATTCAGTTTTGACAACATTACTGGTTGATCCGAGTTTATTTTTCGCTTTGAGATTGTGGTTTATTGCATTATAATCAGAATCATTAGTCTCATTATTACTATCACTGTTAATGAAAACGTATTGGAGTATTTTCTGAGGCTTGTCTAGGGCTGATTTTTTTTGGTTTTTTACATTTTTATCATTAAAAATTAAGATAGAAGTGCCAAACATAAGTAACACGAAAGCTGGAACAGTGATGAAGAGATGTAACTCGAAAAACGTGGTTTGGATTGAAAAAACATGGATTTAGACAGACTAAAACAATTGCTGTTCCGAGAATACTCATAAGTAGGCCCTGACTGGCGTTCTCCTGTTCCGAGTATGCTCGTAATTCGTCTGGAATGAG
This sequence comes from Phymorhynchus buccinoides, assembly GCA_017654935.2. Lineage (NCBI taxonomy): Eukaryota > Metazoa > Mollusca > Gastropoda > Neogastropoda > Raphitomidae > Phymorhynchus > Phymorhynchus buccinoides. The sequence continues at coordinate 9,976,886 of CM065687.1, forward strand.
TTAAGATTTCTTACCAGCGAGAGAGGGGAAAACACGCAAAAATGCAAATTTTTATACATCGGCGTGGTGGGTGTTTTAAGTTTCTAAGGGTTCCAGAAACATTCTAGACATACACAGCATAGTAATTCCCCACATTCTGACTGATTTTAGTTCCCCCCAGACAGTTATCTATACCTAAGACCAGGTCGAGTTTCTCTAGACGACGGTCGCTGCACGCATAACTGTTACGCCAAAAGGGGTCTAAGAAACGCTTTAGAAAACGTTGGCGGAAAAATAGTACAAGCTCTTGTCTGATTGGTCAAAAAAACCAAAAGTATTATTTGAACCAAGCTTTTATGGACCAGTCAACAACAAGAAATGTATTAATCCCCTTCAAGTCACGTGATAGTTCCGGATAGTTCGCCGCTTGCTCGGTGTTTGGCAAGAACAAAACGTCACGCAAACTATCGGCAAACGAATGGTGGTTTTCTTTTGCCGATTTGAGCGAGCGCAACGTAACGTTAGCCCTTGTGAAACGGCCCCCAGGCACTTGTTTATAAGGTTTTTTTCCTTTGACACAGACACGGTTTTTTTTCACCCCAGTAATTTGTGGATAGAGTTTGGAAAAGACACAGTGAGCGCTGCACTACAACGAAAAAACATTTTGACCAAATGACAACTTTTTCATTGCCACTGGGTTTAATGTGTGCTAAGTGCATGGGCACACGGGACCTGGATTTATCGTCTCATCCGAAAGACTGCGGGCCCTGGCAACTGCATTGTTTTGTCCAGCAGTGTGTGAGTTGCCAGAAAACAGGACTTGTATGCTGGGAACCTCGTTCTTTCAGCCATGCAGTACACAGTGTTGACTTCTTCTTCTTCTTCTTCTTCTTCTTCTTCTGCATTCCCAGGCCATAATGGGTAAGGTACGTATGTGTCCGGTTTTCAGTTTTTCACTGGTGTCTCCCCGCTGCGTACATCCGACACATTCCGATTTCGGAGGAGCTCAAAGGTTGGAAGATGTTTTTGTGGAAGAAAGGCAGAGAATGGGCCAATAAGTGAGAACGATAGTAGATGATAGAAAGCAAAGGGAAAAGGCAGAGTCAAAGAGAGTGAAAGACAAGAGGAAGTTACAGGGAAAAGGCAGAGTCAAAGAGAGTGAAAGACAAGAGGAAGTTACAGGGAAAAGGCAGAGTCAAAGAGAGTGAAAGACGAGGAAGTTACAGGGAAAAGGCAGAGTCAAAGAGAGTGAAAGACAAGAGGAAATTACGAGTACAGAACTTCCAGAAGGTGGGGGAAATATTTTCACGAAAGACCCCCTCTGGTATCCCCATGGGGAGAGACTCGTGGAGGGGGCGGGGTCATCCAGCTCCCCGTATGGAGGCACGAGGCATCCACCCACTGCCCCAACACAGTGTCGACATTTGCAGAGTTGATCTGAAGGGACTCTTTGCATGCCAGGGTTTTTAGCTTGTAGATGAATTAATTTCATCTCACCCTGTTTTGAAAAAAAGACAAACAACCACCGGAAACTGTTGTTTTAATTGTGAATATTTTGTGCTGGATTTGATATTTGTGAATATATGATGTGTGTGTGCGCGCGCATACGTGTGTGTGTACGTGTGAGTGGTGTATTTTCCAGTTAAAAAAAACAAATTCGTAAGGAAGGATTTCTTTTTTTATAAATAACATGTTTTTGTTTGGGTTTATTCCAGCCTTGATGTGGCAGTAAATGTTAGGGAATGTCATGTTTTATGGACTGCATGGTACTTTATATTATGATTTGCAACTCGCACATTGTAAAATATATCTGATCTTGTGATACGTGTTGTAGTTACTTCGTATGTTGTCTCATTATAAGACACAGTGGTTTCAGTCAGTAATAAACTAGGGTATTGCCGTGTAGAAGGTAGAATACGGAATAAGACCTTCGACCCAAAGAAGAAAAGGACTGAAGCTAACTTGATACTATGTGACCCAGCACCACGAAAGGGACATTAAGTGTCAAACTGACCATTTTGAGAAAACTATGCATTTGAAAACTTCAAACAATTCTCTTTCTAATGATGCAAGAACCATTTTCCGTTCCAGAGTTATGAGCATTTAATGTTGGTAGGGTGAGCGTCGGCCATTTTGAGAAAACACAGTCTAAAGTCTAGCCTAGCTGAAGAAAATGCATTAACCTACTCATTTTAAGGCACTAAGACCATTTAGAGACCATATTAAAGAATATCCTTGATAAATATGAAAAATAAGATGTTACAGAACACAAAAATACACATAACTCAAAATTGACGAAAAATGCGATTTTTGACTTTGCAAGCCTGTTGTAAGAAACCAGCCCAGCGTCTTAATGTCCCTTTCGTGGTGCTGGGTCGCATATGTGGTAAGTATTATAGCAACACACTTCTGTGATTCAAGTACACAGTTGTAATAACGTGTGTAGATTATTGTATGGTCACTTCTGCGTGTACTGCAGACATACACACACACACAGACAGACAGACACACGCACACACACACACAGTAGAAAGTGACACAGCTATTTCAAAGTCATTTTCAATTTTATTTCTTTTCATAAAAATACACCAACATGATAGTGAAGTACATCATGTTTGGGAACTATGATCAACAAGAAAGAACGATAAAAAATAACTTTCGGTTTAATTATACTCTTCTAAGAATATCAGGTTTTACACATCTTAAATGAATGCTTGTAAGTAAAAAATGTTTTGTTTTATAAACGTTCAGGTATGTATGTGTGTGTCTGAATTAGTACAATAAGAAAGACTGTATGCCCATCTATGTAGCAAATCGGTGGTTTGAATATGAAGTGCAAAATAAAACTGTATGTCAAACAATCTGTTGTGTGATGGGACCTTTTTGGTTTAAAGATCCGCCAGATCATGTGTCAAAATCACGGGTTTTCCCCCTTATAACTGGAAAGAAATCTTGTTTTGACCAAGTCTGACTCCCATATAAATGGCCCCAAATTCAAACCGAAACATCAGTTTAACCCTTTCACCGCCAGCCATATTTCAGCCAAAAGTTTCCATTAAATTTACCTGGGTAGAGAACAAAATCCATCTGCAGTATTGGGGATTGTTCTGTGACATATATAAAAAGAGGGCTATCCTTACTTCCCCAAACTAAGACAATAGGGTCTTTGGATAATAGACCCTAATTGTATGCCTTTTAGTGACATAGGTATTAAATCACTGTGGTGCTAAAATGCGACTTAGGCGGTGAAAGGGTTAAAGAGCAGCCTCAATTTGAAGTTGGGGAAATTTGTATGTGGGTCACAGCAACCCAGAAAAGACCAAGGGACGCTGACTGAGCATGGGGCTGCAGGCCGATCAGATCAAATGCTGTTGAGATGGCGTACTGCTGTCGGGAGGTGTGTATGTATGCCTCAGTCTGTCAGTACGTGCGCTGAAGCTGATCAGCCTGCCTGACCTGCCAGAAGTCTGTGCCTGCAACACCTCACACAGTGGGTGACTGGAGTCCCCCTGGATGGCCCTCAAACGCCTAACTGCCCTCTTCTCGAATACCTCCTGAAGGCTAGCAACAGGAGCACCGATCAGCCTGCCAGCTCTCTCTCTCTCTCTGTACACCCCCCCCCCCCCCTTTCACACACACACACACACACACACACACACACCTATCCTCAATCACCGGAGAGTATCAAGCCACAACATTATTTCCCCCACTCCCATTATGACTACGACTACAGCCCCCACCACTACCGTTCTTCCTACACACCCCCAACACAACCAGCAAGACCTTCTTCAGAACTGCGTTCACCCCGACTCGCTTCAATATCTCCTCGGCCTTACATGCTGGCAAGAGAGCGAAGCACCAGTGCTCTCCCTTCACCACCTTGAGGCTTCCGCTAGAGGGCGTGGGGACCAGGCTGGAGGAGTCACAGAGGGCGGGCCGGATACTGTAGTAACTGTCCATGATCACGTTGAACAGGCAGCGCTGGTCAGGATCTGGGACGGAGCTGGATTCTTCTCCACGATTGCCGCGGCCAAGGGGACGGTGAGGCGCGCTCGTCCTGTTGAGAGACACCACGCTTCGGCTGATGTTTTCTTCTTCGTCATCGTCATTGTTGTCGGAAGCACTGTGGATGAGCTTGACTTCCAAGGTGTCGGGGTTGACGCCCAGGTAAGCCTTGGAGCGCAGGTGCCGGAAGGTGGTGACCTGGCAGCCACGGCTGTTGTCGTAGAACACCTCCTTCCGGAACACGGCCTGGTAGATCTGGTCCACAGTGATGGAGCGCATGGCGGGCGAGGTGTCCTGCTTCACCAGGAACCGGTTCCCGGGGCTTCGCTCACGGACCAGGACGTCCTTCCTGGAGATGCGGTGGAGATTGCCGCTTCCTCTCCTGAAGACCAGAAGGTGGCGGGTGCTTCTCAGGTTGATCCCCGCTGGCGTTGAGCTCGCTCGGTAGCTGAACTCGCACTCTGTGTAAGCCTCCGGGCGGACAATCTCAGCTTCATCAACATATTCTTCTTCTTCTTCTTCTTCTTCTTCTTCTTCTTCTTCTTCTTCTTCTTCTTCATCATCATCATCATCATCATCATCATCATCATCATCATCATCATCATCATCATCAAGTTCTGGCTCTGTGTCAGGTTCTGCCGCCTCTGGGTTCGTCAATGCACACCCATCGTTCGCTGATGTGTGCCAAAGGGCCGCGGCGGACGTTTCTTCTGGTGCGCAGAAACATTTTTCAACGTGTAGCGCAGCGTCTGAACAAACGTTGCTTTCAAGAATGGTGGATTTCGGCTCTGTAAGTTCCCGCCCAGTCAAACTGTTTGACATCAGACCGCAGTCGTTCACAAGCGTCGCATCTTCACACAGAGATAAAGATACGAAAGTTTCGGTCATAGACTCAACCTTGCTGAACCCAGGCATCTCTTGCAAACGCATTGCTGAATCCAAGGTACAGTTTTCAGAAAGGTGCTCGGATTTAAATCTTGAAGACTGTGTTATGCCAGACTCGGAGCCAGACCTTGGGTTGGCAGAGCCGTGTTGGGTCATTCGTGCTGTAGCCGGGTTGGTATGGATGGGATCAGCTGGAAACTCTGGCACTGTCTGGGCAGAAGGAGTCTGGAAGGCGTAGCAAGAAAAGGAGGCTGAGGTCTGGATGATGCTGTTGCGCCGCAGAATTCGTCAAACGGTTGCGGTTTGGTAGATGTTCTTTGTATAGTCTGTAAACAAAATGATAATATGACCACGTAAATTAATTTTTCACCGATCATGAAATGATTTGAGCTGCGTTCCCCGGTGTATTCTGTGTGCGTGTGTTCTCTCTCTCTCTCTCTCTCTCTCTCTCTCTCTCTCTCTCTCTCTCTCTCTCTCTCTCTCTCTCTCTCTCTCTCTCTCTCTCTCTCTCTCTCTCTCTCTCTCTCTCTCTCTCTCTCTCTCTCTCTCTCTCTCTCTCTCTCTCTCTCTCTCTCTCTCTCTCTCTCTCTCTCTCTCTCTCTCTCTCTCTCTCTCTCTCTCTCTCTCTCTCTCTCTCTCTCTCTCTCTCTCTCTCTCTCTCTCTCTCTCTCTCTCTCTCTCTCTCTCTCTCTCTCTCTCTCTCTCTCTCTCTCTCTCTCTCTCTCTCTCTCTCTCTCTCTCTCTCTCTCTCTCTCTCTCTCTCTCTCTCTCTCTCTCTCTCTCTCTCTCTCTCTCTCTCTCTCTCTCTCTCTCTCTCTCTCTCTCTCTCTCTCTCTCTCTCTCTCTCTAGGCCTGGCCTGAAATCTCAATCCTTACGTAATAAAGTTGTCAAGTGTCAAGTCTCTCTCAGTGCGTTTCTCTGCACTCTTATTGAACACGCAAAGAGAGATAATGGATATATAAAGTGCATTTCAGATGTAGAAGAATCGTTTCGTATGGTGTTGAACTAAATGCATATATATATATATACTCCTCACAAAAAGTCAAGCAACAAAACTTCTCACTGCAAATCCACTTTAATCATAAATCGTTGGTACTTTTTTTACTGTTGCGATTTCATCTTCAACATTTCATTAAGTGAAACTGAGTAAATCACATAAAAGATTCATCTCAATCTCAGTATACTGAGCAACAAAAGAAATGGGTGCCAAAAACAGGGGAAACGCACTGAGAGACACTTGACAGGAGTGGACACGGGGGTGAAAAAAAGACAAAGTATATATTGGACCAGAAATATGCCAACATAACTATGAAAATGTTCAGCATCTTTGTTTCCGGCTGTGAAAGCTGTCGGCGGAAAAAAGCCAAACCCTGCAAAGGCCTTGTTGTTCGCCCTTTAAAGAGCAAAGTCTATGGGAGCAGAGGGCAGTTAGACTTTATTAACACGCAGTCTGCCCCCGACAGGGGCTTTGTCCACATTCTGAATTATCAGGACCACTTTACAAAGTTTTTTTACAAAGTTTTTGATGCTCCGACCAATGAAAAGCAAAACCGCTGCGGAAACAGCTTACATTCTTATCGATATCTTTACGATGATGGGAGCGCCGGCAGTTTTGCAAAGCGACAACGGCAGAGAGTTTGTGGCCTCGGTCGTGTATGAGTTGAAGCATCTCTGGCCACGGCTGACCATCGTCCATGGCCGAGCCAGACACCCTCAAAGCCAGGGTTCCGTGGAACGGTCCAATGCCGATGTGAAGCAGATGCTGGTTGCCTGGACCACAGACCACAACACTACTCAGTGGGCAGAGGGTCTTCGATTCGTACAACTGCAGAAGAATTCGTCTCCGCATCGTAACCTGAACAACATGTCCCCTTTTCAAGTTCTTTTTGGTCAAAGGCCTCAAATTGGATTCGAAAGCACTGCACTACCAAGAGAAGTTATAAAAAGGCTAGAAACAGAAGAGGAACTTCAGCATGCTATGGCGGAATTATGTGTGGAGCAGTCAGCCACAGGTACCAGCTTGCCCGAGCCTGTACAGCGTGCAGCATCACCGAACCGCGCCTCTTTGGATGCAGTTGGACAGACAGGGGGGCGTGATGAAGAGACAATGGACAATCACGAGACTGCCAATTCAGATGAAGATATTACAACTGTTTTTGAAGATCTACAAAACAGTCAAGGAGAAGAAACTGTGGACAATGCAGAGCTCGAAATTGTCGAAACTACAGGAATACAAGAATATGGCCTCGACAGATTGCTCCGCCAGACTGGAGCTGCAGGCAATGTCAATGATGATTCTGTAGGAACTCATCTCACTGCCATCAGAAGCGTGCGCGAGGAGGCTGCTGCTGCGCAGGAAAAAAGCAGGGAGAAAATGATGTCGACTAGCATGTTGCCTTCTCTGGCCAAAGGAGACTGTGTCCTACTCCCTGTGTCTGGATTTGACAGGGGCAGACTAGATCATAGAAACATTCCTGGGGTTGTGACAGAAACAACGGAACAAGGATTGTACAAAATCGGAACAAAACATGGCATTGTCAACACCTGCTATTCAGCCAATCAACTGATTAAGGCAGACAGCCAGCTTTTGACCCTGGCTGATGTGGATGACGATTCTTCCATTCCGGACAATCGTCTCTTCCCATTCACAAACCGGAGGTCAAGGGTTTGTTAAGTGTACATGTGCAACAACTTGCAAAACCAAACGCTGTAGATGCAGACAAAACGGACTCCAGTGCAATAGTCATTGCCACCCAGTAAACAACAAATGTGAAAACAAATAGGCTCAGCACTGAATTTTCACATGATCGGTTACGGTCTGGGCCACACGGTGCCGTTTCGTTTATTGCATTTTATATTCAGACTTTTTTTCAATCACTACTATTTCCTTTGTTTGACACTTGTACGTTTGGAAAATGGAGAGAGAAAGAGAGAGAGAGAGAGAGAGAGAGAGAGAGAGAGAGAAGAGAATTTCCAACGATATCGATTTTCGTCATGCTCAACAATACCTTAGGGAGAGAGAGAGAAGAGAGAGAGAGAGAGAGAGAGAGAGAGAGAGTAGAGAGAGAGAGAGAGAGAGAAGAGAGAGAGAAGAGAGAGAGAGAGGGGCAAACTTCACTCAAGTAGAATTGTGGCTATGAATGCTGAAATGGCTCAGTGTGATTACTGTTACCTTCAAGTTTTAGTACAATTCGTACACTTGTATTTTACATACCATTCAAATTTCATGTTGAATGTTGATCTCTGTTTGAAATGAACTTAGAAACTTTATTCATCCTACAAACATTTGGCCGAATCACAAAAAATACTTTACATTGACAAGTGCGGAAATGATATTGACTTATTGAAATTGAATGATATAGAGTTACTGAAATTCAAATTTGCCAAATACGTGTAATAGTGGAAATTGCCGATTCCGCGTAATCGGCTGCCCTTTCCGCGTAATCGGCTGCCTATTCCGTGAAATAGGCAAGAAAAAACACCCTTTACACAGATTCGGCAAATCGTTGCTCAATACGTGAAATAGGCAACGATTTGCTGATTACGTGGAATCAGCAAAGTTACTGCCGATTCCGCGGAATCGGCAATTTCACAGATTCGGCACGACATATATATATGTCAGGGGAAATATTGGAATCCGGGAAAATTCCGAATTTTCCCGAGTTTGGGATAATTCGGAATCTTCCCGGGAAAATTCGGAATTCTGATATTTCCCGGATTGGTCTCGGTAAAATTCGGAAATCGGAATTGTCCCGGTTTCCCAAGCTTACAACAAAGTTAAATGAATTGTGTGTGAGAGAGAAACTTGAAACCTGAAATGTTTAATGAGGATGAACTGAATAAGCATAACATCATCAAGAATGACGATAGGAATATTAATAAACAAAAGTAATAAAATCTATAATAATAATGATGATAATGATAATAAACAGCAATATCCAAATGATTCATAATGCTGTATGTAACAGTCAAATATAACAAAATCCAAGCAATATAAAACATAAATCAGAACACGTGTTGATAAAGATAAGCTTACATCCAACCATACGCACTTTCGCTCGTACAAACACACGTACTTACTCACCACGCCGCGCCCCGCGCGCACACGCACACGACCTATAACTTGAGAGAGAGAGAGAAATATAGACAGACAGACAGACAGAGCACATTGAGAGAGAGAGAGAGAGATATTTGTTTTGTGTTAAGTGCATTGTGATCACTAAAAATTAATTTGGACTCTAAATGTTTTTGAATTGCAACTGAATCGTTTTCTATGACATTAAAGTAATTGCTTGGGTTTCTTAGGTCTTCAAAACATACATTGGATACAAAAAAAGCCTTTATCAAAGCGGAATTTTCCCGGGGAAAATCAGAGGAAATTTTAATGGTGTGTTTGTTTTTTCCCGTGACATTTTTGATCGTTTATATATATATATATATACATCTACTTGTTTTTCTTTCAAGCATTTGTATAGGCCCCCATTTATTTTTTCTAACCTTTTCAATTTCTTTCCTATGTGTATTTAGATGCGTTTCCGTTGTAGGCCCTATTAGTTCAGTTTTTGTTTGGCCACCTTTTTTGTGTGTGTTATTTTTTGGTTCAATTATTTCAACAGGTAACCTTCTCCTTATTCTAAAAGTTCGAACAATATCGAAAACGTTGAACGTACACACACACACACACACACACACATGGGTACAACTGTTCCTGGTGTACAAGGATTTCCTGTTTTTGAATTTGACCAGAAACGGAAGTTCTTTTTATCAAAAATGAGTCAAACGAGATCTTTGTGTGTCTACTGTATTTTTCAAGCCCTTTAAGATGAGCATTTGTATAAATCGTGGAAAAAGCGAACTAAAATACCTTCATAAATCATTGTTTGCTTCAGCCGCAGGGGGACATTGCCCCTGGACCCCGGCCTTTCAGATTTATTTTTATTTTGTATAGTTGCACCCATGCACACTCTTTCGCATACACATAGGGCCTACGCATAGTTATTCATGCACACACAGCCAGTAATTAAAAGAAAGATACGAAGAGAAAATGGGGCGGTAGGTGGGTGGGTCTATTTGTCAAGCGCTGCAGAGAAACGAATGATCAGAGGGCACATGGATTGAATCAAGGAAGTGCAAATGTTCATCTTATAGACATCAGAAGAGAACGGCGCTTAGAGCGCTGGCGCGCGCGCGCGCACGCACACACACACACAAACGCACGCACACACACACACACATACACACTGTGACACGCGCGCGCGCACGCACACACACACGCACGCACACACACACTCGCGCACGCGCGCACGCACACACACACACACACACACACACACGTAAACACACATGTATACACACACACGCACGCACGCACACATACACACACACATATACACACACACACAAACACGTACACACACACACACACATACACACACACACAAACACACATACACACACACACACACACACACACACAGCTTCATAGCAAAATTTAATACTTTATCAAGCATCACTCTCATCATTTTACCTCTTCTGAAAAGTTGGGCCGTCAAAAGTCCTGTAGTTGGCTCACACAAACTCAAAAATCATCAACGTTTTCTTTTCTTTTTTTCTTCTTTACCACTTTATTTATATTCAGTTTTTGTTTTTGTCAAAATTCCTTCGGTAGTTCTATCAAAACTTAGATGTAAGCAGTTCGGGGTTATAGATGGTCGCTACACTTCGAAAAACTCGTATGGATTCATGTGTTTTCGTGGTGGACTTTTACTTATATAGAGGAGAGTGGGGCCATTGCTGGGAAAGTATCTAAAAATAGTGTTTGGGAAGAACCGGTTTAGTATAGGGGCTTTCTCCTGCTAATGAGTGAACCGTTAATTGTATAATCCGTTGGTAATTTGCTTTAACCGTTTGAGTATTGATTTTTGGAAACGCCCATTTTGTGTGTGAGTAGGGTCAGTCTTTCTACATCTCCCACCCTTTTTGTTTTCTTAACTGGAACCATTATCGAATTGTTAATTGGAACCATGTGTGTGAATTGTGTAATTGATTGTGTGTGTGTGTGTGTGTTTGTGTGTGTGTGTGTGTGTGTGTGTGTGTGTGTGTGTGTGTGTGTGTGTGTGTGTGTGTGTGCATTGTGTGTGTGTGGAAGCATTCTCGAATTGTTAATTGACGTGTGTGCGTGTGCGCGCGCGCACGCGCGTGTGTGTGTGTATGTGTGTGTGTGTGCGCGTGTGTGCGTGTATGTGTGTGTGTGTGTCGTGCGTGCACGCGCAGCCGTACACGTATGCATATGTATTTATGTGTGCGCGCATTTGCATAATAATTATTTATCTCTTTGCAAACATTTGTGTTTGGGTTTTGCATGTGTACTTACATCCGCGTATATGCGTGTGTGGCTGTACCAACGCGCGCGCGCGCGCATGTGTGTATGTGTGTGTTGTGCGCGTGCGCGCGCGTCTGTGTATGTGTTTGTTTCTTTGCTTGTGTACGTGCGTGTGTGTGTGCATGAACTTAAATACTGTAGGCCTATATTGATACCTGCTTGAATAATTATCACTATGCTCAAAAAGATTTCCATACTTTGTATATATTTTTAAATATCCCTTCTTCCCTCCTTTTCTTTTCCTCTCCTCCTTTTCCCCCCCCCCCCCCCTCCTTCTCCTAAGATTGTAACCATCCTGAATCATTCATTCACCACATATCCTGTAACGCAGAAGGATGGGTCGGTAGGCCGGACAGTTATTTAATGTACAGAGAACAGTACCAGGATACACTTATTAATGTTATGCTTAGGCCTATCTAATTGTTTGTTTCGAAATCTGCAAGTATAATTATGCTGCTCACGAACAGTTATGGGTCACTTATTCATTCTTTGTCTTTCTCTACTTGTACCCATGCTTCCCCGTCTTTCGTAAAAATAGTTCCCCCACCTTCTGGAAGTTCTGTGCTTGTAACTTCCTCTAATCTGTCACTCTCTTTGACTCTGCCTTTTTCCTTTGCTTTCTGTCATCTACTATCTTTCTGACTTATTGGCCCATTCTCCTGCCTTTTTTTCAAAAACTTCTTCCAAATAATTTTTCTCTTGAGCTCCTCCGAAATCGGAAGGTGTCGGCTGTGCGCAGCGGGGAGACCAGTGAAAACTGAAAGCCGAACACATATGTACCTTATCCATTATGGCCATATGGCCTGGGAACACAGAAGAAGAAGAAGAATTACCCATGCTTAATAGGGCTATCGTTGATGAACTTTTGGTAATGGTATTTGGTACTTTATAGTCACAGAGGCGTCTCTGTGAAATTCGGGTTGCTCCCACCTGGAGAGCGCGTCGCAGTTAGAAGCGCGCCGCCCACTTTTTGTTTTTGTTTTTTGCATGCGATTTTTGTTTGACTGATGAGGAAGGAAAGGGTGTGTGGTGGTGGTGATAAATGTGGACCAAACGACAACTTTTTCGTTGCCACGTGTGCTAAGTGCATGGGCACACGGGACCTCGGTTTATCGTCTCATCCGAAAGACTCTACGTTCAGACCGTAAGGCCTAGTGCAGAGTGAGAGGAAAAAATCCTCATGTACCCAGGTTGGAACTCGGGTTTATTGTGTACGAGGCGAACGCGTTACGTTACCTCTGTGCCACTCAATAGGCCTACACCTTAACCCCTTGACTGCCAGAGAAAATTAAAGAAAATGTCACTGGACAAATCATGCCATGAAAAAGACAACTGATAGAGCCAATCTGGCGAAGTGGTCTGGGGATATAACTCTCTTGACTGTGTTAGAGCAAAAGCCGGCATATCAGGGTTATTCCTCTTCATCTGATGACGTCATCAGTGATGTCATCAAGTCAGTACGTGATACGTTATACGGCATTCAAGGGGTTAATTAAACAACAGGTAATCTGTATTAACGGAACTTCGTTCTCGCGCGTGCATCTTGTCGTGTAAGTTTAGCCTACTCCCAAGGGCCAAAGGCCCTCAACTGTGGAATGGAAAGGGTTAGGCCCTAAAATTGTGAGAAAGAAAAAGAACGCAAGGCGAAGGGAAAATTACATACAGAGCGAACCCTAACTTTTTGCTCCGGGAAGTAAATTCGACTCGCATTCATGAGCCGTGTAATTGCATTGCATTTCTACGTAAGTTACCGTTACTAATGCGCTTTGCCATTGTTTTCGTCGTAATCAATGGATTAGTTTTAGGTTAAAAAAAAAAAAGGTGGTTTCGCCTGCGTGTTTGTGGAGTTGGTATTTGGAAATGTATAGGGTTGGGAGGTGTGTGTGTGTGTGTGTGTGTGTGCGTGTGTGTGCGCGCGCGCGCGTGTATGTGTGTGTGTGTGTGCACGCGCGCGCGAGCGCGTGTGTGCGTGTGTGTGTGTGTGTGTGTGTGTGTGTGTGTGTGTGTGTGTGTGACGCTGGGAAGTCTGTGTGTGCGCACGCGTGTCTCTGTGTGTGTGTCTGTGCGTGCGCGCGCGTGTCTGTGTGTGTGCAGTGCGCGCGCGCACGAGCGCGTGCGTGCATGCGTGTGTGCGCGCGCGCGTGTGTGTGTGTGTGACGCTGGGAAATTGGCGCTGTATAGGGTTAGGAGGTGTGTGTCTGTGTGTGCGCGTGCGTGTCTGTGTGTGTGTCTGTGTCTGTTTGCGGCGCGCGCGCGTGTGTGTGTGTGTGACGCTGTGTGTGCGCGCGCGTGTCTGTGTGTGTGTGTGTGTGTGCGCGCGCGCGCGCGTGTGTGTGTGACACTGGGAAATTGGCGCTGTATATGGTTGGGAGGTGTGTGTCTGTGTCTGTGTGTGCGCGCGCGTGTCTCTGTGTGTGCGTGCATGCGTGTGTGCGCGCGCGCGCGCGTGTGTGTGTGACGCTGGGAAATTGGCGCTGTATAGGGTTAGGAGGTGTGTGTCTGTGTGTGTGCGTGTGTGTGACGCTGTGTGTGTGCGTGCGCGTGTCTGTGTGTGTGTGACACTGGGAAATTGGCGCTGTGGTTGGGAGGTGTGTGTCTGTGTGTGTGTGTGCGCGCGCGTGTGTGTGTGTGTGTGTGTGGTGTGTGTGTGTGTGTGTGTGTGTGTGTGGTGTGTGTGTGTGTGTGTGTGTGTGTGTGTGTGTGTGCGTGTGCGTGCGCGCGCGCGCGTGTGTGTGTGTGTGACGCATTGGCGCTGGTGTGGAATTTTCTTTATGAATGAATAGGGAAAAAATAAAGTTGAACTGTTCATCCGTAAAAACCACAAGGCCATCGATTGGACACTTTCACCACACCCAGCGCTCCACCCGGAACTCTCTATAGTCACAAACGACTCGAATGAATGCACGCCAGTCTGTCCTAATAACTATGATTACGATTAACTGCAGTAGAGGTTGTTGTTAGAATAATACTTGTGCATTTTCTATTATTTACAAGCATGAAATTTGACCTGATGGTTTCTTGCGACGTGTTTATCAATGTCTGACGTAGGGACATTTATTTTTATTTTTTATCGTGGACAGTAATAAATAATAATACAACATTTTAGTGTCATGCGTTTTCGCGAAGCAAGCATAACATTTGGCCTGATGGTTTCTTGCAATGTGTTTATCAATTTCTGACGTAGGGACATTTTATCGTGGACAGTAATAAATGAAAAATAATTCAAGTGGCATGCATTTCCACGAAACAAGCATGTAATTTTTCATGATAGTTTCTTATGGCGTGTTCATCAATTTCTGACGTAGGGACATTTTCCATTCAACCTTTAACACCTTCAGTGCCAAGGTCATTTTGATCGCGAACAGTTATAATTTTTAAAACAAATCTAGTGCTGAGCATTTTCATGTAAGGGAGAAATTTGGCACGATAGTTTCTTATGGTGTGTTCATCAATTTCTGACGTAGGGACATTTGCAATTCAGCCTTTAACCCCTTCATTGCGGCAAGAGTATTATGATCATGAACAGTTATTTCATTAAAGAAAATTCCTATGCATGCCTGGACTACAATTTGTTTACAGTGGAGATCAACCCAAAGTACATTCAAGCTAATTTTGACTATTATTTTGCAAGAATGTTAAATTGGGGGGCAGGAGAGGAGACAGGGTGTGTGGGGGAGGGTGTCCAAAAGTGATGTACGCATGCAATTCTGTCGTTTCCGACTATGACTTCCAGATCGCAGCAAAGGGGACAGCTGCTAGTCTGTATGGTTGGGTGAGAAGTTAGTTTTAAAGATCCACCACGTCGCGTGTCAAAATCACGGCGAAATCGCTAGCTTAAGAGGGAATGTCACGCGCGCGGGGTGAGGGGGGTCTTTAAAGGGGGAGATGCCTGACAATTCCCACTCTCCAGATGAATTTGGAGGACAGCTGGGGGAAAGCCCCCCCCCAAAAAAAAAAAAAAAAAAAAAAAAAAAAACCAACAAAAAAAACCAACCCACCAAACACAACCAGCACCATTGGATGCAACGCTAAGCCGATAGAAATGCCTCTCTGAGAGAATCATAGTCTTCTACTCTGGGTGTCTTCCCCCTTAGAGTGAAGGAGTTCAGGGCCCTTCTTCTCTGAAGACCCTCCGTTTCGGCTCTCCGTAGAGTTTCTTCTCACTGTACCACGAGGTTTCATTGCTGTAGCAAATGGCGTCTAAACCATTGTGGTGCAAAAATGCGACATTGGCGGTGAACGGGTTAAATGGTTTAACACCCATGTCACTAAAAGGCATCAAATCAGGGCCTGTTATCTGAAGACCCTATTTTTCTTAATTTCGGGAGGTACGGATAGGCCTAATGTTATAAATCTATGTCACAGAGGAATTCCCAATCTTGCAGATTTTTTTTTCCACTTCCTAGTTAAGTTTAATGGTGATTTTTGGCTGAAAAATGACTGGCAGCGAAAGGGTTAAATAGTTGAAAACAGACTTACTCGACCTAGAAAGGACATTATAGAAGACTATGATTCAAAAGATTAAGCTGTACCACGAAGTTCCAGTACTGTAGAAAATAGTGTCTTTAAATCGTTGTAAACAGACTTACTCGACCGAGAAAGGACCTTATTACTTGCTGCGAAGAGGCGTGACGTAGGCTTACTTCCGGTACGAATTAGCATGAAAGGGACGTAATCGTATGGTGAAGAGTTTGGGCTTCCTGGTTAAGTAAGTAAGTAAGTGCGAGCACTGTATCAGAGAAAGAGAGAGAGAGAAAGAGAGAGAGAGAGAGAGGGGGGGGTGAACAAGGAAACGATACAATGTAATTCATGCTAGAGTTTCGGTTTCAGGTTTATGACGTTATTATAATTATGTGGGCCATACAATGCAACGAATTACCAGAAGTTCGCAAGTTAGCGCGCACATACACTTACACACACACACGCGCGCGCGCGCGCGCACACATACACACACACAATGCACACACACACACACGCACACACACACACACACACACACACACACACACACGCACACGCACACACACGCACGCACGCACACACACACACACACACACACACACACACGTCTTTTCCCCATGATTATTGATTGTGGTTGATTTTTTTTCCAGTTTATGTTTCTTATTTATTTGCCTTCATTGTTTTTCTTATTAATTCATGACGACAGGATGTAAAACAGCGTTATCATGCTTATTCTTTTATCGTCAATAAAGATCATTTTGACTTCACTTGACTTGGCTTGACATTCATGATGCAGCCTTATGTTTGTAACTGAAACGTCTTCAGTTGAGTGCGCTTATAAGCTTATAGCTTGTTGTGCTCATGAAATAATTTGTGTACACTGCAATGCATTATGTCAATAAACTTTGTTTAAAACACACACATACTGCACACATTTACATAACAATGTAACAATAATCAACGTATTAAAAACAAACTATAAATCTACGTTCCCATAGACGGCCAAGCCTGTCTGTAGCGCGCCAAGTATGCCAGTCAGCAGAGGATGATGGTGCTATTTTGGAAGACTGGGTCCGGACAGTTTGCTAGGGCTAAGTATAGGAAGCCATGCCCATATTATAGGAAATCATTCTCTAGGCCCCCAAAAGACACTGGGGCAGTTGGCGTTATAGTATGGTTATTAGTATGGCCGCCCAAGGCCAACCTGTCTCCTATGCTGTTGCACGAAGAGGGGTGTGTAAATTTTAGCCATGACAAGCTCTTAGCATAACATCGTCAGTCTCCCAGATCCCCCGAAGTCGGATTGTGGGTGACTATGTGGGGGTGGGGGGTGGGGTTAGATTGTTTTTTTAAAACCGGTTACACACGTAATGTTCTCATCTCTAGCTGATGTATTTGTATCATGGTGTTCAAGTGCTTCGGCTGTTAGGGTGATCCCTGGAGTCTTTCAGCCAGGGTACATCAACAACATAATATTATTTTGAGTAAAACAGCCACCGCGAAGTCCCTGAAGTTCCACAAGATTATTATTATTTAAAACAAAAAATACTTTCAGACCCCTAACCATTCCTACCCATACCCCCCACACCCTCTCCCCCTGCCCCATCTTGCCTATTGGCCACTGCAACTAGGGTTATTAACGCCCTGGACAGCAAGAGTTAATCCCTTGTTGGTCAGTATCCAAAAGGGCATTCAATCTTGCAAAAGTCAGCCATTCAGTGGCCTGAAATAGGGCTATTGGCGAGAGTTATCCCCTTGTTTGGTCAGTACTCAAGCATCTTCCCCCCACCCACCAAGGGCATTCACTTTTGCAAAAAGGTGTTCGTTGCAGTGGCCAATACATGAACTGACTTTCCTGCTTCCTTGATGAAAGATAGTTGATAGTGTAGATTTGTCTGTCGAATTGTCTTTGTGGCCCGTTCCCACGAAACTGTATTCTTTTTCTTCTTCTTCTTCTTCTTCTATGTTGTCAATGGTGGGTGGAGTTTCCTATAGGTGATGAGGAAATCTTTCAAGTTAGTCTATCCTATAATGGTGGAGATCCCCCCCCCCCTCTCTCTCTCTCTCTCTCTCTCTCTCTCTCTCTCTCTCTCTCTCTCTCTCTCTCTCTCTCTCTCTCTCTCTCTCAGGCTCTCTTTGTCTCTCCCTCTCTCTCTCTTTCAGAGTCTCTCTCTCTCAGACTCTCTCTCAGGCTCTCTCTCTCTATTATTCCCCCCCCTCTCTCTCTCTCTCTCTCTCTCTCTCTCTCTCTCTCTCCTCTCTCTCTCTCTCTCTCTCTCTCTCTCTCTCTCTGTCATTTTAAATCAATAAGGAAGCTTTATTGGGCCGGAACTTGTTTAGAGGCACCTGAGAAAGAGAGAGAGAGAGACGGAGAGAAAGAGGGGGTTGGGAGACAATGAGAGAGACAAGCAAACAGTGAGAGGGAGGGAGAGAGAGAGAGAGAGAGAGAGAGAGAGAGAGAGAGAGAGAGAGAGAGAGAGAGAGAGAGAGAGAGAGAGAGAGAGAGAGAGAGAGAGAGA
>CM065687.1:10000332-10015332 GCA_017654935.2 Phymorhynchus buccinoides
TCTCCTCTCTCTCTCTCCCTCTGTCTCTCTCATTCTTCTCCTTTCTCTCTCTCTCCTCTCTCTCTCCTCTCTCTCTCTCTCTCTCTCTCCTCCCTCCCCCTCCCCTCTCTCCATTCTTGTTCTGGTCTTTCTCCTCTGCGTCGAAGGCCCTGAAGAAGCTGACTGGGTATGAAGTAATCAAGTGGGCTTACCTGTTTATCATCATCATTAAACATCGCATGCACCTTCTCTTCCTACGTCGTCTGTGTCAGTTCCCAGATCGTTGCGTTTTTGCGCGAACGTAGCGCTTCATTAGAATCCCTTTGGGGCAGACTCTAATGCCGTGTAACACACATAACGAATATTCCAAGCGGAAACCCGTGCGCAACTCCATGAAATAGTGTAACAAGAAGGGAAAAGATTTGCGCACGTGTCCGAATGTCCCCTATATGCGTAACTGTTATCCTTCTTTCCCTTTCCACTTATTTAGGTTTTTATTACGGAACGTTATGCATCTAATGTGAACCACGACCTAAAAGCTTGACATCCTTCAAACGTTTTCCCGACGGCAGGCATTTTTTAGTCCTCCTGATCCGAACGATTTCGGGGATCTATTTTTTTGTCTGGCCGTCCGTCGCGGTGTCCTGTCGTCCGTCCCTGTTTCCGTCCTTCCGTCCGGTGTCCTTTTCCGTCCGTACCGAACGTTTCCTCCGTCCGTCCGGCTATTCGTCCGTTTTTCTCACACAAAAACATATTCAGGATCTATCATCATCAGAGTTTGGGATACGTTTGCCAAGATGCACGATCTCCACTGATTTCTTTAGTTTTACATTAATTTCAAGGTCGCGTCGTTACGGGGTTCAAACCCCGAAACACATATCGCTATATTTCGCGAAGTTTATGTATGTTTATATGATAAGTGCGTTTTTTTCACAACATTTTCTCGATGACTGTCTATAACACAGTTTTTCATTATTTTTCTGTGCGCGCGTGTGCGCATGATCGCGCGCGCTAAATCACGGGTCCGAACCCCAGGCTATATATAAAAAACCTTCAGTTACGTGCTGTTAACATGTGCCTTTTTATTTAGTTTACGTGCTGTTTATTGATTCGTTTTTTGTATGTGTACTGGCCGACACATTCCCGATTCGAGTAGCTCGCGATGCTTGCGAGGGGACTTTTTGCATCCCGCTCGGCGTTGGCACTTTTTTTTTGTCTTTTCCGTCCTTTGATCAGGTTCCGAGTACGAACCCGAAGTTCTGGAATCCATCAAAACGGAAACGGCACGGCGGGCGCCTTTTCTGTTTGAGATGATGGAGCCCTAACTATCCAAATACGACCTTGACCGTGAACACCCCTCCCCCCACCTCTAAACCCCCACCCTTTTCCTAGATGACCGAGGCATTTTTTCTTCTCAACTTCCAAGGTTCGTCCCTTATTTCGGGCCGGCAACGGTAGAATTCGGCTACACCGTGCCGGTGCCGTCGATGTTTCCGTGACAGTGCCGTGCCGTTTCGTGTTTTATGGGTTCGATGCGGTAGAAATTTAGTTTTAGCGATGTAACACGACGTATGTTTTGCCTTTGTCGTTACCCGTCGCTGCCGTGCCGTTTCCGTGCATCCCGATTTTAGCTTATTGGAGAGGCAAAAACTGTTTTCGTTTAAATTCATCCATTCTTATTTTTTTATTTAGCAGTTAGAATTCTGTGGTTCTGCTAGTATTGCGAGCCATTACAAATTCGAACCTTCTCCTTTACTTTTGTTTTTTTGTTGATTGGCACATCAATATGTTGAGGCCAAATTTGCTGACATAAAATTTATGTCCGAATTGCTGAAGGATAGCGGCTTGTTCCTGCAATATTTCTATCCGGGTGTATTTGTCTGTTTGTTTGTTTGTTTTTACTTTTCAACATAATCGGGTCACGGCTTGACTACGACAAAGTCATGTCATTCCACCTTACTTCCAATTGATACTCGTTGATTTGGCTAAAAACAACAACATTGTGGTGACCACAACGCATACGCTTGCAAAAAGAACAACAACACTACCTTAATGCAAGTTTTCTTCATTATTTTTTTGTGGGGGGGTGGGGGGGGTTGTTGGTTGTTGGTTGGCCTTCTAAGTGTGTTTGGTTTGTTGTTGTTTGTTACTGTTTGTTGGTTGCAACGATTGTTGAAGAAATTGTGTTTCAAACGACAAGGAGTAAGTACTTTGGTCAGAGTATGGTACCGGATAAATGTTGCTGTTTTGTTTGTTGTTGTTGTTGTTGACGTTCCCCCTGGCTACAAGAGACCAGGGATCGCCCAACCCCTAAGCACTTGAACACTGTGGTAATGCATCAGCTGGGGATGAGAATTGTACGTGTGTGACCTGGGGGGTTTTCGCTCCCCTTACCCCTGCCACGTGGGCAGCCGCCTCGTCTTCGGTGGAAATGGATAGAGGGTAACAGGGGTGGAGGGAAGGAGTCGGGATGGATGCTATTGGAGTCGGGGTTGATAGGGGGGTGGGGCTAATGATTGGAGGGGATTGGGGGTGGGGGGCCCTGAAGATGCCTGTTCACTGTGGCTTGTGGTTCTGCTCCCCATTGTCATTTCCATACCATAAAGAGAGTCGAGTCCATAGGGTAGCTGCTGATGAGGTTGTTTGTAGGCCTAGCGTTTGATTAAATTCAGAGTAATTGGGACGCGCGCATTGAACTCGGGAATCCATCCAATATCATATTCGGTTATGGATTTATTCACAGAAGTCTGAAGCATAGCTACACTACATACATTCGAGTTCCATGCGCCCGATTTTTCACATTTTTGAGGCGATACATGTATTATTTTTTTATATACGTAGCGTGCTTGGAGTCAAAAACGAACTATCTTTAGATAGTCCTATTGACATATTATAGAACTTCGTACAAAAACTAATAACTTGTACAAAAGAAAAGACTGCAGAAATATAACAAAGCTAGTAACCCCCTTTATTATTTCTTGCAGTCATTGTTTGTACAAGTTATTACTTTTTTGCAGTAGGCTCAAAGGTACGTCATGAACTATCTAAAGATAATAATAATAATAATATCATTCTGCTGTCTAAATAAATAGGATGAAATCCTACTCGTTTTGTTTCACTATCTATTGTATCGGCCGTACACGGATCTGATAAAATATCTTATTTTGTGTAAGAACATTGATCTGATTCGTGTAATGGGGGTCTACTTGAGTAATAATGGGCCCCCCCCCAAAAAAAAAGCATTATTGTTACTCGGAAATATTTCCGTGAATCCGACTCACAGACCATCGCACCATCCGATCGTATTGGGGTCGAATCGTATGCCTTGTGACTGGCCAAAGCCACTCCGTTTTCCTCCCACCGAAGGCGAGTCACAAGAGCTACCCGAAAGTGGCATCGTTGGTTCGCTACGTCTGCCAGAACTATTAGGGAATTGAAAACAACGTTAGTAGGATTGACAATGTTGGGGGCAAAAACCCAGAACATCCTGCGAAACCCGAGATATTTTAAATTGAGAAATGCAGAGCAAGAATATCTATGCACTGGGTGTGTTTTTGTCATTAATTTTCCGACGAAGTTTCACGCTTTTGGATGTCCACTTTCGCAATGCGCGAAGTTTCTGCTGGAAGAAAATGAGTTTTTACGTCTCTCTCGGTCACAGACACACATGGCATTTGTAATACAAGATGGGTGGGGAACAATAACTGGCTGCAATGCCCGGTAGGGCAGTGCAAAACCAGTAAGTCCCGAGTTTTTACAATATAGATGGTTAAAAAATGTTTCCTGCTCACTCAATCGGGCTTCTAATATGACTTTTTTTCATCCCAATTATTTTGATTTTACTTTTTTGGGTCTAATTAAAAATTCGTAGGTCAAGATTTCCCCCCCCCCTAACCTATCTCGGTTATTCTAATTTTTTTTCCGTTTGCCTTTCTTACCATAAATAAATGCTGTTTTTTAGAACATTTGTTAGCTAATAACCTTTTTTGGAATACTACACCCTATTCCCAACCCTAGCCCGTAACCCTAAGCCCTAACCCCCACCCTATAAGGACGGAAAAGTCAACGAACCACAACTGTGACCAAATCGCGGTGTACTGCAGTACATATTTGGGGTAGGGTTAGTTTTAGTGCTAGGGTTTAGGCATAGGTTTAGTATCCAAAAAGGTTATTGCGCTAAAAAATGTTCCCTAAAATGCAGCTTTATGTATGGTGCTGAAGGCAAAAACGGAAAAATAAATTAACAAGAAATGCAGGGGGGGGGGGGGCATATCTTTACCTTTACCTCAACAGACTTATAGTTCCTTTTCAAGGCGATTTTAAAGAGCCCTTCTAGTTCAAATTTTTAACAAACGAAAGGAAGTGTTTTGGGTTAATGTTAATCCGTCGAGTCAATCAAATCGCGTCAGTCAAGTCAAGTCGAGTCGGTCAGTCGAGTCAAAGTGTTCTTTATTGACGATAGGAAAAGCTAACAGAGCGTGTGTCCAAAGTCCTTTCTCTTGAGTTATTGTTGTCTTTGCGTTTCCTAGACTTTTCTCCAAGTAAATTGTCTTTTCTCTAGTTTTCTCCAATGTGATTGTCCCGTACCGAAGGTAACGACTTGCGATGGGCTGGCTTTTTATTTTTGTGTTGTTTTTAGCTGGTTTTTTGTTCTTGTTTTTTCTGTCTGTCCCCAAGATATCTACCCGAACCGCTTGACCGAATCGCGTCAAATTTATGTGTGGAAGTGTGTGCCTCCTTATATGAAAGAGTCGGCGCAAACCATTTTGCTCGTCGTTACCTGACCTTGACGGTACGACCTTGAAAACCGCAAAATCTATTTTTAGCTCATTCTCGGGCACGCGATCAACATAGGATGTTGAAACTTTGGTATGAAGGTAGGGTTTGGCTTATACCCGTTTCTGATGATGCATATACCGATCAAGGTCAAGGTCAAAAAGATCTCTGGAGCCTGAAAATCGGAGGTCATTTTTGTTCTCCTTCTGGTCTGTTCCCAGATTCTTTCGACGGGTTGCAGAATCACACGTCAAATATTGTGTTCTGGTTGTCACCATGAAGGAGGAAGGCATCCGCGCAAACCATATTGCCGTCGTGACCATTGACCTTGGGCGTACGACCTTGAAAACCGAAAATCCTTCAGGGCCATAACCCCACACCGTTAGTGTTTAGGTCTCACATTTGGCATGAATGTACTTTGGCTTAGTGCCCGGAGCGTTCTGATGGTGGCATACCGATCAAGGTCCAGTCACGAGTCCCGGGCGCTCATAGGCGCCTTGAAAGTGGTAGGTCACATATTGGGTTTTACCATATTTTTCACATTCGTACTTGACAGAATCGCTTCGAGATTGTGGTGTGGTACTGTAAAACCCTAGAGTAAGAAAACATCCGATCATAATTATCCCCATGCTGCCCTTGACCTTGAAGTGTGACCTTAACAACCGAAATTTTCCGTCTTTGCGCTATATGTTGTTCTCTTTCAAGCTGTATCTCGTGACTAGAAGACAGATCCCTTCCAATTTGTGGCCAGGATTGACACCACGGGGTGTCGCATAGTGCGTGGCATTGCTGGTGAACGGACATGTCCCGCCGACTCGGCGACGCCTTGTTTTTGTTTTGTTTTGCTTTTCCCTAGACTTTATCCAAGTTGTCGTTCTTTGCGCTTCCGTACTTTCGCTGGAGTTTATTGTTCTTTGCGTTTCCCTAAACTTATCCAGAGTTGTCGGTCTTTGCGCTTTCCCGTACTTTCGTGGAGTTATTGTTCTTTGCGTTCCCCATAGACATATCGCAAAGTTGGCGTTCTTGCGCTTCCCCCGTACTTTCGCTGGAGTTTAATGGTTGCTTTGCGTTTTTCCCTAACTTTATCCAAGTTTGTCCGTTCGTTTGCGCTTTCCCCGTACTTCGCTGGAGTTATTGTTCTTTGCGTTTCCCGCGTCTTTCCTGGAGTTATTTTTTCCTTTGCGTTTCCTGGACGATATCCAGAGTTGTCGTTCTTTGCTCTTCCCGGCCGTACTTTCGCTAGGAGTTATTGTTCTTTGCGTTTCCCCTATACTTTAACCCAGAGTTGTCGTTCTTTTCGTTTCCCCTACTTTCTCTGAGTTATTGTTCCTTTGCGTTTCCTCTGGACTTTATCCAAGTGTGTTCGTTCTTTGCGTTTTCCCCGTACTTTCTTGGATTTTATTGTTCTTTGCGTTTCCCTGACTTTATCCAGAGTTGTGCGTTCTTTGCGTTTCCACCGTACTTTTCTCTGGAGTTATAATTGTTCTTTATGCGTTTCCCTGGACTTTACCAGCGTTGTCGTTCTTTGCGTATTCCCCGTACTTTCGCTGGGTTATTTTGTTTTGTTTGCATTTCCCTAGACTTTCTTTGCGTTTCCTAGAGTTTCCCGCGCAGAGTACTTCTTCTTCACGTTTCCATAGAGTTTCTACCGAGTAATTCTTCTCCACGTTTCATAGTTTCTCCGAGTAATTCTTCTTCTTCACTTTTCCATAGAGTTTCTCCAGAATATATCTCAACGTTTCCATAGAGTTTCTCCCACTTCTTCTTTGCGTTTTTCATAGAGTTTCTCCAGACGTATCTTGCTTCGCGTTTCCATAGAGTTTCTTCTCCGAGAGTAATTCTCTTCTTCGCGTTCCATAGATTTTTCTCCAGAGTTAATTCTTCTTAGGTTTCCAAGAGTTTCTCTCGAGTATTCTTCTTCTTCGCGTTTCCATAGGATTCTCCAAGTAATTCTTCTTCGCGTTTCCATAGAGTTTCCTCCAAGTTAATTCTTCTTTCTTCGCATGTTTTCCATAGAGTTTCTCCGAGTAATCCTCTTAGGGTTTTCCATAAGAGTTTCTCCAGAGTAATTCTTCTTCTTTCTTCGCTTTTCCATATCGTTTCTCAGATAATTCTTCTTCCTCGCGTTTCATAGTTTCTCCAGAGTAATTCTTCTTTCGCGTTTTCCATAGATTTTCTCCAGAGTATTCTTCTTCCGTTCCATAGAGTTTTTCTCCCGATTAATTCATTCCGCGTTTCCAAAGTTTCGTCTCACGAGTAATTCTTCTTCGGGTTTTCCATAGAGTTTTTTCTCTCAGAGTAATTCTCTTCTTTCGCGTTTCCATGATGTTTCTCCAGAGTAATTCTTCTTTTATGAATTTTGGCTCCATGGAGCTAAACCGGGTGTAAGGGACACAAATGGATTAATGTAAAGTGGTGTGAAAGGCGTGTCGTCCATATCGCACAGGCCCCTATCATAGCCAGTCGTTGCTTGCGGCCTTCGTACCGTGTTTCTTTCGACTGAATCGAACATTCAAGACATGCCCTTAAAGGACCAGGAGGAACTATCATACGCATCCGTATGCCTGCGCCTTCGCTACTGTGTTTCTTTCGACGGATTAGCGAACATTTCAGACATGCCCTTAAAGACACATGACCTATCATAACCATCGTTGCTTGCTGGCCTCGCGAAACACGGTGTCTTCTTTTCGAACTGATCGAACAGTCAAGACATACCTTAAAGGCTACCGAAGACCTATCATAACCATTGGTTCGTGCTGCGGGCCTTCGGATACCGTTTTCTTTCGAAGAATCGAAATTCAAGACATATCCCTTAAGGCACGAGACCTAATCATAGCCCATCATTGCCTGCGGCCTTCGGATACCCGGTTTTCTTTCGACTGAATCGAACATTCAAGACTACCCTTAAAGGGCACCCAGACCTATCATAGCAAGTCATTGCCTGCGGCCTTCGATACCGTGTTTCTTCGACTGATCGAACGATTCAATGAGACGCCCTTAAAGGGCACCGAGACCTATCATAGCCATCGTTGCTTGGCGGCCTTCGGATCCGTTTTTCTTCGACTGATCGAACATTCAAGACATACCTTAAAGGGCACAGAACCTATCATAGCCATTCTTGTGCTTGCGGCTTCGGATACCGTGTTTCTTTCGACTGAATCGAACATTCAAGGAGGCCCTTAAGGTCTTCGATACCCGTGTTTCTTCGACTGAATCGAATCTTTCAAAAGATGCCCTTAAATGGCTTCGGATACCGTGTTTCTTCGACTGATCGAAACTTCAAGAGAGGGCCTCTTAAAGGCACAGAGAACACTGTCATAGCCAGTCGTTGCCTGCGCCTTCGGATACCGTGTTTCTTTCGACTTAAAATCGAACATTCCAAGAGACCCCGTAAGGACAACCCCCCCCCCCCGCCCCCACGTCACATGTCACTCCCCTCTTATATTTCTTAAGATTTCTTCCAGCTCTCAGAGGGAAAACCCGTAAAACGTGATTTTGACGCTTGCCATTGTGTGTCTTTTAAAGGGCCGGCTACCTGCATACGATTACCGATTCCTACGAATCCGATTTTTCACATTTGTGAGGCAATGATTGACGTGATTTCCACTGTCTAAATAAATCTTATTGAAATCCTACTAGGTATTTCGCTATATTTTGTAGTCTCCCCCCCCCCCCCCCTCCCCTCCCCCGTATACATCGAAGTTCTGATTAAAAATATACTTACTTTTGTATCGAATCACTTTATTTGATGATTCGTATATTGCGGTCTACATGAGTGTTAGTGGAACGAAAGTACTAAGTTAATTTTAGACGAGTAGGTAAGACGAGGGTAAAAAGACAATTTCAGCAGTCACATTTGCCCCATGAGACGAGTGTTATGTTTAGTATTCGTCTCATGGTCAAATGGACTTGAAATTTGCTTTATAGCAATTATGAATAATTTGCCATGACTTTCTTACCCTCACCATGGGCGTTTTTTAACGCCCTTCGTCGCCTATTTCCCCTCAAAAACGTGACTCGCAGACATCGTCACGATCGTACGTATTGGGGTTCAAAATCGTATGCATTGTGGCCTATGCCTTAGCAGTGGAAACAAGAAAATGGTTGTGGGTAGTTACTATAGTAGAAGAAGCAGGACCGTGGCAGAAAAAAAAAAAATTCCTTTCCCCCACCCTTTCACAGAATCCACGAAGTGCATGGGTGTGCAATTCGATCCGAATTTCTCCCAATAGTGGAGTCGAAGTAGAAAACTTGGGGCAGTGGGTGGATGCCTCGTGTATCCATAAGGGGAGCTGGATGACCCCTCCCCCTCCAAGAGTCTCTCCCCCCGTGATGATTACTTGGGGAGGGGGGGGGGGTTCTTTCCTAAAAAAATAGTTTGCAAGTTCTGTGGCTTGTAACTTCTCTGGTCCTGCTTTCTATCATCTACTGTCTTTCATGACTTATTGGCCCATTTCATCCTGCTTTTGTTTCTAAAACACACCAACCAAATCTTCCAGAGAAAACTGAAAACTGGACACATATGTATCTTACCCATTATTGCCATATGAACACATAACGAAGAAGTAAGAAGAAATAGAAAAAGAAGAAGAAGACGAAGAAGAAGAAGAAGCAGAAGAAGAAGAAGAAGAGAACGGCAATTCACATGAGAGAGAGGAAAGCGTTCTGTGCTTGTAACTTCCTCTGATTCTGTCAAACCTCTCTTGAATCTGCCTTTTCCCTTTGCTTTCTATCATCTACTGTATCTTTCTGACTTATTGGCAGAGAAGACATTCACATGTGAGAGAGAGAGGGAGAGAGAGACAGAGAGAGGAGAGAGAGCGGGGGATGAGAGAGAGAGAGAGAGAGATCGAGAGAGATGGAGAGAGAGAGAGAGCTGAAGGTACCATCGCCAGCACCACTAGCACAGCAGCCTGCAGGTTTCGCATCAAACATTCATGGTGGTTCGGCTGGGTGCCTTTGTTTCTGACGTCTTTAACTATCTTCTTTCCTTGTAAATCTATATGCATGTCTGTGCACACAGTGTGGCCGTTCCCCCTCCCCCCTACCCCGTTCTCTTCTGTCTTTGTAGATTTCTATATGCATGGCTGTGCACCACAGCTGAGGCCGTTCCCCCCTCCCCCACCCCTTTCTCTTCTGTCTCTCGGTTTCCAAGGGTGTACAGTGGCACAGATGTAAAGCGTTTCGCCTTCGTTGTTGCTTCGTGTCAAGTAATCCCGAGTTTGTACCTGGGTACAAGGGGATTTTTTTTTCCTCTCATTTTGCAACTAGGCCTTACAGTCTGAACGTGAAATCTTTCGGAGGAGGAAGACGATAAACCGAGCTCCCATGTGCCCATGCACTCAGCACACGCTAAAACCAGTGGCAACGACAAAGTTGTCATTTGGTCAAAAATTAACACACACACACAAACACCTTCCAGCTCCATCAGTCAGTGAAAAAAATCGCATGCAAAAAAAAAAAAAAAATGGGTGGTTCGCGCGCCTTTAACCTCGGTTGCAACACGCTCTACATGGGTCGGTGAGCAACCCGAATTTGCGCAGAGACACCTCTGTCTAGTTCTGGGAATATGAACATACCAAATGGCTACTGCCTTATGTATGTCTTTTGCTTTCTAACCTGTTTATTCTATCTTTTTTATGTATCTCATGTCTCTCGCTTCGTTCTCCCTCCTCTTTTCGTTTTACCCCTATGCCAATCCTCGTCTATCCCCCCCCCCCGCCACTCTCCTCCCCCTCTTCTCTTCTCATCTCTTCCCCTCCCCTCCATCTCTCTCCCTCTCTCCCTCCCTCTCTAATCTCTCTCTCTTTTCTCCTTCAAGGGGTCTTGTGTCACGTCCGCTGGGTTGTTGTTGTGCTCAGTGAGAGAGAGAAGAGGATGTTAGGGCCGTTGTTTATGTTATGCCACCACAGTTCATTAACCATTGAATAAGTGGGTTTAAATTTCAGGTCGTCTCTCTCTCTCTCTCTCTCTCTCTCTCTCTCTCTATTCTCTTCTCTCTCTCTCTCTCTCTCTCTCTTCTCTCCATCTCTCTCTATCTCTCTCAACCTCTCTCTCTCTCTCCTTCTCTCTTCTCTCTCTCTCTCTCCATCTCTCTCTCTCCATCTCTCTCTCTCTCTCTCTCCTCTCTCTCCTCTCTCTACTCCCCCCCTCTCTCTCTCTCTCTTCTCTCCCCCTCCCTATCTCTCTCTCTCTCTCTTCGCCTTAAGGTCTTCGGTGTACACGTTTGTGTTTCCGTGCGTGTGTGAGAGAGAGTATGTTATGGCATGTGTTATGCACAGTTCATTAACATTGAATAAGTGGGTTTAAATTTCAGTCGTCTCTCTCTCTCTCTCTCGCTTCTCTAGTCTCTCTCTCCTATCTCTCTCTCTCTCCTCTCACTCACTATCTCTCTCTCATCTCTCTCCCTCTATCTCTCTCTCCATCTCCATCTCTCTCTCCATCACACTCTTCTCTCTCTCTCTCTCTCGTCTCGCTCTCTCTCGCCCCCCCCCTTCTCTCTCTCTCTCCTTCCTCTCTCCCCCTCCCTCCCTTCTATCATCTTTCCCCTTTTAGGTCTGTGTACACGTGTGTGTTGTGTGTTGTGAGAGAGAGAGAGAGATATGTTATGGCAGTGTTATGCACAGTTCATTTACATTGAATAAGTGGGTTTAAATTTCAGATCGTCTCTCTCCTCTCCTCTCTCTCCTCTCTCTCTCTCTCTCTCTCTCTCTCTCTCTCGCTCTCTCTCTCTCTCTCTCTCTCTCCATCTCTCTCTCTCTCTCCATCTCTCTCTCTCTCTCTCTCTCTCTCTCTCCCCCCCTCTCTCTCTCTCTTCTCTCCCCCTCCCTCCCTCTCTCTCTCTCTCCTTTAGGTCTGTGTACACGTGTGTGTTGTGTGTGTGTGAGAGAGAGAGAGAGAGTATGTTATGGCAGTGTTATGCACAGTTCATTTACATTGAATAAGTGGGTTTAAATTTCAGATCGTCTCTCTCTCTCTCTCTCTCTCTCTCTCTCTCTCTCTCTCTCTCTCTCTCTCTCTCTCTCTCTCTCTCTCTCTCTCTCTCTCTCTCTTTCTCTCTCTCTCTCTCCATCTCTCTCTCTCTCTCTCTCTCTCTCTCTCTCTCTCTCTCTCTCTCTCTCTCTCTCTCTCTCTCTCTCCATCTCTCTCTATCTCGCTGTCTCTCTCTCGCTCTTTCATTTTACGAATACGACTTGTGGGTCTCGAAGTTTTTATTATTCATTTTTTGGTGTGACATGCTATTTTATACATGTTTAAGTATTGTATGATGTTTTTAATCTGTGTGGAGTTTTTTTAATGATTTTGCTGCTAAGTATAATTAGTATGTACCTGAATAATTTATGTATTTATTTTCCCCCAATATTTTTGTGATGCCTTTGTAAAGCGCGATGAGCCCACTATGGGGTATCGCACTATATAAATATTCATTATTATTATATTATTATTAACAATATTCCCATAAAAATCACTATTTCCCCATGGCAACACGAGTGAGTTGCTTGTAAGTCTCATCATGAGTGGCCTAACACTGTGTTGCAACGGGGGAATAGAGATATTGTGTGAGTTTACACAAGGATCCCAATCATCCCGCAAAACAAGGGGTCCCAGGAAATCCTTCACTTACAGTATAGGGGGTCCTAGAGGCGGGATAGAGGGTCCCAGTGGTATTGGGAATGTTAAAAATAATTTATCTGGTGCATCCCTGCACATTCTTTTAGAGGGTCCTTTAGAATTTTAGTACAGGGTCCCTGGGATCCCTGGTAATGTTAACGTGTACAGGGACCTTTAGGGCATCTCGCTTTGCCTTTCCTGACAAGAACACCAAATGCGTTTCTCCATTGACCTGTCTATTTACTTATTTGTCCCCCCTCCCTCTCTCTCTCTCTCTCTCTCTCTCTCTCTCTCTCTCTCTCTCTCTCTCTCTCTCTCTCTCTCCTCTCCTCTCTCTCTCTCTCTCTCTCTCTCTCTCTCTCTCTCTCTCTCTCTCTCTCTCTCTCTCTCTCTCTCTCTCTCTCTCTCTCTCTCTCTCTCTATCTCTCTCTTCATTGGAAAATCGACAGTATTTGCCACTTTCTCCAAATCCATTTTCAGAAGTTTTTCAGAAACATTTCGACACCAGTTGTATCGATTTTACTTATGCTACTCAACACTCGCTTTACATCACATAACAAACATTCCATGTTTTGAAATGTCTGGCCTTGTAAACAGCAACGAGTTTGCCTATATGAAAAAGTTGGGAGGAAACAGAACCTTCTTCTTCTTCTTCGCCATAGGCAGCAAACTTCATCACGTTGAAGATTCTGCTGCACTTTAGGGGGTAGTACGAAAAAGAAAGAAAATAAGTTCAGCAAGGATACTGTAGAAAGTGAACTGATGAGATATTATGGGGAGAAGATAGATCCCAAAACAGTTAGGGATAATATAAGTATTTTTAGACGCACCGTTTACTGTGCAGATGAATGGGTTTTTTTAAATAAACCGGGGGGTGGTGTGGGGGGGGGGGGGGGGTAGATGGCGGGTGTGGTAGTAGGGAAAGACGAGTTAAAAGGCATACACGACCGTTTAAAACTCTTTCGTTCCTGAGAACCGCTTTTGATGTTGAATGGGAGCAACTGCAGATTCCTAGCTTTATAGAGCTCTCTATCTCCCTATTCCTGGGTTTCCAGAGAGAGTAAAACTGTATAAAGGGGTGTTATGTTATTGTGAATATGCGGCATGTTTTCAGCAGCCTGTTTCTCTTTCATAAACAATACTTGCCCCAGTAAGAAAAGGGAAAAAAACCCTCATTGCAATGCAATTATAGAAGAGCAAAGTAATAACAGTTGCATCATGTTGCATGATATTACGAGCAAAAGAGGCCCGTAGGAATCAACGGGATAAAATTTCTCAGCAGCTAAAGAGGTTCTCAGGAATGAACAGTAGTTGAAGCTTCTCTAAATACAGAAACCAGATAGTTAATGCCCCGGTCCAGCCGGAGACAACCAAACCTACCCTCAAAATATGTGGATAATCAGCACATGGAGCAAAACAAGTCATCTCGCAGAAAACTGTGTGAATCTTCGTCAAACAACACATACTGGAATGTCTGGCCGTTGAGTCTGTCTGGAGACCCCTCCGCCCTGGCCGTTGGCCGCAGCTGCAGCTCGTCCGCCCAGTAGTGCAGTGGAAACACTACCCCCTCACATGGTTTAGCCCGCCGGCTGAAGCGGTTTACCGGAGCATGGCGCTTGGAGCCGCATGTGAGAGATTTAGGAGATGGATGAGGACCAGTGATGCCCGTCCACCCGAAGGTGCAGCACGCCAGACATCAAAGGTACTACCTCTATCCAGAGCCCCCTATACCCCACTGGAATGTCAATAACATGACTTGCGTGGTTCCCAGGTATCTGAATGACCCCCTGGAGCACCCCCTCAAGGAACCTAGGGCTCCCAATAGTCCCGCAAAACAAGGGGTCCCAGGGACTCCTTCACTTACAGAATAGAGGGTCCTAGAGGCAGGATAGAGGGTCCCAGTGGCATTGCGAATGCTAAATAGTGCATCCCTGGGACCCCCTGCACATTTCTTTTAGAGGGTCCTT
This sequence comes from Phymorhynchus buccinoides, assembly GCA_017654935.2. Classification (NCBI taxonomy): domain Eukaryota; kingdom Metazoa; phylum Mollusca; class Gastropoda; order Neogastropoda; family Raphitomidae; genus Phymorhynchus; species Phymorhynchus buccinoides. The sequence continues at coordinate 10,014,666 of CM065687.1, forward strand.
TAGAATTTTAGTGCTTCATAGACCCCCAAATGGGGGTCCCTGGGAGCCCTGGAACCGATGCGATTCTAGGCCTTCTGCTAGGGAGGCATGTCCCACTCTTCTTTGACGGCCTGTTCAGGGTGATCCGGCTTGAGGATCTGGCTTGAGGATCTGGGTTACACAAGCACATATGTGCCAAACATGTTCTATGAGACTGAAGTCAGGAAACCTGGCTGATCCCTCAAATCGCTCCTCTATTGATTCATCCTCCAAAAGTATTAGTCCATACCGTTTAATCCCCGAGGTACGTCTCAAGAGAAGACCCGTGACCTCATTTACATACATTACAGTTGCAGACATTGCAGTCTGTTTCAGGGTGTGGTGGTTTTTTTTACATTACAGTTGTCAGGGTTCTGTTCCGGGGCACACGAGGGGGGGGGGGGGGGGGGGGGGGCTGCTCTTCCCTGCATGCCGACTCCACCTCAGACCGTCAGGGGTCTACCCCAATAACGGACGTGCTGGGGACATAATCATTGTGGAACTGCTGTTTCCGGCTACTCCACATCCTATGACTGCGTTATCGCGGGTTTCGGCTAAATTTTAACTCATCAGTGAGCAAATATTGACGTTCAGTCATTATGATCCATGTGGCATTCTGCCTCGCCCAATCATTTTGTGTGACATAAAA
>CM065687.1:10017832-10032832 GCA_017654935.2 Phymorhynchus buccinoides
TGAAATTCGGGTTGCTCCCACCTGGAGAGCGCGTCTTAGCCAGAGGCGCGTCACCCATTTTGTTTTTAATTTGTACTAGCGCAACGCCTAGTACCTGAAATACCGAGCACCGGTAATGCCTAGTACCGGTAATGCCAAGTACCGGTAATGCTGAGCAGCAGTTTTTTAGGGGTCCGCGAAATATTATATTATTACTTTTGTGTCTCTCCTTCTTTCCATCTTCTTCTCTCATCCTGCTCTACCCACCACCCCACCCCCTCCCCCACCATCCCCCTCCCTCCTTCCCCCCCCCCCACCCCCACCCATCCGCTATTACTTTTGTGTCTCTCCTTCCTTCGATCTTCTTCTCTCATAGCGCTGTACTCCCCCAGTACCCAAGTTAAGTTTAATGGTATTTATTTGGCTGAAACATGGCTGGCGGTGAAAGGGTTAAAACAACAAACAAACAAACAGACAGACAAACAGGACAAACAGGAACATGAAAAGACAGAGCAATAACCTAGCTAGCGTCAACAACGCGACCACGGGCTTTTCGTCCAGTTCGGGGTTCCATCAAGTAATAAGTATGGCCTTGGGATAAATGTAGGAAACGTGATATTGATGTTCGTCTTCTTCGATCGCTCAGACCATTTTCCTGTCAATTATGAGCGCAGATGCGTCATGCTGCCGTTATGCGACTAACTAGTAAATAGTTAGGCCCAGCAAGTCCGACGTCGGCTGGAAGAGATCGTTTGAAAGTGTTTCGTGAAAAAAGACAGGAGAATGGACCGGTTAGGCAGAAAGATTGTTAGATGACAGTAAGCAAAGGGAAAAGGTAGAGTCAAAGAGAGTGACATATGAGAGGAAGCTACAAGCACAGAACTTCCAGAAAGTGGGGGAACTTCTTTGTAGTGCCGTAAAAGAAATTGGAACTATTTCCTTTGTTGTGAGCGAAACTCCTTTGGGTAAACTGTATAAAATAAATAAAATATAAAATAAATAAAAAGGCTTGTATTGTGGACATTTAGTGAAAACCATTTGGTCTAAACTCAGGCGGCCACTAGAGAAGACATGACTTGTCTTTCACCGAAAGAATCTGACTTCCAGCACCTCCGCCAAGGAGGAATCGCCGATTTGACTGTTTGATTTCTAGGAAACCAGAGCAAAGTGAGTGTTGCGATCTCTGTAAAGATTGTTTTCCTGGTGATCTCGACGTGTTTCTTGCAAAAAACGTATCCGTCAGGGTGCACCTTTAAACAAAATCAATCAAATCAAATCATAAATATTGTTCGTCCAGAATCATCTGTTGGTATTGTAACGCAGGCAGTTCCGTTCAGTTTGATTTTCTCCGTATGTATTGGTATCTTGCAAGTGGAAATCCCGTTATCGCTACGTATCGATAACACTACCAAGATAAATCAGTACGGCTATCACTACGTATCGATAACACTACTGGGCTAAATCACTACGGCAACTAAGGGTTAGGGTTAGGGTTAAACTTAGGTAAAGAATAGGGTTAGGTTAGGAAAAGGGTTCGGGTTAGGGTTACGGGAAAAGGGTTAGGGTTAGTCTCTCAGAATTCAAACTGACAGATTGGCACAGTCATCATCAATAGACGATTTTCGGAGAAAAAAACTAGGGGAGATCACTTCGTGAAAATTAGAATTGTTTACCTCCATTACTCGGTCAAATTCCATAGCAGCAATGCAACAATGGCGTCGAAGCTTGAAACCGCAGGATGCGAGTCAGCGACTTGCAAACATTTTTTGTAGAAAAACGAGGGGCGTCCAGTATCCACAAACTGAGAGAACGTGCAAAATGTGACGTAAAAATATAAATGACATCAATTTTTAAAACGACGCACGGTGTTCTAAGTGATGTAAGTCTAATCAAACACACGAGCCGAGAGCTGGGGATTTACCTAAAGGTAGAGTAACTCCCCCTGTTTGACCGATTGAATTAGGCAAGATCACTCCCACACACCAAATTACTCCCCTTAATTATTTCCGAACAATTCCTATTCTCTATGGGTAGTAGTGGTAACAACGGGTAGTTCTTTCGATACGTAGCGATAGCGCTACGCGCCCCTGTGATCTGATCGCCGTAGTGGTATCAAGCATTCATGGTGCTAGACAATGTGATTTTTAGTGTGCTGGTTTTGCCATTGTTTTTTTCTCTTCGCGTATCTGAATATCTGTTTGCCTCTGTCTTCTACACTCACTCCTACATCACACGTCACTCCACAGAGACAGACCGACTGATAGAGATGTGACGGAGTGAGAGAGAGAGAGAGACGAGTGAGAGAGGAGAGACGGAGAGAGAGAGAGAGAGAGAGAGAGAGAGAGAGAGAGAGACGAGAGAGAGAGAGAGAGAGAGAGAGAGAGAGAGAGAGAGAGAAAGAGTGAGAGAGAAAGAGAGAGAGAGAGAGTGTGTGTATGTGCGTGTTCAAGATTCTTATTCTTCATCGAGGATGGAGAAGAGAGAGAGAGAGATCATCATCATCATCATCATCATCATCATCATCAGATTATCATCATCATGATGTCAGTCTCTCTCTCATCTCTCTCTCTCTCTCTCTCATCTCTCTCCTCTCTGATGTCTCTCTCTCTCTCTCTCTCTCTCCTCTCTCTCTCTCTCTCTCTCTCTCTCTCTCTCTCTCTCTCTCTCTCTCTCTCTCTCTCTCTCTCTCTCTCTCTCTCTCTCTCTCTCTCTCTCTCTCTCTCTCTCTCTCAGCTGCATCTGCATTCGACATGACACAAGTTCTTCCTGTTCTTTGCTTTCAGAGGTCCGCCCCAGAGAGCGTATTAATTTATTTTTAATTCCCTTTCACCGCCAGCCATTTTTCGCAAAAAAAACCCATTAAGCTTACCTGGGTAAAGAAAACAATTATCTGCAATGTTGGGGATTCCTCTATGACATGTATAAAGTAAGGCCTGTACCTCCCAAAATTGAAAACAATGGCTCTTTGGAAAACAGACCCTACTTTGATGCCTTTTAGTGACATTGGCGTTACAGACCCACTGACCCAGCACGATTAAGGCCCTTGGGTGTGTGTTTTCTGGATCGGTGTGGCCCACACACAGACTTTCCTCATATGCGATCGAGGGTGTTATTTAAAGTGATGTCTCGTTTTCGTGCATGAGGAAATTTGTATGGGAGCCACACGTGGTCAAAATAAGATTTTTTTTACCAGCTGAAAACCAGGGAAAACACGTAAAAAAACGTAATTTTGAGTATTTTATGAACATTGTTAGCTAATAACCTTTTTGGAATACTAACCCTATCCCTAACCCTAGCCCTAAACCTAACCCTACCCCCCACCCTATAAGAAGGAAAAACGCAACGAACCACAACTGTGACAAATCGCGGTGTACTGCAGTACATAGTGGGGGGTAGGGTTAGGTTTAGGGCTAGGGTTAGGGATAGGGTTAGTATTCCAAAAAGGTTTTTAGCTAAAAAGGTTCCTAACATACAGCTTTATGTTTGGTAAGAAAGGCAAAAACATAAAAGTTCAATTAACCGAGAAATGTAGGGTGGTGGCACATCTTTACCTTTACCCTTTAGCGTTGCGTTTGTTTTCTTATCTGCTCGTGTGTTCGTGCCAAAATGTTCTGCTCTTGTTCGTCACTGACATCCATCCATCAAACTATTCAAAAATGGAAACGCTTAGCTCCTAGGTGAACCTAAACTGTTGCTTGTAGAGTGAAGATAGTGTTACAATTCTTCATGCCGTAGAAACAATTACCTTCAACACCTTCACCCACCCCACCCCACCCCCAATAAGGAGAGAAGAGGAGAAAAAAACAACCAATTTGCTATCTAGATAGACTTCTTTGCGAATAACCTTGTTGGCATCAAGTGTAATCAATACCTTATCAACACGAACAAGAATGAATCACTCGAACAAATTTCGGCAGTTCCCCCAGAATACAAACTGTTTCAAATTCAGCTTCCTTCCAAGGAACGCGCTCCCAGCATCTGCAGCAGAAGCTCCCTGCTTGGTATCTTTTAAGCGGGAGCTCAACACTGTCGTTCTAACTGTATCACTCACTCACCAGCAAAAAGTGACAATGATGGTTGAGGCTGTGCCGGTCGGGGGCCGCTACGGTAGCCGGATTGGCCTGACCTGAGACATGAAACGCTGGGGAGACTTCTATTTTTGTCCGTCACCGAAGGTGATCGGACTTTGCGATGGGCTGGTTTGTCTGTTTGTTTGTTTGTTTGTTTGTTTGTTGGTTGGTTTTGTTGTTGTTGTTTTTTTTCTTCTGTCTGTCCCAAGGATATCTCCCGAACCGTTTGACCGAATCGCGTCAAATTTTGTGTGAAGGTGTGCCTCCTTAATAGGAAGAGACCGGCGCAAACCATTTTGCCGTCGTGACCTTGACCTTGACGTACGACCTTGAAAACCGAAAATCTATTTTTAGCCATATCTCGGGCACCGATCAACATAGGATGTTGAAACTTGGAATGAAGGTGGTTTGGCTTATGCCCGTTCTGATGATGGCATACCGATCAAGGTCAAGGTCAAGATAAAAAAGATCGCTGGAGCCTGAAAATTGGAGGGTCATTTTTTTCTCCTTCTGTCTGTCCCAAGGATATCTTTCGAACGGGTTGACAGAATCACGTCAAATTTTGTGTGCTGGTGTGTCACCATGAGTGGAAGGCATCCGCGCAAACCATTTTGCCGTCGTGACCTTGACCTTGGCGTACGACCTTGAAAACCGAAAAATCTTTCAGGGGCCATAACTCCCACGCCGTTAGTGTTAGAGTCTTCAAATTTGGCATGAAGGTACTTTGGCTTATGCCCGTTCTGATGGTGGCATACCGATCAAGGTCAAGGTCACGGTCCGGGCGATCAGTAGGCCTTGAAAGTGGTAGGGGTCTACACATTGGGTTTTAAGCCATATTTTCCACATTGGTACTTGACAGAAGCGCTTCAGATTGTGTGTGGTACTGTATACCCTAGAGAAGAAAACATCCGAGCATAAATTATCACCATGCTGACCTTGAGCTTGAAGTGTGACCTTGTTAGTTCCTTTGTTTGTGTGTTGATTTTTAGTTTGGTTTATGTTTCTTTCTGTCGCAACGCGCAGCGCTGTATAAGTGTCCAGTGGGACAGAGCAGCGTAGCCAGATTCAGATTCAGATTCACATTCAGAAACTCCAAATTCGAGCCACTCTAGAAGAAGGCAATTCAACCAATGGCGTGTCAAGCTGAGGGGTGGGGGCGGAGGTCAATATACACACACACAAAATCCGGCGGAAATGAATCAGACGAAATGGGTAGGAAATAACCGGAGAAGTCGAGTCATTAAAATCCGAAGAAAAGGAAATGTCTTCATGGAAGGGTGGGGGTGGGGTTGGGGTGGGGTGGAAGAAGGGAGTTGGATGGGGGGGGGGGGGGGGGTTGTTAGTGGTGAGGGGTGTGATATATGAGACCATTAAGGTTGCGGACAGACGAGTTTATAACGCATTTGAGTTACGTAAGTTTGCTTAAAACTCAATGGAACATAACAATATCGCAATAATTTTATAAACGTAACGTTGGGAAGTGAATTGGGTTTTTTCATGATGGATGACTTTGAGTTGCTGTCATCTTGATAGTCCGACGTGGCATTGGTCACGTCGAACCAATGCCACGTCGGACAATGTTTTTGAAAATGTGTCGTACTGTTGCCACGTCGGAACTTGAAACGTCGGACTATCGAGAAGACACCTTGGTCACGTTCCATCTTTCTATCTCAAGGGCCGTATTTCATTTTGCTAGATAGACGTCTTTGCGACAATATGTGTTGCAACGTAGAATCGAGTGAGTTTCTTTCTTTTTTTAACCCCTTCGCCGCCAGCCATTTTTCAGCCAAAAATACCATTAAACTTACCTTGCTAGAGAAAATAAATATCTGCAATATTGCGAATTCCTCTGTGACATTTATAACATTAGGCCTATCCTTACCTCCCAAAATTACAAATATAGAGGCTTCAGATAACAGGCCATGATTTTATGCTTTTAGTGACGTGGGTGTTTAACCATGTGGTGCAAAAATGCGACATTGGCGGTGAAAAGGTTAAACAAGATTTTAACAATTTTCTTAATGCTTTGTGTGTTTATTTATACGCCTTATTTCGTATTCAACCATGTATGATATGTTTATCTGGCGATGCAGCTGAGTGGAATATTCAAGGCTAATATTACTAACATACATACCTACACTTCTAAAAGAACAGCAACAACAAAAAGAAAGATCTGTCTTCAACACAAGAGGGGTCACAATCGAAAGCCAATACATCGGCAATCCCAGAATCAAGCTAGTAAACCCTTTTCACCGCCAATGTCGCATTTTAGCACCACAATGGTTTAACACTCACGTCACTAAAAGGCATCAAATCAGGACAACAACATACGGTATTTATACGGCGCTGAATCTTGATATAAATCAAATCAAAGCGCGCACACACACGTTAGCATTCATAACGCATTCAAACAAAAATGCAATACAAAGCGAGCACACACGTTTGACATAAATGGTATACAGCAGAAACAGACCTAAAGGCAAGAGAGAGAGAAGAGAAAGAGAGTGGAGCCTCAATCACGAGGGAACAGGTGGGTTTTGAGGTTAGATTTGAAGGCTGAGAGGGTCGGTCGCTGACGGAGGGAAAGAGGAAGTTTGTTCCAAGATGTCGGTCCTGAGACAGCAAAAGAGCGCCGACCAACAGTTGAAAGCTTATACCTAGGGATCTGGAGAGAAAGAGGGTCAGAAACTGAACGTAAAGTGCGAGCTGGCGTATAGATGGAAATATTGTCGCAGAGGTAAGATGGAGCAGCTTTATGGATAGATTTATAGCAAAGGGTGTTCAATTTATACTCAATTCTGTCTGCGACAGGAAGCCAGTGCAAAGAACGGAGAAGTGGGCTAACGTGATCGAACTTTTTCTTCCTAAGGACAAGACGAGCAGCTGTGTTTTGAATACGCTGGAGACAAGATAGAGAAGAGACTGATAGGCCAGAAAGGAGAGCATTACAGTAGTCAAGACGAGATAGGATGAGGGAAGTAACAAGTTTTGCTGTGGCTTCATCTGAGAGATATTTATGAATATAGCCGATGAGACGAATTTGATAGTAGCAGGACTGACAGGTCTGAGTCAGGAAAGTCTGCATTGAAAGGGTATTGTCCAAAGTGACACCTAAGTTTTTGACAGAGTCTGAGAGGGGAATGATATTGTTACCCAGTTGGATTGACTCTATGGAAACAGAGGCTAGTTTTGTTTTTTGTTCCAACAAGCATTGCTTCGGTTTTTTCACCATTAATTGAAGTTTATTTTGAACCATCCAATTTTGGGACCTGTTATCCAAAGACCCTATTTTCTTAATTTGGGAGGCAAGGATAGGCCTAATGCTATATATGTCACCGAGGAATTCGCAATATTGCAGATATTTTATTTTCTCTACCCAGTTGAGTTTAACCCTTTCACCGCCAATGTCGCATTTTTGCACCACAATGGTTTAACACCCACGTTACTAAAATGCATCAAATCAGGACCTGTTATCCAAAGACCCTATTTTCTTAATTTGGGGAGGTAAGGATAGGCCTAAATGTTTATTTATGTCACAGAGGAATTCGCAATATTGCAGATATATTATTTTCTCTCTACCCAGTTGAGTTGAAAGGTATTTTGTGGGCTGAAAAATGGCTGGCGCCGATAAGGGGTAAGTCACTGTATCCAATAAAAGGTTTCACACTGTATTAAAAAAGAAAAAGATCGATGCCCAAGTCGAAGGAAACGGGGCAGACGCAAAGGGAAGGAAATGGGCATGGAAGCCGAGTCATTAAAAGCCGAGGAAAGAGGAAATGTCTTGAGGGGGGGTTGGAGTCGGAAAGGAATGGAAGGATGAATTGGTTGTTGGTGAGGGAGGGGGTGGGGTTGGGGGGTGTTTTCGGTGATGTATAGAGGGCGGAGACAGGCGCCCTATGTGTAGAGAATTGCAGAGAGGTTGGGTTGGTTTTACAATCTGCCGGGAGAAGGTCGTAAATCGGCAGAATTTTAGTTAGGGGGGAAAGTCGTGACACGAAATTGTAGGCTTGGAAGGATGCGCTCTGATGGCCGTTGGCCTAACTTTGCTACAATATTGTGTGCGTTGGTTGTTGTTTTTAAAGGGCCACCCTGACGGATGAGGTTTTTTTGTAAGAAACACGTCGAGATCACCAGGAAAACACCCTTTCAGAGATTGCAACACTCACTTTGCTCTGGTTTCCTAGAAATCAACCCGTCAAATCGACGATTCCTCCTTGGCGGAGGTGCTGGAAGTCAAATTATTTCACCCAAAGAGAAGGCGTGTGCCGTCTCTTTTCTAATGGCCTGCGTTTAGTCCAAATCGTTTGCACGAAAATTTCGCAATACAAGCATTTTATATATTTTTTTTAATTTTATGCAGATTATCTAAAGGAGTTTCGCTCACAACAAAGGAAACAGCTGCAATTTGTTTGTATTTTACTGCACTACAAAAAAAAGAAAACGCTTCAAGCACAATGAGTTACCTTCACCCACCCCATCCAAAATGGCTGCTCTCTCCGGCATCTCCTTCAAGGAGGAATCGCCGTTTTGACGGTTTAATTCAGAGCAAAGTGAGTGTTCCGATCCTTGAAAAGGCTGTCTTTCTGGTGATCTGGACGTGTTTGTGGCGATACCATAGCCGATGAGGTTTAACCGAGGCATGGTTATCGCTACACCTATCTGTATTGTTGAAAAATCGGGACTTTACTGGAGTCGCACTGCCTCCGGGCATTGCCTCCAGTATTGTTCCCACCATCTTTGTATCTACAAATGTCCCATATGTGTCTGTTTCAGACCGAGAGGACGTAAAACACAATTTTTCATTCATTCTCGACGTGTTTCTTACAAAAACGCATCCGTCAGGGTCCACCTTTAATAGTGTTTGCTCACTTTTTTTCTGATTCTGCATGTATGGGAACAAACTGCCAGTATGGTTTTGCAGAAACACATTTCCATGCGGGTTGAAGAAACCCCCCACATAAAAAGCCATGCTCTTGTAAGCAAACTCGTTCACGCTCAAATAGAGAGCGTGTGTGTAGGCCCTATGCATGCGTGCGTGAGAGAGAGTCAGACAAACAGACAGACAGAAAGAACGAGACTCGTAGATTCTGATCCCCTTCAAAAGATATAATCAACATTAGTGAATAATAATACACTCAAATTTGTCACTGTTGTAAAAATGATCCATTTATTATGTGTTTGATTCTGCATACTAATATGTTCTTTTATGTTGTTTTGCATGCTTCCGAGATCTCATAAATGTTGTGTTTTCATGTGATTGAATCGCAGGCGTTGCCACAATTTAATTTCTCAGTCTTGAGACCAAAACCATTCTTTGAAGTTGAAGTTGAAATGCACAATTTGAGTGTTAGCGTGCATTTAATCACCAATCATTGCACTCTTTTGAGATCTAGAGTCATGGGGCCTCTTTGGGAAGTTCCTGTGTTTTTATTTATTCATTCAGGTTTCAGATTTCAGTGTATACTATTTTGCATGGACATAATTAAATAGCAAAATAGAAAGTATGTGTGTATGCGTTGCGTGTGTGCGTGTGTGTGTGTGTGTGTGTGTGTGTGTGTGTGTGTGTCATATTTGTATGCTCATTTCCATACGTAGATGCACACGCATTTATAAGTGCTTACATTGCATGAGAATATCGTGTATGTGTAAAGTTCAGTTGTCACGTTTGGCTTAGAAGAATTTGTTTGTTGTTGTCCTATCTTCTGGTCCGTACAGTGGCATTGCTCCCACGCCGCTCATTCCGAATCCCAACTCGCAGCCACACCCCGGCTTGTTCAGGTCGCAGAATCCGAGACCAGCAGTCCAAGGGGAGCGAATCTATGTTCGGCCGTCAGGAGGCAACCAACCGAGGAGACACTGCACTGCTGCTGAGTCACTTCGGTGGAGTTCAGTGGAGCCTGTTCAGGACACCACCTACTAAGCCCCCTACTGACGACACTATTCTCTTAGTCGCGGAGCCAGCGTGAGTGAGGTCCTCCTCCGAGGGCGCCACCACGACCGTCCACCGACAGCTCCACAGAACACACTGATCCCCATGACTTTGATCCGAACGCACCAAGGCAAAGACTGGATTGGAAATCAAAACTGAGGTCACCATGAGAGCAGGCCATGCAAAGTCACAGAATTTGAGACATTTTACTTTTTAATGATTGATGGAAATGAGGCTGATAACTATGATGATGATGATGTTATGGAGTTCCGCATCGGTCTGAGATTTCATGACAGGGCTGTAGTCTACGCTTCCTTCCATAATGATATCCCCGTGTTAACCAGGCCCGAGAACTACAGACACCTGCAGTGTTGGTCTTGAAATTGGAGCAACACTCTCAGAATTGCATCCGTTAAGCGGATGAAGCTCGACTGTGTGGTTTCAGTCTTCCCGTTGAGCCCATAGCCACTCACTCTGGGTAAGAGTCGGTCCAGGACCGAAAAAGCCCTCGCCTCTGATGGGATGCGAACCCGTGACCTCCCAGCCAGTAGTCCGCGACGCTAACCACTAAGCTACGGCGGCTGGTAGAAAATACAAATACTGGCACTCAAAGAACCACTATTATACAGACAGATGCGCTGGAAGATGAAAGACAACTAATTCTTTACACTGGAAGTGGAGCAGACAGTCATAAAAGGGAGGAAGGAAGCAGGATTGGAAGGTGACTCTTTAATATCAGGACCAGGGGAGGGGGGGGGGAGTGGTAAGGACACCAGATGGCACGGACATCAACACACTCCCTGTAACAGCTACGAATAAGCCTGGACGATACAGACAGTATCCCACCTATAAACAATATCCTGGGGATGTAGAATAGGTCTGAACGATACAGACAGTATCCCAGCTATGAATAATATCCTGGTAATGTAGAATAGGCCTGGATTATACAGACAGTATCCCAGCTATAAACAATATCCTGGGGATGTAGAATAGGTCTGGACGATACAGACAGTATCCCAGCTATGAATAATATCCTGGTAATGTAGAATAGGCCTGGATTATACAGACAGTATCCCAGCTATGAATGATGTCCTGGGGATGTAGAATAGGTCTGGATGATACAGACAGTATCCCAGCTATGAACGGTGTCCTGGGGATGTAGAATAGGTCTGGATGATACAGACAGTATCCCAGTTATGAACGGTGTCCTGGGGATGTAGAATAGGTCTGGATGATACAGACAGTATCCCAGTTATGAACGGTGTCCTAGGGATGTAGAATAGGTCTGGATGATACAGACAGTATCCCAGTTATGAACGGTGTCCTGGGGATGTAGAATAGGTCTGGATGATACAGACAGTATCCCAGTTATGAACGGTGTCCTGGGGATGTAGAATAGGTCTGGATGATACAGACAGTATCCCAGTTATGAACGGTGTCCTGGGGATGTAGAATAGGTCTGGATGATACAGACATTATCCCAGCTATGAACGGTGTCCTGGGGATGTAGAATAGGTCTGGATGATACAGACAGTATCCCAGCTATGAACGGTGTCCTGGGGATGTAGAATAGGTCTGGATGATACAGACAGTATCCCAGCTATGAACGGTGTCCTGGGGATGTAGAATAGGTCTGGATGATACAGACAGTATCCCAGCTATGAACGGTGTCCTGGGGATGTAGAATAGGTCTGGATGATACAGACAGTATCCCAGCTATGAACGGTGTCCTGGGGATGTAGAATAGGTCTGGATGATACAGACAGTATCCCAGCTATGAACGATATCCTGGGGATGTAGAATAGGCCTGGATGATACAGACAGTATCCCAGCTATGAATGATGTCCTGGGGATGTAAAATAGGTCTGGACGATACAGACAGTATCCCAGCTATGAATGATGTCCTGGGGATGTAGAATAGGTCTGGACGATACAGACAGTATCCCAGCTATGAATAGTATCCTGGTAATGTGGATTAGGTCTGGATTATACAGACAGTATCCCAGCTATGAATAATATCCTGGTAATGTGGATTAGGTCTGGATTATACAGACAGTATCCCAGCTATGAATGATGTCCTGGTAATGTGGATTAGGTCTGGATTATACAGACAGTATCCCAGCTATGAATGATGTCCTGGTAATGTGGATTAGGTCTGGATTATACAGACAGTATCCCAGCTACGAATGATGTCCTGGGGATGTAGAATAGGTATAGACGATACAGACAGTATCCCAGCTATGAATGATGTGCTGGGGATGTAGAATAGGTCTGGACGATACAGACAGTATCCCAGCTATGAACAATGTCCTGGGGCTGCATAATATAGCCTGAAATCAATCTTTGTTTATTTTTTTTGTGGTGTTCTTTGGCTGCATAAGGTAGCCTGAAATCAATCTTTTTGTGTGTGTTGTTGTTGAGGCGGCTCATCTTTTTTCCCCCAACATACTCTCTCTCTCTCTCTCTTTCTCTCTCTCTCTCTCTCTCTCTCTCTCTCTCTCTCTCTCTCTCTCTCTCTCTCTCTCTCTCTCTCTCTCTCTCTCTCTCTCTCTCTCTCTATCTCTCTCTCTCTCTCTTACATTTTTATGTGTGTGAACTACTACAATGGACATTATTTTGTGGCGAATGTTTAGTGTTATTTTTTATACAAAAATATCAGGGTTTCTGTCTGACCTAGTGTGTGGTGTATTGACTCATTCATTCCGTTTGGTGTGCTGTTTATGAATGTGGTGCGTGTGTCGACGGGTTCCGAGTAAGTATGACAATATGTACCGATAAAGACCAAAAAATTGTATACTTTAAATAAATACTGCTCGTCCTTGCATTTATACCCCACTTGTCCCGAAAATCGAAAATTACATGGACAAGGCCAAGTAGAGAAGGAAATAAAACAAACAAGGGGAAAATATCACTCATAACAACAAGGACAAAAAGAAAGAATCCTATGCAAATCCGCAATCTCCTCAATCAGAGGATCCCCCCGGTGTCAACCCTTATAGTGAAAAAAACTACAAGGGAGACTAGAAGGACTCTAAGTGAAGCGATAGCTGATGTAGGGACGTAAGTGTGTGTGTGTGTGTGTGTGTGTGTGTGGTGTGTCTGTCTGTGTGTGTGTGTGTGTGTGTGGTCTGTGTGTGATATCATGTGTCTCCATGCATATGCGTTATACTTTTGTACCTTCTTCTTACAATTATTCATTAACATGAAGAGGACAAATGTTAACGTAACATATGTCTACAAAAGATATTTCCGGTTAAGAAATACATCCAATACTTCCTTCGTATTTCGTTCTATCAATACATGCACATAGCAATCCAACACACCCTTTAAAAAAAATTAACACCCCAAAGAATATATACCAAACTAACAATAATGGTCGAAATATAAAAATCAATAGATATACAAGAGCATACAAATATTAATGGTTTTACATAAGGTACGAGATGGATAGCTATGGACTGTTGCGCGTGATGCTTTGCTAGAGGGACCATCCAGCTTCAACAGGCAGGACACGCAAGTGCTGAACAGGATTGGATGAGTCCCTCAGGGGCTTGTGCAGGAATAGTCCGTGGACCAAGCCTGCAAAACGTAAATAAACAACGCAGCAGCAAACTGAAATCAATCTTCAGTGCTAAACTGTTTTTGCAGATTGTGGTCAATCTGAAATCAATCTTCAGATTGACCACAATCTACACAATCTTCAGATTGACCACAATCTACACAAACTTCAGATTTACCACAATCTGTAAAAACAGTTTAGCACTGTGTCTCAAATTGAATTTTTGGTATTTGGTATATTCTAGTCACGGAGACTTATCTCTGTGAAATTCGAGCTGCTCTCCCCCGCAAACGAGCGCCTACCCTTTTTTTTTGGGGGGGGGGGGGGGGGGGGCAGGGTGAGGAGAGGGTGTGGGCAGACTTGGGAAACCTACCTATCAATTTGGCTATACCAGGCAGCGGGACGTCTCCCTACTCTTACCGACTTTCAACTGCCGTAGGATTTTTACGTCGCGTAAAGCGCACGGGTCAGGCTAGCTTTAAGTCCCCATCCGAAGGACTCGACGTTCAGCTCGATTTTCCTGTCGAACTAGAAAGAAAGAGCGAGGCCGGAATTCGAACCTGTGTCACTCACGTGGCAGTCACGCATTGCCCTTGGCAGGGAGAACGTCTTAAAGGTAAACCCTGACGGATGAGGTTTTGCAAGAAACACGTCGAGATCACCAGAAAGACCTCCTTTTCAAGGATCAGAACACTCACTTTGCTCTGGTTTCCTAGAAATCAAACCGTCAAAACGTCGATTCCTCCTTGGCGGAGATGCCGGAGAGAGTAGCCATTTTGGATGGGGTGGGTGGAGGCCAATCCCATTGTGGTTGAAGCTTTTTCTTTTTGTGTAGTGGAGTTAAAAAAAAAGGAGCTATTTCCTTTGTCGTGGGCAAAACTCGTTTAGATAAACTGTATAAAATTTTAAATAATAAAACTAAAATGCGAAACTGTAATGCGAAACTTTCGTGCAAACGATTTGTAAACTCAGGCGACTATTAGAAAAGAGTCGGCACATGCCTTCTCTTTGGGTGAAATAATTTGACTTCCAGCACCTCCGCCAAGAAGGAATCGCCGATTTGACGGTTTGATTTCCTGGAAACCAGAGCAAAGTGAGTGTTGCGATCTCTGTAAAGGGTGTTTTCCTGGTGATCTCGATGTAGTGTTTCTTACAAAACACTCATCCGTCAGGGTGCCCCTTTAGTCACTCTGGTGACGGATAACGTGAGATACAGATGCCCTCTGCGTTGATTAGCCACTGGTTCTGACCAGCGACTACCATGTACCAAGGCCATCCAACAAAAGACGGACGGTACAAAGCTCCACGAGATGGACAGGAAATGAAGGCGAGGCCGACAGTGGAGGAAATGGACACGGGATCCCACTTATTAAAGGGCCACCCTGACGGTTGAGTTTTTGTAAGAAACACGTCCAGATCACCACAAAAACACCCAGATGATCTAAAGGAGTTTCGCTCACAAA
>CM065687.1:10037832-10045252 GCA_017654935.2 Phymorhynchus buccinoides
GGTGTCACAGTGTGAAAAAGTGGTGTTGTGTCAGTGTGAGCCATATATGTTGTGTGTGTCGTATGCGTGTGCAGGTGTGCAAATGGTGTGTGTCAGTGTGAGCATTGTGTGTGTGTGAGGAGGGGGGGGGGATAAAGAGGCAGGACTGGGAGTCAGAATTTTAACAAATCCCGCACAAACATTAACAAAGAGCAGTGGGAAAAGAACACTCATGCTGCACACAGACGGACATCTAAAGAAAACACCAACAGGGGCCCAAAGACTGGAATGAGAGAGGGGGGGGACAGACAAACAGTACCAGGACAGACAGACAGAGGACTGAAACAAACACGGGACATAAGGAGTATTAATTAAAAACAATCAGCTTCATACTGCACACCAAAATTGAAGAGAACCGGCCAAACGACTTAGAAAGAAGTTGGAATTGAAATGGATGTATTTATAGGAAGGCAATATGAATAAAGCCAATAGTGCATGCTTGTTTGCATCCGACTGAGAGGAGAGAGAGCGAAGAGGAGTAGCCGACAGAGTGACAGAAACCGCACACGTTTTTAGGGACAAACCAAACTGGCATAATGTTCTGGAGAACTGGGAGAAAATTGTAAACTAAAAGAGCTGAAAGATCCCCCCCCCCCCCCCCCCCCAGTGCACACATGGAAAAGTTCAAGAATCCACCCAACTGCGAAAATTGAGAGAGAGAGAGAGAGACGAGAGAGGAGAGAGAGAGGGAGAGAAGAGAGAGAGAGGAGAGGAGAAGGAGACAGACCAGAACCAGACAGGGACAGACAGACAGACAGGGACTGAAACAGAAAACATTAAACAACTAAATAAGAGGGATATTAGGGGCTTGAAGATCAGCCCCCCAGTGCAACACATGGAAAAATCTAAGGAAATCACAAAACTGGAATGGAGAGAGAGAGGAGAGAGAGATAAGGGAGAGAGAGAGAGAGGGGACGGAGAGGAGGAGGAGAGAGAGAGAGAGGAAGGACGAGAGAGGACTCTGGACAAAACCAGAAACATTTAAACAAAAGAGGATATTAGGGCTTGAAAGATCAGCCCCCCCCCCCCCCCCCCCCCCCAGTGCCACCACATTGGAAAAAAAGTTCTAAGGAATCACCAACTGGAATGAGAGAGAGAGAGAGAGAGATGAGCGAGAGATTGAGAGATGAGAGGAGGGAGAGACAAGGACAGACCAGGACAGAAACAGGAACATATAGCTAAACAGGGACATGATGGAGAGATTGAAAGATCACCCCCAAATTGCACCACGCACACACCAACACACACCACGCACACGCACTACAATTTTCTATGTTCTCTTTTGTAACTACAGCCACACATTGAATTTGTCGACATATATGTATGTACATTTAGATAGGGCTGACTCGGCGAGCTGCATCCAATCTCTACGCGCACACTTGGATACCCGAACGCTACCACTACGGACGAAACTGACACACACTACACAGAACGTTGTTAAATCCCCCCCGATACGCCCACCGTGTCGCTACACCCGGAGTGATGGATTGGACAGTGAGGGATTACGCCAGCAGCGGTTGGTGTAACTGGTGTCGTGACCTGTCCCCCCCTTACACCCGTGCACCCCGTGCGCTTTCTTCCAGAGCCCGTAATCGGGAATCGATAATGATGGGGCCGCGCACAAGCCGCGCTAGATGCGTCACCCGCCCATATCTGTCTTCGCCATGGGAATAAGCTTGCTAAGCTTCTGGCTGCTCTGTATAAAACGGTCGAAAATGAATGGTTAAACTGCGCTTTTTATGTATTACTGTCTGTGGAGAATCGATGTGGGATTATTCCGTTGGTGAACTGGAGCGACTCGTGTGTGTAGCCAACACACTGATTTGCTGATGCTGTTATGTGCAGGTTTTTCCACCGTGACCAAACGAATAGTCTGACCGTATTGTTTTGTCATTTCTACATTGTCATTGTGACTTTTTGTTATCATGTGTTTCTTTTCCATTTCAATTCCGTGTCAAAGCCTGCTCTCTAAGGCCTCATAAAAGTGTGGTGTGTGTGGGCCGTCAATAATATAGAAATTTTCCTCAGTAGGGGAAGACGGGGTAAAAAGCAGCATGGGCGGGTAAGAATCCCACCCCAATTATCTCATAAAAATGAAGCAAATTTTTCAGTCTCATTTTGCCCATGATGAGACGAGCGTTAATGTCTAGCATTCATGTCTCATGGGCAAATTTGACTGAAAATCGCTTTCTTTATTTCATGAGATAAATTGGGGTGGGATTCTTACCCCCGCCCATGCGCTTTTTAACCCCGTCTTCCCCTATTATTATTATTATTATTTAGGACAAACTGCGTGTTTTGTTCGAGTAACAAAAGCGCTCCTATTTATTGCTGGAGCGTCTCAGGGTTTCGGCGACAATGTTCGGAAATAGGCAAGGGAGATAATTTAGCGATTTTCGCGAGTGACCTTTCTTTTATTGGTACGTAGTCGGCCGGGCAAACAAGGAAGTATTCAAAAAAATTCAAAATTCTTTTATTGTCTTCAAATGAAGAAACTATATCTTTTTTCAGCGTGCACTTTAAATCTAAAAACTGACGATACATGTATATTATAAAACTAAGACGATAACCAAATACATTATGCACATGCTATTCACATAGAACAATGTAAGGAAGTAGAAAGACCACGTTTGTTTATTAGCAGTAATTGCTGACGGAGGGGTTTTTGGTAAAATACCCAAAGACAGTACTTGTGGCGGTGCCATAGCCGATGAGGTTTAACCGAGGCGTGGTCACCGCTACACCTATCTGTATTAATTAAAAAAATCGGGACTTTACTGGTTTCGTACTGCCTCCGGGCATTGCCTCCAGTATCGATCCCACCATATTTGTATTTACAAATGAATGTCCCATATGTGTCTGATTCAGACCAAGAGGGACGTAAAACTCCATTTTCTCTTTGGTAAATACCCCATCTAGATGTAAAGTAGTGTCTCATTATGACTTCGGTCGAGAATATAATTTTATGTGGCCCGGTGCCATAGCCGATGAGGTTTAACCGAGGTGTGGTTACCGCTACACCTATCTATATTGTTAAAAACTCGGGACTTTACTGGTGAGCGCTAAGCCTCTGGGCATTGCAGCCAGTATTGTTCCCCCACCATCTTTGTATTTACAAATGTCCCATATGTGTGTCTATGACCGAGTCCACTTAGAGGACGTAAAACATCATTTTCACCTTCCGTCGAGAAGACGTAAAACAAAATAATTCGTTTTTTGGTAAATAAAATCAAAAATAAAAATAAATAAAAATTAAATGATCGCGCTTCTCGGCCTTTTGGCTAAGACAGTGGATTCAGGAAACATAAATTTTTGTTTATGCCCTGGTTGGTTTGTTGAGCTCATCGTACATGGCGAAAGCCGATAGCGCGAAGTTTAAAGCGACGTTTAAAACTGAAACTTCCATCCATTTTGGTCAATCGCTCCTACACGTTATGCATGGCAATATGCGCCGGTACCATAGCCCGATGAGGTTTAAGGCCGAGGCGTGCGGTTACTGCTACACTTAAGTCCAAAGTCATAAGTCATAAGTTTCTTTCTTGTCCATTTGGCATTGCTACAACGCACATGGAGTGGAAAGCTTGTCTCCCCACCGGTGTAAAAATAAAAATATTAAATAAAAGTATCAAAACATAAATTTACATTAACAAATATGTACTCTCACCAGACCACACCCACTGATATCATCACCGCTCTCCGCTAAATCTTGCTCACCGTACTCATGGAGCGCCAAACCCGGGCCAACCACATCCGCCTTCATTTTTAACCCTTTTCTTTTGTTCCTGCCTTTCCTCCTTTTGTCTTTGTTTCCTTTTTTTCTCCCTCCCCCCTTTCCCCTTTTTTCCTACACCCCTCCCCTTTTGATTTTTTTAAAATTATTTTGTAGGTAGGCTTTTTCCCTCGCTCTCTTTCATCCTATTGTCTGTGTGCGCTGACTAAGATGGACATTTTCCAAGAGCTTTATAAGTGTTGTTATTTGATACAGCAAATGTCTGGGTTTCTGTGTGACCTAGTGCTTGGTGTACTGACACATTCATACTGTGTGAAACTGGTTGTGGTGTATCTGTGGGAGATTCGTAGGAGCGAGTGTGTTATGGTGTTGTGTACTGCGTTGTGCACGTGCGTGTGGTATGTGGCAACATAGCGTATATTGTGCGCTATGCATCGCATGCATATGTGTGTGTGTGTGCAAATGGATAAGCGAGTGCATTAAACAAGCGTAGTTGCAATTACTACAACAACAGTGTGTAATGATGGCAGATTCACCTTAACAATGCAAAGCATGTGTAACAATGATGAACGATGCATGCTATTAAATAATGTTTAATAAGTACAGAATGGATGGAACAACTTCTCCCGCATCTAGTATTATTAAAAACGCCATATCGGGACGATTTAGCGAAAGGTGTTGCACTGCACTCCTGGCGCATATCCCACGTCGCAGTAGTCCTTCCCACCATCTCGTGTATTTACAAATGTCCTCATCATAGATCTGTCCTGAGCATCGTCGGACCAAGAGGACCCGTGACGTAACACCATTTTTGTCTACACGAAGTTTTGGTGTATTTCAATCAGCCTCTGTGGCGGTAGCTAACGCATAGCCGATGAGCTGTCTAATAGCCCGATGCGTGGTTACATCGCTACACCTGCTTAGCCTGTATTGTTAAAAAAAAATAGGGGGTCTTTCGTGTTTACTGGTGTTGCATTGATGCTCCGGGTATTGCCTCCAGGATCGTCGCCCAGTCATCTTTACATCTACATTCACCTGTCCCATAATGTGTCTGTCTTCCAGACCGAGAGGACGTAAAAACACCATTTTTCATTTTGGTAATATGACAGCCATCCACTTTCTTTCAAAAAGGCTTGGATTCGTTGATTTTATTTATTTTTGGCTCATAATTTGTCCTTAATATTATTATCATGCTTGCTTTGTGGTTGTCCGACTTTTCATGGGGGAGAACTCTATTTACGGTTAAAAAAAAGATTTTTAAAAAAAGACACATTCTACTTTTTCTGAAAATCGTCTATTGAATGCTACCTGATTCTGTCTAACAGACACTACTGGTCGTACAGTACCAGGCTTGAGTTTTCTGTGAAGAAACCCAGAGTGTAGGCAGTGGCGTGCTAGCGGAAACCAAAAAGTAAAGAAAATAAATATTTTACTCCTGGTGTGTTTTTTTCAAATAGTAGAAACATTACTAACATCACGTTTATGAAATATTACCATAAAGTCTACATACACACACAAAGCTTATTGGAGAAAAAAAAGTGACAGTTCTATGTGTCCGTGTCACTATGTGTCACCAATACGTGTCTCTGTGGGTCTACATTATATATCTCCTCTGTCCTGGCCTAACTATTTCGATCTTATATGTTACCCAGCACCACGAAAGGGACATTAAGTGTCAAACTGACCATTCTGAGAAAATTACACATTGGAAAACGTCAGGCAATTCTCTTTCTAATTATACAAAAGCCATTCTTGTATCTTTTCCCGTTCCCGAATTATGAGCATTTAAAGTTAGTAGGGGTGAGGCCTATACCTGTAATGCAGTGTCGGCCATTTTGAGAAAACAGCGTCTAAAGTCTAGCCTAGCTGAAGAAAATGCATTGACCTACTCATTGCAAAGCACTCATAAGACCATTTAGAGACCATAGTAAAGCTAATCCTTTATAAATATGAAAGATAAGATGTTAGAGAACACAAAAAATACCCATAACGCAAAATTGAGCCCCCAAATTGAGCTTTTTGACTTTTCAAGCATGCCTGTTGTGAGAAACTAGTCCAGCGACTTAATGTCCCTTTCGTGGTCACATATTATATAAATATACCCCGTGTGAATGTGCCCAGTGCTATAATGGCCCCGTCTGTAGCCTAGGTGTCCTCGTCTTATAAGTTATATCATCCAGTACCCCAAACACTCTTCCTAACCGTTAGCCCGAGAGAACACGTCATAGAGACGGGGGCACAGTGAGACGGACTGCATTGAGACGGGGACGCATAAACACATGGGCACATCGATATGATCTCCCCTCCAGGAATGCACTAAAGCACAGTTTCTTGGAGTGGCGGGTGGGGTTGGGGTGGGGGTTGTGGGGTGTGTGGGAGGCGATTATGAAGTTTGACTGTTACACCTAGTGTTGGTAAGCACGGGGACGCATAAAGGACGTGGGCACATCGATATGATCTCCTCTCCAGGAATGCACTAAAGCACAGTTTCTTGGAGTGGGGGGGGTACTGGGGTGTGGGAGGCGACACTGAAGTTTGACTGTTACACCTAGTGTTGGTAAGCACGGGGACGCATAAAGACGTGGGCACATCGATATGATCTCCTCTCCAGGAATGCAATAAAGCACAGTTTCTTGGAGTGGGGGTAGGGGTGTGGGAGGCGACAGGAAGTTTGACTGTTACACGTTGTGTTGGTAAGCACGGGGACGCATAAACACGTGGGCACATCGATATGATCTCCTCTCCAGGAATGCACTAAAGCACAGTTTCTTGGAGTGGGGGTAGGGGTGTGGGAGGCGACAAGAAGTTTGACTGTTACACCTAGTGTTGGTAAGCACGGGGACGCATAAACACGTGGGCACATCGATATGATCTCCTCTCCAGGAATGCACTAAAGCACAGTTTCTTGGAGTGGGGGTAGGGGTGTGGGAGGCGACAAGAAGTTTGACTGTTACACCTAGTGTTGGTAAGCACGGGGACGCATAAAGACGTGGGCACATCGATATGATCTCCCCACCAGGAATGCACTAAAACACAGTTTCTTGGAGTGGGGGTAGGGGTGTGGGAGGCGACAGGAAGTTTGACTGTTACACGTTGTGTTGGTAAGCACGGGGACGCATAAACACGTGGGCACATCGATATGATCTCCTCTCCAGGAATGCACTAAAGCACAGTTTCTTGGAGTGGGGGTAGGGGTGTGGGAGGCGACAAGAAGTTTGACTGTTACACCTAGTGTTGGTAAGCACGGGGACGCATAAACACGTGGGCACATCGATATGATCTCCTCTCCAGGAATGCAATAAAGCACAGTTTCTTGGAGTGGGGGTGGGGTTAGGGGTACTGGGTGTGTGGGAGGCGACAGGAAGTTTGACTGTTGCGCGCGGTATCGGTAATCGCGGGGTGCGTTCCGTTCTCCATCCATCTCACACCAGGCCTCGTGCCGGCGTCTGTCCTGTGCGATAGATGATGCATGGTGGTCCGTATGGTACCCGTTAGGCCTGGTACACAGTACATCCGGATTTTCCGCGCGGAAAATAATCAATAAGTTAAACCGTATCACACAAAACAAATACGCAAACAAGTGCAGAAGGGGACGTTACTTTATTGACGAGACAAAACAGAACCATGTATATTTCTTCTTCTTCTTCTTCT
>CM065687.1:10045752-10048252 GCA_017654935.2 Phymorhynchus buccinoides
GCTGTGCGTTGTTGTTGTACGGCATTTGGTCCGCTGTCGCCCTATGTTGTTTGTTGGGTCTGGGGGAAGGGAGACCAAAAGAAGCAGACCTGCTTGTGTACATAACCTGTCAGCGAGTCCAAAGCAACAAGGCGTGTGCTACCTTTCACACGATTGTCAAACATGCTGGGTCCTCGGTAGAACACAGATGGACAACGAGCATTAGGTGCGAAGACATCCATCAATGTTATTATTTTCGTTTTGAGTTCCATGACATCATTAGGTACGCACAAATGCCCCTCCTCTCTCTCTCTCTCTCTCTCTCTCTCCGACAATTCGTAATTACCCTCTGCAATTTTCCATCATTAGGCATGCGGCCGAACTGGCCAATCCGTGACGCCGTTGCAAAACGCCCCTGCGGAAACTCTCAGAACCAATCAAAACAGCTGTTACGTTGCTCCTTGGTGAATTTCCGGAAGGGGGGTGTAGGTAGATGTCCTCGTGAAGTTAGGTTTTACGTCCACCTCGGCACACGCAAAACAGCACATACTATGGGACGAACCATCCACCAACCGTCACTCAAAGCTGTGGGCAGATCCTGGAGGTACTGCAATACATACCAGGTATGATTGTTGACTGACTAGATGTCCTCTCCTCTGCAGTCTGAATGAATGAATATTAAAGACTCACCACGTCACGTGTCAAAATCACGGGTTTCACATGATTGTCTTCCCTCTTCCTACAGCTGGTAAGAAATATTGCAAGCATAAGAGGGAATGTGACACGCGACGTGGGGAGTCTTTAAGTTTTACGTCCTCCCGGTCCAGCGAACACCATGTGGGATCTCTGCAGTCTTCCGTTTTCACCCCGCGCACGGGTTTGGCCAATCCATGGAGTTGTAACAAAAATGTTCAATTGAAGCAGCCAACCAATAGAAATAACCACAACCGTGTTGTTTGCTCGATTTCAGTGCTGGCTGGCTGGGATGGGGGGGGTTGTGGTGTGTGAGGTGGGGGGGGGGGGGGGGGGGGGAGGTTTTTTCCTCTCGGTGTTTTGAGTCAATGGGTGAAGCAAGACTTTGAGGTCGAAATCCGAGCTTTCGTTCAATGGGTCGCCTCTGTGTGTGGACGTGTGTGGGGGGGATCAGGGGGGGGGGGGACTCCATAACTGGAGACCGGGGCCAGGAGGGAGCCCCACTTCCATGGGAGCGAGTGGTCCCACCTGGTGGGGGGGGGGGGGGGTCAAAGGTTAGGCCCCATATAGTCCCGAGGACGTGTTCAGATGGCCTCAGGTCCTGGTGCCGGTGCCACGCGGATGGTTACTCATCGGTCAGTGGCAGGGGACGAGAGGGGGTGGGGGGGTGGGGTGGAGAAGGGTGGTGGTGGGTGGGAGTGGGGGTGGGCTCAAAGGGATGCCAGCTGTCTCGATCTGTCTCTGTCTCCACGGCGTTTCCGGCCACCACTCTCTGCTGCACGTTCAGACGAATGTGCTCTGAGGGCGGAGCTGCAACACACAGACGATCGAACGCGTGTATATATTATACACATGCATTGATGCATACACGCCCATACATACACACACGCACGCGCGCAGACACAGACACACAAGTACAAACGTGTGAACACAGTCACGGAGGCGCAGAAACAGAAACACAATCAATTACGTCATGTAACAGGACAATTACGCACAGAGAGAGAGAGAGAGAGAGAGAGAGAGAGAGAGAGAGAGAGAGAGAGAGAGAGAGAGAGAGAGAGAGAGAGAGAGAGAGAGAGAGAGAGAGAGAGAGAGAGAGAGAGAGAGAGAGAGAGAGAGAGAGAGAGAGAGAGAGAGAGAGAGGGAGAGAGAGAGACAGAGAGAGAGAGAGAGAGAGAGAGAGGGAACAATAAACAATGGTTTATTATATTTAGGCTACTGGCCCCTACATACATTGTCAGCTGAGAGAGAGAGAGAGAGAGAGAGAGAGAGAGAGAGAGAGAGAGAGAGAGAGAGAGAGAGAGAGAGAGAGAGAGAGAGAGAGAGAGAGAGAGAGAGAGAGAGAGAGAGAGAGATGGAGA
This sequence comes from Phymorhynchus buccinoides, assembly GCA_017654935.2. Taxonomy (NCBI): domain Eukaryota; kingdom Metazoa; phylum Mollusca; class Gastropoda; order Neogastropoda; family Raphitomidae; genus Phymorhynchus; species Phymorhynchus buccinoides. Next base: position 10,047,786 of record CM065687.1, read on the forward strand.
GAGAGAGAGAGAGAGAGAGAGAGAGAGAGAGAGAGAGAGAGAGAGAGAGAGAGAGAGAGAGAGAGAGAGAGAGAGAGGAGAGAGAGAGAGAGAGAGAGAGAGAGAGAGAGAGAGGGAGGGAGAAGGGAGTCAGAGAAACAGACAGACAGTCAAAGACAGAAAGATAGATATTATGAGGCATACTAAAGAGTCATGTAACCAATTCCTCCTTCCCTCTCTCTGTCTCTGTGTCTCTGTCTCTCTCCTCTCTCTCTCTCTCCCTCTCTCTCTCTCTCTCTCTCTCTCTCTCTCTCTCTCTCTCTCTCTCTCATTGTGCACCCTATTCAATTGGCTGGTGTGCCCTGTCAGGATCAAGAGGCACAGTGACGATGGTGTTGACAGCATCCAGGGGACATTGCCATATTGTGCCCACTCCATCCCCCACCCCACCCCCCTCGGCTCTCAATGCACATGCATACACACACGCA
>CM065687.1:10053252-10073252 GCA_017654935.2 Phymorhynchus buccinoides
GTTAGATGAGTTGACAACCGGGGGGTTCTCAAAAAGAGCGAGAACCACTAGGTTCAGAATAAAAGTAGGAAGGTATTCTTTTGGCATATATTAAGTGCTTTTAAAAATATTTCAATTGTTTCGAATTTTGGTAAGCATACTTCACAATCCTAGAAATTTTTATCTAAGATTAAATGGGGGGGGGGGGGGGGGGGGAGAACAGAGTAAATCGCTAATTAAAGTAAGCACTATTTTCGTTTGCGCATTTAGCTCCTTTGGATATTGTACGGCTTACAGTGACTTAAGTGCGTAGTGACGTCTTGAAAAAAAGAAAACAAAAAAGACGCCCTCTACAAAAAGCATCTCATCAACACAAAAAATAAGGAACTAAAATTGCAACAAATCACTGTTTTTAAGTGATCTAACTATCATGCTTTATGAAACATTGCAGTCTGTCCTGAATCCACATCAATGGCGTAGTAATACATGCGAAAGCAAACGGAACAGGAAATCAACGGGTCGACATTTTCTCAATGACGAGGCAGAAGTGTGACACCAATAGGGGCGGGCTGTTGCGGTACAGTTTGTCCAAACGGTCCAAAATGTCCAAAATTGAGATATTTTGTTGGGGCAGTGGGTAGACGCCTCGTGCCTCCATACGGGGAGCTGGACGACCCCGCCCCCCCCCCCCCCTCCACGAGTCTCTCCCCGTGTCGGGGGGTCTTTCGTTCCCCCACCTTCTGGAAGTTCTGTGCTTGTAACTTCCTCTAATCTCAAACTCTGCCTTTTCCCTTTGCTTTTCTGTCATCTACTATCTTTCTGACTTAATGGCCCAAAATGTTTCCCCTTAATGTTTCCAAAAACTATTCTAAAGAACTTTTCTCCTTTGAGCTCCTCCGAAATCGGAATGTGTTGGCTGTGCGCACCGGGGAGACCAATGCAAACTAAAAACCGGACACATACGCACTTTATCCATTACGGCCTTTTGGCCTGGGAACGCAGAAGAAGAAGAAGAAGAAGAAGAAGAAGAAGAAGAGACATTTTGTGTACAGTATTTGTGGTACAAAATATCCCAAACGGTACAATTTGTCTCAGTTTGGACATTTTGTGCCACCATGTCATATAGTTATGTCGACTGCAGTACAATTTGTCTCAATTTGAATAAACTGCTAAAAACTGGTATACCACTAGCACAGGTGAGCGAACACTTTGCCGCGAACTTGTAGATTTTGCCAAATTGACAGCTTAAAGACCCAGCACGTCACGTGTAAAAAAAAATCACGGTTTCACGTGTTTTCCCTCTTATAGCTGGTAAGAAATCTTAAGAAATCTTCCTAGCATAAGAGGGAATGTGACACGTGACGTGGGGGGTCTTTAATTGTCTGCGAAGTGCTTCTGTTCATTGCACAATGCCGATGACCAGTAGTAGTAGTCAGTGCCACTGACCAGTGGTCACTTTGACGTAAATCCCGCTTTTACTTTGACATTTGTCTCAATTTGACATGGACATTTGTCTCAGTTATGGACATTTTGTACCGTTTGGGGCAATTTTGTTCTGGAAATCACCCCCTCGACATTTCGTACCACATGCACGGTGCAAAAAACAACAACAACCCAACAAAATCTAACTTTGGACATTTTGTACAGTTTGGATAAATTGTACCGAGACTGCGAGCCATTGGGCAAATTGCATTGGCACTGTACAGACCCTCCATTGCCCCGCTCCGAGCTGCTGGAATGGGCAGGGCAGTGGAGTTGTCAGGAAACCCATTTAACGCCTCTTACACTTCTTTCTCCTTTGCTCTCTATCTCCTCCCCCTCTCCCCCCAACCCCTCTCTCAGTCCCCTCTTGATCTCTCTCTCATCTCTCTCTCTCTCAACCTCTCTCTCATCTCTCTCTCTCTCTCTCTCTCTCTCTCTCTCTCTCTCTCTCTCTCTGTGCCTATACCCCGTTCTGCTTTTTTGAGACACTAAAGGTCTTACTTAGGTCTATAATTCGATGGCTTGGAGTCAAAACGGACTATCGTTATTGACGTAGTATTGGATTTGTTACAAAAACTAATAACTTGTATCAAACAATGACTGCAGAAATATAAAAAAGGGGTTTTTGCTTTTTACATTTCAGCAGTCTTTTTTTTGTATACAAGTTATTCGTTTTCGTAATAAGTTCAATAATGTGTCAATTGACTATCTAATGATAGTCCGTTTTGACTCCAAGCCATCGAATTACGATTACGTGCACACAAAGCACAGCATAACACTCATACTCACTCACACACACACACACACACACACACACACACACACACACACACACACACACACATACACACACAAACTCTCTCTCTCTGTATATATATATATTTCTCTACAGGGCTGGGTGTAAAAAAGTATGTATGCTTATCTCATTACCCTGTATAAATAAAATTTCGTTCGTTCGTTCGTTCTCTCTCTCTCTCTCTCTCTCTCTCTCTCTCTCTCTCTCTCTCTCTCTCTCTCTCTCTCTCTCTCTCTCTCTCTCCCTCTCTCTTTCTATCTCTTTGTGATGTGGGTGGAGACAAGCATTCCATTCGATTCGATTCTCTCGTTTCCTGATATAAATTTCGTTTCGTTTCGTTTCGTGCCCCCCTCTCTCTCTCTCCCTCTCTCTCTCTCTCTCTCTCTCTCTCTCTCTCCCTCCCTCCCTCTCTCCCTCTCTTTCTCTCTCTATGTGCATGACCTTGGCTTTTGGCTTACAATCTATGTGGGAGGGATATTGATACGTACATTTGACGTATTATTAAATGCCACACGTAATCGAGCTTATTCACAGTTATAGTCGCCCTTTCATGACGCGTGGGTTGTGCGTCTTGGCGACGAGCGGGACATTTTGTTTTGATCAGCGAAAAATGAATTTTCTGCTGCGATTGATATAATATGAGAAGTGAATCGATGGCGAGCTTGCAGAAATATACACATCTCTTTCATAAAGACATTAACAAAAGTTAGGGGGGCACCTGACTGATTTTTCGTCTTCTTCTCTTCTTCTTTTCTTCTTCCCCCCCCCCCCCCCCCTTTACCCCCCCCCCCCCCCCCCCCCCCCTAGTCATTGTGTCCGTTTTAGACGTCACATTCACGTGACAGAAGAGTATGGGTTTCAAAAAAAGCTAGCCGCCTAATTAAAGGTACAGATGTCCTCTGATAATAGTAGACCCGGGGCGAGTTTCTCTGGACGACGGTCGCCGTGCGCTTAACTGTTACGCCAAAACACTTTAGAAAACGTTTGCGGAAGAATATTGTCTGATTGGTAAAAAAAAAGAGTATTATTTAAACTAAACTTTAATGGACCAATCAACAACAAGAAATGTATTCACCCCCCCCCCCCCCACCACTAGTTCCGGGTAGTTCGCCGCTTGCTCTGTGTTTGGCAAGAACAGAACGTCACGCGAACTATCGGCAAACGAAGGTTGTTTCTTAGACCGTTTTTTGCCGATTTGAGCGAGCGCAACGTAACGTTAGCCCTTGTGAAACGACCCCCAGGAGGGGTGAGATAAAGATGAGATAAATGACCTTGGTACGACAAAAAAAGGTCCTTATCCTCTTTAATGTAAACTCTAGTTGACAAGGAAATAATGTGTGGGTGTGGATTTTTAAAGACCTACCACGTCACGTGTCAATATCTTTAGATAGTCCATTGATATATTATTGGATTTATTACAAAAACTAATAATTTGTATCAAACAATGACTGCAGAAATATACAAAGGGGGTTTTGCTTTTTATATTTCAGCAGTCTTTTTTTTTAATACAAGTTATACAAGTTTATACAAATTATAAGTTTTCGTAATAAGTTCAATAATAATGTCAATGGACTATCTAAAGGTAGTCCGTTTTGACTCCAAGCCATCGAATTTAATCTTGTTTTTACCAGGTTTAACTCCCATACAAATGCCCCCAAATTGAAAAGGAAACATCATTTTAAAGAGCAGCCTCAATTTCAAGTTGGGGGCATTTGTATATGGGTCACAGTTACCCAGAAAAAAACCAAGGGACTAAATTGTGGTGGGTCAGTGTATATTTAAGAAATCTTCCAAGCATAAGAGGGAATGTGACACGTGACGTGGGGGGTGTCTTTAAAACTTGGACAGTCTCTCAATGAGACACGAGACAGTCAACTCGCTTCTAAGCAATCGATCCTCAGTATAATTCCATCGTCTGTTGACAAGTCGTCTCTCTCTCTCTGTGTCTGTGTCTCTCTCTGTCTGTCTCTGTCTGTCTGTCTGTCTGTCTCTCTCTCTCTCTCTCTCTCTCTCTCTCTCTCTCTCTCTCTCTCTCTCTCACCCCCCCCCCTCTCTCTCTCCTTGAATAATTTATTAGGGTATAAGTGTGGGAATCTGATAAGCTTAATCTGAATATGATTGGATGGTCGAGACAGACATTTGTTTTTCTTATCGTTTTCATGACTAGATTGATTTTATTCTATTTGTCCATTATTTTTTTCCATTCGCACCCTTATGTCATCTAAGCTATGTAAGCCAATGACATTAAAACAGTTCAGTGTTCAGTGTTTTCTCTCTCTCTCTCTCTCTCTCTCTCTCTCTCTCTGTGTCTCTATTCCCTATATCCCCCACCCCCTATCTTTCTCTCTCTTTTTTCATCGCGGCTTCTATCTCTGTTTGTGCGAGCGTGCTTGTGTGTATGGTTGTGCGTGCGTGCACACAAATGTATTTCATTATTCTGGTTCTTCTTCTTCTTCGTTCGCTCAGTTTCCTGTCAATAATGAGCGCATATGCGTCATGCTGCCGTTATGCGCCTAACTAAGAAATAGCTAGGCCCAGCTAAGTCCGACTTCGGCTGGAGGACATCTTTTGGAAAGTGTTTCGTGCAAAAAAGGCAGGAGAATGGACCGGTAAGGCAGAAAGATAGTAGATGACAGTAAGCAAAGGGAAAAGGCAGAGTCAAAGAGGGTGACAGATTAGAGGAAGCTACAAGCACAGAACTTCCAGAAGGTGGGGGAACTATTTATACAAAACACCCCCCGGTATGGGGGGGGGGGGGGGGGTGGGGGGGGGGGGGGGGGGTTATTCTGGTTAAAACAAAACAATAAACTGTTTCTCTCTCTCTTTCTCTCTCATACACACACACACTTTCATTTATCTGCTCTCTGGCCCTTTCTGTTTCATAATCACCGCTCTCTATTTCCCTCCCCTTTCCCTCCTCCTCCGTCTCCTCTCTCTCTCTCTCTCTCTCTCTCTCTTCTCTCTCTCTCTCTCTCTCTCCTCTATTCCCATCTTATCTTATAAAAAAAAAGTCTTCCTTAAAAGAGGTATTATTCTGAAAAAATTGTCATTGTCTCAAAATTGTTTCCCCTTTTCCGTACTCAATGAGAGACTTAGTGGGATTTTTTGTTCACGCCAGAGGGCATGACGCTCGTGTGGGGCTAATCCTCTCTATATTCTTTGTTGGGGATAAAGAGAGAGAGAGAGGGAGGTGTCCCATCACCTCTCTCTCTCTCTCTCACTACGCCCAACTAAGAAAATCGCGTTATAAGCCCCTAGTGCATTGACTGCCCTCTGGCGTGAAAAAATTCGCCAATAAATCGACCATTTAAACCACCAAATCAAGTTCACCATGGTTAATTACGATCCATGTTTGCTTTTAATTCCCATTTAAAAAATTATTTTTTAATTATTTCATGCGCCAATTTTTGTTCCATTTTCTTGACTTGATTGTTTTTATGTCAAATGTCTTTTGCTTGATGCATGGTGTGAGTGTGTGAGTGAGAGAGGGCAAGGTGCAAATAAGCTATTGTAGCTTATCCTTTTTATTCTCAATAAAACATTCGTATTCTCTCTAATTCCCATCCATTTCTTCTTCGAAAAGCATAATCTATTTGACCGCGATGGACATGGAGGGGCAAAGGAAGAGAAGAGGTGGGGGTGAGAGGATTTCAAGAGAGTTTGGAACAATACTCCCCCTCTCTCTGTATGCTTTCTACCCCCCCCCCCCCCCCCCCGTCCATCCTCCCTTCCCTTTCTTTCCTTCAATCATTTTTTGTTTTGTTACGTGTCCGGGCATCTGCAGGCTCGATCACAGAAACGATGTAAGGGAGGACAGCAGACAGAGATATTTGATTATCAGTAAGAATCAAAATGTCGATGTCTGGCACCCACCCATACCAAAATGGTCCATCTCCCATCCTCGGCAGGAAATGTGACAACCCCTCAAAAAAGAGAGAGAGAGAGAGAGAGAGAGAGAGAGAGAGAGAGAGAGAGAGAGAGAGAGAGAGAGAGAGAGAGAGAGAGAGAGAGAGAGAGAGAGAGAGAGAGAGAGAGAGAGAGAGAGAGAGAGAGAGAGAGAGAGAGAGGAGAGAGAGAGAGAGAGAGAGAGAGAGAGAGAGAGAGAGAGAGAGAGAGAGAGAGAGAGAGAGAGAGAGAGAGAGAGAGAGAGAGAGAGGGAGAGGGGGGAGGGAGAGAGAGGGGGAGAGAGAGAGAGAGAGAGAGAGAGAGAGGAGAGAGAGAGAGAGGGAGGGAGGGAGAGAGAGGGGGAGAGAGAGAGAGAGAGAGAGAGAGAGAGAGAGAGAGAGAGAGAGAGAGAGAGAGAGTAGAGAGAGAGAGAGAGAGAGGGGGGAGGGAGGAGAGAGGGGAGAGAGAGAGAGAGAGAGAGAGAGAGAGAGAGAGAGGAGAGGGGAGAGAGAGAGAGAGGGGGGAGAGAGAGAGAGAGAGGGGGGGAGGGAGAGAGAGAGGGGGGGAGGGAGAGAGAGAGAGGGAGGGAGGGAGAGAGAGGGAGAGAGAGAGAGAGAGAGAGAGAGAGGGAGAGAGAGAGAGACCGGGGGAGAGAGGGAGGGAGAGAGAGAGAGAGAGAGAGAGAGAGAGAGAGAGAGAGAGAGAGAGAGAGAGAGAGAGAGAACAAAATGCATTTGTTAAGAGTTACTATCCCTGAACATGGTCTGAGTGTTGCAGCAATGCCGTGCCCGTAGCCACTGTGTTGTTTTAAATGATAAGATTAACACACACAAAATGAGTTTTTTGTATAGAAACGTGAAGCAAAAGAAGAAATACGAGGGGAACGACTCGGTCAACAATAATAGGTTAAAAAGTCTCTGTACACGTTAACAATATTCATAAAATATCACTATTTCCCCATGGCAACCCAATTATTTTATATACATCTGTATCGCTAAAAATTCGGGACTTTCCTGGAGTTGCACTACCTCCGGGCATTGCCTCCAGGATCGTTCCCACCATCTTTATATCTACTAATGTGCCATAGGTGTCTGCTACAGACCGGAGGACGTTAAACGGATTTTCATTCATGGCAACCCAGCGAGTTGTGCGTCATATTATGAGTGGCCTAACGCTGTGTTGCCATGGGGAAAAAATATAGATATTTTGTGAATAATGTGAACCTGTACAGACCTTTAGGTCACTTTGACCTAACAGCGCCAAACATGCTAAAAAAAAAGTTCAGCAACTAAGATAATTGTGTCAAAAAATAAAGCTTTGAGAAAAGGACAGGAAGTCGTAAAAGAGATACAAAAAAATAGCAGTGGACAAGAAGGGACAAAAGAAATACACAACTCCTCTGTAATGGCGATTTAACGCGGAACGAACAGCCATTGACTGTTCGACATCCGACCCTTCAGACGGTACAATGAGAAAGAAAAAACAATGCCAAAAAAAACAATGAAGAGAGAGAAAAAGAAGCGAGAGAGAGAGAGAGAGAGAGAGAGAAAGAGAGAGAGAGAGAGAGAGTGGGAGTGAGAGAGGAGAGAGAGAGAGAGAGAAAAGGAGAGAAGGAGAGAGAGGGAGAGAGAGAAAAGGGATAGAGGGAGGGAGAGAGGGAGGGAGAGAGGGAGAGAAAGGGAGATAGAGATAGACAGAGGCAGACGAACAGACGCACAGAGACAGGAGCCATTTGGAGCACGCGTTACATTTCTTTTAAAAGTGAAATTAGTTATGGGGATGTTACGCCTGATTAGACGCTAAACCAACCATCGAAAGAGAGAGTGGGGCGATAAAACATAAACAAAATGATTCACATACCTCCCCGTAGGGATACCGGGGGGTCTTTCGTAAAAATAGTTCCCCCACCTTCTGGAAGTTCTGTGCTTGTAACTTCCTTTAATCTGCCACTCTCTTTGACTCTGCCTTTTCCCTTTGCTTTCTATCATCTACTATCTTTCTGACTTATTGGCCCCATTCTCCTGTCTTTTTAAAAATAAATTTTCCAAATAATTTTTCTCATGAGCTCCTCCGAAATCGGAATGTGTCGGCTGTACGCAGCGGGGAGACCAGTGAAAACTGAGAACCGGACACATATGTACCCTACCCATTATGGCCATATGGCCTGGGAACGCAGAAGAAGAAGAAGAAGATGATTCACATATTCCCTGCAAAACAATCCATGTGGGCATAAAGCGGGTATTTAATGAATGGTAGAAAGAAACAGCGATAGACCTAACACAATGAAGACATCTTTATCGTTTAACCCTTTCACCCCCAAAGTCGCATTTTAGCACCAGTGATTTAATACCTATGTCACTAAAAGGCATCAAATTGGGGTCTATATTATGCAAAGACCCTATTGTCTTAGTTTTGGGAAGTAAGGATAGACCTTATTTTATATATTTCACAGAAGAATCCCCAATACTGCAGATGGATTTTGTTCTCTACCCAGGTAAATGTAATGGGATTATTTGGCTGAAATATGGCTGGCGGTGAAAGGGTTGAAAAAAACTCGGGACTTTCCTGGTATTGCAGTACCTCCAGGATCGCCCCACCATCTTCATATCTATTAACCCTTTCACCGCCGGCTACATTTCAGCAAAATAATACCATTAAACTTAACTGGGTAGAGAAAACGTATATCTGCAATATTGGAAATGCATAACATTAGGGCTATCCTTACCTCCCAAAATTATTGGGTCTTCGGATAACAGGCCCTGATTTGATGCCTTTTTAGTGGTATGAGTGTTAAACCACTGTGGTGCATAAATGCGACATTGGCGGTGAAAGGGTTAATGTCCCGCGTGTGCCTGTTCCAGGCCGGAAGACGTTAATCGGATTTTCATGGACGAACATAGAAAACAATTTCCGTTTCTTGTCAAATTCTTGTCGAGCATCTCTCTCTCTCTCTCTAACGTTCCCGGCGCTGATACACAAACTACAAAGCACTACATTACGACAGTCTGTTATCGTCAATAATAGGCATTGTTAGGAAATAATTAAAGGGAGTAATTTCATGATGTGTGGGAGTGATCTCGCTTAATTCAATCGGTCAAACAGGGGAAGTTACTCTACCACCAGGTAAATCCCCAGCCCTCGTTTCGTGTGTTTGAGGAGACACGCAGCATGTAGAACGCAGTGCGTCATTCTAAAATTGATGTAATTTATATTTCCATTCACAGTTTGCAAGTTCTATCACTTTGTAGCTACCCCTTATTTTTCTTTTAAAAAACCCGTTTGCTGCAAGTCTTTGACTGGAATCCTGCAGTTTGAATATTCGACGCCATGCTGCCATTGTTGCTATAGTTTTGACCGAGTGAGTCGAGGTAATCAACTCTAATTTTCACGAAGTGCCCTCCCCTAGTTTTTTTGTCTCCGAGAATCGTCAATTATCCCTCAACAGCTGGACGCAAACAAGGCCATAGACATCTATGTAGACATACACACAAAAGTATTTAAAACAATGTGTGGTGAATCCCTGAGTGTCAGTCATTTACTGATTCATTGTCCAATAGCAAGAGAACTTGTTCAAGAATTCGGGTATTGATGGTTTTACTGATGGATCGACACCATTGTCTCTACCCAGTATTCTAAACAATTATTCTGCTCTTGATTCAGTTTGTAAATGTTCATTAAGTAGTTCACTTAGTATTTATCTTTAACATTGTTCATTGTTCTTTAAATGTAAATTTAGCTTTTTGTAATAGGGGTGGGGGTGGGGGGTGGGGTTATGATTAGGTCTGCACCACTATCCTATCACTTACTTTAATGCTTACAAACACAGCTAGACAAACAAGGGCAGACAAACACCCATGCACTCTTGTTACCTGGATGGCTGGTGTAGTTGTTGGTAGCACAAACACAGATAAACAAACAACAAGGACAGACAAACACCCTCCCACTCTTGTTACCTGGATGACTGGTGTACTTGTTAGTAACACAAACACAGATAGACAAACAACAAGGACAGAAAAACACCCTGTCACTCTTGTTACCTGGATGACTGGTGTACTTGTTAGTAACACAAACACAGATAGACAAACAACAAGGACAGACAAACACCCTCCCACTCTTGTTACCTGGATGACTGGTGTACTTGTTAGTAACACAAACACAGATAGACAAACAAGGACAGACAAACACCCTCCCACTCTTGTTACCTGGATGACTGGTGTACTTGTTAGCAACACAAACACAGATAGACAAACAACAAGGACAGACAAACACCCTGTCAGATAGACAAACAACAAGGACAGACAAACACCCTGTCACTCTTGTTACCTGGATGACTGGTGTACTTGTTAGTTAGACAAACAACAAGGACACACCCTGTCACTCTTGTTACCTGGATGACTGGTGTACTTGTTAGTAACACAAACACAGATAGACAAACAACAAGGACAGACAAACACCCTCCCACTCTTGTTACCTGGATGACTGGTGTACTTGTTAGCAACACAAACACAGATAGACAAACAACAAGGACAGACAAACACCCTGTCACTCTTGTTACCTGGATGACTGGTGTACTTGTTAGCAACACAAACACAGATAGACAAACAACAAGGACAGACAAACACCCTGTCACTCTTGTTACCTGGATGACTGGTGTACTTGTTAGCAACACAAACACAGATAGACAAACAACAAGGACAGACAAACACCCTGTCACTCTTGTTACCTGGATGACTGGTGTACTTGTTAGCAACACAAACACAGATAGACAAACAACAAGGACAGACAAACACCCTGTCACTCTTGTTACCTGGATGACTGCTGTACTTGTTAGCAACACAAACACAGATAGACAAACAACAAGGACAGACAAACACCCTCTCACTCTTGTTACCTGGATGACTGCTGTACTTGTTAGTAACACAAACACAGATAGACAAACAACAAGGACAGACAAACACCCTGTCATTTTTCTACCTGGATGGTTGGTGTAGTTGTTAGCAACACAAACTCAAATAGACAAACACGTACTGTCACACACCCTCTCACTCTCATTGATGCAACTGCACAAAAATGAAAAAACCCTGAAAGGCCCGGGTCCAGGGGTAATGTTCCCCTGCAGCTGAAGCAGAAATTGATTCTTGACGGTATTTTAGTTTGCTTTTTCCACAATTTATACAAATGCTTATTTTAAAAAGTGTTGGAAAAATACAGTGCACACACAAAGATCGTGTTGGACTAATTTTAAAAAAAAGAACTTCCTTTTCTGGTAAAATTCAAAAACAGGAAATCCTTGTATACACCAGGACAATTTGCACCCATGCACTCTTGTTACCTGGATGGCTGGTGTAGTTGTTGGTATTCCCCGTGGTGGTGGACCCGGAGGGCGCCATCTTGTAGGAGGCGGAGTTCAGCATGGTGAGCTTGCGCACGTTCTTCTGAGGCTGGAAGATGATGATGTAGACCTTGGGCATGAAGAGGCACAGCAGAGCCACCGTGGCACTGAGCGAGATGGACACACACAGCGTGGTGATCTGGATCTGAAAACACAGATGATTGAAGATCGTAATCAATGATAATGTAGGGATGGTGGAAATGAAGATGATGATGTAGAACTTGGTGATCTGGATCTGAACACACAGATAATTAAAGATCGTAATCAATGATAATGTAGGGATGGTGGCAATGAAGATGATGATGTGGACATTGGGCATGAAGAGGCACAGCAGAGCCACCGTGGCACTGAGTGAGATGGACACACACAGCGTGGTGGGCTGGATATGAACACACAGATCATCGAAGATCGTAATCAATTATAATGTAGGGATGGTGGCAATGAAGATGATGATGTGGACATTGGGCATGAACAGACACAGCAGAGCCACCGTGGCACTGAGCGAGATGGACACACACAGCGTGGTGATCTGGATCTGAACACACAAGGAATTGAAGATCGTAATCAATGATAATATAGGGATGGTGGAAATGAAGATACTGATGATGTGGACATTGGGCATGAACATCGTAATCAATGATAAGATAGGGATGGTGGAAATGAAGATACTGATGATGTGTTCATTGGGCATGAACAGACACAGCAGAGCCACTGTGGCACTGAGGGAGATGGACACACACAGCATGGTGGGCTGGATATGAAAACACAGATGATTGAAGATCGTAATCATATAAATAGAATGAATGAATCTTTTATTTAACGTGTGTTCACTTCACAGTCATATTACACGAACAGAATTAAAATCAACAACAAAAACGAAGAAAAAGAAAAGATAACCCCCAAACCAAAACATGGAAATATGTATCACAATAGTGTATTTCTTGTGGTTTGCTTCATCTTTAAAAACAAATTGAGAGCACATTTTGGAATGTCGCGTACAACATAACTGCGGTTCACAAAAATCACAACCATAATAAGATCACAGCCCCTGAGCGAGATGGCTGGCTACACCTAGCGTGGTGATGTGGACCCGCAAAAACAGAAAGAAAGAAAGAAAAATGACAACCTAATACAAAAACGACAACACAACTCTTGGTTTAAACAAATGTTTTATTAACACACTTTTGCAGCAGCAGCAACAACAACAACAACAAAAACATATATATAGACAGGAGTACAAGCCGAGGCTTATAAAACGTACTCATAGACGGTACTAGCAACAGGCTGCACCACATTTTGCAATCGACAACCTAATACACCAAAAACAATACAACTCTTGACGATAATGGGGATGAAAACGAAGTTGATGATGATGATGATGATGATGATGATGATGATGATGATGATGATGGTGCAACGTGTGGTCACGAATGAGGCGAAACGGCAGAGCCATTGTCAAAAAAACAACTGAGTTGTCTCTTGTTAGAGGTCTGCCACCGTGACAGTGATTTCTAATTGGGATCGTAATAAGATCTTTTGTTTTGTGAATACAGAAGCAGGCTTCGGCAATGAAGGGACAAAAGATGAGAAAAAACACACACACAAACACACACACACATACATACGCGCACACACGCGCGCGCGCGCGCACACACACACACACACACACACACACACACACACACACACACACACACGCAGCACGCATGCTTAATTTTCTTTTCAATCTCCCACCCCCTAATCTGACGGACTCTCTGTAACACACACACACACGCACGCACGAACACACACACACACACACACACACACACACACACACACACACACACACACACACACACACACACACACACACGTATGCTTAATTTTATTTTCCACCCCCACCTCCTAATCTGACGGACTCTCTGTAACACACGCACGCACGCACACGCACACACACATACACCGTGAAGACTGCTATGATGGATGAAAGTGGGTTTACTGCTGACAGGACGAGTGGTGGTTGGTTGCTGGCGATCCATTAGCCTACCACTCACTATCAATGCTGTCCCCTTCAGAAGAAAAAAAGAAAGCAACCCCGAATGAGAAACAGCCGGAGATTGGAACTCGATACCACAAAACACCCTCCCCCACCCTCCGTACGCTTCAGAACACCCCGATCGCATTATTGACTAGATTAGGCTTCAATCATAATTACAGAAGATGACCAGTTTCTTCTTTTAAAAAAATCCCTACAGAAGGGAAGCTACTCAGTCGTGAAAGTCGACAAGACAAAGTAATCAGCTTGCGATAGCTGAAGGCCCACTCCTGATTTTAGAAAATGACAGTCCTTTTTGTTCTTATGCTGGCACACACAAAAAAAAATCCGGGCTGTTGTGAGTCTACTCACCAGAGAAGCCACTGAGAAGAGGACAATGTTATTTAATGCGACGCTTTCATTAGCGATAGTGTTTTTTATCCCAATTTCCGATTCCAATGTTCCTATTCTTTCTTTTCGTGTCTCCCTGGACTAAAGATAAAACTCCCAAATGCATTTGATCACGAATCGTGGCAAACTTCAGCAGAAAACAAAGGCACATAATTCATTGTCAAACAGTGTTAAAGGTGCACCCGAGCCAATCCCGAAACTTGGTCCAAACACTTCTTTTGGTGAATAAGCCTTTTTTTAATTACTCTTTTGGAAAACATTCTGCGCCCTTTTTTAATAATTCAATGCAAGGCGTGATAATACACCTGAATGATAGAAGACCCGCTGTGACAGCGTAAAATGTAACCACGGCGCAAAATGTAACAATTGTTACATTTTGCGCTAGGCGCCCACCTTTTGACGAAATTAGCCAAAACAATGGCAGAGTTTTTCGTCATTACAGATCAAATCGAAGTAAAATCTTCAAGGAGTTGATGAATTTGTCTTCATCATAATATACCAAATCGAAAGATAAAAAAAAAGTCTGCATCTAAATTTCCAAATGTTTGTTTGCTAAATCGAATGAAGAACGAGTGAAACAAACAAGCAAGCAAACAAACATTTGGAAATTTAGATGTAGACTTTTTTTTATCTTTCGATTTGGTATATTATGATGAAGACAAATTCATCAACTCCTTGAAGATTTTACTTCGATTTGATCTGTAATGACGAGAAACTCTGCCATTTTTGTGTGGCTAATTTCGTCAAAAGGTGGGCGCCTAGCGCAAAATGTAACAATTGTTACATTTTGCGCCGTTGTTACATTTTACGCTGTCACACCCGCCATTTTTGAAGGGGTGAGGAGGGAGCTATTTCCTTTGTTGTGAACGAAACTCCTTTTGCAAACTGAAACTGTATAAAATATTGGCTTACAAATGTCCCTTTCGTCAGTGGTGCCGGGTCACATTTGCCAGAATGCGCTGTCAGGAAAGGAACAAGAAAAGACTCACAGTACCTTCTAGCACATACCCTTCCACTACTTTCTTTCACACTGCAGCCAACGAACCAGACTAATTTGCCCCCTAAAGCCGCACAATTTACAGAAAAGCAGATTTCCCCTACTATATACACTTAATACTGGACACAAGATCAAAGTCTTCAAGGTGGACCCTGACGGATGAGTTTTTTGCAAGAAACACGTCGAGATCACCAGAAAGACAGCCTTTGCAAGGATCGGAACTCTCACTTTGCTCTGGTTACCTAGAAATTAAACCGTCAAAACGGCGATTCCTCCTTGGCGGAAATGCCGGAGAGAGTAGCCATTTTGGATGGGGTGGGTTGAGGTCACTCATTGTGGTTGAAGCGTTTTCTTTTGTTGTAGTGCAGTAAAAAAAACAACCCAACCAATTGGAGCTATTTCCTTTGTTGTGAGCGAAACTCATTTAGATAAACTGCATAAAATTAAAAAAATTAAAATAAAAAGGCTTGCATTGCGAAAATTTCGTGCAAACGATCTGGCGGCCATTAGAAAAGAGACGGCACACGCCTTCTCTTTGGGTGAAATAATTTGACTTCCAGCACCTCCGCCAAGGAGGAATAGCCGATTTGTCGGTTTGATTTATAGCAAACCAGAGCAAAGTGAGTATTGCAATCTCTGTAAAGGGTGTTTTCCAGGTGATCTCGACGTGTTTCTTATAAAAACTCATCCGTCAGGGTGCCCCTTTCATAATAATAATAATCCTCTCGGGAATTACTGGGATAATTTTCAAGGGACAGAGACCCCAAAGAAAAAGCAGATGTAAAATTGCCACAGTACATCTACCCTACTGTTTCAGGGGGGATTCAAAGGACCGAGATCTTCTTCTTCTTTTGCGTTCCCAGGCCATATGGCCATAATGGGTAAGGTACGTATGTGTCCGGTTTTCAGTTTTCACTGGTCTCCCCGCTGCGTACAGCCGACACATTCCAATTTCGGAGGAGCTCAAAGGAGAATAGTTATTTGGAAGATTTTTTCAGAAACAAAAGGCAGGAGAATGGGCCACTAAGTCAGAAAGATAGTAGATGATAGAAAGCAAAGGGAAAAGGCAGAGTCAAAGAGAGTGGCAGATTAGAGGAAGTTACAAGCACAAAACTTCCAGAAAGTGGGGGAACTGATTCGTTTACGAAAGACCCCCCCCCGGTATCCCCACGGGGAGGACCGAGATCAGAAGATAGATGTACAATTTCCCACAGGACATCTACCCAACGGCTTCAGAGGGGTGGAGGGGTGGGGGGTGGGGGTTGGGAGGAGGGTTCAAAGGCCCGAGATCAGAAGGTACCGGTAGATGGGAAAATGGCCGCAGGACTACAATCCTATCTCCCTTTGTGTCTTACAATGATGTACACGAGAGAGAACAGTGCGGGATGACAGGTTTTCTGAGAGCCTGACATCCGTTCTGATACATACCGGTGTCATGAAAAATAAGTACCTACCGTGAAATAAGTACCTACCGTGAAATAAGTACCATTCACAAGCGCGCTAGAACCTTTCTTATTTCATGTGAGAAATAAGTCAACTATTAGTTAAAATATTGAGAGCCTGACATCCGTTCTGATACCGGTGTCATGAGAAATAAGTACCTACCGTGAAATAAGTACCATTCACAAGCGCGCTAGAACCTTCTTTATTTCATGTGAGAAATAAGTCAACTACTATTTAAAATATGGAGATTTAAGAGCTCAATCTACACGGAAAAATACAAGAAATAGAGCGGGAGGGTGTAAATCTACATCTTTGCCGATAAATCGATGTACAAAGCCATGTCACTTTCGTTTCGTATTTTTTCAAAATGGCGGACAACATAAACAACCACCCGTGCAAGCAAACAAAACCAACAACAAAATATTAGCAAAAATATCCCTGTCTTCTCAATATTTAGCGGTGAGTTTTCTGTTCTTCCTGCATGCCACAAGACGCCTCTGAATGTATTTAGGGGCGAATCTTTCCCAAAGAGCAAACAATTCGAATGAGGAAAGGAGTATTTATTTCATGGGTTAAATATTTTATGCAACACCGGCTTCCTTCTGCGCTCCTACACTCAAAGCAGCGCACGGAAAAAAGGGGGGGGGTCCTTGCAGTTTCTGAGTATTAATTTTGACAGATCTGCGGTATTGTGTTGGAACTCGAAAGTCCGACAACTCTGCAATGTTGGATCTTCCAGTCTCCCTTTTTATCACCTCTTTCGTCCACATCATCCGTACTTATTATTGCATTTTCTGGTATAATTATTATCATTTTAATTATTATACATCTCTATTCACTTAGTTTACTTTTTTTTTCTTGGTGACAGTCGGGAAGTAGGTGATAAGATACTGCTTGCTTAGTTATTGATTGATCTTGTCATTTGTGACAGTGCATGGGGAAAACCCAGACATAATGGAGCTTTGGCATCAATTGAGATTTTAATTTTTCATGGTGGAGCAAAGATTCCTTGTTAAAACACAGAAAACCGAATTGAGTTATCTTGTCTAGTTTTTATGTTATTAATTATTTGAAGTTTGGCATTCGAAATAGATCATTTGCAGAAATTGGGCATAGAATATACAACTTTGCCTCTGTGTTTCTATTGACTTGATTTAGAAAACAATCAAATAAACAAAGAAATCATTCAAAATTGTCTTTTATGTTGTATTGTAGAACACATACAAATAGACATAAATATGCCCTAAATAGAAATTGATATTTTGGGGGTTGTTGACTATTTTTGGCTTTTGTTAAAAACATTCTGTGCGACTTATGTAGGGTTTTCCCATGCACTATCACTTTTACACAGGTCCCTAGGCAAAATGGACGCATACAACAAGCAATCTGCTTCACTCAAACATATAATTTGACTTCAAGGACAATACCAATGACAATAATATCCTTTAATGTCAACAGCTCTAAGCTTTTATGACACAGGTAAATACAAACTGAAACACGGCAAAAAAACAACAACAAACAAGTGCAACGCCGAGCGGCTGCAAAGTCCCCTCGCAGCATCGACGAGGTACTCCGAAATCGGAATGTGTCGGCTGTATACATACATAAAAACGCATCAAAACAGCACGTAACTACATAAAAAAGGCATCAAAACAGCACGTAACTGAATAGTTTTTTTTATATATAGCCTTGGGGTTCGGACCCGTGATTTGAGCGCGCGCGATCATGCGCACACGCGCGCACAGAAAAATTCATGACAACTGTGTTATAGACCATTCATCAAGAAATGTGGTGGAAAAAACCTGCATTAAAATATATGCAAAGCTTCGCGAGATATTAGCGATTATGTGTTTCGGGGTTTGAACCCCGTAACTGGCGCGACCTTGACCTTAATGTAAAACTAAATACATCAGTGGATAGCTTGCATCTTGGCAAACTAGTATACCAAATTTGATGATGATAGACTGAATAGTTTTTTTAGAAAAACGGACGAATAGCCGGACGGACGGAGGCACGCCGGACGGACGGACGGACCGGACGGACGGACGGACGGACGGACGGACGGACGGACGGACCAGACAAAAACAATAGCTAGCAAGAAAATGCATTAACATCAATCATCATGACCCGGAAGCCACATTATGGAATAATTCAGGAAGCCGAACTATTTGTGATTGCAGAGTTCGAGGAGTGAACAAGAAAGAAAATCCGAAAAAAATCGAAATGAAAGCGTTCCCTTTAAAAACATGTTATCAGTAACAAACCCCAAAATAAACAACAAAAAATTGATTAGAGCCCCAGTATAAAATAATAATTTGTTGTGCGTTAAATATAAATTGTTCGGAAATAATTTAAGGGGAGTAATTTCATGGTGTGTGGGGAGTGATCTTGCCTAATTCAATCGGTCAAACAGGGGAAGTTACTCTTCCATCAGGTAGATCCCCAGCTCTCGCCTCGTGTGTTTGAGCAGACATACAGCCACTTAGAACACCGTGCGTCATTCTAAAATTAATGCTATTTTATATTTTTACGTCACATTTTGCAAAGTTTTATCAGTTTGTGGCCACTGGCCACCCCTAATTTCCCCCAAAAAATGTGTGCAAGTCGCTGACTCGCTTCGTGCGGTTTCAAGCTTCGACGCTATTGTTGCATTGTTGCTATGGTATTTGACCGAGTAATGGAGGTAAACAACTCTAAGTTTCACGAAGTGCTCTCCCCCCTTTTTTTTTCCTCCGAAAATCGTCTATTATCAACGACTGCTGTTCCTCGGCAAAGGCCTGCTTTCTCTACGTGATGCTGAAAATACAATAGGTTTGGGAGTCTGCAAAAATAGTCCCCCACCTTCTGGAAGTTCTGTGCTTGTAACTTCCTCTAATCTACCACTCTCTTTGACTCCGCCTTTTCCCTTTGCTTTCTATCATTTACTATCTTTCTGATTTTTTGGCCCATTCTCCTGCCTTTATTGTTTGTGGCACAAGCCACAAACCTATAACTCACTGTGTCGGTCTGTTGGTCGGTCCAAAATTGTCGCACATATTGTAAAAGAGAAAGAAAAGCGTGCCACAAACGATTGCGAATCCGCGCTTGTTCATAGACATCTTCCAAATAATGTTTCTCTTTTGAGCTCCTCCGAAATCGGAATGTGTCGGCTGTACGCAGTTGGGAGACCAGTGAAAACTGAAAACCGGGCACATATGTACCTTGCCCATTATGGCCATATGGCCTGGGAACGCAAAGAAGAAGAAGAGAGTGACATGGGTGTTGTGGTGCATAAATGCGAGATTGGCGTTGAAAGGGTTAATGTATATCCTCATTTTAAAAAATCCAAACACTTTACTGTTCTTGCTTAACTGATCACAGAAGTCAAGGCTTATGGTGTTGTTTTCGTTGACGTACCTTGGCTAAAAGACTCCAGGGATCATCCCAACAGCCGAAGCACTGGAACACTATGGTACAAATGCACCAGCCAGGGATGAGAACATTACGCGCGTGACCGTTTTTGATTACCCCGCCACGTGAGCAAGCCCCACTCCGACTTCGGAGGATTTTGGAGACTGATGATGTTATGCTAGGAGCTTGCCATGGCTAAATACAATCC
>CM065687.1:10078252-10098252 GCA_017654935.2 Phymorhynchus buccinoides
ACTCACGGGCATCCGTCACACTCGGATCGGATTTGGATTGTATGGTACGTAGTGGGTCGGACCCACAACTGTCTAGCCTACTACTTGCTAGCGATGGCCAATGGGAAAAGGGCAGGGTGTTTCTGTTCTCCTGGCTTAAAAGGGGCACCCTGACGGATGAAGTTTTCCTTCGTTGCAAGAAACACGTCGAGATCAACAGGCAAACACCCTTTACAGAGATCGCGACACTCACTTTGCTCAGGTTTCCTAGAAATCAAACCGTCAAATCGAGCGATTCCTCCTTGGCGGAGGCGCTGGAAGTCAAATTCGTTCAGTGAAAGAGAAGGCACGTGCCCTTCTCTTTTCTTAATGGCCGCCTGAGATTAGACCACATTGTTTGCCCAAAATTGCCACGATACAAGCCTTTTTTAAATTTTAATTTATAAAGTTTACCTAAAGGAGTTTCGCTCACAACAAAGGAAATAGCTCCCTTTTTTTTAACTGCACTACAATAAAAAAAAAAGAAAAAAACCTTCAACCACAATGAGTGACCTCCACCCCACCCCATCCAAAATGGATTCTTTCTCCGGCAACTCCGCCAAGGAGGAATCGCCGTTTTTGACGGTTTGATTTATAGGAAACTGGAGCAAAGTGAACCTTGAAAAGGCTGTCTTTCTGGTGATCTCGACGTGTTTCTTGCAAAAAAAACTCATCCGTCAGGGTGTCCCTTTACGACTCCAGTCAACTGGCCACGTCACTGATTGAAAGCGCTTCTGAAATGAGATTTCCGGGGACCTGGGTTCTGTGATCACTCAATGCTCTTTCTCCTCTCGAAGGGGGGATGAGAAAAGAGCGTGAGTGAAGGAAATTGTTGGAGAAAATGACATCGCCGTCTTTGGTTATGGCAGGAGTTGCCTATGGCCTTCTCATAATGGCAAACGCGCAACGTGGTCGAGAAAAATAAGTTGAGCGTATCTTACAATTTGTAAACAAAAATGTCCAGTAAAAGCGAAATCAGGTTTTACGTCCTCTCGGTTGCACATGTGGGAGGAAAGCTCTCAACCAACCAATCGATCAATCAAATTGTATTATGTCCTCACAGAAAGGATCAATGTATGAAATTACTCAGTCGATAATGTCCAATCACGGCATGTTTCTCTCAACTAAATTCGACATTCGGATGCTTTTTTTTTTCTTCTCGCAGACGTGATGATTGTGACTGTCTCACGAAGCGACAAGAAAGTCGAACATAAAATATTTCTTTACTGAAAGCCATCTTGTAACTTTATTTTTTCTTCTCAAAATTTTTGACAACCTCAATAACTTGACTGCTTGCTTACGTTACGTTGAGAGAGAGAGAGAGAGAGAGAAGAGCGAGAGAGAGAGAGAGAGAGAGAGAGAGAGAGAGAGAGAGAGAGAGAGAGAGAGAGAGAGAGAGAGAGAGAGAGAGAGAGAGAGAGAGAGAGAGAGAGAGAGAGAGAGAGAGAGAGAGAGAGAGAGAGAGAGAGAGAGAGAGAGAGAGAGAGAGAGAGAGAGAGAGAGAGAGAGAGAGAGAGAGAGAGAGAGAGAGAGAGAGAGAGAGAGAGAGAGAGAGAGAGAGAGAGAGAGAGAGAGAGAGAGAGAGAGAGAGAGACTTGAGAGAAGAAAAGAGAGAGAGACACAGAGAGAGAGAGAAGAGAGAGAGAGAGAGTAGAGAGAGAGAGAGAGAGAGAGAGAGGAGAGAGAGAGAGAGAGAGAGAGGAGAGAGAGAGGAGAGAGAGAGAGAGAGAGAGAGAGAGAGAGAGAGAGAGAGAGAGAGAGAGAGAGAGAGAGAGAAGAGAGAGAGAGAAGAGAGAGAGAGAGAGAGAACACTGAAACTGAAAAACTTTATTTAACAAGGATAAAGATTTTAGGCGATGCCTATTCTTACAATAAATAAAAAAGTGGAGATAGAGAGAGAGAGAGAGAGAGAGAGAGAGAGAGAGAGAGAGAGAGAGAGAGAGAGAGAGAGAGAGAGAGAGAGAGAGAGAGAGAGAGAGAGAGAGAGAGAGAGAGAGAGAGAGAGAGAGAGAGAGAGAGAGAGAGAGAGAGAGAGAGAGAGAGAGAGAGAGAGAGAGAGAGAGAGAGAGAGAGAGAGAGAGAGAGAGAGAGAGAGAGAGAGAGAGAGAGAGAGAGAGAGAGAGCAAAGACAGACAGACAGAGAGAGAGAAGAGAAGGAAAAAGAGAAAGAAGGGCAGGAGTGATTGAGAGAGACAGAGACACACAAACAGAAATTTTCACAGAAATAAAAGTAATCTTTTTGTCTCTTTTGCTGAAATGCTCGTCTTCGTGCTTCGAAGTTTTATGGACTTTTTAAACCCGAGAAAAACATCGATTTTCTTCACCTTACTTTTGAAGTCTCTCACTGTCAATCTTTTCCTCCTTCACCTCCCCCCCCCACCCCCCCCACCCCCTGTCCCCCCCCCCTCTCTTCCTTGGGTCTCCTCCTCTCCTTAAAGACACACCAGATCACGTGGTCAACATCACGGGTTTCACGTGTGTTCCCTCTTATAGCTGGTAGGAAATCTTGCTTTGACCATACAAATGCCCCCAAACTGAAAACGAAACATCATTTTTAAAGAGCAGCATCGATTTGAAGTTGTGAAGTAGGGGGATGGGGCATTTGTATGTGGGTCACAGCTACCCAGAAACAAAACAAGGGACTTAATGGTGGTGGGTCAGTGGGTCTTTAACCCTTTCACCGCCAAAATCGCATTTTAGCACCACAATGATTTAACACGTCACTAAAAGGCATCAAATCAGGGTCTGTTATCCAAAGACCCTGTTCTCTTCATTTTGGGAGGTAAGGATAGGCCTTACTTTAACTATGTCACAGAGGAATCCCCAATATTACAGACGGAATGTTTTCTCTACTCAGGAAAAAGTTTAATGGAAATGTTCTGCTGAAAAATGGCTGGCGGCGAAATGGTTAAAGTCTCCTCTGGCCAAGCACAATTTCCTTCTCTCATACTGTCTTCTCTTTCCATTTTCAGACTACTGGACAAAGGACTGCTAGCACTAAAAGGCAGCTTATGAAGCACCCAGGGTGGACAGTTACAAGGCCAATGGACAGAGGAACTTTCAAGACCTGTTCTTCAGTGGCAACATTTTTTTAAAGGTGGACCCTGACGGATGATTTTTTGCAAGAAACACGTCGAGAGCACCAGAAAGACAGCCTTTTCAAGGATCGGAACACTCACTTTGCTCTGGTTTCCTAGAAATTAAACCCGTCAAAACGGCGATTCTTCCTTGGCGGAGTGCCGGAGAGAGTAGCCATTTTGGATGGGGGTGGGTGAAGTTGAAGCGTTTTCTTTTTTTGTAGTGCGCAACAAAACAAAAAAAATTGGAGTTGTTTCCTTTGTTGTGAGCGAAACTCCTTTTGATAATTTGTATAAAATTTAAAAGAAAAAAGAAAAAGAAGACAAGGCTTGTATTGCGAACATTTCGTGCAAACGATTTGGTCTAAGCGCAGGCGGCCATTAGAAAAGAGACGACACACGCCTTCTCTTTGGGTGAAAGAATTTGACTTCCAGCACATCCGCCAAGGAGGAATCCCCGATTAGACGGTTTGATTTTTAGGAAACCAGAGCAAAGTGAGTGTTGCAATCTCTGTAAAGGGTGTTTTCCTGGTGATCTCGACGTGTTTCTTACAAAAACTCATCCGTCAGGGTGGCCTTTTAACCCTTTGAACGCTAGCATTTTTTTAAATCTTAGAATTTCCCGTCAAACCTACCTGGGAATAGAAAATATGGCGTCTGCAATATTGGGGGTTTCCTTTACAGAATTAGGCCTATCAATGTTTCCAGCATTAAAAACAAAAAATGGTCTTTGGATAACAGTTCCTATGACTAAAAGAATGCCTTTTTAGTTAAATCAGTGTGTTGCCAAACGGCTACTGTGAAGGTGAGAGGGTTAACCCTTTCACAGTCAGCTATTTTCCAGCCACAAAATACCATCACACTTAACTGGGTAGAGAAAAATAAAAGCTGCAATATTGGGAATTCCTCTGTGACATGTATAACATTACGACTATCCTTACCTCCCAACATTAACCCTTTTACCGCCAATGTCACATTTATTTGTCCACAATGGTTTAACACCCATGTCACTAAAACGCATCACATCAGCGCCTGTTGTCCGAAGACCCGATTTTCTTTATTGTGGGAGGAGAGGATAGGCCTAATGCTAAATGTGTCACAGAGGAATTCCCAACATTGCAGATATTTGTTTTCTCTTCTCAATTCAGATTAATTGTATTTTTTGGCTGAAAAATGGCTGGCGGCAAAACAGGGCTAAGAAAACTGGGTCTTCGGATAACAGGCCCTGATTTCATGCCTTTTTGATTACATGAGTGCTAAACCATTGTGGGGCATAAATACGACATTGGCGGATGAAAAGGGTTAAAACGTCTCGAGGGGTTCGGAGCGTTTCTGAGATCAATTGCTTAGGTGTGGTGATGTGCTCGCTCAATAAAGTACCCTTTGCCTGTCAGACCAACGGTTTTATGTGGTAGAATCGGGGTAAGCAGTGAAAGAAAGACAGGGAAATGGTTTCAGAGAAATGAGATTGTTGCGTTATCACTGCTGTGGTTATTCTGGTGTCCCGTTTTCTTTCGTGTCTGGTGAGGATACGAGTGAGCCAGTCTGTTAGAAATGTTTGTACGAATGGTGAGTGAAAAGCGCATTGGGGTTGCTTAGCAAGATTATGCGCTATATAAGCATTATTAATTCTTTATTTTATTTTATTTAATGCAGTCAGATCTGGGAACTCAAAAGCACATAAGCTAGGTCAAGTTTCTCCAGATTACGGTCGCCGCGCGAATAACTGTTACGCCGGAAGGGGTCTAAGAAACACTTTACAAAACGTTTACGAAAAAATAATAATTACAAGCTCTTGTCTGATTGGTAAAAAAAAAGTATTATTTCAACCAAACTTGAATGGACAAATCAACAACTAGAAATGTATAAGTCACGTGATAGTTCCGGATAATTGGCCGCTTGCTCGCTTGCTGGGAAGAACAAAACGCCACGAGAACTATCGGCAAACTAAGGGTTTTTCTGAGACCGTTTTTGCCGATTTGAGCCAATCGCAACGTAACGTTAGCCCTTGTGAAACACCCCCCAGGTCTTCTGGCTTTGGAATTCAAGTCTAAAATAAACGGCTTGCAATGGACACTTTTCAAACTTTTCCACTTGACACACATATTGTTTTATTTTTTTCCTTTATTTTTTTTTTGGTGCTGCAAATGGTGCTGCAAATGGTGCTGCAAATAGATAGCAAAACCCGAGTTACATCAAGAGTACGTTTGAGACGTGACATCTTTTTGTATCCTTCTACTGACTTAGTGACTTGAGAGAGAGAGAGAGAGAGAGAGAGAGAGAGAGAGAGAGAGAGAGAGAGAGAGAGAGAGAGAGAGAGAGAGAGAGAGAGAGAGTGAGAGTGAGAGAGAGAGAGAGAGAGAGAGAGAGAGAGAGAGAGAGAGAGAGAGAGAGAGAGAAACAAACAGACAGACAGATAAATTGACAAACAGTCTGTCCCGCGTGAGAGAGAGAGAGAGAGAGAGAGAGAGAGAGAGAGAGAGAGAGAGAGAGAGAGAGAGAGAGAGAGAGAGAGAGAGAGAGAGAGAGAGAGAGAGAGAGAGAGAGAGAGAGAGAGAGAGAGAGAGAGAGAGAGAGAGAGAGAGAGAGAGAGAGAGAGAGAAACAAACAGACAGACAGACAGATAAATTGACAAACAGTCTGTCCTGCAAATCCGAATTTGAACCATAATTCAATTCTTTCTTCTCCTTAGTGTCAGCATTATAGTCACCATTACTTCAAACAAACAAAAAACAGATACATTTGAGGGACAGATCGAAACAGTATAAAAGAAAGAAAGAAGGCTACACGGATGCTGACTTCAGCATCAGGACAAGATATTCTTTGACTCGGATTCCGTCCGAAATGTTCCAGTAACCGGAGGTGCACCCTCGTCTGTACGGGGTGTGCAACGAAGTGCCAGAATCATCAACGACGACGTCTGCCAAGTCAAGAACTCCTGTCCCATCATCATCAACTCCATCGTCATCATCACCGCTTCACCGAGAAGACTTCGTCTCCGGGAATATTGTCTATAAGAGGCTACGCTAATTAGACACTAAACCAACCATTGAGAGAGAGAGAACACCGAACGCTGAACTGTTTTAATATCATTGGCTTACATAGCTTAGATGACATGGGGGTGCTAATAGAACAAAATAATTTAAACATAAAATCAAATCAATCAAGGCATGAAAAATAAAATAAAAACAAATGTTTGTCTCGACCATCCAATCATAATCAAATTAAGCATGTCAGTTCCCATACTTATACCCAAATAAATTATGCAAGACTTTCCATTAAGAAGTAATGTTCTGTCTATGTTCTTCTTGGATTTGCCTTTGATTAGTTCTAATATTCAGAGCTTCTGCAATATATTTAGCAAGGGATTTTATAGATTCATCATCATAGTCCATTTTCAAAACTCCAACTAAATCCAAATATACAGCAACACTTTTTTCTAAAGTTTTACACTTCTTTCTGATCACATCATATTTTTTACAACTAAATAAAAAGTGTATAATCGTCCTCTTTATAAAAAAACACACATTGGAGAGAGAGAGAGAGAGAGAGAGAGAGAGAGAGAGAGAGAGAGAGAGAGAGAGAGAGAGAGAGAGAGAGAGAGAGAGAGAGAGAGAGAGAGAGAGAGAGATGGACAAACAGTCTGTCGCAAACCCGAACTCTGAACCCTAATTCAGTTCTTTCTTCTTATTACTGTCAGCATACCAGTCACCACTTCTCCAAACAAACGCAGATCAATTTGAGGGACAGATCGAAACAGTGTAAAAGAAAGAAAGAAGGAAGAATAACGCGGGCCTCTTATCTGAAGCATGTGGCCGTGACAACTTACAACATTATTAGAGGAAAACAAAAATAGTCGGCAGCGGTATCCGCACGCTCCCTTGTCAGACACTCGAGCTGGCACCGACGGCTGATCGAAGGCGCTTGTGGAATCTAATTTATCTCCCTCCCCCCTCTCCCATCGCCGCCACAGTGATGTGATTACCGTTGTTCACCTGGTCCCGTTGTCCCCTGGTGGACAATGGTCAGTGATGGAAGAGAGCGGTAGGCCTACTTAGCAGGTGATGGAGTGGGTGCTACTGCTGGTCAGTCATGGTCCACTGTGGTCATTAAAGACCCCCCACGTCACGTGTCAAAATCACGGTTTTCGTGCGTTTTCCCTCTTATGGCTGGTAAGAAATCTTAAGAAAGCTTCCTAGCATAAGAGGGAATGTGACACGTGACGTGGGGGGTCTTTAAACCTTCCAACGCTAGCCATTCCTCGGCCAAAATTTATCATTTATTAAACTTACCCAGATACAGAACATATTTTGTCTGCAATACTGGGGATTCCTCTCTGACATGCAAAAAATAGGGCCTGTCATTAATTCCCAAAATTAAGAACATACGGTCATTGGATACCAGACCCTCATTTGATGACCTTCAGTGACATGGGTGTTAAATCATTGCGGTGCCAAGAGGCGACAGTGGCGATGAATTAAAGGTGGACCCTGATGGATGAGTTTTTTGCAAGAAACACGTCGTGATCACCAGAAAGACAGCCCTTTCAAGGATCGGAACACTCAATTTGCTCCGGTTTGCTATAAATCAAATCGTCGAAAACGGCGATTCCTCCTTGGCGGTGATGCCGGAGAGAGAGAGAGAGAGAGAGAGAGAGAGAGAGAGAGAGAGAGAGAGAGAGAGAGAGAGAGAGAGAGAGAGAGAGAGAGAGAGAGAGAGAGAGAGAGAGAGAGAGAGAAGCCATTTTGGATGGGGTGGGTGGAGGCCATTCATTGTGGTTAAAGCTTTTTCTTTTTTTGCAGTGCAGTAAAAAAAAAGGATATATTTCCTTTGTTGTGAGCGAAACTCCTTTAGGCAAACTGAATAACCTTTTTTTTAAAATAGATAAAAAGGCTTGTACTGTGTAAATTTTGTGCAAACGATTTGGTCTAAACTCAGGCGGCCATTACAAAAGAGACGGCACACGCCTTCTCTTTCACTGACAGAATTTGACTTCCAGCACCTCCGCCAAGGAGGAATCGCCGATTTGATTTCTAGGAAACCAGAGCAAAGTGAGTGTTGCAATCTCTGTAGAGGGTGTTTTCCTGGTGATCTCGACGTGTTTCTTGCAAAAAAAACCTCATCCGTTAGGGTGCCCCTTTAAAGCTGGAGACAGACTATGCGACTGCCTCATATGACTCGATCAGGTCGTGACGTTGACCAAATTTTGTTTCCCGCACAGAAGAGGTCATAAGCCATCTGACTCGATCAGACTCGATCAGTGAAATTTAGAACCCGCCCTATTCGGCCCTGTCACCTGACTGGGCCCGACTGAGTCAGACTTATCGAGCAGCATGGTATGCAAATGAGGTGTAACGTCACGACCTGATCGAGTCACATGAGGCAGTCACATAGTCTGTCGCCGGCTTAAGGTAGCAGAGGAAACAACAGCTATTCCGGACAACTGGCCATGTCTTGCCCAGAAGATATTCCGGCAAAATTAGAGCTGGCAATCCTGTATACTTAGTCAATACCCCCCCCCCCCCCTCCGACCCCCACCCCCCTTTCACGTGTACGACCCTCAATCTCAAAGTCTGCTTAACGACCTCTTTTGCCGGTGTCTATGTAGTACAATGTAGGTCAATCGTAGGCGTGCTATGCACACAAGGTTTGTACGTGCGCGTGCGCGTGTGTATGTGTGTGCATGCGTGCGTGAGTGAATGCGCGCTCAATTATGCGTGTCTTTCCCTCTTCAAAAGAGACACAACAACGGGGAGAGATGAGAGAGAGAGAGAGAGAGAGAGAGAGAGAGAGAGAGAGAGAGAGAGAGAGAGAGAGAGAGAGAGAGAGAGAGAGAGAGAGACGCGAAGGACAAACAAACAAACATCTTCACCTTCCAGACACCTTCCACTAGCACTCAGTTCGTCAATGTTTGGCAAGTTCAATTAAGCACGCCACCGCTTTCCAAGCGAACCTCCCATTGAAGAACACACAACAACCCGAAATTAAAATCACACAAAAGAAGTAGAAGAAGAAGAAGAAGAAGAAGAAGAAGAAGAAGAAGAAGAAGAAGAAGAAGAAGAAGAAGAAGAACAAAGAAGAAGAAGAAGAACAAGAAGAAGAAGAAGAAGAAGAAGAAGAAGAAGAAGAAGAAGAAGAAGAAGAAGAAGACGACGACGACGAAGAAGAAGAAGAAGACGACAAAAGAAGAAGAAGAAGAAGAAGACAAAGAAGAAGAAGAAGAAGAAGAAGAAGAAGAAGAAGAAGAAGAAGAAGAAGAAGAAAGAAGAAGAAGAAGAAGAAGAAGAAGACGACGACGACGACGACGAAGAGAAGAAGAAGAAGAAGAAGACAAAGAAGAAGAAGAAGAAGAAGAAGAAGAAGAAGAAGAAGAAGAAGAAGAAGAAGAAGAAGAAGAAGAAGAAGAAGAAGACGACGACGACGAAGAGAAGAAGAAGAAGAAGAAGAAGAAGAAGAAGAAGAAGAAGAAGAAGACGACGACGACGAGAAGAAGAAGAAGAAGAAGAAGAAGAAGAAGAAGAAGAAGAAGAAGAAGAAGAAGAAGAAGACGACGACGAAGAGAAGAAGAAGAAGAAGAAGAAGAAGAAGAAGAAGAAGAAGAAGAAGAAGAAGAAGAAGAAGAGAAGAAGAAGAAGAAGAAGAAGAAGAAGAAGAAGAAGAAGAAGAAGAAGAAGAAGAAGAAGACGAAGCAAAAACATTAGATGACCTTTTAATTTTCCTACAAACAGCCTAAGGGGAGGGGGTAACGGTGTTGCAAAACAATAATGTCAAGGCAACGTTTTGCAGGGGTCCTAGCGTCGTCAGGAAAGCTGATGAGAAATAAATTACTGAACAAGAAAAACCCGAAGGGTGACAAGCTCGAATCAATAACCACTCCCAAGATAACATCAATAATTGCAAACAAACACCATTCTCTTCAAACTTTTCAACCAAAGAACGAAGCGAATGAGGAAAAAAAGAAAGAAAAAAACACAAAACAAGTGCAACTCCGAGCGGCTGCAAAGTCCCCTCGCAGCATCGCCGAGCTACTCCGAAATCGGAATGTGTCGGCTGTACACATACATAAAAACGCATCCAAACAGCACGTAACTACACAAAAACGCATCAAAACTGAATAGGTTTTTTTTTTATATATATAGCCTTGGGGTTCGGACCCTTGATTTGAGCGCGCGCGATCATGCGCACACGAGCGCACAGAAAAGTCATGACAACTGTGTTATAGACCATTCATCAAGAAATGTGAAAAAAACTGCATTGAAATACATGCAAAACTTCGCGAGATATTAGCGATTATGTGTTTCGGGGTTTGAACCCCGTAACTGGCGCGACCTTGACCTTAATGTAAAACTAAATACATCAGTGGATAGCTTGCATCTTGGCAAACTAGTATACCAAATTTGATGATGATAGACTGAATCATTTTTTAGTCAAACGGACGAATAGCCGGACGGAGGCACGCCGGACAGACGCCGCCGGACGGACGCCGCCGGACGGACGCCGGACGGACCAGACAAAAACAATAGTTCCCCGAACCTTCGGCTCGGGGACTAACAAAACGAACAAAAAAGAAACGATACTTTCTGGACATAATGATTCATCGACTCAAGTATTTGCTTCTGAGCGATGATGACAAAGTCCGGACAAACGCCAAAGACACCAACACCACCACGTGGACACCCAGCGTCCTCCACGAGTTCATCCCCAGACCCTCTTCCTCATGACCATCAACCGCTTTGCGGCCATCTCCACATCGACCCAGCACCAGAACAACTTGTCCCTAAGGGCTTTCCGCCATGAGGACCTACAACCTCCACTGAGCAACAACGATGACAACGCTAACCGTTACATTCACGAAATAAGGCCATTTCTACTTCATTAACAAAGAATAATTATTGGTTGACACCGTTTTCCTGTCCTGCTGTGCTGTAGTTAAACATAACTAATTAAATTGCCTTCATTTCAAGAACATGTAAAACCTGGATTGCTTGTCCAGATGTTGTCATGTATCTTGCGAGTATTACGCAAACTTTCTACAAAAATGCCCTAAGAATCGTTAAGAATTTTTTTATCAATGAATATCTTTTTTATATTTTACGTACAGTTTCCGCAAATCTCCTTCACAACGTTCACTAAAAACTTTGTATTAGCAATTTAAGTTAGAGGACACACAACGACCATGCCATGAGAGAGAGAGAGAGAGAGAGAGAGAGAGAGAGAGAGAGAGAGAGAGAGAGAGAGAGAGAGAGAGAGAGAGAGAGAGAGAGAGAGAGAGAGAGAGAGAGAGAGAGAGAGAGAGAGTTACTTGAAACGTTTGAAACATCATTTTATTGTGAAGGCCACAGGCCAACGGTGGTGAAAGCCCTGACATAGCCCTAGTGGTCGACAGGGCTATAAACAACATATATTAGGCCATGTACACACATAAGCGGATATTCCATGCGGAAACGCGTGCGCAATCCATAAATAGGTGAGACAAAGAAGAGAAAACATTTGCGCACGTGTCCGAATTTCCCCTTTAGGCCGTGTGTACACATAAGCGGATATTCCATGCGGAAACCCGTGCGCAATCCATAAATAAGTGAACAAAGAAGAGAAAAGGTTTGCGCACGAGTCCGAATTTCCCCTATTATTATGCGTAAACTTTTATCCTTTCTTTCTTCTACTTATTTAGGGGGATCCGTACGGAACATACGTGTCTAATATGAACCCGGCCTTAATAAAAACAAGCGCGAAATCGCAATAGTTTGTGGCACGCGGTCTATTTTTACCACTCCAATCATGAGTCACCTCCCCTGGCTTTTCAATAATTTTAATCTGTAAACCAGAATGTTATCTCTGCACCCTTTCGTAACTTTTTATATCTTTTGGAAAACATTTAAAACTATGTATCCTACTTATACTCATCAAAAGAAGCACCGCATACTCGTCGTGTCTGTTGTAGTGTCTGTATTACGTATGTTTATTATTTTGTACGCTTTTAAAATACATCATTTTAAAGAGCGGCCTCAAGTGTAGCCTCGATTTGAAGTGCGACAATTTTGTCAAAATGTGCGACAATTTTGGACCGACCGACAGACAGACAGACCGACAAAGTGAGTTATAGGTTTGTGGCTTGAGCCACAAACAAAACTCAACAATACAGAGGTGTACACAACTGAAAGGAAAGTGCTTTCGATGACACTTTAAACCTTCTTTGAAATGTAGTGTAAGACCGTCACTCGCTTTTTAGTCATAGGTGTACAGTGGCACAGAGGTAACGCGTTCGCCTCGTGCCAAGTAAACCCGAGTTCGAACCTGGGTACAGGGGATATTTCCTCTCACTTTGCACTAGGCCTTGCGGTATGAACGTGGAGTCTTTCGGATGAGACGATAAACCGAGGTCCCGTGTGCCCATGCACTTAGCACACATTAAACCCAGTGGCAACGAAAAAGTTGTCATTTGGTCAAACATACCCCCCACCCCACCCCACCTCATCAGTTACACAAAAATCGCATGCCAAAAACAAATTGGGTGGCGCGCCTCTGGCTGCGACGCGCTCTCCATGTGGAAGCAACCCGAATTTCATATAGACGCGTCTGTGACTATAAAGTACCTAATACTATGAATAAACACACAAACAACGTCAAAAAACTTCACTAGCGGGCGTAAGCTATAACTAAAACGTAGTAGTTACTTTTCAACCTTTTGGCGAAAGTACGAACCATAGTCTGGTGCAGACGTCATCAGGCCATTATGGCGGACGCAGATGAAGATGGATGCAAATGGCCGCCGGAAGATTCCTGGGGAAAAACTGCAAAGCCGACACACCCATTGCCATTCTGTCTTATTTCTTCCGAAATGATCTTCCAAGATTTCGTTCCCACCTCTCCCTCTCTCTCTCTCTCTCTCTCCCCCCATCTCTCTCTTTCTGTGTAGCATCCCCTCTCTCCAACCCCCCTTTAATTCACAAACAATTTCTTGGCAATTAATGGTCAGTGTCTTGCTAAAAAAACAAGCGCGAAAATCGCAATAGTTCTGTGGCACTCGGTCTATTTTTACCACTCCAATCATGAGTTACCCTCCCCTCTCTCCTTTCAATCTTTTAATCTGTAAACCAGAATGTTATCTCCTGCACCATCTCGTAACTTTTTATATCTTTGGAAAACATTTAAAACTATGTATCCTACTTATACTCATCTCTCTCACCGCATACTCTCGTGTCTGTTCTCTGTCTGTATTACGTATGTTTATTCTTTCTGTACGCTTTAAAATACATCATTTTAAAGAGCGGCCTCAATTAATTTTGAAGTGTAGCCTCGATTTGAAGTGCGACAATTTTGTCAAAATGTGCGACAATTTTGGAACGACAGACCGACCGACCGACAAAGTGAGTTATAGGTTTGTGGCTTGAGCCACAAACAAAAACGCACAAAGAAAATGCTTAGTAGGCGACAACCGCCACAGTTCACGACCCCATCAACTGGCGATAGATTAGCTCAGCCAAAATAGAGCTGCAGCATTGTATGTGCATTAGCCCTTAGCCCAAAGCTCGCAATGTCCCCAAATCCTCAAGGTTAACAGAATGGGGATGTTCCCTGGGCAAGGTCACTTCAGTACAAACAAAAACAAATCAGGCCAGCTTCCTAGGCTAGCAGTAGTAGTGTAGAGTGGCATAGTGGTAGCGCGTTCGCCTCGTGTCAAGTAAACCCGAGTTCGAACCTGGGTACAGGGGATTTTTCCTCTCACTTTGCAGCCTTGCGGTCTGAACGTGGAGTCTTTCGGATGAGACGATAAACCCGAGGTCCCATGTGCCCATGCACTTAGCACACGTTAAACCCAGTGGCAACGAAAAAGTTGTCATTTGGTCAAAATTTACCCCCCTCCCTTCCTTCCTCATCAGTCACACAAAAAATCGCATGCAAAGAAAAGAAGAAACAATTGGGTGGCGCGCCTCTGGCTGTGACGCTCTCTCCAGGTGGGAGCAACCCGAATTTCACAGAGCCGCCCCTGTGACTATAATGTACCGAACCTAACCTAACCTTCCTCGGCTCTCCGGAAGTCACTTGTCAGGACTGACTGGCGCACCCCTCTGTCAGGGACAATGCTGCACTTGGTCATCTCCAAATATGGCAATTGACGCCATTCGCGCGACAATGTCGGTTGTTTTCAGCGAAACTTTTAGAATGTGTTTCTTTTAACCATTCAATCTGAAATTAAACTGACTCTAGCCCTAACCCTAACCCTAACCAAAACCTTAAACCGTAAAATACACAAAACATAAAACTTTAATAAAAACAAATTGACTGTTCCATGTTTGGAGATGACCAAGTGCAGTCTTGAACGCCTAGTCTGTGAAGGAGGATTGTCCCTGGTGGGTTAGTATAGGTGGTTCAGACAATATTAAGTTAACCATATTACCAAAGTGCACATGCATGAATACGAATCACTTTAAAGCGTTACCAAAGTTCACTTTAGTGAAGCGATCAAGTATTTAGCAAAGGAGCGATCTAATTTATATTAGAATTGGGCTGGGGACACAGTCATTAGACGCGGAAGTTACGCACGAAAAAACAACTAAATAAGTAAGGCCGGGTTCACATTAGACGCGTAAGTTCCGTACGGAACCCCTTAAATAAGTGGAAGAAAGAAGGATAAAAGTTTACGCATATAGGGGAAATTCGGCCTCCTTCTTTCTTCTACTTATTTACGGATTGCGCATGGAATTTCCGCGTCTACTGTGTACACGGCCTTAGTCTCCATTGCATTTCATGTAAAGGAACATCAATGTTGTTCTTTTTCGTGTCGTGCTTAAAGATTCACCAGATCACGTGTCAAAATCACGGGTTTCACGTGTTTTCCCTCTTATAACTGGAAATAAAACTTGTTTTGACCAAGTCTGACTCCCCTATAAAAGGCCCCAAATTCAAACCGACACATAAGTTTAAATAGCAGCCTCAATTTGAATATGGGGAAATTGTATGTGGGTCACAGCGACAATACAGAAAAAACAAGGGACTTAATCGTGGTGCGTCACTGGGTCTTTAAAACTTTCCTGTTTGTTTTCCAAAATGACAAAGATTCTGATCGCTTCTCGGCCTTTTGGCTTAGACAGTGATTCAGGAACATACATTTTTGTTTATATCCTGGTTGGTTTGTTCAGCCCGTCGTACATGGCGAAAGCCGATACGCGACGTTAAACTGAACTTCTATCCAAAATGACGATAAACGCACGTGTCCGTATTTCCCCTAGTCCCGTCTATTTTTTTTCCTTCTTTCTTTTACTTACCTATGGGTGTCCGGGCGTAAATTCCGCGTCTTATGTGTTCTCGCCCTAATTCCAAAGTACTGCACAGAGAAAGGCCGTGTACACATACACGCGGATGTTCCGCGCGGAAAAACCCATCCCCAATCGGTAAATAAGTAAAAGAAGGAAGGGGGAAAAAAAGCGGACGTGATGGTGAAAATGATGTTTTACGTCCTCTCGGTCATAGACACATATGGGACATTTGTAAATACAAAGATGGTGTGAACAATACTGGCTGCAATGCCCGGAGGCAGTGCAACATCAGTAAAGTCCCGAGTTTTTAACAATATAGATATGTGCAGCGGTAACCTCGCCTCGGATAAACCTCATCGGCTATGGTTCCGCCACAATAGTATAACACTTGTGTGTGTGTCCGTATTTCCCCTAACCCGTACCCCCCCCCCCCCCCCCTTCTTTCTTTTACTTATTGGAGACTGCTCGACTGTGAAGAGGGGAAGTATTGTTGTGTTGTCTATGTTGTTTGAAAAAGACTTTTTCGTTGAAATATTACATAACCAAACAAGTGACCGCATCCTACAGTCATGTCTACTGTTCCAACAGCAAAGAAAAAAGACCTGGCCAGACCACGTCTCTGTGGCCCAGAAGCTCTTTGGAAGACTGGAGGACCTGCAACATATGGCCGCCTTCATATTGGATGCTGGGGTGTTCCTCTGACGTACGAGAAGAACAAGAAGAAAGAAAGAAGAAGAAGAAGAAGAAGAAGAGAAGAAGAAGAAGAAGAAGAAGAAGAAGAAGAGAAGAAGAAGAAGAAGAAGAAGAAGAAGAAGAAGAAGAAGAAGAAGAAGAAGAAGAAGAAGAAGAAAGAAGAAGAAAGAAGAAGAAGAAGAAGAAGAAGAAGAAGAAGAAGAAGAAGAAGAAGAAGAAGAAGAAGAAGAAGAAGAAGAAGAAGAAGAAGAAGAAGAAGAAGAAAAGAAGAAGAAGAAGAAGAAAGAAGAAGAAGAAGAAGAAGAAGAAGAAGAGAAGAAGAATAAGAAGAAGAAGAAGAAGAAGAAGAAGAAGAAAAGAAGAAGAAGAAGAAGAAGAAGAAGAAGAAGAAGAAGAAGAAAAAGAAGAAGAAGAAGAAAGAAGAAAAGAAGAAGAAGAAGAAAGAAGAAGAAGAAGAAGAAAAGAAGAAAGAAGAAGAAGAAGAAGAAGAAAGAAGAAGAAGAAGAAAAAGAAAGAGAAGGAGAGAAGAAGAAGAAGAAGAAGAAGAAAGAAAATAAGAACACGTTCTGTTTTGAGAAGAAGTCAATAAAATAACGTCACTCTGCATACATGTTGTTGTTTTGTGTTTAACGTTTGAGTTGCTACATTTACTTATTGATTATTTTCCGCGCGGAAAATCCGGATGTACTGTGTACCAGGCCTAACGGGTACCATACGGACCACCATGCATCATCTATCTCACAGGACAGACGCCGGCACGAGGCCTGGTGTGAGATGGATGAAGAACGGAACGCACCCCGCGATTACCGATACTGCGCGCAACAGTCAAACTTCCTGTCGCCTCCCACACACCCAGTACCCCTAACCCCACCCCCACTCCAAGAAACTGTGCTTTATTGCATTCCTGGAGAGGAGATCATATCGATGTGCCCACGTCTTTATGCGTCCCCGTGCTTACCAACACTAGGTGTAACAGTCAAACTTCCTGTCGCCTCCCACACCCCTACCCCCACTCCAAGAAACTGTGCTTTAGTGCATTCCTGGTGGGGAGATCATATCGATGTGCCCACGTCTTTATGCGTCCCCGTCTCAATGCAGTCCGTCTCACTGTGCCCCCGTCTCTATTGTGTTCTCTCGGGCTAACGGTTAGGAAGAGTGTTTGGGGTACGCATAGAGACTGCATGATATAACTTATAAGACGCGTTGGACTGTAGAGGGGAAGTATTGTTTTTTATTTTGATCTTGACCCCTTTTTTTGCTCCTTTTGTTGCCTGCTTTTTGCTCCTTTTGCTATCATATTGATGTTTGCTGTTTAATTGTTTGTCTGTGTTGATAAAGGCGCATTCGCCGAAATATCCAGTAGTTTTGTTTTGTCTCTTGTGAATAAAATAACGTCACTTTACACTTGGAGAGGTAGATCATATCGATTTGTTTGTTGTATGATCCAGTGACGTTGCAGTCTGTTTTAGTTTTTTTTATAAGACGATGACACCTAGGCTACAGACGGGGACATCACGGATTTCCTGGGACGCCGTATGGTGCCTGCCATTAGTGTTACTAAAATTAAGAATATGCTTCCCACTTCCGTTCCAATTAACCCTTTCACCGCCAATGTCGCATTTATGCACCACAATGGTTTAACACCCATGTCACTGACAGGCATGAAATTAGGGCGAAAGGGTTAAAATAATCACTCAAACAACCCAAAAAAAAGAAAGGTCGACAGCTCGAGGACACACGTGGTTAGCATGACTCAATACAAAAAAAGGTGACCGGTCAAATCGTCCCTTCGCCAATTGTCCCCGCTGTTTTTAATAATTTCACCCTCGCCCTATCAAACAAACAGACAAGAGAGACGGGGGAGAGGGACGAGTTGGTAGAAGAACGAGTTGACCTGCAACCAATGTCACAGGTTACAGATGCCTTCGCAAAACCGGAAGTTTCAAGCATACAGGTGAAGCACCACGAAAGGGACATTAAGTCGATGGACTAGTTTCTCACAACAGGCTTGCAAAGTCAAAAAGCTCATTTTTGGGGAGTCAATTTTGCGTTATGGGCATTTGTGTGTGTTCTCGAACATCTCATCTTTCATATTTATAAAGGATTAGCTTTACTATGGTCTCTAAATGGTCTTATGAGTGCTTTGCAATGAGTAGGTCAATGCATTTTCTTCAGCTAGGCTAGACTTTAGACGGTGTTTTCTCAAAATGGCCGACACTCACCCTACTAACTTTAAATGCTCATAATCCTGGAACGGGAAAAGATACAAGAATGGTTCTTGTATCATTAGAAAGAGAATTGTCTGAAGTTTTCAGATGTGTCATTTTCTCAGAATGGTCAGTTTGACACTTAATGTCCCTTTCGTGGTGCTGGGTAACATATAAGATCGAAATAGTTAGGCCAGGACAGAGGAGAGATATAATGTAGACCATTAGAGACACGTACTGGTGACACATAGTGACACGGGCACATAGAACTGTGTCACTTTTTTTTCCCAATAAGCTTTGTGTGTGTATGTAGACTTTATCGTAATATTTCATAATGTTTCTACTATGTTTAGTAATGTTTCTACTATTTGAAAAAAAAATACCAGGAGTAAAATATTTATTTTCTTTATTTTTTGGTTTCCGCTAGCACGCCACTGCCTACACTCTGGGTTTCTTCACAGAAAGCTCAAGCCTGGTACTGTACGACCAGTAGTGTCTGTTAGACAGAATCAGGTAGCATTCAATAGACGATTTTCGGAAAAAGTAGAATGTGTCTTTTTTTAAAAATCTTTTTTTTAACCGTAAATAGAGTTCTCCCCCATCAAAAGTCGGACAACCACAAAGCAAGCATGATAATTATATTAAGGACAAATTATGAGCAAAAAATAAATAAAATCAACGAATCCAAGCCTTTTGAAAGAAAGTGGATGGCTGTAAATTACCAAAATGAAAAATGGTGTTTTACGTCCTCTCGGTCTGGAACAGACACATATGGGACATTTGTAAATACAAAGATGGTGGGAACGATACTGGAGGCAATGCCCGGAGGCAGTGCAACTCCAGTAAAGACCCGATTTTTTTTAACAATACAGATAAGTGTAGCAGTAACTACGCCTCGGTTAAACTTCATCGGCTATGGTACCGCCACAGAGTTGATTGAAATTACCAAAAGAAAAATGGTGTTTTACGTCCTCTCGGTCCGGAACAGACACATATGGGACATTTGTAAATACAAAGATGGTGGGAAGGATACTGGAGGCAATGCCCGGAGGCAGTGCAACACCAGTAAAGTCCCGATTTTTTAACAATAGAGATAAGTGTTCCCATTTTACTTATTCATTATTTATCATCATCTTCATCATTATCACTGTTGTTGTAGTGATTGTCCACTTAACTTGTTTAATGCACACGCTTATCCATTTGCACACACACATATGCATGCGCATGCGCACACACGCATATATACATGCACACGCACGCACACACACATACACACACACACACCACCACACACACACACTCTCTCTCTCCCACACATACACCAGCTTCACACAGTATGAATGTGTCAGTACACCAAGCACTAGGTCACACAGAAACGCAGACATTTTTGTATCAAATAACAACACTTAAGGCTCTTGGAAATGTCCATCTTAGTCAGCCACACAGAGGATGAAAGAGAGCGGGGAAAAGCCTACCTAAAAATAATTTTATTTTTTTAAAGGGGGAGGGGGGTAGGAAAAAAGGGGAAAGGGGGGAGGGAGGAACAAAGAAAAAAGGAGGAAAGGAAGGAAAAAAGAAAAGGGTTAAAAATGAAGGCGGAAGTGGTGGTGGGTTGCATGATGAGTGAGCAAGATAGCGGAGAGCGGATGAATGATTGGGTGTGGTGTGAGAGTTACATATTTGTTAATGTAAATTTATGTTTCATACTTTTATTTAATATTTTTATTTTACACGGTGGAAGACAAGTT
>CM065687.1:10103252-10115752 GCA_017654935.2 Phymorhynchus buccinoides
GTGTGTGTGTGTGTGTGTGTGAGAGAGAGAGAGAAATACGAAATACGAAATACGAATGTTTTATTGAGGGTAAAAAAGAGAGAGAGAGAGAGAGAGAGAGAGAGAGAGAGAGAGAGAGAGAGAGAGAGAGAGAGGAGAGAGAGAGAGATGAGAGAGAGAGAGAGAGAGAGAGAGAGGGGGGGGGGGGCAGACAGACAGACAGATAAACTGGCAGAAGCAGGTTTTTTATATTCAGAGGAGGGAATATACACAATACAAACATTTAATTTTACTATGCCATCATTGGTTATCACACACAGACACACACACACACAAACACGCACGCACACACACGCACACACACACACACATTCACACACACACACACGCACACGCACACGCACACACACACAAAATATAAGCTTTGGGTGACTTGGTGGGGGGGTTGGGGTAAGGGGGTAGGGTGGGGGTGAACAAATGAATGCGATAATAGAAATGATGGGAAAGAGGGCAGTTCTTAATGTTTTGATAGTCGCTTGTATCGACCCTAACTATGTTCAATTTTTTTTGCGAAGCATGATTTGTCATTCATTTTTCCTTAGTTGTGTTTCTTTGATTGTATTGTGCTTGTACGAGACCACACTGTAATTTCACCTAACGTGATAATAAAGTATTTTTGACTTTGACTTTGACTTTGACTTGACATACACGTAGCCACGCATACAAAACTTACACATAATAACATATTAAGAACGTGTTCTCAACAGACCCGCTATTCATGAGCGCTTCTGAGACAGCCAACACGGGTAGTAGAATATGAAAAGTTGGCTAAACAGCCATACGTTTGGGGAGTTTAGTCTAAGTTACATACTACTACCCGTGTTGACTGTCTAAGAGACACTCGTGACTACAGGGCCAGGTCATTATTTCCTTGCATTGTCAAACGTAGCCACTCCATCCTCAGTTCACATTACTAAACCTACGACTGGACACACGCCACCCTCTCCATTGCTTGACCAGAAAAAATGGTGTTTTACGTCCTCTCGGTCTGGAACAGACACATATGGGACGTTTGTAAATACACAGATTGTGGGAACGATACTGGAGGCAATGCCCGGAGGCAGTGCAACACCAGTAAAGTCCCGAATGCTTAATAATACAGATATGTGTAGCAGTAACCACGCCTCGGTTAAACCTCATCGGCTATGGTACCGCCACATATAATGCAAATGCCTTGCCCAGGACCCCGGCTATCATTTTGTCATCAGCCTCCGACCACTAGAAACGACTCTATCAATTACACGCGCTGGCGGCCTCCAGCCAATGGGAAACGCGCTATCATTCACACGCGCGCTGACCTCCAAGCCAATAGGAAGCAAGCTATCATCTGCAAACGTTTTGACCTCTGGCCAATAGGATACAACCTATTATTTACATGCTGATTTGGGGGGGAGGGCGGGGTAACACCCAAGGGTATCGCATTAATGACTCTTTGACCTAGCGGGGTAACAACAGACATAGTTTTATTCGCATGCCCATTTTGGACCAATAGGAAAGACCGTATCATTTCCACGTAGGCCTGTGACCAATGAGATGACGTCAAATGGGTGATCAACTTTAATCATCATCAGCCTGTATATAATTTGACCCCGCGAGCTGCTGACTTGGACATTCTTCTTCTTCTTCTGTGTTCCCAGGCCAAAAGGCCATAACGGATAAAGTACGTATTATGTGTCCGTTTTTCAGTTTTCACTGGTCTCCCCGCTGCGTACAGCCGACACATTCCGATTTCGGAGGAGCTCATTGGAGAAAAGTTATTTGGAAGATTTTGTTTTGGAAAAAAAGGCAAGAGAATGGGCCAACAAGTCAGAAAGATAGTAGATGACAGAAAGCAAAGGAAAAAGGCAGAGTCAAAGAGAGGGGCAGATTAGAGGAAGTTACAAGCACAGATCTTCCAGAAGGAGGGGGGAGGACTATGTTTTTTACGAAAGACCCCCCGGTATCCCCACGGGGAGCTTTGACTTTCACATTAGGTTTTGAATAAGAAAGTTCGCGCAACTACGGGCAAAATTGCGGGCAAAGCTGTACTCTAATCTACAGTACGGCCGCCCATGGCAAATGCCCTAAGCCGCCCAATGGAACTGAAGACTTCTCTTCTTTTGAGGATTTAGGTCACTACCACGCGCTGCGCATCTGGGGACCAGCACTAAAATGTTGCCATAAACTGTAATGGTGTTGGGGAGGATGGGGGAGGGAAAAACCACTGAGCGCTAAAACAAATATGTAACTTTTATTAAATCTATCGATTAAAAAAAAAATCAGCATTACCACTTTTTTTTACGGCTTCGTTTAAAAGAAAAGGCAACCTATCATCATAGAAAGAAAACAGAGCGCATAATACACTAGAACATATATACATGAGAACACTTATTCAGTAAAAGATAACATCCGCACAGCCAGACTTCCCACTCCATACAACTCTGAAGGACTGAAAAGTTGGTGCATTTGAACACTTATGTATATATATGTCACAGGAAATTTTGGAATCCCAGCCTTGGGAAAATTCGGAATTTTCCCGGATTCCAAATTTTCCCGTGACATATATACACATTTACTCAAGAGTGGAACTATAATACATTTTTGGGTGGTTTTTGGAATTGAGAGGATTCAGTATTATGACATAGTAGATGCTGGAACTGAAGACGGATTTTGCAAGATAATATTGGTGAGACTACCTCTTGAACTCTGAACTTCGTACACTTTGTCTTCTTTCAAGTCATATTTTAAGACGATTTTTTTTATTTGTTTTTTTAAAACTCATCAGCTTCTTCAGCGCTTCTTCTTCTCACCCTCTCAACCGCCCCCTCTCTCTCTATTTTTTCCCCCCTCTAATCCCTCTGCGTGTGCTAGTCCGAGAGAGAGAGAGAGAGAGAGAGAGAGAGAGAGAGAGAGAGAGAGAGAGAGAGAGAGAGAGAGAGAGAGAGAGAGAGTGAGTGAAAGAGAGAGAGAGAGAGAGAGAGAGAGAGAGAGAGAGAGAGAGAGAGAGAGAGAGAGAGAGAGAGAGAGAGAGAGAGAGAGAGAGAGAGAGAGAGAGAGAGAGAGAGAGAGAGAGATGTGTGTGTGCGTTTTTTTCAAGGTTCATCATCATCGTCTTCTTCTTCTCTTCAGACTTTAAAGGTGGACCCTGGCGGATGAATTTTTGCAAGAAACACGTCGAGATCACCTGAAAGACAGCCTTTTCAAGGATCAGAACACTCACTTTGCTCTGGTTTCCTAGAAATTAAACCGTCAAAACGGCGATTCCTCCCTGGCGGAGATGCAGGAGAGAGTAGCCATTTTGGATGGGGTGGGTGAAGGTCACTCATTGTGGTTGAAGCTTTTTCTTTTTTTGTAGTGCAGTAAAAATAATAATTAAAAAATGGAGCTTATTTTTTGTTGTGAGCGAAACTCCTTTAGATAATCTGTATACATTTTTTTTTTTAAACATTTTTTTCTTTTTTTTTTTTTTTAAAGAAGAAGAAAAGGCTTGTATTGCAAAAATTTCGTGCAAACGATTTGGTCTAAACGCAGGCGGCCATTAGAAAAGAGACGACACACGCCTTCTCTTTGGGTGAAATAATTTGACTTCCAGCACCTCCGCCAAGGAGGAATCGCCGATTTGACGGTTTGATTTCTAGGAAACCAGAGCAAAGTGAGTGTTGCAATCTCTGTAAAGGGTGTTTTCCTGGTGATCTGGACGTGTTTCTTACAAAACCTCATCCGTCAGGGTGGCCCTTTAATAAGTGGGACCCCGTGTCCATTTCCTCCACTGTCGACTTCGCCTTCATTTCCTGTCCATCGCGTGGAGCTTTGTACCGTCCGTCTTTTGTTGGATGGCCTTGGTACATGGTAGTCGCTGGTCAGAACCAGTGGCTAATCAACGCAGAGGGCATCTGTATCTCACGTTATCCGTCACCAGAGTGGCTAAAGGGGCACCCTGACGGATGAGTGTCTTTGTAAGAAACACTACATCGAGATCACCAGGAAAACACCCTTTACAGAGATCGCAACACTCACTTTGCTCTGGTTTCCAGGAAATCAAACCGTCAAATCGGCGATTCCTTCTTGGCGGAGGTGCTGGAAGTCAAATTATTTCACCCAAAGAGAA
This sequence comes from Phymorhynchus buccinoides, assembly GCA_017654935.2. Lineage (NCBI taxonomy): Eukaryota > Metazoa > Mollusca > Gastropoda > Neogastropoda > Raphitomidae > Phymorhynchus > Phymorhynchus buccinoides. The sequence continues at coordinate 10,107,379 of CM065687.1, forward strand.
GGCATGTGCCGACTCTTTTCTAATGGTCGCCTGAGTTTACAAATCGTTTGCACGAAAGTTTCGCATTACAGTTTCCATTTTAGTTTTATTATTTAAAATTTTATACAGTTTATCTAAACGAGTTTTGCTCACAACAAAGGAAATAGCTCTTTTTTTTTTTTTACTGCACTACACAAAAAGAAAAAGCTTCAACCACAATGGGATTGGCCTCCACCCACCCCAACCAAAATGGCTACTCTCTCCGGCATCTCCGCCAAGGAGGAATCGCTGTTTCGACGGTTTGATTTCTAGGAAACCAGAGCAAAGTGAGTGTTCTGATCCTTAAAAAGAAGGTCTTTCTGGTGATCTCGACGTGTTTCTTGCAAAACCTCATCCGTCAGGGTCCACCTTTAAGACGTTCTCCCTGCCAAGGGCAATGCGTGACTGCCACGTGAGTGACACAGGTTCGAATCCCGGCCTCGCTCTTTCTTTCTAGTTCGACAGGAAAATCGAGCTGAACGTCGAGTCCTTCGGATGGGGACTTAAAGCTAGCCTGACCCGTGCGCTTTACGCGCGTAAAAATCCCACGGCAGTTGAAAGTCGGTAAGAGTAGGGAGACGTCCCGCTGCCTGGTATAGCCAAATTGATAGGTAGGTTTCCCAAGTCTGCCCCCCCCCCCTCTCCTCACCCTGTCCCCCCCAAAAAAAAAAAAAAAAGGGTAGGCGCTGCGTTTGCCTTTGGGAGAGAGCAGCTCGAATTTCACAGAGATAAGTCTCCGTGACTAGAATATACCAAATACCAAAAATTCAATTTGAGACACAGTGCTAAGCTGTTTTTGCAGATTGTGGTAAATCTGAAGTTTGTGTAGATTGTGGTCAATCTGAAGATTGTGTAGATTGTGGTCAATCTGAAGATTGATTTCAGATTGACCACAATCTGCAAAAACAGTTTAGCACTGAAGATTGATTTCAGTTTGCTGCTGCGTTGTTTATTTACGTTTTGCAGGCTTGGTCCACGGACTATTCCTGCACGAGCCCCTGAGGGACTCATCCAATCCTGTTCAGCACTAGCGTGTCCTGCCTGTTGAAGCTGGATGGTCCCTCTAGCAAAGCATCACGGGCAACAGTCCATAGCTATCCACCTCGTACCTTATGTAAAACCATCCATATTTGTATGCTCTTGTATATCTATTGATTTTTGTATTTCGACCATTATTGTTAGTTTGGTATATATTCTTTGTGGTGTTAAGGTGTTTTTTTTAAAGGGTGTGTTGGATTGTTATGTGCATGTATGGATAGAACGAAATAAGAAGGATGGATTTCTTAACCGGAAAAATCTTTTGTAGACATATGTTATGTTAACATTGGTCCTCTTCGTGTGAACTGATAATTGTAAGAAGAAGGTACACATAAAGTATAACGCATATGCATGGAGACACATATCCACACACAGACCACACACACACACACACACACACACACACACACACACACACAGACCACACACACACACACACACACACACACACACACGCATACACACACACACACACACGCACACACACACACACATACACACACACACACACACACACACACACACACGCACGCACACACGCACACACACACCCACCCACCCACACACACACACACACACACACACACACACACACACACACTTACGTCCCTACATCAGCTATCTCTTCACTTAGAGTCCTTCTAGTCTCCCTTGTAGTTTTTTCACTATAAGGGTTGACACCGGGGGGATCCTCTGATTGAGGAGATTGTGGATTCGTATAGGATTCTTTCTTTTTTTTCCTTGTTGTTGTTATGAGTGTTTTTTCCCCCATTGTTTGTTTTATTTCCTTCTCTACTTGGACTTGTCCATGTAAGTTTCGATTTTCGGGACAAGGGGGAGTAAAAATGGAAGGACGAGCAGTATTTATTTAAAGTATACAATTTTTGGGTCTTTATCGGTACATATTGTCATACTTACTCGGAACACGTCGACACACGCACCACATTCATAAACAGCACACCAAACGGAATGAATGAGTCAATACACCACACACTAGGTCAGACAGAAACCCTGACATTTTTGCATAAAAAATAACACTAAACGTTCGCCACAAAATAATGTCCATTGTAATAGTTCACACACATAAAAATGTAAGAGAGAGAGAGAGAGAGAGAGAGAGAGAGAGAGAGAGAGAGAGAGAGAGAGAGAGAGAGAGAGAGAGAGAGAGAGAGTATGTTGGGGAAAAAAAGATTAGCCGCCTCAACAACAACACACACAAAAAGATTGATTTCAGGCTACCTTATGCAGCCCCAGGACATTGTTCATAGCTGGGATACTGTCTGTATCGTCTATACCTATTCTACATCCCCAGGACATCATTCATAGCTGGGATACTGTCTGTATAATCCAGACCTAATCCACATTACCAGGATATTATTCATAGCTGGGATACTGTCTGTATCGTCCAGACCTATTCTACATCCCCAGGACATCGTTCATAGCTGGGATACTGTCTGTATCGTCCAGATCTATTTTGCATCCCCAGGACATCATTCATAGTTGGGATACTGTCTGTATCGTCCAGACCTATTTTACATCCCCAGGACACCGTTCATAGCTGGGATACTGTCTGTATCATCCAGACCTATTCTACATCCCCAGGACACCGTTCATAACTGGGATACTGTCTGTATCGTCCAGACCTATTCTACATCCCCAGGACACCGTTCATAGCTGGGATACTGTCTGTATCATCCAGACCTATTCTACATCCCCAGGACATCATTCATAGCTGGGATACTGTCTGTATAATCCAGGCCTATTCTACATCCCCAGGATATTATTCATAGCTGGGATACTGTCTGTATCGTCCAGACCTATTCTACATCCCCAGGATATTGTTTATAGCTGGGATACTGTCTGTATCGTCCAGACCTATTCTACATCCCCAGGATATTGTTTATAGCTGGGATACTGTCTGTATCGTCCAGACCTATTATACATCCCCAGGATATTGTTTATAGCTGTGATACTGTCTGTATCGTCCAGACCTATTCTACATCCCCAGGATATTGTTTATAGCTGGGATACTGTCTGTATAATCCAGGCCTATTCTACATTACCAGGATATTATTCATAGCTGGGATACTGTCTGTATCGTCCAGACCTATTCTACATCCCCAGGATATCGTTCATAGCTGGGATACTGTCTGTATCGTCCAGACCTATTCTACATCCCCAGGATATTGTTTATAGCTGGGATACTGTCTGTATCGTCCAGGCTTATTCGTAGCTGTTACAGGGAGTGTGTTGATGTCCGTGCCATCTGGTGTCCTTACCACTCCCCCCCCCCTCCCCTGGTCCTGATATTAAAGAGTCACCTTCCAATCCTGCTTCCTTCCTCCCTTTTATGACTGTCTGCTCCACTTCCAGTGTAAAGAATTAGTTGTCTTTCATCTTCCAGCGCATCTGTCTGTATAATAGTGGTTCTTTGAGTGCCAGTATTTGTATTTTCTACCAGCCGCCGTAGCGTAGTGGTTAGCGTCGCGGACTACTGGCTGGAAGGTCACGGGTTCGCATCCCATCAGAGGCGATGGCTTTTTCGGTCCTGGACCAGAGTGAGTGGCTATGGGCTCAACGGGAAGACTGAAACCACACAGTCGAGCTTCATCCGCTTAACGGATGCAATTCTGAGAGTGTTGCTCCAATTTCAAGACCAACACGTAGTTCTCGGGCCTGGTTAACACGGGGATATCATTATGGAAGGAAGCGTAGACTACAGCCCTGTCATGAAGTCTCAGACCGATACGGAACTCCATGGCATCATCATCATAGTCATCAGCCTCATTTCCATCAATCATTAAAAAGAAAAATGTCTCAAATTCTGTGACTTTGCATGCCCTGCTCTCATGGTGACCTCATTTTTGATTTCCAATCCAGTATATGCCTTGGTGCGTTCGGGTCAAAGTCATGGGGATCAGTGTGTTCTGTGGAGCTGTCGGTGGACGGTCGTGGTGGCGCCCTCGGAGGAGGACCTCACTCACGCTGGCTCCGCGACTAAGAGAATAGTGTCGTCAGTAGGGGGCTTAGTAGGTGGTGTCCTGAACAGGCTCCACTGAACTCCACCGAGGTGACTCAGCAGCAGTGCAGTGTCTCCTCGGTTGGTTGCCTTATGACGGCCGAACATAGATTCGCTCCCCTTGGACTGCCGGTCTCGGATTCTGCGACCGGAACCAGCCGGTGTGTGGCTGCGAGTTGGAATTCGGAATGAGCGGCGGGAGCAATGCCACTGTACGGACCAGAAGATGGGACAACAACAAACAAATTCTTCTAAGCCAAACGTGACAACTGAACTTTACACATACACGATATTCTCATGCAATGTAAGCACTTATAAATGCGTGTGCATCTACGTATGGAAATGAGCATACAAATATGGACACACACACACACACACACACACACACACACACACACGCAACGCATACACACATACTTTCTATTTTGCTATTTAATTATGTCCATGCAAAATAGTATACACTGAAATCTGAAACCTGAATGAATAAATAAAAACACAGGAACTTCCCAAAGAGGCCCCATGACCCTAGATCTCAAAAGAGCGCAATAACTGGTGATTAAATGCACGCTAAAACTCAAATTGTGCATTTCAACTTCAACTTCAAAGACTTTTTCTGGTCTCAAGACTGAGAAATTAAATTGTGGCAACGCCTGCGATTCAATCACATGAAAACACAACATTTATGAGATATCGGAAGCATGCAAAACAACATCAAAGAACATATTAGTATGCAGAATCAAACACATAATAAATGGATCATTTTTACAACAGTGACAAATTTGAGTGTACTATTATTCACTAATGTTGATAGATCTTTTGAAGGGGATCAGAATCTACGAGTCTCGTTCTTTCTGTCTGTCTGTTTGTCTGACTCTCTCTCACGCACGCATGCATAGGGCCTACACACACGCTCTCTATTTGAGCGTGAACGAGTTTGCTTACAAGAGCATGGCTTTTTATGTGGGGGGTTTCTTCAACCCGCATGGAAATGTGTTTCTGCAAAACCATACTGGCAGTTTGTTCCCATACATGCAGAATCAGAAAAAAAAAGAGTGAGTAAACACCATTAAAGGTGGACCCTGACGGATGCGTTTTTGCAAGAAACACGTCGAGAATGAATGAAAAATGGTGTTTTACGTCCTCTCGGTCTGGAACAGACACATATGGGACATTTGTAGATACAAAGATGGTGGGAATAATACTGGAGGCAATGCCCGGAGGAAGTTTGAGCGTGAACGAGTTTGCTTACAAGAGCATGGCTTTTTATGTGGGGGGTTTCTTCAACCCGCATGGAAATGTGTTTCTGCAAAACCATACTGGCAGTTTGTTCCCATACATGCAGAATCAGAAAAAAAAAGTGAGCAAACACCATTAAAGGTGGACCCTGACGGATGCGTTTTTGCAAGAAACACGTCGAGAATGAATGAAAAATGGTGTTTTACGTCCTCTCGGTCTGGAACAGACACATTATGGGACATTTGTAGATACAAAGATGGTGGGAACAATACTGGAGGCAATGCCCGGAGGCAGTGCGACTCCAGTAAAGTCCCGATTTTTCAACAATACAGATAGGTGTAGCGGTAACCACGCCTCGGTTAAACCTCATCGGCTATGGTATCGCCACAAACACGTCCAGATCACCAGAAAGACAGCCTTTTCAAGGATCGGAACACTCACTTTGCTCTAGGAATTAAACCGTCAAAACGGCGATTCCTCCTTGAAGGAGATGCCGGAGAGAGCAGCCATTTTGGATGGGGTGGGTGGAGGTGAAAACTCATTGTGCTTGAAGCGTTTTCTTTTTTTTGTAGTGCAGTAAAATACAAACAAATTGGAGCTGTTTTCTTTGTTGTGAGCGAAACTCCTTTAGATAATCTGCATAAAAAAAAAATAAAAAATAAAAAATGCTTGTATTGCAAAATTTTCGTGCAAACGATTTGGACCTAAACGCATGGCGGCCGGCCATTAGAAAAGAGACGGCACACGCCTTCTCTTTGGGTGAAATAATTTGACTTCCAGCACCTCCGCCAAGGAGGAATCGTCGATTTGACGGGTTGATTTATAGGAAACCAGAGCAAAGTGAGTGTTGCAATCTCTGAAAGGGTGTTTTCCTGGTGATCTCGACGTGTTTCTTGCAAAAAACCTCATCCGTCAGGGTGGCCCTTTAAAAAAACAACCCACACACACAATATTGTAGCAAAGTTAGGCCAACGGCCATCAGAGCGCATCCTTCCAAGCCTACAATTTCGTGTCACGACTTTCCCCCCTAACTAAAATTCTGCCGATTTACGACCTTCTCCCGGCAGACTGTAAAACCAACCCAACCTCTCTGCAATTCTCTACACATAGGGCGCCTGTCTCCGCCCTCTATACATCACCGAAAACACCCCCCCAACCCCACCCCCTCCCTCACCAACAACCAATTCATCCTTCCATTCCTTTCCGACTCCAACCCCCCCTCAAGACATTTCCTCTTTCCTCGGCTTTTAATGACTCGGCTTCCATGCCCATTTCCTTCCCTTTGCGTCTGCCCCGTTTCCTTCGACTTGGGCATCGATCTTTTTCTTTTTTAATACAGTGTGAAACCTTTTATTGGATACAGTGACTTACCCCTTATCGGCGCCAGCCATTTTTCAGCCCACAAAATACCTTTCAACTCAACTGGGTAGAGAGAAAATAATATATCTGCAATATTGCGAATTCCTCTGACATATATAACATTTAGGCCTATCCTTACCTCCCCAAATTAAGAAAATAATGGTCTTTGGATAACAGGTCCTGATTTGATGCATTTTAGTAACGTGGGTGTTAAACCATCGTGGTGCTAAAATGCGACATTGGCGGTGAAAGGGTTAAACTCAACTGGGTAGAGTACAAATAAAATATCTGCAATATTGCGAATTCCTCGGTGACATATATAGCATTAGGCCTATCCTTGCCTCCCAAATTAAGAAAATAGGGTCTTTGGATAACAGGTCCCAAAATTGGATGGTTCAAAATAAACTTCAATTAATGGTGAAAAAACCGAAGCAATGCTTGTTGGAACAAAAAACAAAACTAGCCTCTGTTTCCATAGAGTCAATCCAACTGGGTAACAATATCATTCCCCTCTCAGACTCTGTCAAAAACTTAGGTGTCACTTTGGACAATACCCTTTCAATGCAGACTTTCCTGACTCAGACCTGTCAGTCCTGCTACTATCAAATTCGTCTCATCGGCTATATTCATAAATATCTCTCAGATGAAGCCACAGCAAAAACTTGTTACTTCCCTCATCCTATCTCGTCTTGACTACTGTAATGCTCTCCTTTCTGGCCTATCAGTCTCTTCTCTATCTTGTCTCCAGCGTATTCAAAACACAGCTGCTCGTCTTGTCCTTAGGAAGAAAAAGTTCGATCACGTTAGCCCACTTCTCCGTTCTTTGCACTGGCTTCCTGTCGCAGACAGAATTGAGTATAAATTGAACACCCTTTGCTATAAATCTATCCATAAAGCTGCTCCATCTTACCTCTGCGACAATATTTCCATCTATACGCCAGCTCGCACTTTACGTTCAGTTTCTGACCCTCTTTCTCTCCAGATCCCTAGGTATAAGCTTTCAACTGTTGGTCGGCGCTCTTTTGCTGTCTCAGGACCGACATCTTGGAACAAACTTCCTCTTTCCCTCCGTCAGCGACCGACCCTCTCTGCCTTCAAATCTAACCTCAAAACCCACCTGTTCCCTCGTGATTGAGGCTCCACTCTCTTTCTCTCTCTCTCTCTCTCTTGCCTTTAGGTCTGTTTCTGCTGTATACCATTTATGTCAAACGTGTGTGCTCGCTTTGTATTGCATTTTTGTTTGAATGCGTTGTGAATGCTAACGTGTGTGTGCGCTTTGATTTGATTTATATCAAGATTCAGCGCCGTATAAATACCGTATGTTGTTGTCCTGATTTGATGCCTTTTAGTGACGTGAGTGTTAAACCATTGTGGTGCTAAAATGCGACATTGCCAAGGTCAAGGTCACGACGGCAAAATGGTTTGCGCGGATGCCTTCCACTCATGGTGACACACCAGCACACAAAAAATTTGACGTGATTCTGTCAACCCGTTCGAAAGATATCCTTGGGACAGACAGAAGGAGAAAAAAATGACCCTCCAATTTTCAGGCTCCAGCGATCTTTTTTACCTTGACCTTGACCTTGATCGGTATGCCATCATCAGAACGGGCATAAGCCAAACCACCTTCATACCAAGTTTCAACATCCTATGTTGATCGGTGCCCGAGATATGGCTAAAAATAGATTTTCGGTTTTCAAGGTC
>CM065687.1:10128252-10135752 GCA_017654935.2 Phymorhynchus buccinoides
TCTCTCTCTCCCTCTCTCTCTCCATGTGAATGTCTTCTCTGCCAATAAGTCAGAAAGACAGTAGATGATAGAAAGCAAAGGGAAAAGGCAGAGTCAAAGAGGGTGGCAGACCAGAGGAAGTTACAAGCACAGAACGCTTCCTCTCTCCATGTGAATGCCTTCTCTTCTTCTTCTTCTTCTTCTTCTTCTTCTTCTTCTTCTTCTTCTTCTTCTTCTTCTTCTTCTTCTTCTTCTGTGTTCCCAGGCCATATGGTCACAATGGGTAAGGTACGTATGTGTCCCGTTTTCGGTTTTCTTGGAAGATTTTGGTTGTTGTTTTTTAGAAACAAAAGCAGGAGAATGGGCCAATAAGTCAGAAAGACAGTAGATGATAGAAAGCAGACCAGAGGAAGTTACAAGCACAGAACTTCCAAACTATTATTTTTAGGAAAGACCCCCCCCCCCTCCCCACGTAATCCTCACGGGGAGAGACTCGTGGAGGGGGCGGGGGTCGTCCAGCTCCCCCGTATGGAGGCACGAGGCATCCACCCAATGCCCCAAGTTTTCTCTTCGATTCCACTATTGGGAGAAATCGGATCGAATTGCACACCCCTGCACTTCGTGGTGTGAAAGAGATTCTGCCACGTTCCTTCTTCTTCTACTACTAGTAACTACCCACAACCATTTCTTTGTTTCCACTGCTAAAGGCCTAGCCACACTGCATACGATTTGACCCCAATACGATACGATCGTGACGATGTCTGCGAGTCACGTTTTGCGTGAAATAGGCGAAGACGGGGTAAAAAAAGCCCATGGGCGGGTAAGAAGTTCATGCCAATTATTTCATAATGATATAAAGCAAATTTCAAGTCACATTTGCCCATGAGACGAATACTAAACATTAACACTCGTCTCATGGGCAAAATGTGACTGAAATTGTCTTTTTACCCCGTCTTACCCTACTTCCGTCTAAAATTAACTCTAGTACTTTCGTTCACTAAACTCATGTAGACCGCAATATACGAATCATCAAATAAAGTGATCGATACAAAAAGTAAGATATTTTTTTAATCAGATTCGTGTACGGGAGGGGAGGGGAGGGGGGGGGGGGGGGGGAGACTACAAAATATAGCGAACATACCTAGTAGGATTTCATCAGATTTATTTAGACAGTGGAATTTCACGTCAATCATGCCTCACAAATGTCAAAAATCGGATCGTAGTGAATCGAATCGTATGCAGTGTAGCCGGCCCTTTAAAGACCCACCACGTCAAGCGTCAAAATCACTGTTTTCACGTGTTTTCCCTCTGAGAGCTGGTAAGAAATCTTAAGAAATATAAGAGGGGATGTGACATGTGACGTGGGGGTGGGGGGGGGGGGGGGGGGGGGTGTCTTTACGGGCGTCTCTTGAATGTTCGATTCAGTCGAAAGAAACACGGTATCCGAAGGCCGCAGGCAACGACTGGCTATGATAGGTCTCTGTGCCCTTTAAGGGCCTCTCTTGAATGTTCGATTCAGTCGAAAGAAACACGGTATCCGAAGCCCTTTAAGGGCCTCTTTTGAATGTTCGATTCAGTCGAAAGAAACACGGTATCCGAAGCCCTTTAAGGGCCTCTCTTGAATGTTCGATTCAGTCGAAAGAAACACGGTATCCGAAGGCCGCAAGCAACGACTGGCTATGATAGGTCTCTGTGCCCTTTAAGGGTATGTCTTGAATGTTCGATTCAGTCGAAAGAAACACGGTATCCGAAGGCCGCAAGCAACGACTGGCTATGATAGGTCTCTGTGCCCTTTAAGGGCGTCTCTTGAATGTTCGATTCAGTCGAAAGAAACACGGTATCCGAAGGCCGCAGGCAATGACTGGCTATGATAGGTCTCTGTGCCCTTTAAGGGTATGTCTTGAATGTTCGATTCAGTCGAAAGAAACACGGTATCCGAAGGCCGCAGGCAATGACTGGCTATGATAGGTCTCTGTGCCCTTTAAGGGTATGTCTTGAATGTTCGATTCAGTCGAAAGAAACACGGTATCCGAAGGCCGCAAGCAACGACTGGTTATGATAGGTCTCTGTGCCCTTTAAGGGTATGTCTTGAATGTTCGATTCAGTCGAAAGAAACACGGTATCCGAAGGCCGCAGGCAACGACTGGCTATGATAGGTCCCTGTGTCCTTTAAGGGCATGTCTTGAATGTTCGATTCAGTCGAAAGAAACACGGTATCCGAAGGCCGCAAGCAACGACTGGCTATGATAGGTCTCTGTGGCATATGACGACACGCCTTTCACACTTCTACAATTACTCCCCTTTGTGTCTCCCTTCCACCCGGTAGCTCCATTGGAGCCAAAATTCTAAAGAAGAATTACTCTGGAGAAACTCTATGGAAACGCGAAGAAGAAGAATCACCGAAACCCAAGAAACGACTCTGGGCTATGATAGGTACTCTGGAGGCTCTATGGACGCGAAGACGCCTTTCACACTGGAGAAACTCTATGGAAACGCAATTACTCTGGAGAAACTCTATTGTGTCTCCCTATGGAAACGCACTCCGAAGGAAGAATTACTCTAGCTCTATGAAGAAGAATTACTCTGGAGAAACTCTATGGAAACCCTAAGAAGAATTACTCTGGAGAAACTCTATGGAAACGCGAAGAAGAAGAATTACTCTGGAGAAACTCTATGGAAACCCGAAGAAGAATTACTCTGGAGAAACTCTATGGAAACGCGAAGAATTACTCTGGAGAAACTCTATGGAAACGCGAAGAAGAATTACTCTGGAGAAACTCTATGGAAACGCGAAGAAGAATTACTCTGGAGAAACTATGGAAACGCGAAGAAGAAGAATTACTCTGGAGAAACTCTATGGAAAACGCGAAGAAGAAGAATTACTCTGGAGAAACTCTATGGAAACCCTAAGAAGAATTACTCTGGAGAAACTCTATGGAAACGCGAAGAAGAAGAATTACTCTGGAGAAACTCTATGGAAACGCGAAGAAGAATTACTCTGGAGAATCTCTATGGAAACGCGAAGAAGAAGAATTACTCTGGAGAAACTCTATGGAAACGCGAAGAAGAAGAATTACTCTGGAGAAACTCTATGGAAACGCGAAGAAGAAGAATTACTCTGGAGAAACTCTATGGAAACGCGAAGAAGAATTACTCTGGAGAAACTCTATGGAAACGCGAAGAAGAAGAATTACTCTGGAGAAACTCTATGGAAACGCGAAGAAGAATTACTCTGGAGAAACTCTATGGAAACGCGAAGAAGAATCTGGAGAAACTCTATGGAAACGTGAAGAAGAATTACTCTGGAGAAACTCTATGGAAACGTGAAGAAGAAGAATTACTCTGGAGGGAAACTCTATGGAAACGCGAAGAAGAATTACTCTGGAGAAACTCTATGGAAACGCGAGAAATGGAGAAACTCCAGCTAAGAGAATTACTCGGGGAAACGCAAAGATTACGACAACTCTGGAAGATAAAGTACTCTGGAGGGAAACGCTCTGGAGAAACTCTATGGAAACGTGAAGAAGAATTACTCTGGAGAAACTCTATGGAAACGCGAAGAAGAAGAATTACTCTGGAGAAACTCTATGGAAACGCAAAGAAGAATTACTCTGGACAACTCTATGGATAAAGTCAGGGAAACTCTAGCAAACGCAAAGAAAGGGAAACAATAATAACTCCAGAGAAAGTACGGGGAAACGCAAAGAACGACAACTCTGGATAAAGTCCAGGGAAACGCAAAGAACAATAACTCCAGAGAAAGTAAGGGGAAACGCAAAGAACGACAACTCTGGATAAAGTCCAGGGAAACGCAAAGAACAATAACTCCAGAGAAAGTACGGGGAAACGCAAAGAACAACAACTCTGGATAAAGTCCAGGGAAACGCAAAGAACAATAACTCAACTCTGGATAAAGTCTAGGGAAACGCAAAGAACAATAACTCCAGCGAAAGTACGGGGAAACGCAAAGAACGACAACTCTGGATAAAGTCCAGGGAAACGCAAAGAACAGAAAGTACGGGGAAACGCAAAGGACAATAACTCTGGCGAAAGTACGGGGAAGCGCAAAGAACGACAACTCTGGATAAAGTCTAGGGAAACGCAAAGAACAATAACTCCAGCGAAAGTACGGGGAAGCGCAAAGAACGACAACTCTGGATATAGTCTAGGGAAACGCAAAGAACAATAACTCCAGCGAAAGTACGGGGAAGCGCAAAGAACGACAACTCTGGATAAAGTCTAGGGAAACGCAAAGAACAATAACTCCAGCGAAAGTACGGGGAAGCGCAAAGAACGACAACTCTGGATAAAGTCTAGGGAAACGCAAAACAAAACAAAAACAAGGGCGTCGCCGAGCGGCAGACATGTCCGTCACCAGCAATGCCACGCACTTGCGACACACCCGTAGAGTGTCACATCCTGACACAAAATTGGAAGGGATTCTGTCTTCTAGTTCACGAGATACAGCTTGAAGAAGAAACATATAGCGCAAAGAAGGAAATTTCGGTTTTCAAGGTCACACTTCAAGGTCAAGGTCAGCATGGTGATAATTTATGCTCGGATGTTTTCTTCTCTAGGGTATACAGTACCACACACAATCTGAAGCGCTTCTGTCAAGTACGAATGTGAAAATATGGCTTAAAACCCAATATGTAGACCCCTACCACTTTCAAGGCCTACTGATCGCCCGGACCGTGACCTTGACCTTGATCGGTATGCCACCATCCGAACGGGCATAAGCCAAAGTACCTTCATGCCAAATGTGAAGACTCTAACACTAACGGTGTGGGAGTTATGGCCCCTGAAAGATTTTCGGTTTTCAAGGTCGTACGCCAAGGTCAAGGTCACGACGGCAATATGGTTTGCGCGGATGCCTTCCTCTCATGGTGACACACCAGCACACAATATTTGACGTGATTCTGTCAACCCGTTCGAAAGATATCCTTGGGACAGACAGAAGGAGAAAAAAATGACCCTCCGATTTTCAGGCTCCAGCGATCTTTTTGACCTTGACCTTGATCGGTATGCCATCATCATCAGAACGGGTATAAGCCAAACCACCTTCATACCAAGTTTCAACATCCTATGTTGATCGGTGCCCGAGATATGGCTAAAAATAGATTTTCGGTTTTCAAGGTCGTACGTCAAGGTCAAGGTCACGACGGCAAAATGGTTTGCGCCGATCTCTTCCTATTAAGGAGGCACACCTTCACACAAAATTTGACGCGATTCGGTCAAGCGGTTCGGGAGATATCCTTGGGACAGACAGAAAAAACAAAAAACAAAAAAAACAACAACAAAAAACAACAAACAAAAATACAAACCAGCCCATCGCAAAGTCCGTTACCTTCGGTGACGGACAATCACATTGGAGAAAACCTAGAGAAAAGATCAATTACTCTGGAGAAAGTCTAGGGAAACGCAAAGAACAATAACTCAAGAGAAAGGACTTTGACACACGCTCTGTTAGCTTATTCCTTTATCGTCAATAAAGATCACTTTGACTCGACTCGACTCGACTCGACTTGACTTGACTTGACTCGATTTGACTTGACTCGACGGATTAACATTCCCAACCACTTCCTTCGTTTTTATTTGAACTAGAAGGGTCTTTAAAATCGCCTTGTAAAAGAACTATAAGTCTGTTTGAGGTAAAGGTAAAGATATGCCACCCCCCCTGCATTTCTCGGTTAATTCTATTTTTCCGTTTTTGCCTTTCTGACCATACATAAAGCTGCATTTTAGGAACATTTTTAGCTAATAACCTTTTTGGAATACTAAACCTAGCCCTAACCCTAGCCCTAAACCTAACCCTACCCCCAACTATGTACTGCAGTACACCGCGATTTGTCACAGTTGTGGTTCGTTGCCTTTTTCCGTCTTATAGGGTGGGGGGTAGGGTTAGGGTTAGGGCTAGGGTTAGGGATAGGGTTAGTATTCCAAAAAGGTTATTAGCTAAAAATGTTCCTAAAATACAGCTTTATGTATGGTAAGAAAGGCAATAACGGAAAAATAGAATTAACCGAGATAGGTAGGGGGGGGGGGGGGGGGGCACATCTTGACCTACGAATTTTTAATAGACCCAAAAAAAGTAAAATCAAATAATTGGGATGAAAACAAGTCAATATTAGAAGCCGTATGGAGTGAGCAGAAACATTTTTTTCACCTATCTATATTGTTAAAAACTCGGGACTTTACTGGTGTTGCACTGCCTCCGGGCATTGCAGCCAGTATTGTTCCCACCATCTTTGTATTTACAAATGTCCCATGTGTGTCTGTGACCGAGAGGACGTAAAACATCATTTTCTTCCAGCAGAAACTTCGAGCATTGCGAAAGTGTGACTCCAAAAGCGTGAAACTTGGGAAATATTAATGACAAAACACACCCAGTGAATATGATATTCTTGCTCGCATTTCTCAATTTAAACTATCATCGTTTCGCAGGCTGTCTGGGTTTTTGCCCCCAACATTTTCAATCCTACTAACGTTTGTTTTCAATTCCCTAATAGTTCTGGCACGACCGTAGCGAACCACATCGATGCTCACTTTCTGGTAGCTCTTTGTGACTGGCCTTCGGTGGGAGAAAACTGAGTGCTATTGGCCAGTCACACTGCATACGATTCGACCCCAATACGATCGGATTGTGACGATGTCTGTGAGTCGAGATTCACGTGAAATATTTCCGTGTAACAATAATGCTTTTTTTTTTTTTGGGGGGGGGCTCATTATACTCAAGTAGACCCCAATTCACGAATCAGATCAAATGTCTGATACAAAAATACAGATATTTTATCAGATCCGTGTACGGCCGACTACAAAGATAGTGAACAAAACGAGTAGGATTTCATCCTATTTATTTAGACAGCAGAATTATATTATTATTATTATTATCTTTAGATAGTTCATGGACGTATCCTTGAGCCTATTGCAAAAAAGTAATAACTTGTATCAAACAATGACTGCAGAAATATATAAAGGGGGTTCTGCTTTTTTATATTTCTGCAGTCTTTTCTTTGTACAAGTTATTAGTTTTTGTACTAAGTTCTATAATATGTCAATGGACTATCTAAAGATAGTTCGTTTTTGACTCCAAGCCATCGCTACGTATAAAAAAAATAATACATGTATCATGCCTCAAAAATGTGAAAATCGGGTCGCATGTGAATCGAATTGTATGTAGTGTAGCTATGCCTTCAGACTTTCGTGAATAAATCCATAACCGGAATATGATATTGGATGGATTCCCGAGTCAATGCGGCGTCCAATTACTCTGAATTTAATCAAACGTAGGCCTACAACAACCTCATCAGCTACCCTGGACTCGACTCTCTTTCTGTATCGACTGACAATGGGGCAGAACCACAAAGCCCACAGTGAACAGGCATCTTCAGTGCCCCCCCCCCCCCCATCCCCTTCCACTCATAGCCCCCCCCCCCTCTCTCACCCCGACTCCAATCGCATCCATCCCGACTTCCTTCCACTCCACCCCTGTTACCCTCTACCATTTCCCCCCGAAGACGG
>CM065687.1:10140752-10155752 GCA_017654935.2 Phymorhynchus buccinoides
GAGAGAGAGAGAGAGAGAGAGAGAGAGAGAGAGAGAGAGAGAGAGAGAGAGAGAGAGAGGGAGAGAGAGAGAGAGAGAGAGAGAGAGAGAGAGAGAGGAGGAGAGAGAGAGAGAGAGAGAGAGGGGGGGTGGAGAGAGAGAGAGAGAGAGAGAGAGAGAGGGGGGGGAAAGAGAGAGAGAGGAGAGAGAGAGAGAGGAGAGAGAGAGAGAGAGAGAGAGGGGGGGAGAGAGAGAGCGAGAGAGGAGAGAGAGAGAGAGAGAGAGAGAGAGAGAGAGAGAGAGAGAGAGAGAGAGAGAGAGAGAGAGAGAGAGAGAGAGAGAGAGAGAGAGAGAAGAGAGAGAGAGAGAGAGAGAGAGAGAGGAGAGAGAGAGAGAGAGAGAGAGAGAGAGAGAGAGAGAGAGAGAGAGAGAGAGAGAGAGAGAGAGAGAGAGAGAGAGAGAGAGAGAGAGAGAGAGAGGAGAGAGAGAGAGAGAGATAAAAAAAAGACACAGAGAAACAGAGACCACAGACACACAAACACAAGGAGACAGGGACAGACAAAAGAGAAAGAGACAAAGAGAGAGAGAGAGACCGAGACAAAGACGACCGAAGCCATCCTATTTCCCTCCAATGAGGTGTCCACAAAGGGAAGCCACTCTACAGTGACAGCGGTGCCTATTGATCTCTGTAATAGAAAGCCAACTTCATTCAACGACCGGTAATCTACTCTACTCCCTCCACTCCACCCACACCCCCCCTTTCCATTCCCCCCCCCCCCCCGTCCCCTGGACTCGAGGGGACACAAACAAGATTCAATGGCTACTCCTAATCTGCCCTCCCCCCCCCCCCTCCCCCTCCCCCTCCTACCTATCAGGGCCAACAAAACAAGGACATTAACAAAATTGGGTCGTATTAGTAATTATGCTTGGGATTAACCCTTTCACCGCCAACGTTGCATTTTAGCACCACAGTGCTTTAACACCTATGTCAATTAAAGGCATCAACATTGGGTATATTATCCAAAGACCATATTATTGTCTTAGTTTTGGGAAGTAAGGATAGACCTTATGCTATATATATGTCACAGACGAATCCACAATACTGCAGATGGATTTTGCTCTCTACCCAGGTTAAATTTAATAGCCATTTTTGGCTGAAATATGGCTGGCGGTGAAAGGGTAACGTTTATATTCACGAGTGGTTAAAAGGCGACTTATTTATGCAAATACTATCTCCTTGCTTACTCTTTATAAAAATCAAAGATAAATTAAACGTGGGATTTCATTGGCAGTAGTAGTGGGTCACATACACGTGTTATTATCCTTAATAATTACCCCCAAAATGAACGACTACAATGCACATCGTGAATCAATTTTCAACAAGAATTTTAAAAACTAATGGCAAAACCGCAGGCGTTCCTGTTGCCAAGAACACTTTTAATACTCTGCCAATTTTGATCGATTTCTTGTCTTTTTTGTTGTTCAGACTATCCAGGCGAGTCGTGCCAAAAAAAAAAAAAAAAAAAAGATTTTCAATTTCTACTCAATAGGAATTGTTCGGAAATAATTAAGGGGAGTAATTTCATGGTGTGTGGGAGTGATCTTGCCTAATTCAATCGGTCAAACAGGGGAAGTCACTCTACCATCAGCTCTCGTAGCCTATCGACTCGTGTGTTTGAGCAGACATACAGCACTTAGAACATCGTGCGTCATTCTAAAAAATGATGTCATTTATATTTTACGTCACATTTTGCAAGTTTTACGTGTTTGTGGCTACTGGCCACCCCTATTTTTTCTTTAAACAAGAGGCAAAGCCTGCAAGGCTCACGTCTGATTTTTATTACTATAGCAGGCATGGGAATTCCCATGCCTGTATAGAGAGAATACTGTTATGTAGACACTTGTGCATCTGAAAACAGAATTAATTTTTATTTTACTGTGTAAATTAAAATTATTTCTATGCACCCCTACCCCTTTCTTTAAAATTTAATTATATGTATGCGCATGTAACATAGTGGAGCCCTATTTTTATTTTTGGCAAACAAGTAAAATTGAAAAGCATATTGACCAAGCTTTCAGAAAAAAAACATAGTGACCAATCCCCCCCCCCCCCCCCCCCCCCCCCGCCGGGGTAAGGGGGGTCTACAGACACCTGTAGTAGGCCTAGTCTTTGCCTGTGGGTCTAAGCCTCTTACTCTTAGAAAATTAATAATTGAAGTTGCGTGATCTGTAACTGTTTTAAACTGATTGTTCATGCGAGGAAAACTTGTTCCACATCATCTACATTTCTGTAAGATATTTTATATTAGTCCTAATATTTTATTTTCGTTTCGTTAATTCCCCCCCCCCCCCCCCCTCTGCCACAAAGCAAAGGTCAAGGTCACAGCCAGCAAGCTCATCCATGTTTATCTTCCCCTGTACAGTCTTTGCTCATGGTGATCAATCGTCTAGGCCTAACAAAGGATTCGTACGTCGAAGGCAGTGAAATCGACGAACCCTGGATTTTCCGTATATTTTTTTTCAAGACTGAAATGAATGTGGGCTAAATGTTAAGTACGTCGTCTTGATTATGAGGTAAGGCATGGACTCTAGGCCTAGGCCTTGTTGCCGGAAGTGCAGTAGGCTAAGTTATGCGCAGAGATGATGCGCAAATGAACACGAACAACCGTTACTCAAAGGCGCAAATAAAGCTAAACAACCGGGCCGTCAACGCACACACTCGGTACATCCATTTGTTACAGAAAATATAAGTTGACGACGTTAAAATGTACCTATTTGTACACACCTGAAGTCTTGTGTTTCTTTTTAAAGAGCGTTTTTGTATATCTAATGGAGAGTCTTCTTTCCAGTATGTATCTCCTACTCGGTACAACACAACAGTAATCTCTGCAACAAATGATTTTCTTTCTTTTGTTCCTTACCGATGTATCTGACTGCTTTGATCGCCATGACTTGAAGGCTCACGTCAAAATCAAGTATCCTGCTAACTTTAACCCTCTTGCATCTTATGTTTTTTTGAGAAAATGACAACGTTAAAGTTTCAGTGGAGAGTGAGAGTCTTCTTTAGTTTGAAGAGTGTGACTGAGTCAAGGTTAAAGGTTGCACAACAGTAATCTCTGCAACAAATGATTATCTTTATTTTGTTCTTTATCAATGTATCTGACTGCTTTGATCGTCGTGACTTGAAGGCTCACGTCAAAATCAAGTATCCTGCTAACTTTAACCCTCTAACGCCTTATATGTTTAGAGAAAATGACAACGTTAAGGTTTGAGTTAAGGTTAAAGGTCGGGGCCACGGACGCAACACACACACACACACACACACACACACACACACACACACACACACACACACACACACACACATACACACACACATACACACAGACACACAACCGAACATGTACGATACTATAGACTCACTTTGTTTTAAAAAACGACGTGAGCCAAAAATGCTTGCAAGTCGCTGACTCGCATCCTGCGGTTTCAAGCTTTGACGCCATTGCTGCATTGTTGCTATGGCATTTGACCGAGTAATGGAGGTAAGCAACTTTAATTTTCACGAAGTTGTTTTTTGTTCCGAAAATCGTCTATTGACATGAGGGCAGGATAAAAAAAAAGAAGAAGCTTTGTCAGCTTATTCTTTAACCCTCAATATAGATGATCTTGACTTGACATGACTTGACTTAATCAACAAAATATTATTACACCATTAAAGTTCAATCGAGGGAACTTCACAGACTGTTTCTGAAGATTGCCATTGGAGAAGTCTGTTAAAGGGCAATAACCGAACCAAGATCTACAGATAAAAACCCCATGACAATTTTGATCAAAATGGAGGGTATTCAGTACTGGGTTCAATTATTCACACCAAGTATACCAGTATGACACACCACGATTAAGTCCCTTCGGTTTTTTCTGGGTAGATGTGACCCACATACAAATTCCCCCAACTTCAAATTGAGGCTGCTCTTTAAAATGATGATTCGTTTTGAATTCGGGGGCATTTGTATTGGGAATTAAACCGGGTCAAAACAAGATTTCTTACCAGCTATAAGAGGAGAAACACGTGAAACACGTGATTTGGACACGTGATCTGGTGGGTCTTTAAAGACCCCGCACGTCACGTGTCACATTCCCTCTTATGCTAGGAACATTTTTTTTAAAGATTCCTTACTAACTATAAGAGGGAGAAACACGCGAAAACCGTGATTTTGACACGTGACGTACGGGGTCTTTAAAGAACCCCCACGTCACGTGTCACATTCCCTCTTATGTTAGCAATATTTCTTAAGATTCCTTACTAGCTATAAGAGGGAAAACACGCGAAAACCGTGATTTTGACACGTGACGTACGGGGTCTTTAAGAGATGGAGTCGCCAAATAGAAACCCTATTCTCATGACACTCCGTTTCATCAAAACCAACGAGGGTGGCCAATGATCTCTTATGGGAAACCGCCCCTTTTTATCGGGAATAGTGATCTTCATAACTCGCAGCAGATAAAATGGACACACCCCTTTAAAAAAAAATCCAAGCGTAACTTGATTCGTGTGTGTGTGTGTGTGTGTGTGTGTGTGTGTGTGTGTGTGTGTGTGTGTGTGTGTGTGTGTGTGTGTGTGTGTGTGTGTGTGTGTGTGTGTGTGTGTGTGTGTGTGTGTGTGTGTGTGTGTGTAGGTGTGTGTGTGTGTGTGTGTGTGTGTGTGTGTGTGTGTGTGTGTGTGTGTGTGTGTGTGTGTGTGTGTGTGTGTGTGTGTGTGTGTGTGTGTGTGTGTAGGTGTGTGTGTAGGTGTGTGTATGTGTCTGTCTGTCTTTCATTTAACGTCTATCCACTTCTCGTGATATTAGACGGTAAACATTGGGACCAGCCTATGGTTATTGAAATGAATTAACCAGACTTTGAGATTGAGAGTCGCAAACATGAAGGCCGCTCATGTGTGTGTGTGTGTGTGTGTGTGTGTGTGTGTGTGCGTGTGCGTGTGCGTGTGTGTGTGTTTAGGTGTGTGTGTGTGTATGTGTTTGTGCGCGCGCGCGTGTGTGTGTGTGTGTGCATGTGTGTGCATGCGTGCGCGCGCGTTTTGCGTAAACTACAACTTTGCGGTATTTTAATACCCGCTTAGACATGTACACTGCAATAGAGACACACGATCTGGGAACATGGTTCGCAGACAACAACAAACCTAATCATCGGGACAAACATTTAGGCGCTTCATTGAAAGCGAAGCTTCAAGAAACGTGCCCCAGGGCATGCAACCATGAGTACATGTAACGCTGGACAGTCAACACGGGATAAATAGTATGTAAAGTAGACTAAACTCCCAACACGATTGGCTGCAGGGACGGATCTAGGGGGGGGGGGGGGGGTGTCCTGGTCGGTTGGGGAACCGGACCCCCCCCCCCCCCCCCCCACACCACCCCCTGCCCCAAGCATGTACCTTATAAAAGGGTGAAAAGTAAAGTAAATGGCTCGGGTTTTGCCTTAACCCTTTCACCGCCAGCCATATTTCAGGCACGAATTCCCATTGAATTTACCTGGGTAGAGAACAAAATCCATCTGCAGTATTGGGGATTCTTCCGTGGCATATGTAAAATAAGGTCTATCCTTACTTCCCCAAACTAAGACAACAGGGTCTTTGGATAACAGACCCCAATTTGATGCCTTTTAGTGACATAGGTGTTAAATCACTGTGGTGCTAAAATGCCACTTTGGCGGTGAAAGGGTTAAAAATCACTAAATAGGAATTGTTCGGAAATAAGTAAGGGGAGTAATTTCATGGTGTGTGGGAGTGATCTTGCCTAATGAGAGACTTAGTGGGATTTTTTTTCACGCCAGAGGGCATGACGCTCGTGTGGGGCTAACCCTCTCTATATTATTAGTTGGGGATAAAGAAAGAGAGAGAGACAGTGAGTGGTCCCACCATCTCTCTCTCTCTCACTACGCCCAACTAAGAAAATCGCGTGATAAGCCCCTAGTGGATTGACTGCCCTCTGGCGTGAAAAAAATCGCCATAACTCGACCATTCAATCGGGTCAAAAAGGGGGAGTCACTCTACCTTCAGCTCTCGTAGCCTATCGACTCGTGTGTTTGAGCAGACAAACAGCACATAGAACACCGTGCGTCATTCTACAAAATTATGTCATTTATATTTTGACGTCACATTTTTGAATCAGTTTGTGGCTACTGGCCACCCCTAATTTTTCTTTCAGAAAATTACTCGCATCCTGCGGTTTCAAGCTTCGACGCCTTATTGTAGCTAGGGCATTTGACCGAGTAATGGAGGTAAGCAACTCTACTTTTCACGAAGTGCTCTCCCCTAGTTTTTTTTCCGTCTATTGCAATATTTTCCGGGGGCTTCGCCCCCTGAACCCCTAAAATCCATCGCTCCTGAAGCTATGCAGCTCCGGAAACCCCCCTCCTTGCGAATCACTTGGTCCGGCCCTGGGCCACTGCTTAGCCTAATTTACACGTTCATCCCCGTTTTGGACTGTCTAAGACGCGCTCTGGACTACAGGGCCCGGAAAACTCCTCCTCAACAGTAAATAGACTTGCTGTGAAAGTTAATTCTGGAAACACGGTAACTGAATCATGATCGAACAACCCGGGATCAATGCCAGAGGGTTGGTAGTAATAATAATAAGAAAACGGGATCGTGTTCTGATGGAACAGCGTTTCCCCCCCTCTATTATCGGCAAAAACAGTTTATTCCAGAGGGCGAGATCATTCCGTCCCATAATATCAGTGATGTTTTTTTCCTTCCAAAAAAGAAAGCCCCCTTCCCCCCCCCAAATCCCCCCCCCCCACACACCCCTCCTTCCCTCAATGACATTGTCCTTATTGATCTCCGAAATAGAGCGCTTCATTCGACGGCAGCAATCTATACCCCCCCCCCCCTTCCCCCCTCCCCCCCCCCCCCCCCCCGAGTGTAGGGGGAAATGAGTAGTCATCAGTTGTCTGGTCCTAATCCGCATCCACCTTCGCCTTTTCTCTACCCCACCCCCACCCCCCACCCCGCTTCCTACGACCCGTCTATATTCGTCTGGCCTTTTGGAAATCAGGGCAAATAAACAAAGTAATTACCCAAAGTTCTGTGTATGAGAAGAATGTTAGCAGCATCAACTCGCAATTAGCGTCATTAGTGTATGGTGTCCATTATTATGGTATCATTCTAGGAAAGCAGACGTTAGTTTCCTAAATCAGTTACTGCTATTGCTTCACCTCTTAACCTTTTTTTTTCTTCTTTTTTTTCTAAGGACAAAAACAATTTCCCCCTCGATTTCTTTCCAGATGTTGTCGGTGATTGGCTGTGTTTTATGCTGGGATAGTAGTAACTTTGGATAACTTTCTAAGCAATGTCTTGAAAAAAAACGAGAAAAAAACACCCACACACCCACGAACGCATACACGAATGCACGCACGCACGCACGCACACACACATACTCACCCACCTACGCACGTACGCACACAGACACACACACACACACACACACACACACACACACACACACACACACACACGCGCACGCACGCACACACACACGCACACACATACACACACACACGCACACGCACGCACACGCACACGCACACACACACACACAACGAAACCGTTCGTCAAACAGAATAAATGAACATCTGTTTAACGTCCTCTGGTCTGGAACAGACACATAGACATGGGACACTAGTAGACATAAAGATGGTGGAAACGATCCTGGAGGCAGTGCCCGGAGGCAGTGCAACAGCAGGACAGTCCCGAATTTCTAACAATACAGTTGTCATTTGGTCAACATTTACCTCCCTCCCTTTCCTTCCTTATCAGTCACACAAAAATCGCATGCCTCTGGCTGCGACGCGCTCCCAAAGTGGGAGCAACCCGAATTTCACAGAGACGCCTCTGTGACTATAAAGTACCTAATACCTAATACAAGAAGTAGATAATGAAAGCAGAGATGCTGAGATAAATAAATAAATAATAATTGATAGCATTTCTATAGCGCCTTTCTATAATTATTTTACTCAAGACGCTTCCATTCACTGATACACCCGCAGTCACACGAAACATTATTACCCAATCATTCACCCAGGTACAAGATCAAGAAGGAAACATTTACAAACCGAATGAGCTTTGAAAGTAGTGAGTCTTGAGTTTAGCTTTGAAAGTAGAGATAGTTGGTTCATGGCGGAGATCGACTGGGGAGGGAATTCCAAACAGCAGGGGCAACGACGACGACGAAATGGGGTGTAGGCAGGGAGCAGGTCAGACTGGTGTCATATACCAGCAGAAGCGGACAAGACAGCGCAGCCATATAAACTGAACTCCCAGTTGCTGAGGAAAGTCAAGGGAGATAATTTTCGACTCTCGGTTTATTATTTTTATTTCTGAAGAAAATGTCCTGGCAAAATTGAGTACTTTATTATAAAAAAAAAAGAATCCTTACAGGACGCTTTATTATGTACAAAACATCCTTACAGGACGCTCTATTTCTTTAAAAAAATCATTTGAGGATGCTTTTTCACCAACCCAACTCTTGATATTCATCCCTTATCTGGGATTACGTTGCTATGGCTTGCCAGTTGGTACATCTAACACAACGAGCCGCATCTAGAGTGCCTATGGAACCATTCGGCCAAGTTTCGTTAAGATTGGATCACTAGTTTAGCAGTTATATAAAAACAAAAGTATCACACACACAGAAACGCACAGGCCTCGTTTCAATTCTAAAGTACTTCTGTTCATACAGATCTGGGAGTATCCAAAAAATAAAATGGACGCAAAGAAAAAAAGTAGGTTTGAGCGAAATAAGATTTCTACTTAAGTGCCCTAGAGCTCAGGGTGTTCAAATGTGTTGGTAGTAACGGGTTACGAGTTTCTCTCCACGAAGCGTTTACCGTGTTAAATCGTGGGTTAAGGTTTGTATTTCCAAAAAAGCCCCTTGGGGGTACATGGAGAAGAGAAAGTAAAAAAAACCAAGAAGTAAAAACGAACAAACAATAAACGGACAAACAAACCTTCGACAACAACCACATACGAACACAAAAACAAACGAAAAAACAACAGAAAATAGAGACCAATATCCAGTCACATTGAGGGTTGCGGCAAGAACAGCTATGATTACGTACATCAATCAATGAAACAAAGCACAACACAAAATAATCACTACGACAACAAACATCATCCAATCACTACAACCACAAACAGCATCCTATCACTACAACAACAAACAGCATCCAATCACTACAACCACAAACAGCATCCTATCACTACAACCACAAACAGCATCCAATCACTACAACCACAAACAGCATCCTATCACTACAACAACAAACATCATCCTATCACTACAACCACAAACAGCATCCTATCACTACAACAACAAACATCATCCTATCACTACAACAACAAACAGCATCCTATCACTACGACAACAAACATCATCCTATCACTACAACCACAAACATCATCCAATCACTACGACAACAAACAGCATCCTATCACTACAACAACAAACAGCATCCTATCACTACAACAACAAACAGCATCCTATCACTACAACACAATTACAACAATGTACTGCTACAGCAGTCGGCAGCCGATACCGCACCAGACAGTTACTGATGCGGTGAATGCCTCTACACAACACCTCAGCTAATCCACTTACATCTGCATTGTGAACAATTCGGGACTTTCCTGGTGTTGCACTGCCTCCGCGCATTGCCTCCAGGATCGTTCCCACCATCTTTATATCTTTTTAATTTTTTAATTGAATTGAATGTTTTATTCACAAAAAGGCCAAACCCCATATACGAACAAAGGACACTAGCATTTTACACATAATAATCAATAACCACTGAATACATAGTACATTTGAAGATAAATGTTACCAGTTTAGCAATGAAATTATTCATGACAAAATCGCTTCTCGCAACTGAAAAGCTTTATAAAGAAACAGAGCCACACCACGTACAGTCTTTTCATTTTCTGATGCCATTAACAAAGAGAATCTAAACGAACATGGATTAGCACACATCTTTATATCTACCTAATGTGCCATACGTGTCTGTTCCAGACCGGAGGACGTTAAGCAGAATTTCATCATCACCACTTACAATGGCGCGGTCCACATAAATGATGCACCTTAAACTACTAAACCACGACATACCAAATTGTCATATCACACATCACTACAATCAAAGCTGTTACGTATCAGAAAAAAAACACCGCAACCTGTTTAACCGGACAAAATTGGGCAGTTGAAAGGAGATGAGGAGAACCTCCACGTTCCAGTCTATTAGCTTTGTGGACAGACAGTCCGTGGTCTCAGGTTGCAATCTCAGTGTGAAGAGTTTGAGGGTTTCGATCTGTGAGAACATTCACGGTGATTGCATCCCCTGAGGGAAGGGGGGGAGGGGGGCCTGACGGCTGTTTACGGAAATTAATCTTGATTAAAACCGTTCTGAGATGTGTTTTTCTACACGGTTTAACACTTCTTCACAAAAGCGCGTGCGCGCGCACATAATACGCACACTATGACGCAAATTCAAATAATGCACATATGCACGCACACACACACACGTGCGCGCTCTCGCGCACAAACACACACATTTACATACACACAGACACACGCACGCTCGCGTGCGCGCGCACGCACGCACGCACACACACACACACACACACACACACACACACACACACACACACACACACACACACACACACACACGCACATACGCACACACAGAACATGTCCATAGTTATTACCGTAATAGGAGATCACTGATTAACAGAAAGCTCAATCAGGCTTTTTTCCCCCATAACAATAGACTTTTTTTTCCCCAGCTGGCTTTGCAAGACATTGAAATACGAATGCGTCCAGTACAAAGAAAATATAGACACAGTCATTTTACTCACTCACACAATCTATCAATAAGATATTTTAGTTCGTTTTGTTTTTAAATTCCCAAAACTGCAAATGAATCTTGAGTATTTTTTGTGAATGCTAACTATTATATTACAACGATTCTCCACCCACCATTTTCCCGAGCCCAACCTTTCCCCATCCCTATAGGTATATCCATTGTAGCCTACATTTGGACAATAAACCCTAATTAAGAAAATGGCCGGAAGTTAGAGAGGCTTGCACTCGGCGCATGCGCTGCCGCTGGCCAACCAGAGGGCCCGAGACAAAAGGGCGTAGGCCAATCAATCCTCTTCGACTAAGTCTTCGGCCAGACAGCGAACGAGCTCAAAGCCGATGGACTTTTTGGGCGGATTTCATGCTTACATCCAGTTCTTTCGGGAGTTGTCAAAAAGCGCAAATAGGTCCATTTGCGCGACGTTTGGTCTATGCAATTTGCGCGAACATGAAGAATACAATTTTTTAGCGACTATCCCACAGAGAGAGAGAGAGAGAGAGAGAGAGAGAGAGAGAGAGAGAGAGAGAGAGAGAGGAGAGAGAGAGAGAGAGAGAGAGAGAGAGAGAACGCACAAACGAACGAACACACACACACACACATGCACACACACACACACACACACACACACACACACACACACACAATACACACACACACACACACATATACACACACACACACAAATGCGTAACTTTTACTAAGACACAGTTTACTATTAGTGCGTGAATTTGACTAATATTCTGTTTCTTGCCGTCAAAGCTCCGACATTGCGCTGGATGGGGGTGGGGCTGGATGGGGGTGGGGCTGGATGGGGGTGGGGCTGGATGGGGGTGGGGCTGGATGGGGGTGGGGCTGGATGGGGGTGGGGCTGGATGGGGGTGGGGCTGGATGGGGGTGGGGCTGGATGGGGGTGGGGCTGGATGGGGGTGGGGCTGGATGGGGGGTGGGGCTGGATGGGGGTGGGGCTGGATGGGGGTGGGGCTGGATGGGGGTGGGGCTGGATGGGGGTGGGGCTGGATGGGGGTGGGGCTGGATGGGGGTGGGGCTGGATGGGGGTGGGGCTGGATGGGGGTGGGGCTGGATGGGGGTGGGGCTGGATGGGGGTGGGGCTGATGGGGGTGGGGCTGGATGGGGGTGGGGCTGGATGGGGGTGGGGCTGGATGGGGGTGGGGCTGGATGGGGGTGGGGCTGGATGGGGGTTCTGGATGGGGGTGGGGCTGGATGGGGGTGGGGCTGGATGGGGGTGGGGCTGGATGGGGGTGGGGCTGGATGGGGGTGGGGCTGGATGGGGGTGGGGCTGGATGGGGGTGGGGCTGGATGGGGGTGGGGCTGGATGGGGGTGGGGGGATGGGGGTGGGTGTCGCGCTTTTTGACTATATCAGACATCCGCGCATTTTGCATACGGAAAGTATTCGCGCTTTTGGTATGTTCGCGCAAATTGACGTTAGCCGGTGTTTTGTTTTTTTGCTTCTTGCAGGATTTCACCAGCTTCTTGTTTATCTCACTCTGTTGCCCTCCCCCCCCCCCATACCCTTATACCCCCTCCACAGACACACGTTTCGACACCTCCCGTGCCAAAGGGAAATCTGGGGATACCATGGTTGCGTCGATAAGGATTCGCTTCACGGATTTTCGCGACGGTTGCGTTAACAATAGTAATCGACGAAGGAGATCTTTCGTATTCAATTTGTCAATACCTACATATATAATGCATAATAATGTAATTTCGGATTTATTTTGAAGCATAAAGACTCGGTAGGGCTATACAAAAAACACCAAAAAACCACACAAAAAACCACCTTAAAAAAACTAAGAAAAACGAAAACAACTAAAAAAACAAAATTACTTGTTGTCTTGGACTTAAATGTTTTATTTTACATGATATGATCACTCGTGATTTAATATTTAAATGTGCCTTCAATTTCTAGCAGACTGCTTGTATCAGTTGAAAATGAAACGCACACACGGTATGTTATAGATGAAAGCTTGAGATTGCATACTATATTAAAGAAGAAGACAAAGACACATGCACAGACACACACACGCGTGCGAACACAGACACAGACACACACACACACAAGAAGCATAAAGCATGCACACCGAACACATGTGTGCGACGTAAAGTCAAAGAGAAATTGCAAAATGCAATGGTCATGACACTGAATGATGGAATTGATGAGTGAGAGACTTTGAGAAGGGGGGAGAGAGAGAGAGAGAGAGAGAGAGAGAGAGAGAGAGAGAGAGAGAGAGAGAGAGAGAGAGAGAGAGAGAGAGAGAGAGAGAGAGAGAGAGAGAGAGAGAGAGAGAGAGAGAGAGAGAGAGAGAGAGAGAGAGAGAGAGAGAGAACAGATTCCATACAGATGTCTACAGGTTCTACACAGATACTTACAGATTAAACACAGCTGCTAACAGATTGTACACATATTTTGTTTTTACAAATTCTACACAGATAGTTACAGATTCTACTCAGACGTTCAGAGTCTACACAAATACAAACACATTCTAAACAAACGTTTACACACATATTCTACACAGATACTAACACATTCTACACATATTTTTACAGATACACAAGTACTAACAGCTTCTACACATAGTTTGACAGATCGCACGCCTATACCAACAGATTCTACACATATGCTAACAGATTGTACACACATGTCTACATATTCTACACAGATGCTAACAGATTGTACACACAGGTTTACAGATTCTACACAGATACTAACAGATTGTACACACAGGTTTACATATTCTACACAGATGCTAACAGATAGCACACACAGGTTTACAAATTCTACACAGATACTAACAGACTGTACACAGATCCTAACACATTGTACACAGATACTAACATATTGTACACAATCAGATACTAACACATTGTACACAGATACTAACACATTGTACACATATACTAACACATTGTACACATATACTAACATATTCCACTCAGAGTTTTACAGATTGTACCGGAACACAGACACGCCAAGTAGTACAACACCACCACCACCACCACCACCACCACCACCACCACCACCACAACAACAACAACAACAACAACAACAACAACAACAACAACAACAACAACAACAACAACAACAACAACAACAACAATAAGACGAAAGCGAGACTGACCCTGAAAGAGTTGAGGGTGCCGAACAACAACAACGACAACAACAACAACAACAACAACAACAACAACAACGATAACAACACGAATGCGAGACTGACCCTGAAGGAGTTGAGGGTGCCGAACAACAACAACAACAACGACAACAACAACAACAACAACGACAACAACACGAATGCGAGACTGACCCTGAAGGAGTTGAGGGTGCCGAAGTAGATGGGCACGAAGGCCAGCCAGATGATGCAGGTGGTGTACATGGCGAACCCGATGAACTTGCTCTCGTTGAAGTTCTCGGGGATCTTGCGGGTCTTGACGGCGTACACGGTGCAGACGACGATCAGCAGGATGTTGTAGACCAGCGACACCAGGAAGGAGAAGTCGTCGCTGGAGCACTTGAGGATCACCAGGGGCTCCCTCCGCTCCGGGTAGTGGTGGCGGGTACCCGGGGGCTCCATCAGCAACCAGACTGAAGTGAAGAGAATCTGGATGACGATCAGCACGCAGGTCATCACGATCTGAGACTTGGGACTGATGAACGGGGGCCTTTTGGCCGAGCGCCGGGCGCTCTCGAATATCCTCGAAATGCGGTTGGTCTTGATGAGCAGGGACGAGTACACCACGGAGAAACCGAACCCCACCCCGAAACGCTGCGCCGCGCACGTCACGGCTGAAGGTTTCGCCAGCAAGACGAAGGTCATGACGTAGCAGATGACGCAGCCGGAGAGGAGCATGTAGCTGAGCTCGCGCCCGGCGGCCATGACGACCGGGGTGGAGTTGAAGAGCACGAAGAGGGCGATGACGAAGATGGTGCTGGCGATTCCCACCCCGGAGAGGACCATGGGCGCCACGGCGTAAATGGAGCCCCAGTTCATGTGCTGGATGGTCAGCAGGTAGCAGCCCGTCTTGTTGTCGTAGGGCCAGCTGCCCAGCTCGCACTTCTCGCACGTGCTCTCGTCCTTGATGTACTCCCAGGGCGA
>CM065687.1:10160752-10168252 GCA_017654935.2 Phymorhynchus buccinoides
GCCTTCTCTTTCAGTTAAATAATTTTACTTCCAGCACCTCCGCCAAGGAGGAATCGCCGATTTGACGGTTTGACTTTTTAGGAAAACAGAGCAAAGTGAGTGTTGCGATCTCTGTAAAGGGTGTTTTCCTGGTGATCTGGACGTGTTTCTTACAAAAAAACCTCATCCATCAGGGTCCACCTTTAACAAAGTATCGGAATAAGCCTTGGACATGAAGCAAACTTTCTCGACCTGTCTGTCAATCCAGTTGACGTGTTGGAACAATCTTCCTCCTCTTCCGCTATTTTCTTGCCCTGTTGCGGTGCGTGCGTGCTGACCTACATTTTAACTGGCCAACACGCCTCCTCCCAAAGAAATATCAACACGCGAATGCAGACGACCACCACGACCAACTCGCCCCTGACACGGAGGATGACCTTTACCGGATCATGCTTTTGAATACACGGACACGATGGCGGGGGTCTTCCACGACCCCCTACTCATCAAAGAGCAAATTCCGAGGTGTTTATCCCTGTCCGGATGGCGGGGGTCTCCCACGACCCCTACTTGTCAAAGAGGCACCATGTGTTTATCCTTGTCCGGATGGCGGGGGTCTCCCACGACCCCTACTCAATGCACTGCAGTGCTCTTTAAAGTAAGGGTCGTGGGAGCCCCCGTCATCCGGACAGGTATATCAAAATTACGCGTCATATTACGTCATTTATATTTTATACACATTAATGAAATGTAACACACTTAAAGCCACTTACGTTTTTGACAAAGTCATGAAATTTCATGAAGATTGCTTAAATAGTTTTAGAGATATAACATGTTTTGTGTGTCAAGGGGTCGTGGGCGACCCCAGAAGTCCGGTAAAGGTTAAACTGCGCTAAAGGAACTTGAATGAATACGTTTGTCGTGAGTCCAGCAAAATAAAGACAATTAAAAGAATGAAGTAATAATTGTCCATTATGCCATTTCATTTTGTTCCTGTATTTTGTAATGTCTTTTATGTCTCTTTGTCTGTCTATCTATCTGTATGTATGTATGAATGTGTGAATGTGTGTGTATGTATGTACGTACATACATGTATGTATGTATGTATGTATGTATGTATGTATGCATGCATGTATGTATGTATATATGTATATGTACATGTGTTTGCTTATAATCATCAGGAGATGCACCTGTGTTCATCGTTATGACTCCTGAATAAATGGTTGATATATGTATGTGTGTATGTATGCATGTGTGCATGTATGTATGTATGTATGTATGTATGTATGTATGTATGTATGTATGTATGTATGTATGTATGTATGTATGTATTATGTGTATGTGTATGTATGTATGTAGTTATGTATGTATGTATGTATGTATGTATGTATGTATGTATGTATGTATGTATGCATGTATGTATGTATGTATGTATGTATGTATGTATGTATGTATGTATGTATGTATGTATGTATGTATGTATGTATGTATGTATGTATGTACGTACGTACGTACGTACGTACGTACGTATGTATGTATGTATGTATGTATGTATGTATGTATGTATGTATGTGTATGTCTCTCTCCTTACGATGGTGGTGGTTGGTTGATGGCTCGTCCCATGGGTTGTTTGGAGTCGAGCGGATATTAACCCCCCATGTTCATTCAATTAAAAAAAGTCACATTGCTTTATTGTCTCTCATGAAAAGACAGTTACAAAATTATGACATGTTCTACGCCTCCACACACGTACAGTCGCACGTACGCGCGCGCTCACGTATGCACGTACACACTCACACACACACGAAAACAAACCCAACAACGTTATTATTTTGCTTATTGATCACACCATCACAGAAACTACACAAAAAATGACTCGACAAAGTCATGCACACAGCGAGGGCGGGGGGGCAGAGTGGCAAACATACTCCGCTTTCCACAATTCGTGGGCCGAGGACAACAAGAAGATGTCTCGGGTGCGAGGAAGGTCAACGCGGAAGGCATTTGAATGGGATTTGAATGGGATTGAACGCACACCATTTCCTTTAGAAGGCCTGCGGCTGCTTCGATTCTTGTGTGAAGACCATTATGTCTTCTTCTCTGACATTTGCAGCCTGAATAGCCTGAACAGCCTGACAAAAGCCTGCAAAACATCCGGCCACATAAGGAAACCTGGACTCAATGGCTCCTTATACTGCGAAATTCTTTTGACCAGAGAAACAGGTGTGTGTGTGTGTGCGTGCGTGCGTGCGTGCGTGCGTGCGTGCGTGCGTGTGTGTGTTGTGTGTGTGTGTGTGTGTGTGTGTGTGTTGTGTGTGTGTGTGTGGTGTGTGTGTGTTCGTTCGTTCGTTCTTTGATTTAACGTCTATCCACCTTACAGTGATCTTAGACAAAAAAAAAAAAAAAAAAGACCCCCCCAAAAAAAAAAAATAAAAAAAAAATGTATGTGTAGTATGATTATGATGTATGTGTTTGATGGGTAAGGGGTATGTGGGTCTGAGTATACATGTGATTATAGGCCCTATGTTAGTGAAATGTTAGTGAAATACTTAAACTTAAAATTATGTCTAAACACGTAAAAGAAGCACACAATAAATTAACAATAAACTCCAAAAAAGAAAAGTAACATAGATAACAAGCACATTAAAGCAAAGGTCCAATTGGGCTCCTAATAAGTCCCCGAACAACTTCTAGAATCTTTGATTCATCACAAATAATGTCTTTATAGGTTGTCATTGATGGTTCTGTTTTCCAACAACCAAGCAGGTAAATAGTTTTTTATATTTTCGCAAAGACAAATCACATGGAATGGTGTAATATGCTGGCCACAAATGCAAGTCACATGTTTACAGAATTTTGTTTTCAATGCATCAAGCCTGAATCTAAAAACTAAACTTTTCAGAATCCACCCTTGATGAAGACTTTGTCCTGTTTTATAATCTATTAGCTTTTTAAATAACTTTCATTTTTTGTTCTTTTTTACAGAAGATGATATATCTGTTTGTTTGCTAGACACAGAATCCCAGGATGCTTTTTCTAAAAGACTATAATTTTCATGTAGAGATAAAGGAATATCTATTTTTGCTAAACCGTTTTCAGTGGCTGCAATATTTGTTGCTAACCGGTCAACCCTTTCATTTGCAGATAATCCGCAATGTGATGGAATCCAACAAAAGTCTATAGAAGAACCACGTAAAGACAAAAAATGAATTAAATGGTGAATTTCTGACATAAGTTCTCCTCTCACTCTTGTATGAGAATATTTTAAGGATTGTAAGACAGATTTTGAATCAACACAAAATAATATCTGAAATATAGAGAATGGAAAATTAAGAAGATAATTTAATGCCATAATAATGGCAACAAGTTCTGCAGTAAATATAGAAAAATTCTTTCCAATATGATACGATTTCTCTACTTTTAACGATGGAACGACGAATGCAGCACCTGATAAATGATTGTCAAGTACAGAACCATCTGTATATATTTTAAGATGATTTACATAAGTTTCATTTATATGTGCCTTAACATATGTTGGCAGCAAAGGCCCATCACATTTCTGTAAATTTGTGTATTCAATATCATAAGTAGCCTTACCAAGCTCCCATTTAGGAATTGTGCTATAAGTTATCTGGGGGGCTACTTTTCGGGGTTCAACACCCCGAAAAGTGTGTGTGTGTGTGTGTGTGTGTGTGTGTGTGTTGTTGTATGTGTGTGTGTGTGTGTGTGTGTGTGCGCGTGTGCGTGTGCGCGTGTGTGTGTGTTGTGTATGTGTGTGTGTGTGTGTGTGTGTGTGTGTGTGTGTGTGTGTGTGTGTGTGTGTGTGTGTGTGTGTGTGTGTGTGTGTGTGTGTGTGTGTGAAAGTCATTTTCTTTAAAATTTCAGATGGTACATTGAATAAGCAATAATGATTGCTTTTTTTTTTACATCAAGCCATCGTGTGTGTGTGTGTGTTGTGTGTGTGTGGGGGGCGGGGGGTGCGTGCGTGCGTGTGCGTGCGTGCGAGGGTGTGTCTATGTGTGTGTGTGGTATATTGTGTGTGTGCATGTGTGTGTGTGTGTGTGTGTGTGTGTGTGTGTGTGTGTGTGTGTGTGTGAGCGGAGAGAGAGAGAGAGACGAGAGAGAGAGAGAGAGAGAGAGAGAGAGAGAGAGAGAGAGAGAGAGAGAGAGAGAGAGAGAGAGAGAGAGAGAGAGAGAGAGAGAGAGAGAGAGAGAGAGAGAGAGAGAGAGAGACAGAGAGAGACAGACAGACAGAGGCAAGACACAGAGAAAAGTGGGTTTATCGAAATGTCAACCTGGGGTGAAATAGCATTCAAAATATTTGGCATGAGAGAGAAAATGGAGTTTTACGTCCTCTTGGTCTGAATCAGACACATATGGGACATTTGTAAATACAAATATGGTTGGCACAATACTGGAGGCAATGCCCGGAGGCAGTACGAAACCAGCAAAGTCCCGATTTTTTTATAATTAATACAGATAGCTGTAGCAGTGACCACGCCTCGGTTAAACCTCATCGGCTATGGCACCGCCACAAGTAGTAAAAATATTTGACATGTCTTTTGGTTGGCTTTATAAACCCACCCACCCCCACCCCTCAGTGGGGATACCGGGGGGTCTGGGTTTATTGAAATGTCAAACTGGGGTGAAATAGCATTCAAAGTATTTGGCATGTCTTTTGGTTGGTTTTATATTTAAACAAGCGCGAATTCGCAATAGTTTGTGGCACGCGGTCTATTTTTACCACTCCAATCATGAGTCACCTCCCCTGGCTTTTCAATAATTTTAATCTGTAAACCAGAATGTTATCTCTGCACCATTTCGTAACTTTTTATATCTTTTGGAAAACATTTAAAACTATGTATCCTACTTATACTCATCGAAAGAAGCACCGCATACTCGTCGTGTCTGTTGTAGTGTCTGTATTACGTATGTTTATTATTTTGTACGCTTTAAAATACATCATTTTAACCCTTTCACCGCCAATGTCGCATTTCTGCACCACAGTGATTCAACACCTATGTCACTAAAAGGCATCACATTGGGGTCTATTATTCAAAGACCCTGTTGTCTTAGTTTTAGGAAGTAAGGATAGACCTCATTTTATATATGTCACAGAAGAACCCCCAATACTGCAGTTGGATTCTGTTCTCTACCCAGGTAAATTTAATGGACATTTTGGCTGAAATACGGCTGGCGGTGAAAGGGTTAAAGAGCGGCCTCAATTTGAAGTGCAGCCTCGATTTGAAATTGCACAAATAATTATAAGTTTTTTCAAAATTATTTAATGTGGCGGTACCATAGCTGTTGACGTTTAACCGAGGCGTGGTTACCGCTACACCTATCTATATTGTTAAAAACTCGGGACTTTACTGGTGTTGCACTGCTTCCGGGCATTGCAGCCAGTATTGTTCCCACCATCTTTGTATTTACAAATGTCCCATATGTGTCTATGACCGAGAGGACGTAAAACATCATTTTCATCAAGCCTCGATTTGAAGTGCGACAATTTTGGACCGACCGACAGACCGACCGACCGACAAAGTGAATTATAGGTTTGTGGCTTGAGCCACAAAAAACAACAAAAACACCCCCCACCCTCAGTGGGGATACCGGCGGGTCTTTTGTATAAATAGCTTCCCCTACGTTATTCTGGAAGTTCTGTGTTTGTAGCTTCCTCTCTAATCTGTCACACTCTCTTCGACTCAGCCTTTTCCCTTTGCTAACTGCCATCTAACTATCTTTCTGCCTTATCGGTCCATCCTCCTGCCTTTTTTATTTTTATTTAAAAGAAACACTTTTCAAACAGATTTCCTCCTCCAGCCGAAGTCGGACTTGCTGGGCCTAACTATTTCTTAGTTAGGCGCATAACGGCAGCATGACGCATCTGCGCCAATAGCTGACAGGAAACTGAGCGACTGAAGAAGAAGAAGAAGAAGAAGAAGAAAAGAAGAAGAAGAAGAAGAAGAAGAAGAAGAAGAAGAAAGAAGAAGAAGAAGAAAAAAAGAAGAAGAAGAAAGAAAGAAGAAGAAGAAGAAGAAGAAAGAAGAAGAAGAAGAAAGAAGAAGAAAAAAGAAGAAGAAGAAGAAGAAGAAGAAGAAGAAGAAGAAGCAGAAATAAAAACAAGACTGAACCCAAGAAGGGTACAAAGTTCCCTCGCGCGTCTATCTTGATGTACGTGTTGGACGAGCGGACTTGAAGGGGGCGTTTTCTCTGACGACCACACTCTGCTATCCGCCTCTGTCTAGAGTTCACACATTTTTAAAGCGCTTAGAGTTTAAAGGGGCACCCTGGCGGATGAGATTGTGCAAGAAACACATCGAGATCACCCCCAAAAACACCATTTACAGAGATCGCAACATTCACTCTGCTCTGGTTTCCTAGAAATCAAACCGTCAAATCGGCGATTCCTCCTTGGCGGAGGTGCTGGAAGTCAAATTCTTTCAGTGAAAGAGAAGACATGTGCCTTTCTAATGGCCGCCTGAGTCTCTTTGACCAAATCACGAAATTTTCACAATACAAGCCTTTTTATTTACAGTTTACCAAGAGGAGTTTCGCTCACAACAAAGGAAATAGCTCCGTTTTTTTTTTTTACTGCACTGCAAAGAGGTAAAAGCTTCAACCACTATGAGTGGCCTCCACCCACCCCGTCCAAAATGGCTTCTCTCTCCGGCAACTCCGCCAAGGAGGAATCGCCGTTTTAACGGTTTGATTTAAAGAAAACCAGAGCAAAGTGAGTGTTCCGATCCTTGAAAAGGCTGTCTTTCTGGTGATCTCGACGTGTTTCTTGCAAAAACGCATCCGTCAGCGTGCCCCTTTAAAGGTTAAACGCTATATACACTTTCTTAATAAATAGATAAATAAACAAATAAATAAAATACATAAATTACAGAAACGAAGCTTGCGAAGCGAACATCATTGCGTGATGAATTAAAATCTGTTTAACATCCTCCGGTCTGGAACAGACACATATGGGACACTAGTAGATACAAAGATGGTGGTAACGATCCTGGAGGCAATGCCCGGAGTCAGTGCAACACCAGGAAAGTCCCGAATATGTAACAATACAGATGGGTAACGCGATCATTGCGTGAAGGTACTTCACACCATTTTATTAATAATATTAGTGGAGGTCAGGATTAAAAGCAAACATACTGGCACACGAGAGATTGACACACATGCTGCACCTATTCTATACGAGGAGAGAGGGGGGGGGGGGGAGAGAGAGAGAGAGAGAGAGAGAGAGAGAGAGAGAGAGAGAGAGAGAGAGAGAGCGGGGGTGGAGAGAGAGGGGGGGAGAGATAGGAGAAAGAGTGGGGGAGAGAGAGAGATAGAGAGACAGGGGGGGAGAGATAGGAGAAAGAGTGGGGGAGAGAGAGAGAGGAGAGAGAGAGAGGAGGTGGAGAGAGAGAGAGGGGGGGGGGAGAGAAGGGGAAAGAGGGGGGAGATATATATATATATATATATATATATATATAAAGAAGTCGTCGAAGTCGAAGTCGAAAGTTTTAATGAATAGGCCTT
>CM065687.1:10190752-10198252 GCA_017654935.2 Phymorhynchus buccinoides
CGGGCATAAGCCAAAGTACCTACATGCCAAATTTGAAGACTCTAATACTGCCAAGGTCAAGGTGACGACGGCAAAACATTTTGCGCGGATGCCTTCCTCTCATGGTGACACACCAGCACACAAAAAGTGACGTGATTCTGTCAACCCGTTCGAAAGATATCCTTGGGACAGACAGAAGGAGAAAAAAATGACCCTCCGATTTTCAGGCTCCAGCGATCTTTTTGACCTTGACCTTGACCTTGATCGGTATGCCATCATCAGAACGGGCATAAGCCAAACCACCTTCATACCAAGTTTCAACATCCTATGTCGATCGGTGCCCGAGATATGGCTAAAAATAGATTTTCGGTTTTTAAGGTCGTACGTCAAGGTCAAGGTCACGACGGCAAAATGGTTTGCGCGGATCTCTTCCTATTAAGGTGGCACACCTTCACACAAAATTTGACGCGATTCGGTCAAGCGGTTCGGGAGATATCCTTGGGACAGACAGAAAAGGAAAAAAAAACCCAAAAAAAAAACCCAGACAAACCAGCCCATCGCAAAGTCCGTTCACCTTCGGTGACGGACAATATCTGTAATGCTATTACTTCAAGCCTGGTGGAGAAGAAAAGTATGCACGTTGACGGAATATCTATTGATGATTCTCTCTGGTTCTTTGTCTTCATTAAATTTAATCGGTTGCTGTCATTATAAATATCTTTACGTCTCTCTGTGTCTGTCTGTCTGTCTGTCTGTCTGTCTGTCTGTCTGTCTGTCTGTCTGTCTGTCTGTCTGTCTCTCTCTCTCTCTCTCTCTCTCTCTCTCTCTCTCTCTCTCTCTCTCTCTCTCTCTCTCTCTCTCTCTCTCTCTCTCTCTGTGGAAGAACAGACTCTGCCTAAATTTCCATCTTTTGAAAATAAAGTTTCTGACGCCTGCTTCTCCCTCACACTCTCTGTCTCTCTGTATCTCTCTCTCTCTCTCTCTCTCTCTCTCTCTCTCTCTCTCTCTCTCTCTCTCTCTCTCTCTCTCTCTGTCTGTCTGTCTCTCTCTATCTCTCTGTCTCTCTCTCTTTCTCTCTCTTTGGATATGACTTACATAAGCTTGAGCTTATCCGTTTACCCTCATTAAGATTAAACTTTCGTATTCGTATTTGTATTCGTATTCTCTCTCTCTCTCTCTCTCTCTCTCTCTCTCTCTCTCTCTCTCTCTCTCTCTCTCTCTCTCTCTCTCTCTCTCAGACAGCAATTTGCCTGAGAAAAACGGAGTGGTCTCAAAACCCTCTCTATGCCTGTCTCTCCTTATTGAGAGCAAGAGAATCTTTCAAATTAGTTGCTACTCATTGTTTCTTCATTTATGTTTTGTTTTGAAATATTGAAATACTGAAAACAGAGAAATACCTATATATATATATGTCTGTCTGTCTGTGCGTGTATGTGTGTGTGATACTGAAAACAGAGTACTATCTCTATATCCGTCTATCTATTTGTCTGTGTGTGTATGTGTGTGTGTGTCTCTCTCTCTCTCATACGTGGTAAGATCTAACGTGGTGACAGCCCTGACATGGCCTTAGTTGTCGACAGGGCTATAATTTTAATCTTAATCTCTCTCTCTCTCTCTCTCTCTCTCTCTCTCTCTATATATATATATATATATATATTTCTCTCTCTCTGTGCGTGCGTGCGCGCACGCGCGCATCTGTGTGTACGTGAGTGCGCGCGTATGTATGTAGATGTGTGTGTTGTGCTTTGCTATGCTTCGGTGTGTGTGTGTGGCACTCTCTCTCTCTCTCTCTCTCTCTCTCTCTCTCTCTCTCTCTCTCTCTCTCTCTCTCTCCTCTCTCTCTCTCTCTCTCTCTCTCTCTCTCTCTCTCTCTCTCTCTCTCTCTCTCTCTCTCTCTCTCTCTCTCTCTCTCTCTCTCTCTCTCTCTCTCTCTGCCTGTCGTTCTGTCTGCCTGCTTGCCTGCCAGCCTCTCTCTCTCTCTCTCTCTCTCTCTCTCTCTCTCTCTCTCTCTCTCTCTCTCTCTCTCTCTCTCTCTCTCCCTCCCCCTCTCCCCTCTCTCTCCCCCCCTCTCCCGTTTCCTTGTTGAGGGTGGTTACTGAGAAACACACTGTATACATATTTGTGTCACAATGTTCGATTTCTAGTTGTCCTACATGTTGGTTTTGGGCTAACAACAGGGTCACACAACCCAACATTGCGTCACAAGAGTAAAAGGTTAAGGGATGCATGACCGAATTTTCTTGAAGAAAAGGTTATTTACAAAATTGCCCAATTCAACTCGAGAGAGAGAGAGGGGGGGGGGGGGGGGGGGGGGGGGGTTAGAGGGAACTCGAACTCGAACTCGAAATGTTTCATGAGGATAACTGAATAAGTAACAATACTTCTTTTCATCAGGTCCTCTCAAATAAAAATGAACAAACATCCGAACAAACAAACAAGTAGATTAATTAATCAATTATCAATAATCAACTACTACATAAAAACAAACAAGAGATCATGTAACATGAAACAACAACAACAACAACAACGCACACGCACGCGCACACGCACGCACACGCACGCACGCACGCACGCACACACGCACACGCACACACACACACACACACACACACACACACACACACACATACCGATGGCTTGGAGTCAAAACGGACTATCTTTAGATAGTCCATTGACGTATTATTGAATTTATTACACAAACTAATAACTTGTATCAAACAATCACAGAATACATATGAAAAGGGTGTTTTGCTTTTTATATTTCATCAGTCTTTTTGTTATACAAGTTATTAGTTTTCGTAATAAGTTCAATAATATGTCAATGGACTATCTAAAGATAGTCCGTTTTGACTCCAAGCCATCGATACATTAAATCTAACGTATCCATGACATGACGTGCAAAAAAAGCATTACATGTCAAATGGGTAAGAAAGAAATACACATCAACAGCACGCACCATTCTTTAACACTCCAAACCCCCACCTAAGCATTACATAGTAATATTCACAATGGAAATTGAAATGCAATGGTGTGAGAGAGAGAGAGAGAGAGAGAGAGAGAGAGAGAGAGAGAGAGAGAGAGAGAGAGAGAGAGAGAGAGAGAGAGAGAGAGAGAGAGAGAGAGAGAGAGAGAGAGAGAGAGAGAGAGAGAGAGAGAGAGAGAGATAAGAGAGAAGACAACTCAACTCAAACATTTTAATGATTAGGCCTTGTGCCCGTATCACATATGGGTAGGGGGGAGGGGGTGCCCGTATCATCATATGGGTAGAGAGAGAGAGATCATACGAGAGAGAGAGAGAGAGAGAGAGAGAGAGAGAGAGAGAGAGAGAGAGAGAGAGAGAGAGAGAGAGAGAGAGAGAGAGACAGAGACAGGGAGAGACAGAGAGAGAGAGAGAGAGAGAGAGAGAGAGAGAGAGAGAGAGAGAGAGAGAGAGAGAGAGAGAGAGAGAGAGAGAGAGAGAGAGAGAGAGAGAGAGAGAGAGAGCGAGAGAGAGACAGAGACAGAGACTGAGAGACAGAGATAGACAGAGAGAGAGACAAAACGACAGACAGATAGATAGTGAAACATGCAAGCAGAGAATGAGACAGGGAGGCAGAATAAGAAATTAGGAGACAAAAATATATATAACAGAAATACGTCACATAAAAGCGCAGGAAAGACAATGAGCAATAAAACAAAACAAAACAAATAAAGAATTTAAAAACAAATTGTAGATCACATCGGATTAATTGTTCTGGTGGGTTTTTGTTCGTATTGATCAGCTACCATTTCCAAAGGATGTTCTCTGTCTTGTTAGCTGCACTAGCTTACTAAGAAACAGCACAGTTTAGTACACGTGCAAAGAAAGAGTCTCGTGCGTACAACATGCTTGCAAAGTTTAAACAAATCTTGATGAATTTAGTATAGTATCTCACTGTGCCTAAGCTTGAAAAATGTTAATGTTGTATCTTTAAATTTCCAGTACTGTATTGAAGATGGTGTGTGTTACTTGTTTAAGAACCAATAAATGGCGTAGCTTAAAATTAATAATACGGGTATATCTGTATTCAATAGGGGAAGACGGGGTAAAAAGCGCATGGGCGGGTAAGAAGCCCACCCCAATTATCTCATGAAATAAAGAAAATTTCAGTCAAATTTGCCCATGAGACGAATGCTAGACATTAACGCTCGTCTCATGGGCAAAATGAGACTGAAATTTGCTTCATTTCATGAGATAATTGGGGTGGGCTTCTTACCCGCCCATGCGCTTTTTACCCCGTCTTCCCCTACTGCAGATGATGAAAAGATTATATAGCAGAATGCTATGTTACGTTTTGACACACATGGAAGTCATGATACTGTCATCGGCCCATGAAGATTCATATGAGGCATATGCTTTTGGTTTTGTTTGTCTGTCATACATTTTGGTTCTTTTTTAAGTAATGGAAGGGTTTAAACTAAAGTGTCACCAAACGACTTTTCACTTTCATCTTAAGAGATATTAATGATGTGCCATAGACATTCCAAGACAGGGATTGTTTCCATAGACAGAATCACCCCAAACTTTCATGACAGATCCAATTATAGACCTAATTATAGATATAATTATAGCAACAGCTTCCATGCAACATTATAACTGAAGATATCAATACCTAAACATAGTAACTTGCCTCCTTTTTCTCTATGACATGTTAAGTGCTAGATCCAATGGAGAGAAGTGGGAGGGGAAAAGTGGCTGAGGAAATGTCTGCCGCTCAGCGACACCAGTAGCATTTTCTAAAAAATATCTTGTGGTAGTATTTTACATGGAACTTTACAATTGATATTAAATTGCTATCCGTAATGTGTCCACGCACTTTGTAGCTTTAAGCTGAACAAATGATGTCTCTGGCCTGCGTTTATTCATATCGCGGGTGGCCATCTTGGATGTTTGTCAATAACTCAAATTGCCCAATTTTTTCAGCCCGGCCCCCATCGGATTTCAA
This sequence comes from Phymorhynchus buccinoides, assembly GCA_017654935.2. Taxonomy (NCBI): domain Eukaryota; kingdom Metazoa; phylum Mollusca; class Gastropoda; order Neogastropoda; family Raphitomidae; genus Phymorhynchus; species Phymorhynchus buccinoides. Next base: position 10,195,696 of record CM065687.1, read on the forward strand.
ATCAGCAATGGAAACTGAGATGAAAAGTGCGAAGAACAAAACTTTATGATGCATTGCAAGGTGTGAGCTTTGGCACCCCGGACTAAAGAGTGTGTTTCAAACAGTTAACACGGGAGGTAGCGAGTAAATTAGACTACACTGCCAACAACACGTTTATATGTCTTTCTGTCTGTCTCTCTGCCTCTTTCTCTCTCTGTCTGTCTGTCTCTCTGCCTCCTTCTCTCTCTGTCTGTCTGTCTGTCTGTCTCTCTGCCTCCTCTCTCTGTCTGTCTGTCTGTCTCTCTGCCTCCTTCTCTCTCTGTATGTCTGTCTGTCTCTCTGCCTCCTTCTCTCTCTGTATGTCTGTCTGTCTCTCTGCCTCCTTTCTCTCTCTGCATGTCTGTCTGTCTCTCTGCCTCCTTCTATCTCTGTATGTCTGTCTGTCTCTCTGCCTCTTTCTCTCTCTGTATGTCTGTCTGTCTCTCTGCCTCTTTCTCTGTCTGTCTGTCTGTCTGTCTGTCTCTCTACCTCCTTCTCTCTCTATATGTCTGTCTGTCTCTCTGCTTCCTTCTCTCTCTGTATGTCTGTCTGTCTCTCTGCCTCCTTCTCTCTCTGCATGTCTGTCTGTCTCTCTGCCTCCTTCTATCTCTGTATGTCTGTCTGTCTCTCTGCCTCTTTCTCTCTCTGTATGTCTGTCTGTCTCTCTGCCTCTTTCTCTGTCTGTCTGTCTGTCTGTCCTGTCTGTCTCTCTACCTCCTTCTCTCTCTATATGTCTGTCTGTCTCTCTGCCTCCTTCTCTCTCTGTATGTCTGTCTGTCTCTCTGCCTCCTTCTCTCTCTGTATCTCTGTCTGTCTCTCTGCCTCCTTCTCTCTCTGTATGTCTGTCTGTCTCTCTGCCTCTTTCTCTCTCTGTATGTCTCTCTCTGTCTCTCTGCCCTTTTTCTCTCTCTGTCTGTCTGTCTGTCTCTCTACCTCCTTCTCTCTCTGTATGTCTGTCTGTCTCTCTGTCTCTCTTCTCTCTCTCTGTATGTCTGTCTGTCTCTGTCTCTCTCTCTCTCTCTCTGTCTGTCTGTCTGTCTGTCTGTCTCTCTACCTCCTTCTCTCTCTATAAGTCTGTCTGTCTCTCTGCCTCCTTCTCTCTCTGTATCTCTGTCTGTCTCTCTGCCTCCTTCTCTCTCTGTATGTCTGTCTGTCTCTCTGCCTCTTTCTCTCTCTGTATGTCTGTCTGTCTCTCTACCTCCTTCTCTCTCTGTATGTCTGTCTGTCTGTCTCTCTGTCTCTCTCTCTCTCTCTCTTCCTCTCTCTGTATGTCTGTCTGTCTCTCTGCCTCTGTCTCTCTCTGTATGTCTGTCTGTCTCTCTACCTCTTTCTCTCTCTGTCTGTCTGTCTGTCTCTCTGCCTCTCTCTCTCTCTCTCTGCATGTCTGTCTGTCTCTCTGCCTCTTCTCTCTCTCTGCATGTCTGTCTGTCTCTCTACCTCTTTCTCTCTCTGTATGTCTGTCTGTCTCTCTCTCTTTCTCTCTCTGTATGTCTGTCTGTCTCTGCCTGCCTCCTTCTCTCTCTGTATGTCTGTCTGTCTCTCTGCCTCCTTCTCTCTCTGTATGTCTGTCTGTCTCTCTGCCTCCTTCTCTCTCTGTATGTCTGTCTGTCTCTCTGCCTCTTTCTCTCTCTGTATGTGTCTGTCTCTCTCTCTCTCTTTTTCTCTCTCTCTGTCTGTCTGTCTGTCTCTCTACCTCTTTCTCTCTCTGTATGTCTGTCTGTCTCTCTCTCTGTCTCTTTCTCTCTCTGTATGTCTGTCTGTCTGTCTGTCTCTTTCTCTGTCTGTCTGTCTGTCTGTCTGTCTCTCTACCTCCTTCTCTCTCTATAAGTCTGTCTGTCTCTCTGCCTCCTTCTCTCTCTGTATGTCTGTCTGTCTCTCTGCCTCCTTCTCTCTCTGTATGTCTGTCTGTCTCTCTCTGCTGTCTCTTTCCTCTCTCTGTATGTCTGTCTGTCTCTCTACCTCCTTCTCTCTCTGTATGTCTGTCTGTCTCTCTGCCTCTTTCTCTCTCTGTATGTCTGTCTGTCTCTCTAACCTCTTTCTCTCTCTGTATGTCTGTCTGTCTCTCTACCTCTTTCTCTCTCTGCATGTCTGTCTGTCTGTCTGCTCTCTTCTCTCTCTCTGCATGTCTGTCTGTCTCTCTGGCCTCTTTCTCTCTCTGCATGTCTGTCTGTCTCTCTACCTCTTTCTCTCTCTGTATGTCTGTCTGTCTCTCTACCTCTTTCTCTCTCTGTATGTCTGTCTGTCTCTCTGCCTCCTTTCTTCTCTCTCTGTATGTCTGTCTGTCTCTCTGCCTCCTTCTCTCTCTGTATGTCTGTCTGTCTCTCTGCCTCCTTCTCTCTCTGTATGTCTGTCTGTCTCTCTACCTCTTTCTCTCTCTGTATGTCTGTCTGTCTCTCTGCCTCTTTCTCTCTCTGTATGTCTGTCTGTCTCTCTGCCTCCTTCTCTCTCTGTATGTCTGTCTGTCTCTCCACCTCTCTCTCTCTCTCTGTATGTCTGTCTGTCTCTCTGCCTCCTTCTCTCTCTGTATGTCTGTCTGTCT
>CM065687.1:10208252-10213252 GCA_017654935.2 Phymorhynchus buccinoides
AACAGAGAGAAGGAGAGGAGTCCCCCCTCTCTCTCTCTCTCTCTCTCTCTCTCTCTCTCTCTCTCTCTCTCTCTCTCTCTCTCTCTCTCCCCACAACTAAGGATATATATCACGAGATTAGCAAGTATTGAGTTAATTGCCACCTATCGGTCAAATTGGCGAGCTAGGTTGAGCATTCTATAATGAGTGTTATTTGTCTCACAGTACACCAATTCCCCTCATTCTAGCTCCTTTCAGTGTTCCACAGAGAGCTATTTGTTTCAAGTTATTTCTTTTAACAGAGACAAATACTCTTAACATTGATTTTGATTAGGGATAGGAAAAGACCTTACAAGTGGTATGCCACCGTAAAACAATGTAAGCCTAATGGACAAAACACTTTAAATTTGTTTATGCTGGTGATGAGTGTTAACAAAAGGCATGAACTGAAAGGAGCTGAGAAAAGTTACTGTGGTCTTCAGTCTGGAAAAGGTATATGCTTCACGTTAAAAGAAAGTTAATAAGTCAAAAAAAGAAAAAGGCACATCTCCAAACAACGACGTGTCTATATTTTGGGCGGAAGTTTGCACTGTTATAGTTCTTTCTAAATCACCAGCTTAAGAAAATAATGGGTGCAACTACACAAAATAAAAAAAACACCCTGAAAGGCCGGGGTCTAGGGGTAATGTCCCCGTGCAGCTGAAGAAAAATCTGATTTATGAAGGTATTTTAGTTTGCTTTTTCCACAATTTATACAAATTCTTATTTTAAAGTGCTTGAAAAATACAGTACCACACAAAGATCTTGTTTGACAAATTTAAAAAAACAAGAAGGAAATTCCTTTTCTGGTAAAATTCAAAAACAGGAAATCCTTGTATACCAGGGCCTGTATCCACGTTGAGATAGCATGAGACGTAGCATCATGCTAACTTAGAAGCTCTTCCAAAAGTCCTATTAAATCCTATAGGACATTGGAAGAGCTTCTAAGTTAGCATCATGCTAAGTCTCATGCTATCTCAACGTGAATACAGGCCCAGGAAAAGTTGCACCCCTGGAAAATACAACAAGGCATCCTTATCATGGTTGGTCATACTTTCGGAATGGTATGGGGCTGTATTTTTGGTGTCCTCTACATGTCCAAACATAGTTCATTGTTACCATGAAAGCCTAGGAAGTGTCCATTGATCATGGTAAAACCATGATGTCCTCTTTCCACCAACCATTTATTATACGTACTGTCATTTGTCATCACCATCATCGTTGTTCTCATCATCAAGTTGTCTTTAGCAGTCATCATCGTCGTCGTCATCATCATCTTCGTCATCATCATCGTCGTCATCATCATTGTCATCATCATCATCGTCGTCGTCGTCGTCGTCGTTATCATCATCATCATCATCATCACCATCGTCGTCGTCGTCATCAGCACCATCATCATAGTCGTCGTGGTCGTGGTCTTGGTCGTGATCATCATCACCATCGTCGTCGTCATCATCATCATCATCATCATCATCATCATCATCATCATCATAATCGTCGTGGTCGTGGTCGTGGTCGTCTTCATCATCATCATCATCATCATCATCATCATCATCATCATCATCATCGTCTTCATCGTCATCATCATCGTCGTCGTAGTCATTAAGGGGCAGACGATCTGTGTGGATCTTGTCAATACGCCTTTTGTTTACTTTGTCACAGAACAATCATCTCTTCTCTAGACTGTCCTCTCTTTTCCTTGTCTGGCCTGCTAGGCCAGTAGACGCCATTTATTCCCATACCCCTACCCCCAACCACCCACCCTCATCCTCTCTGCCCCCTTCCTCTCTCTTTCTGGTCTCATCGATATTCAACAATCCGATGCCTCAAGCCTCCTTCGTTGTACCTCTTCTCTCTGTCTGTTTCTCTCTATTTTCCCTCCCTCTGTCTTTGTGTCTGTCATTTTCTCTGCCTCTGTCTCTCCCTTTTCATCTCTCTAATCTCTCTGTGTTTATTTCCTGCTGTGTCTGTCGTTGATTATCTCTGTGTCTCTCTTCTAAATGTCTATCTGATAGTCTCTCTCTCTCTCTCTCTCTCTCTCTCTCTCTCTCTCTCTCTCTCTCTCTCTCTCTCTCTCTCTCTCTCTCTCTCCCCCCCCCTCTCTCTCTCTCTCTCCTCTCTCTCTCTCCCTCCCTCTCCGCATATCTCCTTCATTATTAGCCCCAAAAGTTAGTCTCTCTTTCTGCCTCATAAAACGACCTTCCCTTTTAAAACCCCTCCACATACATCTCTCTCTCTCTCTCTCTCTCTCTCTCTCTCTCTCTCTCTCTCTCTCTCTCTCTCTCTCTCCTCTCTCCCCCTCTCCGTATCTCTCCTTCAGTATTATCCCCCAAAGCTAGTCCCCTCTTTCTGCCTCATGAAACGACCTTCCCTTCTGAACCCCCTCCCCCTCCATCTCTCTATCTCTCTCTCTCTCTCTCTCTCTCTCTCTCTCTCTCTCATCTCTCTCTCTCTCTCTCTCTCTCTCTCTCTCTCTCTCTCCCTGTAATAAACTAATCTATTGTGCATGTTATAATCCTAGTAAGTGCGCATGTCTGTAGCGTATGCTCCTCTTATCTGATATTGTAAAATTATCAATTGATTGCTTGTCTAACTATAATTTACGTGTGTGAAAGGAAATGTGAGAATGTTGATTTATATTTCATGTTGTCCTTGTTCTTTGGACCTGTTACATTTGAGTGTTACATTGTTTACTTTTGAACCATTTGAGTTTGTTTTGTCATTTATTTATTTATTCACTTCATATGTCATTATTTTAGAGGACCTGATGAAAAGAAGCAGTTATTTATGCTTACTCAAGTTTATCCTCATTAAACATTTCGAGTTCGAGTTTTCTCTCATCTCTTCTCACTTCTTAAAACGTTCTTCAAACATTCTCAAGCACCCGTTGTCTGCAGACACCAGCCCTCTAGCAAGCGATGTATTAAGTCCACTCTCGTTGGTATATCCAAGTTTGATTTGATTCTTATTAACTATTATATTGGTTCCTCCCATGAGTGTACTTAGGACTGTCTGAAGGCCCAACCACCAGCTGTGGTGCCTGTCCTGGTTTACAGAATCGTTTTTGTAACTTTGGGGGTCTTTTGTAAAAATAGTTCGCCCAACTTCTGGAAGTTCTGTGCTTGTAGCTTCCTCTAATCTGCCACTCTCTTTGACTCTGCCTTTTCCCTTTGCTTTCTATCATCTACTATATTTCTGACTTATTGGCCAATTCTCCTGCCTTTTTTCAAAACAATCTTCCAAATAATTTTTTCTCCTTTGAGCTCCTCCGAAATCGGAATGTGTCGGCTGTACGCAGCGGGGAGACCAGTGAAAACTGAAAACCAGACACATACGTACCTTACCCATTATGGCCATATGGCCTGGGAACGCAGAAGAAGAAGAAAAAGTTTCTTTTTAGGTTTTTTTTCAGATCAAAGGTTTTTGGGTCCACTGTACAGGGGTGCAACTACACAAAATGAAAAAAAACCCTGAAAGGCCGGGTTCCCCCTGCAGCTGAAGAAAAAATGATTTATGAAGGTATTTCAGTTTGCTTTTTTTTTCCCTGCCCCACAATTTATACAAATGCTTATTTTAAAGTGTTTGAAAAATACAGTAGACACACAAAGATCTTGTTTGACAAGTTTTAAAAAACAGGAAATTCCTTTTCTGGTAAAATTCAAAAACAGGAAATCCTTGTATACCAGGAAAAGTTGCACCCATGTTTGTCTGATCGAAATATGAAAAGCAATGTTCCTCTCTCTCCGACCGTTTTTCCTTCTCTTCCCCCCGCGAAGCGAAAGCTGGTGAATCTTTTCAAGGATGACATTACTATATAATTATAAAGAATATGAAGCATGACTACAGAATGTTAGCAAGTCCCCTGACTCGCCAATAGCAATTGTTCGGAAATAATGAAGGGGAGTAATTTCATGGCGTGTGTGGGGAGTGATCTTGCCTAATTCAATCGGTCAAACAGGGGGAAGCTACTCTACCATCAGGCAGATTCCCAGCTCTCGCCTCGTGTGTTTGAATAGACTCACATCACTTAGAACACCGTGCATCATTCTAAATTTGATGTCATTTATATTTTACGTCACATCTTGCTAGTTCTCTCAGTTTGTGGATACTGGCCGCCCTTTATTATTTATTAAAAAAAATGTTTAGCAAGTCGCTGACTCGCATCCTGCGGTTTCAAGCTTCGACGCCATGCTGCCATTAGTTGCTATGGTTTTGACCGAGTAAGTCGAGGTAATTAACTCTAATTTTCACGAATGCTCTCCCCTAGTTTTTTGTTCCGGAAAATCGTCTATTGTTGGTTTCTGAGATACAGTCAACTGGAACGTCACTCTGATTCTTAGGATCGGGTCTATGAGAGGTATGAGTATTGGAGAAGAAGCAACATGAACGGAACTGTATCGTGTGGTGGTGAATATGAATGGTTATTGCCATTGTCAATGAAGTAAAAGAATTTTAATTTTGCGTGTCGATGTTGTGTCGATCACATGCTTCTTTTTTAATTTTTATAACGGTCACAGTTTTTTCTTATCCTTTCTGCCATCCTGTGTTTGTTAGTGTCTCTCTTTCTGTCTGTGACAAGTTCCCTGTCTCTGTCTCTCTCCCGTCCCTTTCTCTCGCTATACCCCCTCTTCTCCCTGCTCTCTCTCTCTCTTTACCCCAATTTCCATCACTCTGTCTCCTGTTTGTCGGTCTTTCTTTCTCTCTCTCTCTGTCTCTCTCTCTCTCTCTCTCTCTCTCTCTCTCTCTCTCTCTCTCTCTCTCTCTCTCTCTCTCTCTCTCTCTCTCTCTCTCTCTCTCTCTCTCTCTCTCTCCTTGGAAAATAAAGTTTAAGTTTTCAAGTTCTCTCTCTCTCTCTCTCTCTCTCTCTCTCTCTCTCTCTCTCTCTCTCTCTCTCTCTCTCTCTCTCTCTCTCTCTCTCTCTCTCTCTCTCTCTCTCTCTCTCTCTTTAGTGTAGTGTTTTTCATGTTATTTGGTCGGTTGGT
>CM065687.1:10218252-10220752 GCA_017654935.2 Phymorhynchus buccinoides
CAGGCAATTAACGGAACAGAGACACAGAATAAACCGAGAAATAGAAGACGGGAGACCGGAGGAGGTGCCACAGACCCCCCCCCGACTATCATCGCCCCGCCCTTGTTCCGGCGCATCCGCAGCCCGACGCCATCACGACCGATTGTCCGAAGAGAGCATGAGATTTTCAGCAGAGCCATAATCGCCGCATTTTCAGACGATGCCAGATCATACGAAAGCATCGGGAAGGGAAAGTACCGCCATCTCACGTTTTGAGCTAATTAATCGATGTTGGATAATTTCTGATTCTAGTCGCAGAACGCGAAAAATGGGTCATAAACACTTATTAGGCAGCGAAATCTAAACTGGCCCGTCGCCCGGGGGGTCAAGGTGGGCCGCCCCCCACCCGCCGCCCACCCCCCTGTACATTAAATATAAAGATTTTTAAAATCACCGTCTTGCCTTTATCTTAACCTGCTATGCATTGTTTGGTGTTATGGTAACCTTTAATCGAACAGCCATAGGAATTGCATTAACAATGAAGTATTATATGTAGTATGGCGCATAAGAAACTGTATTCTCATTACTAATTAGCTAACACAGACAAAAATTGATATTTAACACGTGAATCACGGTCACAATTTAGCCCAGCCTGTAAAGGCAAGAACGGAAAGAGGAAATAAACGAAGGAAATAGTAATGACCTTAATTGAAAGGTTTTATTTGATGAAATTTGCTATGCATTGTTGCCGATCGAACAACAATAGGTGCGTTGCTTACATATGAATTGTATTCTCATTACTAATTAGCAGCATCAAAGTTAGAACACAATTGTCATGAAACAGATGCTTGTTCTCGACATATTATTTCCGGAGCGATACTATTGTCTTGTGTTCTTTGAATTGGTTTAAAACTATCGGTAAATCAAATTAGAAGAAATTGTCATGAGATCCCCTTTCGCCCAGCCAGACATTTTTCAGTATTTCCGGAGCGATACTCTTGTTTGTGTTCTTTCCATTGGTTAACTCCCCGCCCAAACCACGCCCCGGGTAGAAAAAGAAATGTCACAAGATCCCCTTTCGCCGCCAGCAGACATTTTTCAGCCAAAAAATACCATTAAACTTAACTCGGTAGAGAAAATAAAATTCTGCAATATTGTAAAATTTGTCTTCTGTGACATAATATACAACATTAGGCCTATCCTTACCTCCCAAAATTAAGAAAATCGGGTCTTTGGATAGCAGCCCCTGATTTGATGCCTTTTAGTGACATGGGTGTTAACCCTTTCACCGCCAGCCATAGTTCAGCCAACAAATTCCATTAAATGTACCTGGGTAGAGAACAAAAACCATCTGCAGTATTGGGGATTCTTCTGTGACATAATATAAAATAAGGTCTATCCTTTACTTCCCAAAACTAAGACAATAGGGTCTGTGGATAATAGACCCCAATTTTATGCCTTTATAGTGACATAGGTGTTAAATCACTGTGGTGCTAAAATGCGACTTTGGCGGTGAAAGGGTTAAACCATTGTGGTGCTAAAATGCGACTTTGGCGGTGAAAGGGTTACACCATTGTGGTGCTAAAATGAGACTTTGGCGGTGAAAGGGTTAAACCATTGTGGTGCTAAAATGCGACTTTGACGGTGTGTGTGGAAAGGGTTTAAAGGGTGGTTTTTAAACCACTGTGGTGCTAAAATGCGACTTTGGCGGTGAAAGGGTTAAAACCCATTGTGGTGCTAAAATGCGACTTTGGCGGTGAAAGGGTTAAACCATTGTGGTGCTAAAATGCGACATTGGCGGTGAAAGGGTTAAGAGTTTCTACAGACCGTTTCACATGAAACAGATTTTATGAGCAAATGTCAAACGCACCAACAAAACACACCACTCTTAAAGGTTTGCACTTGCAAACCATCCAAAGAAACAATTCTCGGTGAAGCATTTACATTTCACTTATTGCAAAACCTCTTCGTTAAATTATGTATAAATAAACTTCATGGATGCGTGCCCTGCAGACAGATTTTTCAAAGTTCCGGAACACCTACAGTTGATCCTTGGTGCGCTCAAGACGGGTAAACAAAATCATCCTGAACACTGTATTTGGTCGGCAAAAAGGTCACCCTCCATCGATTATTCAAAGAATTAAAAAGAACCATCATCCTATTTGACGATTCGGATTGTATCGTTTTTTCTTAGGGCAAGTTTTGCTAAATGTGGAAGTGTGTATATTTTCAAGATAGTTCTCTATATTGACGAAGATGTTTCAACGGGTCAGTCCAGTGCTCTTGCTTGAAGAGCTGAGCTATCAATATCGCCCATGTTCGCTGTCACTTCTCCACGCTTGTATTTATTTGTTTTCCTCTTGATGTCAATCTCTTGTGTTTTTCTCTTCTCGCTCTCTCTCTCGCTCGCTCTCTCTCTCTCTTCCTTCTATTTATAGTCTCTCTACCCTCTTTAAAAAAAATTCTCTTTCTCTCTCTGTTTTGTGTTTTGTTCTCTCTCTCTCTCTCTCTCTCTTTCTCT
>CM065687.1:10225752-10228252 GCA_017654935.2 Phymorhynchus buccinoides
GAGAGAGAGAGAGAGAGAGAGAGAGAGAGAGAGAGAGAGAGAGAGAGAGAGAGAGAGAGAGAGAGAGAGAGATTGAGAGAGATAGAGAAGAGAGAGAGAGAGAGAGAGAGAGAGAGAGAGCAATGAAATAAAGTCACAACAGAATGAATATCCTCTTATTTCCAACTTGTAAACACCCGGGCCGCCCCCACCCTGGGAAAAAGGGGAGAATTTTTGAGCATTTGATTAAGTGGTATATTTTGAGCTCAGATTGCACCAGATTGCACCATTTGGGTTTCTTTGGAGAATGTATTTCAGGCGGGGGCGGGGAAAGTGAGGGGGAGGGAAGGGGGGATGCTTCAGGGCCTTCCCTAGCAAACTATGCGATAGAATATGTTCCTTTACAACAATTTTTTTTCTCTCCAGAAAACCATGTTTCATAACTGGAAAACCCCAACAAACAACTTAGAAATGATGTGCTCCGCCCCACCCCCCCTACCTATCTCGGTTAATTGTATTTTTCCGTTATTGCCTTTCTTACCATACATAAAGCTGTATTTTAGGAACATTTTTAGCTAATAACCTTTTTGGAATCCTAACCCTAGCCCTAACCCTAGCCCTAACCCTAACCCTACCCCCCACCGTATAAGACGGAAAAACGCAACGAACCACAACTGTGACAAATCGCGGTGTACTGCAGTACATAGTGGGGGGTAGGGTTAGGTTTAGGGGTAGGGTTAGGGTTAGGGTTAGTATTCCAAAAAGGTAATTAGCTAAAAATGTTCCTAAAATACAGCTTTATGTATGGTAAGAAAGGCAAAAACGGAAAAATACAATTAACCGAGAAATGCATGGGGGGTGGCACATCTTTACCTTTACCCTTTGTGCTTCTAATCTGTCTATTATGATGGTCTTAGGAAATAACATAAGTTTGCAACAACGGCAATTTCCGTCTGATCATTAAGCTTACATCCAAAGCTTAGTCGTATAACCCAACAGTGTTTTGTTGTTGTTGTTGTTGTTGTTGTTGTTTTTGTGTAAGACAACAAGTTGCGCACTGAAGCAAAGTTGCACAAAAGTAAGACAAATAAAAATAATACTACTTTAACAGCTATCTGACTGCAGTCATTGTAATGTGTGGAGATACTAGTATCATGTGTATTGATTGTTGATGATGAGATGTATTCCAATGTTTGTTATTTGATTGATTGTTACAAGTTAATAATGGTTATTGACCCCCCCCTCTCTCTCTCTCTCTCTCTCTCTCTCTCTCTCTCTCTCTCTCTCTCTCTCTCTCTCTCTCTCTCTCTCTCTCTCTCTCTCTCTCTCTCTCTCTCTCTCTCTCTCTCTCTCTCTTCTCTCTCTCTCTCTCTCTTCTCTCTTAATGTCTTTCTGTCTGTCTCTCTGTTTTAAAAAATGTGCCTTGTGCGTGCGTGCGTGCGTGATGTGCGTGCGTGTGTGTGTGTGTGTGTGTGTGTGTGTGTGTGTGTGTGTGTGTGTGTGTGTGTGTGTGTGTGTGTGTTGTGTGTGTGTGTGTGTGTGTGTGTGTGTGTGTGAAAGGATGGGCTGGATGGGTGTATTTTAATGTTGTGAACATTTTATGTACTTGTGTATTTTTATTTATTTATCCATTTTGTCTCACTGTTTTAAAATGATTTTACATTATAAGTGTTTTAAAATGCTATTTTATTAGTATGTGTGTGAGTGTCATTCATTTAATGTTTTTCCACTAATCGTGTGTGTCTGTGTGTGTTTGTGTGTGTGCGCGTGTGTGTGCGTGTGTGCGTGTCGGTGTGTGTGTGTGTGTGTGTGTGGTGTGTGTGTGTGTGTGTGTGTGTGTGTGTGTGTGTGTGTGTGTAGTGTGTGTGTGTGTGTGTGTGTGTGTGTGTGTGTGTGTGTGTGTGTGAATGTTTATTAATATTGAATATAATGTGCCTTTTTGTGACTATTGTATGTACAAATTATAGTAAGTTGTTATTTTATGATGCATGCAACTGTATTTCAGTCCTATAATATATCTCTGTCTCTGTTTGTGTGTCTCTCTCTTCTCTCTTTCTCTGTCTGTCCCTCTGTCTCTGACTCTCTGTGTCTCCCGTCTCTGTCTTTCTCTGTCTGTCTGTGTGTCTGTGTCTCTCTCTCTTTCTCTTGTCTCTCGTTCTCTTTCTCTCTCTATCGTTATAAGTGTGGGTGTGAGTGTGATTTGTTAATAGTGTGGCCTGGGCGTCTTTAAGTGTCCATCAGTGTGAGTGTTTCAAGTTGGTTGCGAAAGTGTACTGTAGATTATGTCATTCATTATTTGGGCGTGATTGAGAAATTGACTGAGGGATCAGGGAAGGGGGGTGTTGGTCAATGTTTGATGTATACTTTTTGTTCATTGTGTTTACTATTCATTTTTAGTGATTTCTGTAAAGCGCTTAGAGCTTAAAGATTAGGCGCTATAAAAAGTTGTCTTAAATAAATAAATAAATAAATTTGCAGGTTGATGTAATGAATTTTAATGATAATTATTTGGTTGGTATAA
>CM065687.1:10238252-10258252 GCA_017654935.2 Phymorhynchus buccinoides
AATATGATTAAAGATGGTACCAACTATGTTATATCTAAGTGCACAAAAGAAAAGGATCTTGGTGTAATTTTTTATGATTTTTTTAATTTTGATAATCATATTCATGATGCTGTTAAGAAATCAAATAAAATGCTTGGTATTATTAAAAGAACTTTTTCATACTTAGATCAGGATACCTTCCTGCATTTATACAAGGGTTTAGTTAGACCGCATATAAAATATGGTAACGTTATTTGGTATCCCAAATTGAAAAGACAATCAATATTAATAGAGAAGGTGCAAAGAAGGGCAACTAAATTAATTGATTGGTATAATAACTATTCGTATGGAGAGAGAATGGAACGCCTGAATCTTCCAAGTTTGAAAGCAAGGAGAATAAGAGGAGATCTAATACAAAGTTATAAAATATTTAATAATATTGATGACTTAAATGCAACAGAATTTTTCCAACTAACAAATTATGACAGAACAAGAAATAGCACTGATCAAATATTTATTGAATATTGTAAAACTAACACAAGAAAATATTCTTTTACTAACAGAGTTGCACCTTTATGGAATCAACTACCAACTAACATTAAGAGAGCACCTAATACTAACAGCTTTAAAAATCAGCTCGACCAATTACAATTTTATAATGACATAATGTACGAATACGATGATTAATTCATCGCAAAAACCTGTATGTAAAAATAAAACCGAAAACACAAAGATGGGACTTTGAAAGCCTAACGGCTATATTATTTTCGTCCCTATTCCTAATCCTAATCCTTAAACTAGGTCCAATAATTGCTTGATATCCGCAAAACCATGCAACATATAGTAAAGATTGAACAGTTTTTAGGAAACGTATTATTTCTAGAATTGAAAAATGCACATAGTATTAAATGTTTCCAAAAAAACCTGGGTGATAATTACAGACAAAATAATTAAGATAATTACAGACCAAAGTTCAAGCTCATGCCAACCAATAATTACAAGCCATTTGCTGAGAACTAGACTAGGGGAAGACGGGGTAAAAAGCGCATGGGCGGGTAAGAAGCCCACCCCAATTATCTCATGAAATAAAAGAAAAGTTCAGTCAAATTTGCCCATGAGACGAATGCTAGACATTAACGCTCGTCTCATGGGCAAAATGAGACTGAAATTTGCTTCATTTCATGAGATAATTGGGGTGGGCTTCTTACCCGCCCATGCGCTTTTTACCCCGTCTTCCCCTAATAAACTGAAAATAACCCACCTTCCAAACTTAGTATTACAAACCAACAACAAAAAAATGAACATAGCAAAATTCGCATTGCGTTCATGTTGAAAAAGGAAGAACATTACCCGCGCTCCTTCATGTCTCCGGTTCAGTCTCTCCTCTCTCTCTGTATCCGCTCTCTCTATCTCTCAAATCGTACGCCAAGCTCTCTCTCCTCTCTCTACATCATCTCTTCTCTGCACTCCACTCTCTCTCTCTTTCTCTCCAGCTCCAACTCTCCGTCCTCTCTCCACAGAACCCCCCGTCACTCCCAACTCTCTTCTCTAGAACCCAGCGCTCTCTCTCTCTCTCTCTCAGCTCTCTCCTCTCTCTCTCTCTCTTCTCTCTCTCTCTCTCTCTCTCTCTGTCCTCTCCTCTCCGAAACTCTCTCTCTTCTCTCTCTCTCTCTCTTTCTCTCTCTCTCCTCTCTTTACTCCCTCCCATCCCCATACGGACTTAACATAACATAAGCGCATGAGGCTCCCGAGTCTAATGCGCGCCCTAATTCTAATCAAAGGGAGATGATTCGGAAAATGACAGGGCAGGATACCGAGTTGTGTGCCTTGTTTGACTGGTGGCGCTAATGTGTGTGGCGGACGATTGTGATTGGTTGAGCCTGATCGGAGAGCATCATGGCGCTTGTGTTTCATCGTCCGGAAACGATGAAGTAGAACGGAGAGGGAACTAGAGCGATGTAAATACATCAACGCAGAGTAGAGCAATGCAGAGAGATAAAGAAAGGGGGAGCGAGAACACTGAACACTGAACGATTTTAATGAATAGGACATTGACCCATGTCACGAGGGATGGTTACAAAAAAGTGGGCTAATTATCATTGACTTCAAAGTACATGCACATGCACAAATATATATATGGAACAGCCAAATACGCAGCATCGATCTAGCATTTTTCAAACAAAGTTACTGACTAAGATGGCGGTCTCCCATAATATGGCGCTCCTTGTGGCCGGATATGACGACACGTGGGTACAAGCCATCGGACAGTTATTTCATGTGTTGCGGTCTACATGAGCACAATGAACGAAAAGAGCTGAGTTATTTTTAGACGGAAGTATTTCGCGTGAATCATGACTCACAGACATCGTCACGATCGTATCGTATTGGGGTCAAATCGTATGTAGTGTGACGCCGGCATACGTATTACGAGTCACAGCAAAAATCTTTTTTGTTACTTTATTTCTTTGCACTGGAATGTTGGTAGTATGATCTTGTTGATTTTAATGCATGTTTTTAATGTTGATTTTAATGTTGCTTTAGCAAAGCGCATCGAGCATACTACTGTATGGATTTTAGCGCTATATGAAATAAAATTATTATTATTATTATTATTTCCCCCAAACGAAAGCAAAGCGCATCGAGCACTACTACTGCGTATGGATTTTAGCGCTATATGAAATAAAATTATTATTATTATTATTATTATTTTCCCCAAAACGAAATTGGAATAAATGTCCCACATGTGTCCAAGTGGATCGAGACGACGTAAAGCCTAATATTATTCATTCAATTCGCCGAATTTTGACCACTGGTCAGTTTGTTAATGATCTCCCAATTCACTCTTTCTCTATTCGTCTTTCTCTCAAGTTATTTTCTATCTGTTCGAATGTCGGTTTCTAAAGGAGACGCGCTTTCGGCATTTTCCGCGTGTCCACACATAAGCGAGCACGCGCATGCATGCATGCTCACGTGCGTGCTTGTGAGCTGCATTTGACACAATCTAAAAAAAAACCACCCGGGGTTTACCAGCCAGTATGGCAAAATGGGAGAAGCAAAAGTAAATCGGTAACTTCTGGAATCTATGCGTCGATCTTTTCACCCCACCCCCCCACACCCCACCCGTCCTCCGAGTATCATATCGTTGTGCCCCCGTTTCTATGTGTCACCCCGTCTCTATGTGTCCCCATCTTTGTTTGTCCCATCGGTTTAAAACCCTTTCATCGCCACTGTCGCCTTTTGGCATCACACTGATTCAAAGACCTCCCACGTCACGTGTCAAATTACCTCTTATGCTTGGATGATTTCTTCTAGATTTCTTAAGATTTCTCACCAGTTATAAAGAGGGAAAACACGTTAAAAAAACACCACATGATTTTTGACACGTGACGTGGTGGGTCTTTAACACCCATTGTCACTAAAAGGCATCAAATGAAGGTCTGTTATCCAATGACCTTATGGTCTAAATTTGGGAGGTAAGGACAGGCCCTAGTTTTTATACATGTCACAGAGGAATCCCCAATATTGCAGATCAGAAAATCTTTTCTCTACCCAGGTAAGTTAAATGGTAAATTTTTTGGCTGGAAAAAATGGCTGGCGTTGAAAGGGTTAAGGATAGTAGTATGTTTTGGGATCTTCAGGCGGGTTCGGGTCAATAGGGTCAGAGATATTAGGGATTTTTCATATTAAGCTTCGGGGATTGGGTTTGGGTTAGGGTTAGGGTCAGGGATAGGGTTTCATATTAAGCTTCGGGTTTTGGGTTAGGGTTAGGGTCAGGGATAGGGTTTCATATTAAGCTTCGGGTTTGGGTTAGGGTTAGGGTTAGGGTCAGGGATAGAGTTTCATATTTAAGCTTCGGGTTTAGGGTTTAGGGTTATAGGGGCTTTAGGGTTAGGGTCAGGGGACAGGGTTTCATATTAAGCTTCGGGTTTGGGTTAGGGTTAGGGTTAGGGTCAGGGATAGGGTTTCATATTAAGCTTCGGGTTTGGGTGGGGATTTCGTGCCACATACAGACAGACAGATATTATGTTGGATACATAATTATAGAGACGGGGACGCATGGAGGCAGTGACACGTTGGGGTGGAGTGGCACAGAGGTAACGCGTTCGCCTCGCATACAATAAACCCGAGTTCGAACCTGGGTACAGGGGATTTCCCCCTCTCACTTTACACTAGGCCTTACGGTCTGAACGTGGAGTTTTTCGGATGAGGCGATAAACCGAGGTCCCGTGTGCCCATGCACTTAGCACACGCTAAAACCAGTGGCAACGAAATAGTTGTCATTTGCTAAAACAAAAAAACAAAACCCACCACCACACCCATTCCTTCCTCATCAGTCACACAAAAATCGCATGCAAAAACAAAAACAAATGGCTGGCGCGCCTCTGGCTGCGACGCTCTCTCCATGTGGGAGGAACCCGAATTTCACAGAGACGCCTCTGTGACTAAAAAAATACACACACCACATACACACACACACACACACACACACACACACACACACACACACACACACACATCGCACAATACAACGTATTAACTATTTGCTTCGAAAGAAGCATTTGACGAAAATGTTACGTAATTGAACTTCATAAACTGTTATTTTTATTATTATCGTTATTAGTATATATATTTTTCTTATTAGTGTCATAATATAAAACCATGTAAACCGGGTTTAAAAGGCAATACCAACAATTGATTCTGATTCTGATTCTGATTCACACTCCATTTCGGTGACGTCATATAAAACCATGTAACGGTTTTAAAAGGCAAAACACAATTGATTCATATTCTGATTCTGATTCTGATTCAAACTCACATTCGGGGACACACACACAGAGGGGGGCACATGGGTATGTAAGCATCTATATGTATATTGATGCACACAAACACAACACACACACACCCCTCCCCTCCCCTCCCCACCTCCCCTCCCCCCTCCCCCACCCAAGCTTCCCTCTGTCAATCGATAGTGTTGCACTCCAATAATAGAGGTCACCCCTTACAGATGGAGAGAGCAGCACGCTTCATTGCTTCCCAGCTGCATGGGATGGGTAGGAGGAGTCCGTCTTCTATCTCTCTGTCTGTCTGTCTGTCTACCTGTCTGTCTGTCTGTCTGTCCCCGAGTTTATGTATTGTGATGCTAGGGCGCATCTGTCTTCTCTGTTTGTCTGCATGTCTGTGGTGGAGGATGAGTAGGAAGAGGAGGAGGAGAGGATGAGGAGGAGGCGGAGGAGAAAGGAGGAGGAAGAGGAAGAGGAGGAGGAAGAGGATGGAGGAGAAGGGGAGGAGGAGGAGTAAAGAATAGGAGGAGGAGTGGGAGGAGGAAGGAGGAGGCATTCAGGACTGCTGCTCATGAGGATTAGAAGGAGGAGGAAGAGGAGTAGGAGGAAGGAGGAGGAGGATTAAGGAGGAGGAGGAGCTTCTTCCTGAGGACGGAGGAGAGGAGATGAGGAGGAGGAATATTCTACTTCTTGGTCCGCCTTCGTCTTCTTCCATTTTCTTCTGAGGAAGAGGAGGAGGAGGAGGTTACTTCTTAGGAAGGAGGTGGAAAAGGAGGAGGAGGAGCTCAGAGGACGAAGAGGAGGAAGAAAAAAGAGTCTTCTTGATGAGGAGGAGGAGGAGAGAAGAAGGATGATGATCGTAAACATGTTTAAATGTGTTTGTTTTTGCAACCCAGTCGCCAAGTCGTATTTGTTTTACATTGTTTTCATATGCAGCCATGTTGTTGTTGTTGTTGTTGTTGTTGTTGTTGGTTGTTGTTGTTTGTTCTTGCTGCTGATGATGATCTTCATTCGCTCATTTTGGCATTTTACCCGGTAACGCATTCTGTCACTGTTGGGAACAGAGAATGAGCGACTGAGAGAGAGAGAGAGGGAGGGATAGAGAGGGAGGGAAAGGGAGGAAGAGGGAGGGAGGGAGAATGAGAGGGAGGGAGAGAGAGAGGGAGGGGAGAGAGAGGGAGGGAGATAGAGCTGGAGTGAGGAAGAGAGAGAGAGTGAGAGGGATAGAGTGATGGAGAGAGGGAGAGAGAGAGAGAGAGAGAGAGAGAGAGAGAGAGAGGGAGGGATAGAGAGGGAGGGAAAGGGAGGAAGAGGGAGGGAGGGGAAGAGAGGGAGGGAGAGAGAGAGGGAGGGAGAGAGAGGAGGGAGGGAGATAGAGCTGGAGTGAGGAAGAGAGAGAGAGTGAGAGGGGTAGAGTGATGGCGAGAGGGAGAGAGAGAGAGAGAGAGAGAGAGAGAGAGGGAGGGAGAGAGAGGGAGGGAAAGGGAGGAAGAGGGAGGGAGGGGAAGATAGGGAGGGAGGAGCGAGACGGAGGTCTTTCTCTAGAGGGAGCGATGATAGAGCTGGAGTGAGGAAGAGAAGAGAGAGTGAGAGGGATATGAGTGATTGAGAGAGGGAGAGAGGAGAGAGAGAGAGAGAGAGAGAGAGAGAGAGAGAGAGAGAGAGAGAAGAGAGAGAGAAGAGAGAGGAGAGAGAGAGAGAGAGAGAGAGAGAGAGAGGGTAAGCCAAACAAGATAGACCAAATTAGATGCAATGAAACAGACACAACAAAGATGTAGAACAAAAATAGGGTAGATAATTAGAGAGGAGGAAAGGAGGCTGAGGGGGTGGGTAGGGGTGGGGATGAGAGTCACGTAAAATCCAAGACACACAATAATAAAAACACAGGAACACACGACACTGGGAATCACTGGGAATCAGATCAGATTTCTGCTCGACTAGACCTCATCTCTCTCCTTCATCCTCTTGTCGCCTGTAAGCCCTAGCCTACATTTTTTTTCTTCTTCTTCTGCGTTCCCAGGCCATAGGGCCATAATGGGTAAGGTACGTAAGTTTCCGGTTTTCAGTTTTCAGTTTTCACTGCTCTCCCCACTGCGATTTCGGAGGATTTTCTTTTTATTTAAAAGCCAGCAGAATGGAGCCAATAAGCCAGAAAGATAGTCGATGGTAGAAAGCAAAGAGAAAAGGTAGAGTCAAAGAGAGTGGTAGATTAGGAGAAGTTCCAAGCACATAACCTCCAGAAGGTGGGGGAACTATTTTTACGAAAGACCCCTAAGTATCCACAATGTAAAATAAATTTATATCGATCAAACATGTTGGAGTGATATAAAAAAAGGAGTTTGAAAAAAGAAAAAAAAAAGTAAAACGAGATTTTGTCTTACCTTCACGTAGGACGTTTCATTATGAGTATCGTTTTTTGTCCCTTGTCTTTCCGTACTGGTAACGCTGAGTACAGCAAATCTGAACCGATTCGCTTCCAGGTTGGCACACGGATAGTCCCCGTCCCCGGTGATCTTCCTACCAAATTCGAAGGCAATCGGTCCAGAAACACCGGAGATACGGGCGCCGAGAGGCCGGCGGATGCGCGTTTCGCGCATTTGCCGAACCGCGCAAATGATACGGCCGCCTCGTTTGCCGTTGCCATCGCCCCGTTAGGGCTCACAGCAAATTTGAAGCGATTCGGTCGAAAAAACGGCGGAGTTATAAGGCCCGTTTCGTGTTTCAGACAGACACACAGACACACACACGGGACACTTGCCAAATTACTATATGATGTCTCATTAATCTACCTACGAACTACGGGATCAACTGGCTTCACATAATTTCAAACCTCTCTCTCTCTCTCTCTCATCTCAAAAAATCTCTTCTCTCTCTCTCTCATCATCCTGTCTCTCACTCTCTCGTCATTCTCTCTTCTCTCTCTCTCTGTCTCTCTCTCTCTTTTTCTA
Organism: Phymorhynchus buccinoides; assembly: GCA_017654935.2. Lineage (NCBI taxonomy): Eukaryota > Metazoa > Mollusca > Gastropoda > Neogastropoda > Raphitomidae > Phymorhynchus > Phymorhynchus buccinoides. The sequence continues at coordinate 10,245,961 of CM065687.1, forward strand.
TCTCTCTCTATCGCTCTCTCTCACTTATCTGCTCTCTCTCTCTCTCTCCTCATTCCCTCTCTCTCTCTCTCTCTCTCTATCTCTCTTCTCGTCTCTCGATCTCAGCTTCCTCATTCTCATCAATCCCCCTTCTCTCCCTCTCTCTCTACCTCCTTCTCTCACTCTCTCACTCCTCTCTCTACTTCTCTCCCTCCCCCTCCCTCTCCACCTCTTCCCTCATCGCTCTCTCCCCCTCGTCCTCCCTCATACTCTCTCTCTCACCGCTCATCCTCCCTCCTCATCCTCCGTCTCTCTCCCTCTCTTACTCGTCCTCCTCTCTCTAGTCTCTCTCCCTCTCTCTCATCCTCGTTCCTCTCTCTCCCTCCCTCTCTCTGTCTCCTCTCTCATCTCACGTTCCGTCTCATTCTACCACTCTCTTCTCTCTCTCATCCCCTCTCTCTCTCTCTCTCTCCTGGTAGATGTTTGCACTGTATCGGTCCCCTTTAAGGTTCTTCTTCTTCTTCGATTGCCCAGTCACCTGTCGTATGAGCGCAGATATACGTCATGCTGCCGTTATGCGCCAACTAAGAAATAGTTAGGCCCCAGCATGTCCGTCTTCAGCTGAAAGGAAAAAAAATTTGGGTTTTTACACGAGTTTCTAGAACAAAGGCAGGAGACTGGACGAGTAAGACTGAAATAATTTTGTTAGTAAAGATGACAGTAAGCAAAGGGGAAAAGGCAGAGTGAAAACGAACGTGACAGATCAGAGGAAGTTACTTCCAGAAAGATGAGAGAACTGTTTGTACGAAAACCTTCCCTCCTGTCCCCCCTCCCCCCCCCCCCCCCCCATCTTCTCCCCCCCCAGGCTCTCAGTCACTCAAGCCCTTCACGTCCTTCCCTCCGTCTTTCCTTTTCCCCCAGATCCTTCCTCCTCTCTTCCTCCTTTCCCCCGCCCCCCCCCCCTCCCCCTTCTCTCCCCTACACCATCATCTGTCTTCCCCTCTCTCACCTCGGTCGTCCAATCCCCCCCCCCCACCTCTCTCCCCCCCCCCCCCCCCCCTTCTCCCCCCCCCCCCCCCTCCCCTCTCGTGAAAGGGAAGCGTGTCTCAGGCTCGTCATAGATTAGAGAAAGTTACAAACATCGAACTTCCAGAAAAAGTGGGAGAACTGTTTGTACGAAGAACTTCACTCCCCCTCCCTCCCTCTCCCCCCCCCTCCCACTCCCCCCATCTCATCCTCTCCCGCCCCCCCTCCCTCCCCCCCCCCCCCCTCCCCCCCCGGTGAAAGGGAGCGTAATAGATTAGATAACAGCTACAAGCATAGAACTTCCAAAAGTGGGGGAAACTGTTTGTAGAACACTCAACCCCCGGATCCCCACGATGGAATGTTTCTTTAATCCTTTATCCTTTCCTAGGTAAAACAGTGCAGTCTTATTTGATGAATCCATAAGAATGACCGACTATTTCCTCTCCCTTCTCTTTTTTAACCATCCCCAATCCGACTCATTATCTTAGTAATACAGGCCGTTCTCTCGCTAAAGCTGCTATGCATTAGATGATCTCGATCCCTCTCTGTCATCTCACTCCTCCTTCAATCTCTCATCGTCTCCACTCTCGTCCCTCACTCATCTCTCATCCTCTCTCATCTCTCTCTCCTCATCCTCTCTCTCTCTCATCTTCCTCTCTCTCTCGCGTACTCTCCCGGCTCTCGTCTCTCTCCTCCTCTCTCTCCTCTCTCATCTCACTCTCTCTCTCCAATCCCCCCCCCGTCCCTTATCTCCTCTCTCTCTCTCGCCGCTCTCTCCTCTCTTCTTCTGCTCCTCCTCCCTCTCTGCCCTCTCTCTCATCTCTCTCTCATCTCTAGTCCTCTCTCTCCAATCATCTCTCTCTCTCTCTCCGAAGTTCTCTCTCTCTCTTCTCTCTCATCTGCTCTCCTCTCTCTCTCTCTTCCTCTCCTCTCTCTCCCCTATCTCCCCCTCTATCCTCTCTCTCTCGCTCTTCTCTCCTCTCACCTCATCTCTCCTCTCTCAAAGCTCTTCTCCTCATCATCTCGTCTCCCTCTCTCTCTCTCTCTTCTCCTCTCTCTCACTCTCATCTTCTCTGTCTCTCTCTCTCTCTTCGCCCTACCCTCCCCATCTCTCTCCCCCCTCTCTCCCTCTAGTCCTCTCGTCTCTCTCTCTCTCCTTCCGGTCTCTCCTCTCTCTCTCTCTCAACTCTCTCTCCCTCGGTCTCTCTCTCACTCGTTCTCCTTCTCTCTCTCTCTCCTCATACCCTCTCTCTCTCTCTGTCTATCATCATTCCCCGTCCGTTCTTCTCTCTCTCTCTCTCTCTCTCTCTCTCCTCTCTCTCTCAACTCGTCAGCTCTCCACTCCCTCAGTCTCCTTCCTGCGCTCGTCTCTCTCTCTCTCTCCTCCTCCCTCTCCTCTCCGTGTCCCGGTCTCACTCTCTCCTCTCCCTCTCTCCTCCCTTCCTCCCCTCTCTCTCTCTCTCTCTCTCTCCTCACATGTCACCGCTCGTCTCTCCATCCTCTCCTCCTCTCTCTCTTTGTTCTTTCTCTTCTCGTCACGTTTTCTTGTTCTCTCATTCCTTTCTCTCTCTCTCTCTCTTTCTCTCTCTCTTTTCTCTCCTCCTCTCTCACGTTTCTCTCTCTCTCCTCCCCTCATTCTCTTCTCTCTCTCGCGTCCCTGTCTCCCCATCATCATCTCTCTCTCCCCTCTCTCTCTCTAGAAAACACTCTCTCTCATTCTCATCATCTCGTCTCTCTCTCTCTGGTCTCTGTCTCTCTCTCTCTCCTCACCTCTCTCTCTCCTCTCTCTCTCCCCCACTCTCTCTCTCTCTCTCTCTCATCTCTCTCTTCTCTTGTCCTCTCTCCACTCTCTCTCCCTCTCTCTCACCGTCATCCCTCCTGGTCTTTCTCTCTTTCTCTCTCCTTCTCGTCTCTCCTCCCTTCTCTCTCTCTCTCTCTCTCTCTCTCTCTCTCTCTCTCTCTCTCTCTCTCTCTCTCTAACTCTCACCATCTCACTCTCTCTCTCTCCCCTCTCTCTCCCTCTCTCTCTCTCTCTCTTCCCTCCTCTCTCTACTCCTCTCACCCCCTCTCTCGTCCTCTCAAAATCTCACGTCTCAGTCCCTCCCTTCATCCTCTTTCGTTCTTTCCTCTTTCCTACTATTCTCTTCCTCTTCTCTCTCTTCTCTCTATCTCTCTCTCTCTCACTATCTATCAGCCTCTCTCTCTCTCTCTCTCCAGGTCTCTCTCTTTCTCCTCTCTCTCTCTCTCTCCATCGTCCCCACATCTCTCTCATCTCCCTCTTCTGCATACTGCTACGTATGTAATAATACTTTGTTTTTTGGGGACCAAGTAAACCGTACTCCTATGCAGCTCTGTTGTACATAAATCTATTGGTCCCTCCTAAGTACGTTTGGAAGTGCTTTGTTTTTGTGTGTGTTTTGGGATCACCTGGACAACCCCCTGTTGTTGTTTTTGGTCTGGAACATCTTTGACGTCCTCTAGCAAGCAGGCCTGCTAATTGGGACTAAGTATATATGTGTCGTGACGTGCTTTGGGGCTGTTTTGTTGTTGTGTTTTTGCTATTTTCCTAATTGGTATCGCAAACAAATGCATTAATTGGTGTAAGCAACATTGCGTGTATTTATTTATCGAGTGAACGAGCGCATCTCTATTTCTATGTGATCCTGAGAGTACCTATCTGCACATTAACGAGGTAGCGAATGGAAATCTGCTTAACGTCCTCCGGTCTGGAACAGACACATAATATGGGGCATTAGTAGATATAAAGATGGTAGGAACGATCCTGGAGGCAATGCCCGGAGGCAGTGCAACACCAGGAAAGTCCCGAATTTTAAACAATACAGATGTATGTTGTAGAAGTGTATGGAAAGAAAGCTGATGATGAAATTCTGCTTAACGTCCTCCGGTCTGGAACATGCACATGAATATGGGATATTAGTAGAAATAAAGATGGTGGGAAAAAATCCTGGAGGCAATGCCCGGAGGCAGTGCAACACCAGGAACGTCTCGAATGTTTAACAATACGGATGTAATAGCATACTAAGCGAGGTAGTGTGCCAACGCGCGTTTATACGTGTTCGTGGTTGTGGACATAGCTTACTATGTACGAGAGGAAGGGAATTTGAGAGAGAGAGAAGAGAGGAGAGAGAGAGAGAGAGAGAAGAGACGATGAGTGAGAGAGAGAGAGAGAGAGAGAGAGAGAGAGAGAGAGAGAGAGAGAGAGAGAGATCCCAATCCAAAAACTGTAATGATAAGGCCTTTCTGCCCGTATCAAGTAAGGACAAAGGAGGGGGAGATAACAAATTGAGAGAGAGAGAGAGAGAGAGAGAGAGACGAGGAGAGAGACGAGGAGAGAGAGAGAGAGAGAGAGAAACAGACTTCAAACTAAAATACTTTACTTTACAAGGATAAGAATTTAGGCTGGGCCTAAGTCTTCCATTCTGTCCTTAGAGAGAGAGAGAGAGAGAGAGAGAGGAGGGGGGGGGGAGGAGAGAGAGAGAGAGAGAGAGAGAGAGAGAGAGAGAGAGAGAGAGAGAGAGAGAGAGAGAGAGAGAGTTCAGGACTTCAAACTCTTTATTTTACAAGAATAAGAATTTAGGTTGGGCCTAGTCTTCCATTCTGTCCTTGGTGTTGAGAGAGAGAGAGAGGAGAGGGAGATTGAAGGGGAGACAGAAGAGAGAGAGAGAGAAGAGGGGAAGAGAGAGAGAGGAGAGAGAGAAGAGAAGAGAGAGAGAGAGAGAGAGAGAGAGAAGAGAGAGAGAAAGAGAGAGGGCGGAGTTCCAGTGACTTCAGCATCAGCTTTTATTTTACAAGGATAATAAATTTAGGCTGGGCCTAGTCTTCCATTCTGTCCTTGAGAGAGAGAGAGAGAGATGAGCAGAGAGATTAGAGAGAGAGTAGAGGGATAGGAGAGAGGGAGAGAGGGAGAGAGAGAGAGAGAGAGAGAGAGAGAGAGAGAGAGAGAGAAAGAGAGAGAGAGATAGAGAGAGAGAGAGAGCAGAGAGAGAGAGAGAGAGAGAGAGAGAGAGAGAGAGATACAAGAATAAGGAGAGCTTGGCCTTCAGACTTCCATTTAACATTTTATTTTACAAGGAACAAGTATTTCTGTTTTTAGGCTGGGCTAGTGGGATTCCATTCTTGCCTTTCTTTCCCCCTGCTAGTCATTTGTGAGAGAGAGGAGAGAGAGGGGGAGGAGAGATAGAGAGAGAGAGAAGACGAGAGAGGAAGAGAGAGAGAGGAGGAGAGACACAAAGAGAGAGAGAGAAGAGAGAGAAAGAGTGAGAGAGAGGGAAAAGAGAGAGAGAGGGAGAGAGAGAGGGGAGAGAGAGAGAGAGAGAGAGAAAGAGAGATGGAGAAAGGGAGAGAGAAAGATACAGACATACAGACAGACAGACCAGACAGACAGAGAGAGAGAGAGATATAAGACAGAGACAGTGACAGATGTACAGTGATAAAGAGGGAGAAAGATAGGAACAAAAAGATAAATAATAATGTGGAATCGAAAATAGGCAAAGTACATAACAATGACTAAGGTTCTTGTACATAAGACAGATACAAAAAAACACAAGGTAAAACAAATCACAAAGCAGACACAAAAGACACACAAAAACCTCAATCTGTAATCAGATCAGGTTCCTATTCGATAGATTTCTTCCTTTCTTTCTTTCCGCCCTCACCCTCTCTAAACCCCCCCCCCCCCCCCCCTTATTCATACACCGTTCTTGTTACACCCCCACCCCACCCCCTTTCTCCCCACCGCTTCCTACCTCACCTAGAACGCCCCGACCGCCAGTCCCCCACCCCCCTGTTTTTTTTCATCCCTCATGGGATCAGCTCTCGTGCTCTAAGGTCAGTCATTGACCCGGAAACACAATCTGGGACAGCCAGTTCATATATGGACGTCACTTCCGTTGCTTCGCTACCCCTTTTGACAAGGAAACCTGGTTGCCGTGTAGGAGAATGGTATGATATTAACCCTTTCACCGCCAAAGTCGCATTTTAGCACCACAGTGATTTAACACCTATGTCACTAAAAGGCATCAAATAGGGGTGTATTATCCAAAGACCCTATTGTCTTAGTTTTGGGGAAGTAAGGATAGACCTCATTTTATATATGTCACAGAAGAATCCACAATACTGCAGATGGATTTTATTCTCTACCCAGGTAAATGTAATGGACATTTTTGGCTAAAATATGGCTGACGGTGAAAGGGTTAAAGGTTAAGCACACACATTGGGGGAAAACCCCAAAACTAGATCATACTCATAACTCTGTGGCGGTACCATAGCCGATGAGGTTTAACCGAGGCGTGGTTACTGCTACACCTATCTGTATTGTTAAAAAAAATCGGGACTTTACTGGAGTTGCACTGCCTCCGGGCATTGCCTCCAGTATTGTTCCCACCATCTTTGTATCTACAAATGTCCCATATGTGTCTGTTCCAGACCGAGAGGACGCAAAACACCATTTTTTATTCATTCTTGGGGGGAAAAACAACCATGTTACAGAATATAGCTAGACGCGAGAATTTGACACAGTCAAGCACAATAAGGCCGTGTACACTCATAAGCGGATATTCCATGGGGAAACCCGTGCGCAATCCATAAATAAGTGAAACAAAGAAAGGACAAGATTTGCGCTCGTGTCCGAATTTCCCCTATATGCGTAAACTGTTGTCCTTCTTTCCACTTATTTAGGTTTTCCGTACGGAACTTACGCGTCTAATGTGAACCCGGCCTTATTTGAAAGAATGGAAATAAACACAAGATTAATATTTAACGTTGACTGCTTTGATGCAAAGTTGTTACAGGTCTGATATTGACCGTCGTCTTTTCCCCCCCCCCCCCCCCCCCCCCACTTCGTCTTTTACCTTCTTCTTGGCAACAAGAACAGCATCGGTCACCATGAAGAGCAGTCTTGTGACGGGAATGCATTTTCAGAGCAATCGGTTAATATAGTAGAGGTACTGCTCTTGAGAATCCACCCACCCCACCCCGCTCCCAACAGAATACACTGAATATGAAGGCACGTGCATATCATATACGCGGAAACGTATCCGCAATATCCTATCCGCTTATTGCTTTTTTACTTCCAGAATTGGTTTTTTTCTTCGGAATTGCTGATGAGATAACGCGGATGAGGTTTTCCACGTATATACTTATATGTGCTCGCTCCCTCCAGAACACACGAAATATAGATCGGGATTACAGTCATCTTGTATGGTGTCATAGGACTTCCCTGGTATTGCAGTACCTCCAGGATCGTTCCACCATCTATACTTTTAAAAATGTCCCACAGTGTACCACATGTTCCAGGTCGGGGGACGTTAAACGGATTATCATTTCTTTTCTTTCTATGTCGTCATAGTTCATCCCACAAACGCGCGAAAGCTACCACAAGAGCGCTCCCAGTGCTCGTAGCAAGTAAGAAGCGAACAGAACGCCACAGAACGTTTCAGCACTCTCTTCCTCGGCAACCCTCTTAACACAGTCTACATGATCACAGGGGGGCAGGATCAATTTATTCCTTTCATTCCATCACCCCCCGGCTTTTCATTTCTTTTTTTTCCTTTTCACTTCCTTCCTTCCTTCCTTCCTTCCTTTCCTTCATCTACTCTAATTTCCTCTTTCTCTGTGTCTTCCGGATTTTGCCCATACATAAAGGAACCGAAGAAGTCTGTCGCCTTCTGAAGATAGATTTTTTTTTTCTTTTTTTTTTCGGGGGGGGAGTCTTTCCTTTTCCTGGCAACAGAAAATAATATAGAGAAGAAAGGACAAAGGAGCATGTATAATCATTATTCTTTTACACGTATTTCAATATGTCCTTGATGAAAGTCAATACCGAGCCAACATTGAGATGAAGGGATATAAACAGAAATCAAAGGAATATATACACAACGCGTGAGTGACAAAAAACAACAACCGGAAAACAAAAACGACTCCAAAGTTTAAAAACAATATACAGAAAGTGCTGGTCTGGTACTCTTAGAAAAAATAGTATAGTCATATGAACACCACCACCACCACCCCCAACACGCACGCACGCACACACGCACACACGCACACACACGCACGCACGCGCACGCACACGCACACACACACACACACACACACACCCACTTTAAAAACAAATTGTTCAAGAAGGGAGTTTCAAATGGGAATGAAGATAAGAAGCTTTCTTCCCAAAGGAAAAGACGATTTTCGGAAGAAAACAAACCTAGGGGGCAGCACTTCGTGAAAATTAGAGTTGATTACCTCGACTGATTCGGTCAAAAACATTGCAACCATGGCGTCGAAGCTTGAAACCGCATGATGCGAGTCAGCGACTTGCAAACTGAGGGGTGGCCAGTAGCCGCAAGCTGATAGAACTTGCAAACTGTGAAGTAAAAATATAAATGAACATCAATTTTAGAATGACGCACGGTGTTCTAAATGCTGCAAAGACAACTCAAACACACGAGGCGAGAGCTGGGGATCTACCTGATGGTAGAGGAACTTCCCCTGTTTGACCGATTGAATTAGGAAATATCACTCCCACACACCCTACGAAATTACTCCCCTTAATAATTTCCGAACAATTCCTATTGCCAAGTTAACTTTTAGATAAGTTAAGAAAATCTACCAGAGTATCAAGTCAATTGAACAAGTACACAACGTAACGTTAAAAGCCAATACAAACCATAATTCGATGGCTTGGAGTCAAAACGGACGATCTTTAGATAGTCCATTGACATATTATTGAACGTATTACGAAAACTAATAACTTGCATAACAAAAAGACTGTTGAAATATAAAAAGCAATACACCCTTTTTATATGTCTGCTGTCATTGTTTGATACAAGTTATTAGTTTTTGTAATAAATCAAATAACACGTCAATGGGCTATCTGAAGATAGTCCGTTTTGACTCCAAGCCATCGCATTATGATTATCAACTGAAACGCATCGGTACGCACATAAATACACACATACACCGCAGGCTTACAGACAAAACCTTGAAACTCACGTGCACACACACACACACACACACACACAAACGAACACGAATAATGGGATAGAATGAGAAGCAAACATGCAGGCAGATAGACAGATGGAAGACGATGAGTAGTGATAACAGCTTACTCATCGCCTATTGGCCACTGCAAGTAACGCCTTTGACGATAAGTGTTAAGACCTGGCTGATCAGTATCCAAAAGGGCAGTCACTCTTGCACAAGACAGTCATTAAGTGGCCTCAAATAGGGTTCACAGTAGCTTTTCTCAGCTCCTTTCAGTTCATGCCTTTTGTTAACACTCATCACCAGCATCAACCAATTTAAAGTGTTTTATCCATTAGGCTTACATTGTTTTATGGTGGTATGCCACTTGTAAGGTCTTTTCCTATCCCTTAACCACAATCAATGATAAGAATATTTGCCTCTGTTAAAAGAAATATCTGGAAACAAATAGCTCTCTGTGGAAAACTGAAAGGAGCCAGAATGAGGGGAATTGGCGTACTGTGGGTTATTGGCGAGAGATATGCCCTTGTTTGGTCAGTACTCAACCATCTTCCCCCACCCACCAAGGGCATTCACTCTAGACTTGCAAAATGTGTTCTCTGCAGTGGCCTATAGCAGAAGCTTCATCAATATCAGCATCAGTCACTACGCCGATCCGAGGCAGGATTGTTTTCCCAGCAAACATTCTTCCAGAACTCTTGGACTCCCAACATAGCAGGGAAAGAATGCGAAATTACCGACACAGTGGAATTCTTCGCCTAGAAGAAAGGCACGTTCCATTTTTGTTTAAAGTCCCAAACCCCCAAGCCAAAGTTGGACGTCATTGCTTGTCTTTAATTACTTTGACACACAGATACAGACACACACAAGCACAGACAGGCACACGCTTAGACAGACAGACACACACGCACGCGCATACATACACACACACACACACATACATACATATGCGTATTTCACCCTTACCATGCCTTTTCCAATGGTTTTATTTTGCTGAATGATAGAATCTCAGACATCATTTTCCATTCTCGTGGAAAGAAATGCTTATGTTTGTATATAAATCTGATCGGATAAGGGAATTTGAGAGAGAGAGAGAGAGAGAGAGAGAGAGAGAGAGAGAGAGAGAGAGAGAGAGAGAGATAGAGAGAGAGAGAGAGATAGAGAGATAGATAGAGAGATAGAGAGAGAGAGAGAGAGACAGACAGAGAGAGAGAGAGAGATAGAAGAGAGATAGAGAGATAGAGAGAAGGAGATGATAGATAGAGATGACAGAGAGACAGACAGAAAGAGAGATAGAGATCAGAGAGAGAGAAAGAGAGATAGAGAGATAGAGATGATAGGAGAGAGGAGATAGATATATAGATATAGAGAGAGAGAGAAGATATAGAGGAGAGAGAGAGAGAGTAGAGAGAGAGAGATTGTATTGGGTGTGATGTATTGACATTGGCCCTAGTCTAATATACTGCTTCAAGCGGTGATTGAAAGTTGAAATGAATATCTGAGAGCTGGTGTTGAGAGCATGTAGCAAAACAAACACAACAAAACAACACACGATCGCATTCCAAACTCTTTTACTTCCTTTTATTTCAAATGCTTGTTCCTGTTTTATATCGGCATACCCCCCCGTGGGGATACCGGGGGGTCTTTCGTCGTACAAATAGTTCCCCCACCTTCTGGAAGTTCTGTGCTTGTAACTCACTTCTCTAATCTGTCACTCTCTTTGACTCTGCCTTTTCCCTTTGCTTACTGTCATCTGCTATCTTTCTATCTTACTGGTCCATTCACCTGCCTTTTTTCTATACAATCATACACAGATTTCTTCAGCCGGTCGGACATGCTGGGCCTAAGCTATTTCTTAGTTAGGCGCATGACGGCAGCATGGACGCATCTACGCTCATGTGACAGGAAACTGTCTGAGCGACCAAAGAAGAAGAAGAAGAATAATCGGCATATAGTAAACAATCGAAAACCCACTGATGGAGGCCATACAGACAAACACGTTGCAGCCACAGCGCGCTTGCAGACATGCACACACATACACACATACACTCCATCTCACATAAACACAGCCACACACATACTCACTCCCAAAAAAAAAACTAAAACACAAAAACACATACACACACCTTAACTCACTAACTCACACACATATATACTCACTAACTCACACACACACATATACTCACTAACTCACTACTCACTAACTCACACTCAGACACACACACACACACACACACACACACACACACCACACACATATATAATCATACTCTCTCTCTCTCTCACACACACACACACACATACACATACACACACACACAAACATACTCACCTCTCACTCACACTCTCACACACACCACACACACACACCACACACACACATTACACACAAACACTCACTCTACTCACTCACTACACACACCACACACACACACCACACACACACACACACACACATAGCCACACATACACACACACATACTCACTTCTCACTCACACACCACACACACACACACCACACCACACACACACACACACACACACACACACCACACACACACATACATACACACAAACATACTCACACTCTCACACACACCACACACACACACACACGCACACACACACACACACACACACACCACACACACACACACACACACACATCACACACACACATACACACACACACACCACTAACACACACACACACACACACACACACACACACACACACACACACACACACACACACACACACACACACACACACACACACACACACACACTCAAACACTCACAAACACACACACCATAATCAACTAAATGGATTCTTAACCCTTTCACCCCCACCCACCCCCACCCTCGTTAATACAGTTATAGCAGATAAGCAACAATAAACATGAAATGTCAGAATCAAATGAATAAAAAAAAAGTATTTCTAATCTGTAGCTAATCATGTCCAATATGTTTCAGTGCGCATTAAGCTCAATGAGCAAGAACATGTGCGCAATAAGCTTAACGCGTAAAATCACCTGCTCAATAAGGTGAATGAGCAATGTTGTGCACAATAAGCTTAATGTTCAACAGCAATGGTCTGCGTGTTAACCTTAATGAGCACGGAGTGAGCAAAGACGGACTAAAATCATATATGGTTGTTTTTTATTAGAGGCAATTCTTCAAAACAAACATAATCTGAGTGATATGATATAAATTATGAAGATGGTCAAAATATTATTACCATTTGCATTAAAGAGAGAGAGAGAGATGGAGGAGAGAGAGAGAGAGAGCT
>CM065687.1:10263252-10265752 GCA_017654935.2 Phymorhynchus buccinoides
AAGAAGAAGAAGAAGAAGAAGAAGAAGAAGAGAGAAGAAGAAGCAGAAGAGAAGAAGAGAAGAAGAAGAGAGAAAAATTAAACCGGAACGTCCTGCAAGAACTTCCGCAGCAGTTTTCCAAACACTTTTTGTTTCGACACTTCAAAAAGATAAAAAGTTAAAGAGAATTAAGAGATTAAGTTACAGATTGAGGAACTAAAAAACATTTAGGTAAACGAAGACAAAGCTAAGAGAATGAAAAAAACGAAGACAGTGAGAAGCGATTCGAGTTACATATATATTATAGGCATTTGCTAAAGTTCAACTGAATCGGATTAATACAGATAGACCACACTCACATAGCAAGCACACAGGTATGCATGTAAAACGTACGTAAGGACATGCACATAAAACACACACTCACGCATAAACTTACACTCATTCACACATCACACACACACACACACACACACACACACCACACACATACACACACAACAACAACACACATACACCCACACACACACGGACGCACAACGACGCAAAAACATCACACACACAGATAAATAAACACACACACACACACACTGACGTACACACATACACACAAACATACACATGCAAGCACGCACGCACACGCACACGCATGCGCACGCATAGCATAGACGTTGGACGTTTAAAGAGGGAAAGAAACACACACACAATACACACACACCACACACAAACACACACACACACACACACACACGCACACACACACGCACGCACACGCGCACGCACGAACGCGCGCACGCACGCACGCACACGCACGCCACGCACACACACACACACACACACACACACACACACAACAATAATAATCGTGCATTGCGTGCAACATTAACATCAAACTATGCGATCTGCAACATTTTCCTCTTTCTAAACAAAGCCACAAAACAAAAATCAAAATCAATCAATCACACAACAAACAAACAAACAAACTAGACAATGACACAGCAAACACACCACAACACAGCACAACACAACACAACACAGCACAGCACAACACAACACAGCACAACACAGCACAGCAAAGCAACAACACAGCACAGCACAACACACACAACACAACACAACACAGCACAGCAGAGTCACAGCACAACACAACACAACACCACATAACACAAGCCATATAATTAGTGCTTACATCATTGTAGTGCTCGTGCAACATTTTCTTCGCGCAAATTCTGCTACGATGCTCATCCGGGTATAAACAAAATGGCAGATCGAAAATGATCGATACCCCTATTACTACAAGATTTGATATACAACTTGTGTGGCTAAATATACACCTGTCATGCATACGCAAAGTGCCATGATGATGATTATTATATAATAGGTGTGTCTCTTTTCACTCTTTGATACGATAGCAGACTTATTAGGTGATTGCTGGGGTGGGGGGTTTGTGTGTGTGTGTGTGTCGGAGGGGGGGGAGTTTTTGTTTCTTAGTTTTTGTGCTCAATCTATATTATAGCATCCTCTCCCTTCAGCGTTTATTTTCTTTCTATCTATCTTAGGTTATCTCTCTATCTCATACTCACTCTCTCTCTCTCTGTTTGGCGCCACCTCCCCCACCTCTCGCTCATCTCTCACACACACGCATACATACGCTCTCTCGCTGTGTTGCCCTCGCTCTCCTCTCTTCTGCTCTATCTCTCTATCCTCTCTCTCTCTCATCCTCTCTCTCTCTCTCTCTCTCTCTCTCTCTCTCCTCTCTCTCTCTCTCTCTCTCTCAAGTACTCTCTCTATACTCACTCTCTCTGTCTTGGCCCCTCCAACCTCTCTCTCTCGTCATTTTTCTTCTATGTAAAAATATTTCGATTTCAGGAGTCGGTTATCCTCCCAGTGATGTCCATAGGCCCCAGTCATAGGTCATTGACCTATTACAATTGAAAATGTACTATTCTATTCTCCTGTCAGGACAAATGTCTGACTAAATTTGTTTTAACACTGACAAGCTTTGCCTTATTGATTTCTGCACGAGCCAGGACATTGTCCTATTGATTTATCTAGTCTCGGGACAGTTTGTCCTATCAATTTTCGATCCTCGGTACATCAATGTCTCTCCCCACAAAGCAAAGTAAATAGCCTGCAGTCCACGTGCTGCTAAAATACAGGCTTGTATCTCACGATCCCAGCTGGGACACCCACATCAATAATGCTGTAAACAAAGCCAAACAAGACCTTAGGCTTCCTTCGACGGAACTTAAAAGTGGGCTCCATCGCCGTGAAGGAAACAGCGTACAAGGCCTTGGTACGACCCACTCTCGAGTATGCCGCACCCGTTCGGGACCCACACACTGCCAAGAATATCGGCAAGTTACAGAAAGTGCAGCGTCGTGCAGCTCGATGGGTGAACCGCCATCGCCAAACATCGAGCATGGACAACATGATGTTTGAGCTGCACTGGGACCCACTGAAAGACAGATGACAATCGCGCAAGGCTGGCCACCTTCTTCGAGTACCATCATGGAGAGGTGGC
>CM065687.1:10273252-10283252 GCA_017654935.2 Phymorhynchus buccinoides
CTCTCTCTCTCTCTCTCTATCTCTCTTTAAAGCTCCTGCCTTGCGAAAATAATATATACATGCATGATGAATGTCTGTATCTATGTTGTGTTTGCATATAATACGTTTTTGGTGTGTGTTTATTCTCTTTTTCGTTATTGTTCATATATTATATAATACTTGTTGTGAACTCCATTGCTATGGCCCTGAGGCTTAACGATTAGAATATTTTTGACTTTGACTTTGACTCTCTCTCTCTCTCTCTCTCTCTCTCTCTCTCTCTCTCTCTCTCTCTCTCTCTCTCTCTCTCTCTCTCTCTCTCTCTCACGAACTCTCGAAAAACGGACTGTCAAACAAACACACATATACACAGACCCTCCACCCACCCACCCACCCCACACCCACGCACCCACACACACTTACGTGCACAAAGGCCTACTCACAACCCCTCTCTGTGTTTGAATAATGCAATCTCCTATGCAACTTCGCTTCAAACAGAACCGTTTTCTAAGACCCACCAGATCACGTGTCAAAATCACAAGTTTTGACGTGTTTTCCCTCTTATAGCTGGTAAGAAATCTTGTTTTGACCAGGTTTGACTCCCATACAAGCGCCCCCAAATTCAAAACGAAACCTCATTTTAAAGAGCAGCCTCAATTTAACGTTGGGGAATTTGTATGTGGGTCACAGCTACCCAGACAAAAACCAAGGGACTTAATCGTGGTGGGCCAGTGGGTCTTTAAGGGAGATAAATGTTGACCCTTCTAATCACTGAACAGCACTCATATATTATATTTGTCTCTCCTAAAGGTCACACCACACGATCAAGCTGTGTCCGAAGTCCCAAAGTCCAACGGTTGCCCCACACACGGCACGTTATAATAATAGTAGTAGTCTATCTTGCTAGTTGATAGTGCCTAGCCTATCAATAGGACCTTGCTTTTTGCTTGTTAGTGTCAAGTCAAGTCAAGTCAAAATGATCTTTATTGAGGGTTAAAGAATAAGCTAACGAGGCTTTTTTTTCATCCTGCCCTCCAACAAAAATACAAACATCATGAAAAATGCATAATGATTACAGGAAAAAATCCAGACAGCTCAGACCCTTTACTGCGTTGCGTACAAGCTTGATCGTGTGCAATCCCCTTTAGCTATCAAAGCTCAGACCCTTTACTGCGTTGCGTACAAGCTTGATCGTGTGCAATCCCCTTTAGCTATCAAAGCTCAGACCCTTTACTGCGTTGCGTACAAGCTTGATCGTGTGCAATCCCCTTTAGCTATCAAAGCTCAGACCCTTTACTGCGTTGCGTACAAGTTTGATCGTGTGTAATCCCCTTTAGCTATCAAAGCTCAGACCCTTTACTGCGTTGCGTACAAGTTTGATCGTGTGTAATCCCCTTTAGCTATCAAAGCTCAGACCCTTTACTGCGTTGCATACAAGTTTGATCGTGTGCAATCCCCTTTAGCTATCAAAGCTCAGACCCTTTACTGCGTTGCGTACAAGTTTGATCGTGCGTAATCCCCTTTAGCTATCAAAGCTCAGACCCTTTACTGCGTTGCGTACAAGTTTGATCGTGTGCAATCCCCTTTAGCTATCAAAGCTCAGATCCTTTACTGCGTTGCGTACAAGTTTGATCGTGTGCAATCCCCTTTAGCTACCAAAGCTCAGACCCTTTACTGCGTTGCATACAAGTTTGATTGTGTGCAATCTCCTTTAGCTATCAAAGCTCATATCCTTTACTGCGTTGCGTACAAGTTTGATCGTGCGTAATCCCCTTTAGCTATCAAAGCTCAGACCCTTTACTGCGTTGCATACAAGTTTGATCGTGTGCAATCCCCTTTAGCTATCATAGACCAGGTAGAGTATTCATGAGTGTGTCTCCAGACAATCAACACGGGTATTAGTACGTAAATTAGACTAAGCAGCCAATCGTTTGAGGAGTTGAGTCTAATTTGCATATACTACCACCCGTGTTGAACTCTCTAAGACGCGCTCATGGTTACACGCCCTTTACTGCTTCGCACACACATTTTGATCGTGTGTAAGCCCCTTTAGCTCGAACAATACCACATCATAGATCAGACTCTTTACCGCATTACATACAAGTTCGATCGTGTGTGAGCCCCTTTAGCTATCTATTTTATTCTAGTCGTTTATATGCTAAACAACATGCACCAATCTTCCGCTTAAGGCCGGGTTCACATTAGACGCGTAAGTTCCGTACGGAAAACCCCTAAATAAGTGGAAGAAAGAAGGATCAAAGTTTACGCATATAGGGGAAATTCGGACACGTGCGCAAACTTTCCCCTTCTTTGTTTCACTTATTTATGGAGTGCGCACGGGTTTCCGCATGGAATATCCGCTTATGTGTGTTCACGGCCAAAGGCTCTGATTGTCTTAATCTTGTATCGCTGTCGAGATCCGGCACCCCCCCGCTTAAGTTTGTTTTAGCGTTCCATCATGTGGGCAATTTGCGTCACGATCATAAAACTCGAGACTTTCCCGTTTAGTTAAAGACCCACTGACCCACCACGATTAAGTTCCTTGGGTTTTTTCTGGGTAGCTGTGACCCACATACAAATGTCCCCAACATCAAATTTCTGCTGCTCTTTAAAATGATGCTTCGTTCTCAATTTGCGGACATTTGTATGGGAGTCAAACCTGGTCAAAACAAGATTTCTTACCAGCTATAAGAGGGAAAACCCGTGAAACCCGTTATTGTTACATGTGACCTGGTGGGTCTTTAAGGGGCCCCTTTACCTATAATTTGTGCCATGTCTCACACGCTCAAACAAGCGCGAATTCGCAATAGTTTGTGGCACGCGGTCAATTTTTACCACTCCAAAGATAGGCTGCACTTCAATTGAGGCCGCTCTTTAAAATGATGTATTTTAAAGCGTACAAAATAATAAACATACGTAATACAGACACTATAACAAACAAGACGAGTATGCGGTGCTTCTTTCGATGAGTATAAGTAGGATACATAGTTTTAAATGTTTTCCAAAAGATATAAAAAGTTACGAAATGGTGCAGAGATAACATTCTGGTTTACAGATTAACATTATTGAAAAGCCAGGGGAGGTGACTCATGATTGGAGTGGTAAAAATAGACTGCGTGCCACAAACTATTGCGAATTCGCGCTTGTTCATTCATTCCTCGATTTGAAGTGCGACAACAATTTTGGACCGACCGACCGACCGACAAAGTGAGTTATAGGTTTGTGGCTTGAGCCATAAACAAAAAGGTAAAGAAAAATACTGAGGGCTAGTATGTAACCCAGCACTACAAAAGGGGCATTAAGCCGCTGGGCTAGTTTTTGCACAACAGGCTTGCAAAGTCAAAAATCTCATTTTTGTTTGGTCAATTTTGAATTATGGGTATTTGTGTGTTCTCTAGCATCTTACGTTTCATATTTATAAAGGATTATCTTTAATAATGGTCTCTAAATGGTCTTATAAGTGTTTCCAAACGAATAGGTCAATGCATTTGCTTCAGATAGCTGTGTTTTCTCAAAATGGCTGACGCTCACCCTACTAACTTTAAAACCTCATAACTTTGGAACGGGAAAGGATACACGAATGGTTCTTGTATCATTAGAAAGAGTATTGTCTGACGTTTTCACATTATAATGTCCTCAGAATGGTCAGTTTAACACTTAATGTCCTTTTTAACCCCTTGACTGCCAGAGAAAATTGAAGAAAAAAATCATTAGGCAAATCATACCATGAAAAAGACAACTGATAGAGCCAATCTGGCAAAATGGTCTGAGGATTTACTCTCTTGACTGCGTTAGAGAAACCCCCCAGAATATCAGGGTTATTCCTCTTCATCTGATGACATCATCAGTTAGATGTCATCAGGTCAGTAAGTAATACGTTGGTGGCAGCCAAGGGGTTAATGTCCCTTTCGTGGTGCAGGGGCACATGTATGTTATTCACAAGAAAAGCACAGTCTGTTTTCTTTCATGCTTTGAAACTCCAGAAGGAGAAAAAAGTTGATTCGGTTATATTACTAATATTGTTTTCTTTGGATATAGACTGGCTGTATCTGACTGTCATTTGTTTGCCTTGAGTGTAGGCCTAACACCAGAGGAACGCTTACACGTGCAGAAACAAACAAACACACATTCTGCAAATACAAAGTGCTGGTGGTGGTTGTTTTTGTTTGTGGCTCAAGCCACAAACCTATAACTCACTTTGTCGGTCGGTCGGTCGGTCGGTCGGTCGGTCTGTCTGTCTGTCGGTCGGTCGGTCCAAAATTGTCGCACTTCAAATCGAGGCTACACTTCAAATTGAGGCCGCTCTTTAAAATGATGTATTTTAAAAGCGTACAAAATAATAAACATACGTAATACAGACACTACAACAGACACGACGAGTATGCGGTGCTTCTTTTGATGAGTATAAGTAGGATACATAGTTTTAAATGTTTTCCAAAAGATATAAAAAGTTACGAAATGGTGCAGAGATAACATTCTGGCTTACAGAATAAAATTATTGAAAAGCCAGGGGAGGTGACTCATGATTGGAGTGGTAAAAATAGACCGCGTGCCACAAACTATTGCGATTTCGCGCTTGTTTACGTATCTCTTTATCTCCTCTTTCCATTCTCCCCACCCCCTCTCTATCTATCTATCTCCCTCCCTCCCTCTCTCTCTCTCTCTCTCTCTCTCTCTCTCTCTCTCTCTCCCCCTCTCTCTCTCTCTCCCTCTTTCTCTCGCCCCATCCCTCTCTCTCTCCCTCCCCCTCTCTCTTTCCCCCTCCCTCTCTCTGAAAATAACCCCCCCAAAAAAAACCAGTACAATTCACGACATGGCATCTTCATCATTGTACCGTATAGCTCATAATTTCACACAGTGCTGGAAACGTTGAGCCACTCTACTCTACTCTACTTATCGGATCCCGGTTTTTTTTTAAACTGTAAAAAAGGATAACAAACACATCCTAGTAAAAAATATAGCATTCAAAACAATTTTTTTAAATACAGGTGAGAAGATTGTGGTGTAAGTTTAAACGGCAAAATAGAGAGAGAGAGAGGGGGAGATAAATAGGAAGAGGGAGAGAGAGGGAGGGAGAGATAGGGGGAGATGAATAGGAAGAGGGAGAGGGAGGGAGGGAGAGAGAGAGGGGTGGAGAAGAATAGAGAAGGAGAGGAATAGAGAGAGGGAGGGAGAGAGAGGGGGAGATAAATAGGAAGAGGGAGAGAGAGGGATGGAGAGAGAGAGGGGGAGATAAATAGGAAGAGGGAGAGGGAGGGAGGGAGAGAGAGAGGGGTGGAGAAGAATAGAGAAGGAGAGGAATAGAGAGAGAGGGTGAGAGAGAGAGAGAGGAGGGGAGATAAATAGGAAGAGGGAGAGGGAGGGAGGGAGAGAGAGGGGGTGGAGAAGAATAGAGAAGGAGAGGAATAGAGAGAGAGAGGGAGAGAGAGAGAGGGGGAGATAAACAGGAAGAGGGAGAGAGAGGGAGGGAGAGAGAGGGGGAGATAAATAGGAAGAGGGAGAGAGAGGGATGGAGAGAGAGGGGGAGATAAATAGAGAGAGGGAGAGGGAGAGGGAGAGAGAGAGGGGTGGAGAAGAATAGAGAAGGAGAGGAATAGAGAGAGAGGGTGAGAGAGAGAGAGAGGAGGGGAGATAAATAGGAAGAGGGAGAGGGAGGGAGGGAGAGAGAGGGGGTGGAGAAGAATAGAGAAGGAGAGGAATAGAGAGAGAGAGGGGGAGAGAGAGAGAGGGGGAGATAAACAGGAGAGAGGGAGAGAGAGGGAGGGAGAGAGAGGGGGAGATAAACAGAGAAGAGGGAGAGAGAGGGAAGGAGAGAGAGGGGGAGATAAATAGGAAGAGGGAGAGAGAGGGAGGGAGAGAGAGGGGGTGGAGAAGAATAGAGAAGGAGAGGAATAGAGAGAGGGAGGGGGAGAGAGAGAGAGGGAGAGATAAATAGGAAGAGGGGGAGAGAGAGGGAGGGAGAGAGAGGGGTGGAGAAGAATAGAGAAGGAGAGGAATAGAGAGAGGGAGGGAGAGAGAGAGAGAGGGGGAGATAAATAGGAAGAGGGATAGAGAGGGAGGGAGAGAGAGGGGGTGGAGAAGAATAAAGAAGGAGAGGAATAGAGAGAAGGAGGGAGAGAGAGAGAGTGATGGAGATATATTAAATTTCAGATTTTTTTTTGAAAGGCCACATAGGCACATTATGCACTGCAGAATGGGCAACATGTGCCCACTCAAGTGCGTAAGGTCTCACGCGTGAACGCCAGTGAACAATAAAAACAACCTGGCATGTCATACATTTTAAATGAGGATGGAGAGAATGAAAAACGGGGGTGATCGGCAACTCTTTGTTTAAAGCTCCCCCACCACGACATTCTGGTAAATAAAAATAACTACAAATGTTGAGATCACATAAGCTCATGTTACAATAAATATGATTGTGTGTATATCAGCATTACAATAACAGCAGTTTATTTAACTGATGCTGTTTAGTTGGATGTCCCACTGTTGCCAATCGGAGTCATTGCAATCAGGAAATGTAACCTTTCCCGGTTGACATTTCCGGTTAATGATTTATAGTCGCTTTACTGGCATCGTAGAGCGAGTGATTTTTCTCTTCAGCCATAAACAAGGACTTTGTGGTGGGTGTTTTCCGCTTATGTTGCAGACTTTGCTGGTTTACTTAAAAGTCATAAACCCAAATCAAATAGCTTTTGGTAGAGGCGGTACTGAGAGGTTTCACAGAGGTTTGAGTTGCAAAATCTTCGTTTAGGGAAGCCGCTAACAGACATTATTAGCGTTGCACATACACGTACGCGCGCACGTGGCTCGCGCACACGCGCGCACGCACGGGCGCACACGTGCGCACACACACACGCATGCGCGCGCACACACACACACACACACACAAAAGCAAATTCACACACTCGCGCACGCGCGCACACACTCTCACACACACACACACACACACACACACACACACACACACACACACACACACACACACACACACACACACGCATGCACGCACGAACGCGCGTCAAGTCTGCATGCGCGTAAAATAAAATGTTTATAATCATATACAGACAGAAAGAGAGACACAAATACATCTCTGCAGATAAACAAACATGACTACAAGCATATTGACTCATTTATATTCACGTAGAAATATACACCTATGCACACACTGAGGGCGCGTAGGCATTTGTAGCAAGCCGATGAAAGTCGACTCACAGACATCTATTCACACACACATACAGTTCTATTTCGCAATCGCAGAGAGAGAGAGAGAGAGAGCGAGAGAGAGAGAGAGAGAGAGAGAGAGAGAGAGAGAGAGAGAGAGAGAGAGAGAGAGAGAGAGAGAGAGAGAGAGAGGGAGAGAGAGAGGGGCAGAGAGAGAGAGAGAGAGGGGAGAGAGAGATGGGAGAGAGAGAGAGAGAGAGAGAGAGAGAGAGAGAGAAGAGAGAGAGAGAGAGAGAGAGAGAGAGAGAGAGAGAGAGAGAGAGAGAGAGAGAGAGAGAGAGAGAGAGAGAGAGAGAGAGAGAGAGAGAGAGAGAACGACAGACAGACAGACAGAGAGACAACGAAAGACAGACAGACATACATACACATAGAAACCAGAGAGAAAGAAACAGACAGACAGACAGAGGCATATATAGAGACAGAGGCAGAGGAAGCACCGTGAACAGAATACCCCACCTTGGAACGACACGTTGAGCAGGTAGTTCTTGAGCAGCCTCTCCCCGTCGATGGTCTTGAGGTCGGGGCACACGCCGAAGGGCCTGGGCCCGCACACGTCCTGCAGCATGCGATGGAAGGCGATGGCCAGGGCGTAGACCGCGTCGTAGATGAACTGCACCTTGCTCTCCTGGTTATCCAGCTTGCGGTTCACCTTCTCGTTGCCCGTGCACAGGCGGACCCCCGCGTCCGCGGTCTTGTCCCAGCTGCACTTGTGCACCTCCTCCCAGTACTCCTTGTACCACGGGTTGCGGTGGTTGCTGCGGGGGCTCAGCTTCAGGAAGTAGTCCTCGAACTTCTGTATGGGCGCGGATTGCAGTTCTAGCGTTATGGCGCCCTGGGCCACCCTCTGGTTGTTCTGCACGGGGGCTATGCGGTTCCCCCAGGCGTCGCTGGCCACGAAGGTGAAGCTGGAGGAGGAGTTCCTTCTGGAGGCGGCGTCCAGCAGCCCCACGGCGTCCTCCGTCCTGACGAACATGATGACCACCTTGCTCTCCTCCTTGGCCAGGATCTCCGAGATGGCCTTGTCGTACTCCAGCACCGTGGGTTTGGTGGGGATCTCCACAGAGGCCGCGATGCAGATGTTTTTGGCCCGGGCCTCCTGCTTGAAATAGTCCATGCCCGACTTTCCGTACTCGCCCTCCGATTGCACCGTGGAGACGTAGGTCCAGTTGAAGGCGGAGACGATGTCCACCAGAGCTTTGGCCTGGAGCACGTCCGGAGGCACCGTCCTCACGAAGTAGTCGTAGCGGCTCTTGTCGCTGAGCGAGGCGCTGGTGGAGGCGTAGGAGATCTGGGGCAGCTTGAAGAGCCGCAGGAGGTTGGCCACCTGGATGGACACGGAGCTATAGGACCCCCCGATCACCCCGGCCACGGCCTTGCCCTTGATCTTGGGCGTGGCGTGGGAGCCGTCGCTGCAGAAGAACTCCCTGGTGTCCAGCGTGGTGAAGGAGCCGCGGATGAACTCCAGGGATTGCTCCAGGGCGTAGGTGGCCATGCCGCACGTGTCGAAGATGTTGGCGCCCAGCGTGATTCCCGGCAGCAGGGTCTTGTTCCTGTTGATCTCGTCGATGGTGAACAGCATGGCTTCCAGGCGCTCGATGCCCCTGTCGTGCTGCAGGCCGCTGCAGTCGTACTCCCCGGGGATCTTGCCCGTGGTGTGGTGCACGGGGAACAGGCCCCCGATGATGACGTCGCCCTCTATGAAGGCCTTCACCGCCGACACCTTGCTGCTGGAGTTGCCGCTGGACCGGTCCGACCTCTCCACGCTGACCCCGCTGCTGCTGCTGCCCCGCAACCCTGACCTCAGCGACGAGTGGGCGGCCTCGGGGAAGTTGACCAGGACCTGGACGACCACGGCCACCGTCATCAGCAGTCCTCCGTGACGCCTGACCACCAACAGCCCCGTCTTTTCTTTGGCCATTGTTCGCACAAGACTCCTCTATCAGAGCTAAACGAAAGTATTAAAATGTGCGGTGAAATTATAGGCGCATACCTCTTTCAACCGCTCTCCTTCACTGCAAAATGGTCACAGTCCGTTAACAGCAAACCATCAAACACAAATAAACGTTACTTTTTTTTAAACGTGTTCTCTTTTCTTCTCTGGCCTAATTCTCCCTAATGTTTCCGTGCACTGCACGACAACGCCAAGCAGATTTATGTTCCCAACTATCTCCTTTTGTGGACAAATTTGATCACTTCACTGTTGCGTGATCTGACTATCGATAAACGTTCTTTGGTCTCGGTAGGAAAATGCTTTTTAAACCAAGCCGAGTCGATATCAGTTCCGATTGCTTCTCTTTTAAGAGTGGATCAAGCTCTTTCTAAACCCATCTCTTAATCGAATTGATTTATATGCAGTGCGAAGATAGGTAATATAACAAACACTGGAACTTTTGCCAATGAGCCAAAACTGACCTTACGTGCCTCTTGTACAGCGTTTACAGATAACATAAGCATGTGTCAAGATTGCTTACATAAGAATACGTTTTACAGAATGTCCAGTTTAAACCTAAACAAACAACTTAATAGTGTCTTTCACAGCTTCTGTCGGTCCTATAAACAGTCTTTATGGACCGCTGCTGTGTGTTTTCAAAGAGCAAGTTCCAGACTAATACAAAAGAACACCGAACATCTCCGACATTTCTACAACCATACCATCTCTCTCCCTCTCTCAAAACTGCATTTATTTTAGGCCAATCAAAGATGGGGTGGTCCTATGAAATCCTCCAATCCCGACCTCCACCCACGGCGCTGGTTAACACGCAGAAGCCTTCCACCCTTAAAAGTAGACAAAGGATGTACC
>CM065687.1:10288252-10290752 GCA_017654935.2 Phymorhynchus buccinoides
CATTATGTCGCGTGGGTGTGTAGATGCTCGCTGAATGGTCAACCTAGCTCGCCAATTTGACCGCCAGATGGCAACCGACTCAATAGGGGCTTATCTCGCGATATCTTTAGTTAGGGGTAGAGAAAGAGAGAGGGAGGGAGGGACTGCTCTCTCTCTCTCTCTCTCTCTCTCTCTCTCTCTCTCTCTCCTCTCTCTCTCTCTCTCTCTCTTTATCCCCAACTAAGAATATAGAGAGGATTAGCCCCACTCGAGCGCTATGCCACCTGGCGGTCAAAACAGCCAGCTAAGCCGCTCATTACAAAACCTCTGAGCAAACAGTCAAGAGCGTTATGCCACCTGGCGGTCAAAACAGCCAGCTAAGCCGCTCATTACAAAACATGTGAACAAAACATCAAGCGAAAGGTCCTATCGGTTTTTTTTGTACGCAACCGCGGAGCTCGCTTCATGATCGATACGTTCGTAATCAATGCTCTACACCTTTCGTATTGTAGCGGTTGTAGTATACATGCATAGCAACACTCGCTAGGGATCAGATTTTCCTGCATAATGCGACGTACAAGATACATGATTATATTCGCCCAGAAACGGTCAAATCAAGTTCTTTGAACATCCTTTCATTCATACTTCTTCTTCTTCTTCTCCGTTCGCTCAGACAGTTTCCTGTCATATGAGCGTAGATGCGTAATGCTGCCGTCATGCGCCTAACTAAGAAATAGTTAGGCCCAGCATGTCCGACTTCGGCTGGAAAAATCTTTGTAAGAATGTATAGAAAAAAGGCAGGAGAATGGACCAGTAAGATAGAAAGATAGCAGATGACAGTAAGCAAAGGGAAAAGGCAGAGTCAAAGAGAGTGTTGGATTAGAGGAAGATACAAGCACAGAACTTCCAGAAGGTGGGGGGACTATTTGTATGAAAGACCCCACAGTATCCCCACTGGGGATTTCATTCATACAAAACCCAATTAAGAAAACTGTATTGCGTATAGAACGACTATGAACGGACAACTGAGACTACCCCCTGAAAATCTACCTGAAACAGGGCATGGGAGGAAAAGGTCACCACAACAAATCAGTGGCCATTGGTGTAAAAATCACCATTAACGGACTGTCAATAACGAGTGTGACCACCACATGCCTCGATCACTGCCCTACAACGCCACATTCTACTGCAAATCGGGTTTCTGATCCGCTGCTGGGGGGATTCTAGCCCACTCCTCCTGGAGAACCACCCCGACCTCATGGACTGTACGAGGATGCTGGTCTCGTGCTTGTACGGCACGTCCGATAAGGTCCCAGACATGTTCAATAGGATTCAGGTCCAGAGAGCACGCTGGCCACTGCGTTCATACACTTTCCCCTCATCCTGCAGGTGCTGGCTGGCATGACGTGCACGACGATGGCGGCCATTGTCATCCATGAAAATGAACTCCGCGTCGATGATGCCTGTGTAGGGGTGGACTATGGGGTGGAGAATCTCCTACCAATATCTGTCTGCTCACATGGTGTTTTCCATCAATAAATAACACGAAATTCGGGTTGCTCTCCACCTGGTGAGCGCGTCGCAGCCAGACGCGCGCTACCCTTTTTTTTTGGCATGCGATTTTTGTGTGACTGATGAGGAAAGAAAGGGGTGGGGGTGGAGTAAATTTTGACCAAATGACAACTTTTTCGTTGCCAGTGGGATAAACGTGTGCTAAGTGCATGGGCACACAGGACCTCGGGTTTATCGTCTCGTCCGAAAGACTCCACGTTCAGATCGTAAGGCCTAGTGCAAAGTGAGAGGAAAAATCCCCTGTACCCAGGTTCGAACTCGGGTTTACTTGACACAAGGCAAACGCGTTACCTCTGTGCCACTCTACACCGTGATTGGTGCACCTTTTCAGGTAGTAAATAAATAACACTTATACTCAATACTACATGCTCAATTGGGCCATAGCTTAAAGTGTATAGCAAATGACGGGCAGCAGCTGTGCCGGTCGGGGTTCGCCCCCGGGGACAGCTACGGTAGCCAGATTGGTCTTGCCTAGATACCACGAAGTAAAGGTTTATGGCCACACTCTCTTCTCTCTCTCTCGTCTCTCTCTCTCTCTCTTCTCTCTCTCAATTCTCTCTCTCTCTCTCTCTCTCCACCACTCTCTCTCTCTCTCTCTCTCTCTCTCTCTCTCTCTCTCTCTCTCTCTCTCTCTCTCTCTCTCTCTCTCTCTCTCTCTCTCTCCCCTCTCCATGGGCTTTTTGCTCCGTCTAACACTAGTAGTAGTAATTGTAGTAGAAGAAGTATATTGTAGTAATAGAGGTGTTTTTAATCTATTACTTTGTTTAACTGGTTGGTTAGTTTTCTATTTTATTTGTTTTTATTGCTTATGTTGATGCTCTGCCTGCCATGTCGTTGCTATGTTACTGTTTGTTGTTATTTTTTGTTGGCGATGTTCCTGTGTCTCAATGTTCATTTATAGTATCAGTTATGTATTGCATGCTTAGAACCAAGGACATAATGGAAGACT
>CM065687.1:10298252-10305752 GCA_017654935.2 Phymorhynchus buccinoides
CCCAAGGCAATGGTCATTTCGGCCCAAGGCTATAGTTATTTCGGCCCAAGGCAATAGTCATTTCGGCCCAAAGCAATAGTCATTTCGGCCCAAGGCAATAGTCATTTCGGCCCACGGCAATGGTCATTTCGGCCCAAGGCAATAGTCATTTCGGCCCAAGGCAATGGTCATTCCGGCCCAAGGCAATAGTCATTTCGGCCCAAGGCAATGGTCATTTCGGCCCAAGGCAATAGTCATTTCGGCCCAAGGCAATAGTCATTTCGGCCCAAGGCAATAGTCATTTCGGCCCAAGGCAATAGTCATTTCGGCCCAAGGCAATAGTCATTTCGGCCCAAGGTAATAGTCATTTCGGCCCAAGGCAATAGTCATTTCGGCCCAAGGTAATAGTCATTTCGGCCCAAGGCAATAGTCATTTCGGCCCAAGGCAATAGTCATTTCGGCCCAAGGCAATAGTCATTTCGGCCCAAGGCAATAGTCATTTCGGCCCAAGGCAATAGTCATTTCGGCCCAAGGCAATAGTCATTTCGGCCCAAGGCAATAGTCATTTCGGCCCAAGGCAATAGTCATTTCGGCCCAAGGCAATAGTCATTTCGGCCCAAGGCAATAGTCATTTTCGGCCCAAGGCAATAGTCATTTCGGCCCAAGGCAATGGTCATTTCGGCCCAAGGTTAATAGTCATTTCGGCCCAAGGCAATAGTCATTTCGGCCCAAGGTAATATTCATTTCGGTCCAAGGCAATAGCCATTTCGGCCCAAGGCTATAGTTATTTCGGTCCAAAGCAATAGTCATTTCGGCCCAAGGCAATAGTCATCTAGGCCCACGCAAATAGTCATCTATTTTTGGTCCTTTCGGCCCAAAGCAATAGTCATTTCGACCCAGGGCAATAGTCATCTAAGCCCACACCAATAGTCATCTATTTTGGGTAATTGCGCCCAAGGCAATAATCATTTCGGCCCAGGGCAATAGTGTGGGGGTTTTCTCGGGCAAAATGAATGGGCCGAAGTGAGTGGTAACCTGTTCTTTCCCATCTCCCAGGGATCTTACGCCTCTTTCACTAAGAAGTTACTGGGAATCAGTCAAGTAATCCTGTCCGTCTGCTCCCCTTACAAATGGATCTGTTCACTGTTCTTCTAAATCCCTCTGGGACTTGTCCCCCCGACAGCAATTAATTTTACCCTTGCTAAATTGAGAGTAAGGGGATGGACACACGAGCCCCACTTCCAGTTCATTGATACTGTGCGGTTTAATAAACCAGTATTAAGAATAGGAATTGTTCGGAAATAACTAAGGGGAATAATTTCATGGTACGTGGGAGTGATCTTGCCTAATTCGATCGGTCACACAGGGGACGTTACTCTACCATCAGGTAGATCCCCAGCTCTCGCCTGGTGTGTTTGAGTAGACATAGCAACAATTTGAACACCGTGCGTCATTCTACAATTGATGCCATTTATATTTTTATGTCACTTTTTGCAAGTTCTATCAGTTTGTGTGGGCTGGCCACCCTTCATTTTTCTATAAAACAAAAACGTTTGCAAGTCGCTGACTCGCATCCTGCGGTTTCAAGCTTCGATGCCATGATTGCTATGGTTTTGACCGAGTAAGTCGAGGTAATCAACTCTAATTTTCACTAAGTGCTCTCCCCTAGGTTTTTTTCTCTCCGAAAATCGTCTATTAGATGAGAGATTAATATTCAAGGGAACTACAACTCGAAGACAAAAAAGATTCAAGGAATTTTGTTTGTTGTCTGTCTCTCAATTTTCTCATTCGGTTTTAACTTCACTTTCTTCCTTGTCGTTTTAATAATTTATTAGAAATTTATAGTCCGTATTGATAAACATTCGGGGTTTTCCTGGTGTTGCACTGCCTCCGGGCATTGCCTCCAGGATCGTTCCCGGTCCCACCGTCTTTATATCTACTGATGTCCCATTACGTGTCTGTTTCCAATCCGGAGGACGTTAATCAGATTTTCTTCTTCTTCTTTCTTAAAGACCCACCAGATCACGTGTCAAAATCACGGGTTTCGCGTACTTTCCCTCTTACAGCTGGTAAAAAATCTTGTTTTGACCAGGGTTGACACCCATACAAATGCCCCCAAATATAAAACGAAGCATCAATTTAAAAAGCAGCCTCAATTTGAAGTTGGGGGAATTTGTATGTGGGTCACAGCTACCCAGAAAATAACCAAGGGACTTAATCGTGGTGGGTCAGTGTGTCCTTAATTATTTCCTTTCTCCGTGTGGAAAGTCAATGGCCACGCAGACCAGCGGTGGCCAGAAATATGTTTTAAAGACCCCCCACGTCACGTGTCACATTCCCTCTTATGCTAGGAAGATTTCTTATCAGCTATAAGAGGGAAAACACGTGAAAACCGTGATCATGACGCGCGACGTGGTGGGTCTTTAAAGATACAGACCCACCACGATTAAGTCCCTTGGTTTTTTCTGGGTAGCTGTGACCCACATACAAATGTCCCCAACTTCAATCTGAGGCTGCTCTTTAAAATGATATTTGGCTTTCAATTTGGGGGCATTTGTATGGGAGTCAAACCTGGTCAAAATAAGATCTCTTACCAGCTATAAGAGGGAAAACACGTGAAAACCGTGATTTTGACACGTGACGTGGTGGGTCTTTAACATGACGTGGTAGTGAATGCTTTGCACATCGTGTTGTTGTTGGATGCCACAGGAGAGCAAGGGATTATAGATGATGCTGGAAATCTTTATATAAGGTACGCTGTGGTTGTTTTATGTTCCTAGATACAGCGCATGAATAATATGGAAATCAAAAGAATCGACGACGAAGAAATAAAAGGAAGGTACCAAAGACCTAGCAGTCACCATAATAGTTCATCTTAAGGCCGGGTTCACATTAGACGCGTAAGTTCCGTACGGAAAACCCTAAATAAGTGGAAGAAAGAAGGATAAAAGTTTACGCATATAGGCGAAATTCGGACACGTGCGCAAATCTTTTCCCTTCTTTGTTTCACTTATTTATGGATTGCGCACGGGTTTCCGCACGGAATATCCGCTTATGTGTGTACAGCGGCCTTATGTTTCGTATCCTTTTAATACGAGTAACCTTCTTTTCTCGTGTGTTTTTATACTTTGTTTCAAGTACATTTTCCTCCGAAGTCGGAGTGTCGCTGCTCACGTGGCGCGGTAATCAAAAACAGGTCACACACGTAATGTTTTCATCCCCAGCTGGTGCATTTGTACCATAGTGTTCAATTGCTTCGGCTGTTGGGATGATCCCTGGAATCCTTTTTAGCCAGGGTACGACAACAACAACAACAACAACAACAACAACAACAACAACAACAACAACAACAACAACAACAACAACAACAACAACTACATTATACCAGTAACCCGCTTTACTCATTCGATGTTCCTATGTTGACTTATATCTCTATTGGCTACTGCAAAGAACACCTTTTGCAAGAGTGAATGCCCTTGGTGGGTGGGGGGAGATAGTTGAGCACTGACCAAACAAGGGAATAACTCTCGCCAATAACCCTATTTGAGGCCACTATAAATGGCTGCCTTTCGCAAGGGTGAATGCCCTTGTCAGCACTGACCAACAAGGGATTCACTCTCACTGTCAAGGGCGTTAATAGCCCTAGTTGCAGAGGCCAATACAGGTCGAGCATCTCTATCTCTCTCGGCCTGAGTGCATAGGGGTGGGTGGGGAGGGGGGTGCATTTGCGTGAGAAACTGCCCCCGTTGCGATCACGATTGTGGCTAGCTGTCTCCACCCCATGACTGTTTGTTTGCTTGGGAGTCCGTGGAAGAGCGTAACCAGCAGGGGTATAATTCGCAATGTCATTTAGCCTCTCTCACGCTAGCGCAGAACAAACGTATCAACTCGCACGCAAGAGGCACGTGCACACACGCACACACATTATATCAGCAGAGAATAACCGCTATTTTAGCTAATTATGTGTTTCATCGCGAAATGAGCGAGTATTAATCAAGATGGAAATCCTCTGGGTTCCACTTTTTCCCCAGTCCATGCCGCAGAATACCCTCAGCCTTTTGCCAACCCCCCCCCCCTAAAAAAAAACCCACCCAACAACCCTGGTTTAGAACTTTATTGTATATTTTACTCTTTTTTTTCTTTCTTTTTTGGGGGGCGGTGGTTCTATGTGTTTTCACTATTCTCTTTTTAACATCTACGTTTAAGTGATTCTGGGGACGAGCCATCCTTGTGACAGTTTCTTGGTTCTTGTTTGCAGATGACATAGCAGCCTAGGTCTATAGTATCTGGTTGTAGCATGTACCCCCTGGGGGGGGGGGGGGGGTTTGAAATAAAATGACTTTGACTTTGGTATCCCAGGACTATATGCAGCTTCAGAAGAAAACAAAAAACCAAACATCCACAGACTCGCAGAGTGGGAGAATCTGGGATCTGGTTCTCCACCCAGGCAAGAGCAACACGTTGAGCATACCCAAGGTGCAGAAGAATTAGGCAACATCCATGCACACTGCCTCGTCACACATCCGGCAAGCAGCCACACTCTATCACATATATGTGACCCAGCACCACGAAAGGGACATTAAGTGTCAAACTGACCATTCTGGGAAAATTATACATTCGAGAACTTCAGACAGTTCTCTTTATTATGACACAAGAACCAGTCTTGTATCTTTTCCCGTTCCAGAGTTATGAGCATTTAAAGTTAGTAGGGTGACCACTGGCCATTTTGAGAAAGCACAATCTAACGTCTAGCCTAGCTGAAGAAAATGCATCGACCTGCTCGTTTTAAAACACTTGTAAGACCATTTAGAGACGATATTAAAGGTTGTCCTTTATAAATATGAAAGATAATATGTTAGAGAACACACAAATACCTATATGCTGTTATTTCATGCTTGCGAATTGTGTGACAATGCATACGTGTATTAGGCCTATTATAAGTAGTAGTAGTAGTAGTAGTAGTAGTAGTAGTAGTAGTAGTAGTAGTAGTAGTAGTAGTAGTAGTAGTAGTAGTAGTAGTAGTCACAGCAGTTGTTGTTGCTGATTGTTATGTGTATTTTTACCGGCCAAACGAAGTCTGACCGGTATTGTTTTGTCTGCTAATGTTATTGAATTTTGTTTCATGTTTTTATTCCATTTCAATTCTGTGTAAAGCGCCCTGTAGCCCACATAGTAGGATGGGCGCTATATACATTTTCCTCATTATTATTATTATTATTATTATTATTATTATCATTATTATTATTATTATTATTATTCAAAACTGACCCAAAAAATAGATTTTTGATTTTGCAAGCCTGTTGTGAGAAACTATCCCAGCGACTTAATGTCCCTTTCGTGGTGCTGGGTCACATATTTTGGAGTGACACTGACAGAAACCACAGTTGGCAAAATCACGCCCAGAACATAATTCTACTCCAACGCCATCAAGACCCTGTGACTTGTTTTGTTGGAGAAATCTGAAAGTCGGTTCCCAGACATTTAGGAAGTTGGCCCATAAGCCCTAGATTCCTTGTCTTGTGTTACAAAAACTAGAATAGTGTGCTTCATCAGTCGGACCTACACACCACCCGACATTTTTGGAGACAGTCAAGCCACGTGCTGTTGGCTTTATGCAGAGATTATATTGTAACGCATTAAAGGTGGACCCTCACGGATGAGTTTTGTAAGAAACACGTCGAGATCACCAGGAAAACACCCTTTACAGAGATTGCAACACTCACTTTGCTCTGGTTTCCTAGAAATCAAACCGTCAAATCGGCGATTCCTCCTTGGCTGAGGTGCTGGAAGTCAAATTATTTAACCCAAAGACAAGGCGAGTGCCGTCTCTTCTCTAATGGCCGCCAAATCGTTTGCATGATTTTTTTGCAATACTAGCCTTTTTATGTTTTATTTTTATAAATTGTATACAGTTTATCTAAAGGAGGTTCGCTCACAACAAAGGAAATAGCTCCGATTTCTTTTTTTACTGCACTACAAAAATAATAAAACACTTCAACAACAATGAGTGACCTCCACCCACCCCATCCAAAATGGCTTCTCTCTCCGGCATCTCCGCCAAGGAAGAATCGCCGTTTTGACGTTTGATTTCTAGGAAACCAGAGCAAAGCGAGTGTTGCAATCTATGTAAAGGATGTTTTCCTGGTGATCTCGACGTGTTTCTTACAAAACTCATCGGTCAGGGTGCCCCTTTCAGCGCACGGAGCTGCAACTGCACGGCCTCACCGCTGTTCAGGGAGGGACGTTTAGTTTATCTATATTTTCAGAAGTGTTCTTTTATTAGAGCCAACTGAGGTTTACCATAAGTAACCTTACACAAATAACAGTCACGAATATGTTGTATGTTTGGAGATAAGTTATATTATTTTTGGCATTGCTATGTTTACGATATTAAGTTGTATTATTTAAAGAACAGTTTCTACTAAATAATTATGTTGCATGATACTGCTCAACAACAAAAAGTTTTTACCATACATCTGATGGACGAATTATATCACAAATACTATAAAGAACACACAGCCAACATATTTGTATATGGACAAGCTTGGTGCAGTTTTTATGTACGATTTCTTGGTTACGTTAGGTTAGGTTAGGATATAGGTATTAAACATAGCCGATATGCTTTCAAACGTCCCATCCTTGATTAAGTCATTTATTAGGTACATTCAATCTTGAATCAATTCTTGATTCAATGTTTCAACTAAACAGCTTGGTTTCGTGCGTTTTGAACGGCCGTGAAATACATTTCATAAAAAAAGCCAATAAACAACACCTCCAACCTATCTACAATCATCTTCTTCTTCACTGTCTGTCCCTCTCTCATGTCGCATTGTTCCTTGATTACTTTGACATGGAAAGCCATACGACAACTTATTCTTTTTGTTAATTATCTTTGGATACGGAACTTTTGACTACCCGACTTTGACAACTCACTCAGTACGTAGAAAAGAGAACTCAAAAACGGTGTTCTTGTATCGTATCCTTGCAGGGGGAGATCCTCGTCACCTTATCATACAGCATGTGTATTTTCCAGCATAGAGCCACCATCCACCCTCAGACAAGAGGCTTCCAAAATGTGGAGCGACCTGACCAACGAAGGGGACGAATTCATAGACCCGCTACAGGGTGCTAGCCTTCCAGCCTTAATTATTAATACGTTTTTGGTTCGTTTTTGTGTCTAATATCAATATTGGTGAAAAGGCGTTAAGTTAAACTACCGAACCGAACCTAGCCTTCCAGCGGAAAGGAATCTGTGAACCTGTGAGAACCTGTGATACAACTCAGCGGGAACTCCGCTCGACCTCGCTTCAACAGCGAGCGGTATACCGCAGAGTTCGGCCATGTTCTTCACAGCTCGGCAAAGGGGTGCGCACGGGCTGGGACATGGACTCCAGGAAGACTAGGCGTTAAAGACTGCACTTGGTCATCTCCAAAACACTACATTTTTAGTAAAGTCTTATTGTTTTTGTATTTGACGGCTTAAGGTTTTGGTTAGGGTTAGAGTTAGGGATAGGGTTAGGG
>CM065687.1:10313252-10318890 GCA_017654935.2 Phymorhynchus buccinoides
GTTTTCCATCTTTCATTGTTGCTTTTGTAACGTGCAACGAGCATACTACTATATGGAGTTTTAGCGCTATATGAATTATTATTATTTTTATTATTATTATTATTCTTTATTATTATTTATTATTATTATTATTGCTACTATTATTATTATAGGATTGGGTTTCATCTTGTTATGCATAAGTGTTTACTCCAAAATGCGTGCATGTTAAAGATGAGTATGTAGAATAGGATTTGGTTTTATTCTGTCATGTGTATGTGCTTACATTTAAGCTTGATGTATTTTTAAGATTAGTATGTAAAATGGGCTTAGGCGTAATTGATTTTATTATGTGTATCGGCTTTAAATTTAAAAATGTGTACATGTTACGAGTATGTAAAATAAGGATTAGTTTTAATTTTGTGATGAGTTAAGTTTTACTTATGTGCGTGTTAAAGATGAGGACTAGAAAGTAGGTTCAGGCTTGATTTCGTTATGAGCAGTATTTACTTTTTAATATGTGTATTCGCTTGCAAATAATATGACTAGGTTTGCTTTTGTTATGAGTGTGTGTCTACTTTTTAATATGTTCATGCTAAAAATGAATAATGGAATGTAGGAATAGGTTTCATGTTGCCATGAGCACATGTATTTACATTTTAAATTGCGCATGCTAAGATGAGTAGGTAAAGTAATACTATGTTTGACTTATTATATGCATAGGTTTCTTCAAATAAGTACATTTTAATGATGAAGTATGATTGAGGTTTTTTTTTATCTTTCTGTTTGTGCACTTCTCTATTTTTGAATGTTTAAAGATGAGTGTGAAAAGTAGGATTGGGTTTTATTTTCCCGTGCGTATGCGCTTACTTCACACATTTTGAATGTTAATAATTAGTATAGTTAATAATAATAGGTTTGATTTTGTTATTGATGTGTTACAATATAGGGATGTTTTTTGCATGCTTTATATTACTTTGTATGTGTTTATTTTCGTTTTTCATTTTCTACTTTTATATATGTATTTTGTCCAGAGGGCTGGATGTAAACTAAAAAAAAGCATGTTATTGCTTACTCTATTACCCTCTATAAATAAAATCAAAAATTCAATCAATCAATCAATCAAAATCTCTCTCTCTCTCTCTCTCTCTCTCTCTCTCTCTCTCTCTCTCTCTCTCTCTCTCTCTCTCTCGTCTCTCTCTCTCTCTCTCCTCTCTCTCTCTCTCTCTCTCTCTCTCTCTCTCTCTCTCTCTGTCTCTCTCTCTCTGTCTCTCTCTCTCTCTCTCTCTCTCCTCTCTCTCTCTCTCTCTCTCTCTCCTCTCTCTCTCTCTCTCTCTCTCTCTCTCTCTCTCTCTCTCTCTCTCTCTCTCTCTCTCTCTCTCTCTCTCTCTCATGTTTTTCCTTTCTGTTTTGATACTTCATCAGACTCGTGTACGGGAGACTACAAAATATAGTGAACATATACCTAGTAGGATTTCATCAGATTTAGTTAGACAGTAGAATTTCAAGTCAACCATGCCTCACAAATGTCAAAATCGGATCGCAGTGAATCGAATCGAATGCAGTGTAGCCGGCCCTAAGATATTTTGTCAAGTTCGTGTACGGGAGACTACAAAACATAGTGAACATCATATTTATTTAGACAGTAGAATTTCACGTCAACCATGCCTCACAAATGTCCAAATCGGATCGAAGTGAATCGTATCGTCTGCAGTGAAGCCGGCCTGTACCGAGGGGTCATTTGTGGAGAAAATCTTCGCCCTCCATCCTGACTCAAGCAGGTTCCAAAGTGGTAAGTAACTCTTCCAGTTTGTATGATGACATTGCACCAATACCTTCATTCCCTGCTGTTGCCCCCGAAATACCCAATGTTGCTCTCTTCTTATTCTTCTTCTGCGTTCCCAGGCCATATGGCCGTAATGTGTAAGGTACGTATGTGTCCGGTTTTCAGTTTTCACTGGTCTCTCCGCTGCGTACAGCCGACACATTCCTATTTCGGAGGAGCTCAAGGGAGAAAATTTATTTGGAAGATTTGTTTTTAAAAAAAGGCAGGAGGATGGGCCAATAAGACAGAAAGATAGTAGATGATAGAAAGCAAAGGGAAAAGGCAGAGTCAAAGAGAGTGACAGATTAGAGGACGTTACAAGCACAGAATTTCCAGAAGGTGGTGGAATTATTTTTACGAAAGACCCCCCGGTATTCCCACAGGGAGGTTGCTCTCTAAATACCGAATGTTCAATATGGACCTTTTTTTTTCATAAGTATAATAATACCAACGATATCTTAAGTGACGCAGAAGTTGACATTGCTTCAATTGCGAAATGAATGCTGTCCACGCCTATTGGAAGCTTACTGTACATGTTTTGCTTTGTGTGAATTGTTTTTTTAAGCTTGCATGGTTTTTTGTTTGTGGCTCAAGCCACAAACCTATAACTCACTTTGTCGGTCGGTCTGTCGGTCGGTCGGTCTGTCGGTCGGTCGGTCTGTCGTTCCAAAATTGTCGCACATTTTGACAAAATTGTCGCACTTCAAATCGAGGCTACACTTCAAAATTAATTGAGGCCGCTCTTTAAAATGATGTATTTTAAAAGCGTACAAAATAATAAACATACGTAATACAGACACTACAACAGACACGACGAGTATGCGGTGCTTCTTTTGATGAGTATAAGTAGGATACATAGTTTTAAATGTTTTCCAAAAGATATAAAAAGTTACGAAAGGGTGCAGAGATAACATTCTGGTTTACAGATTAAAATTATTGAAAAGCCAGGGGAGATGACTCCTGATTGGAGTGGTAAAAATAGACCGCGCGCCACAAACTATTGCGATTTTGCGCTTGTTTTTTTAATTGGTTCATTTTTTGCATGTCGTCTAAGATCACTGTTCGTGTGCAAAGGACATTACATTAAAGATTAATTCAATCTCCTGCTCTTATTGTATTTTTAAAGCCTGCAATTTGCATGAAAGAAATGCTGAAAATACACGTTTGTGTCCAATTAAGGAATCCTTGATGGAATTAAACATACGGAAAGGAACTCGCACAATATAAGATAATGAAAACGAAACCAAAAGTTCTTCCGTTTTAGCCAACCTTTCCGGGGCAGTGGGTTGGTGCCTCGTACCTATATACGGGGAGCTGGATGACCCCGCCCGCTCCACGAGTCTCTCCCCGTGGGGATACCGGGGGAGGGGGGTGTCTTTCGTAAAAAAAAAGTTCCCCCACCATCTTGAAGTTCTGTGCTTGTTACTTCCTCAAATCTGCCACACGCTTTGACTCTGCCTTTTCCCTTTGCTTTCTATCATCTACTATCTTTCTGACGTATTGGCCCATTCTCCTGCCTTGTATCAAAACAATCTTCCAAATAATGTTTCTCCTTTGAGCTCCTCCGAAATCGGAATGTGTCGGCTGTACGCAACGGGGAGACCAGTAAAAACAACGACTGAAAACCGGACACATACGTACCTTACCCATTCAAGACCCACCACGTCACGTGTCAAAATCTCGGTTTTTCACGCGTTTTCCCTCTTACAGCTGGCAAGAAATGTTAAGAAATCTTCCTAGCATAAGAGGGAATGTGACACGTAACGTGGGGGGTCTTTAATGGCCATAAAATGGCCTGGGAACGCAGAAAAAGAATAATAATAATAAGAAGAAGCCAACCTGTTAGTCAGCAAAGATTCAAATGAACCGAAAATCGTTTTTCTGCTTCATATTCTTACTATGTTCATTCTTTTTGTTTGTGGCTCAAGCCACAAACCTATAACTCACTTTGTCGATCGGTCGGTCTGTCGGTCGGTCTGTCGGTCTGTCGTTCCAAAATTGTCGCACATTTTGACAAAATTGTCGCACTTCAAATCGAGGCTATACTTCTGGCCACCCTTTAAAATGATGTATTTTAAAAGCGTACAAAATAATAAACATATGTAATACAGACACTACAACAGACACGACGAGTATGCGGTGCTTCTTTCGATGAGTATAAGTAGGATACATAGTTTTAAATGTTTTCCAAAAGATATAAAAAGTTACGAAATGGTGCAGAGATAACATTCTGGTTTACAGATCAAAATTATTGAAAATCCAGGGGAGGTAACTCATGATTGGAGTGGTAAAAATAGAACCGTGCCACAAACTATTGCGATTTCGCGCTTGCTTTGTTTTAATCTTAAAGTTTTAAATAACCTTCGGGGTTTCGTGTTGGGTTTTCTTCTTTTCTTTGTCTTATCGTTATTTTATTTTTCATCCTTCTATTTTTTTTTTGGCACAGATTAATTAGAGGTTGCATCAAAGGTTATTACACCAATTTCGGAAGGAAGTAAATCTCAGGCATCAAAGAACGACTGAGTTGCTTTGCTTGAAGGCCAATTTCATCTTCATGGTTATTTTAAGAGACTTCCCTGATGAATTTTCTGAGCCAGGCTTCGATTTTCTGTGAGACTACGCAATGTCAGCAAGACACGTACTGCTGTCATGCGCGTTTGAGCGACGAACTATATCGAAAGATAACTAACTTCCGGCTTAGCATGATCGATCGATTTGCTTGCGCTGACGAGCGATCCACCGATAATGCTAATATCGATTGATATTTGCGCCATCGGTGGATATCAAAAATAGAGCTTATAAACGTATTTAAATTGTTTTTTAATGATCATCGATGATTATGACAACTTTGTTTTTGCACTTTCGTGGCTTAAAAAAATATTTAAAAAAAAATAAAAATTTTTAAAAAACAGTCAAAACGTGTTGTTGGTTAGACTATGCAAACAGCAACAGTATGCGATTGTACTGTCGACAGCCAACTTCATTCTGCTGACGTTTTTTGCTACGTTTTCTTGGTTTCAGGAATTTCTAACATGCATAAAGCCCATAGCATAAATATGACTGCTGTTGGCATAGTTGGTTGGTACAGCACGTTACAACTTTTCTTTAATTTGTTTTTTCTTTTTTTTAAGCCAAGAAAGTGTAAAAATAAAGTTGTCATAATGATCGATGGTCATTAAAAAAACAATTTGAATAAGTTTATAAGCTCTATTTTTGATATCCACCGATGACGCTAATATCGATCGATATTTGCGCTGACGGTGGATCTCTCGTCGGTGCAAGCAAATCGATCGATCATGCTAAGCCGCAAGTGGATATCTTTCGATATAGTTTATCGCTCAAACGCGCAGAACACTGCTTTTATCTGTCCTTACTGGGTTTGGTTTCAAAATTAGAGTTCCCCTCTTTGATGTCTGAGAATGGAGTGCAATGGCTACTAGTAGAGAATCTGGTCACTCAGACAAGTATCTGGCTACTGGCTTTGAATGACGATTTGGAAACATTATACTGCACGACGGATATGGGATTGGCCTCTAATATAATTATTCTCTATGATCTAATGGAATGACGCTGTCATTTTGATTCATCGTGGTCATGATGATGCTGATTTAATCAAAATGGATGAAGAGAGAAAAGTGTTTCGTGGGGTATTTGTATAGGCGTTGTCTTCGCCTGAGGCGTGTGTGTCCCCGTTCTTTGTTGTTTAATTACAGCTCATTAAGAAACGGGATACAAGGAAGGGGGGGGGGGGGGGGGGGGGGGGGGGCTTTTTAATCATCCGCGCAACCCAATCTG
The DNA here is from genome assembly GCA_017654935.2 of Phymorhynchus buccinoides. Classification (NCBI taxonomy): domain Eukaryota; kingdom Metazoa; phylum Mollusca; class Gastropoda; order Neogastropoda; family Raphitomidae; genus Phymorhynchus; species Phymorhynchus buccinoides. The sequence goes on from CM065687.1 coordinate 10,318,849, forward strand.
CTCTGTCTGTCTGGTCTGTCTGTCTGTCTGTCTGTCCTCGCT
>CM065687.1:10326890-10329390 GCA_017654935.2 Phymorhynchus buccinoides
GTGTTAATTATTTTTGACGCCATTAGAAAGCTCCTTAAAGGGACACCATGACGGATGAGTTTTTGCAAGAAACACATCGAGATCACCATAAAAAACAGAGATTATACAGAGATCGCAACACTCACTTTGCTCTGGCTTTCTAGAAATCCAACCGTCAAATCGGCGATTCATCCTTGGCGGAGGTGCTGGAAGTAAAATCATTTCACCCAAAGACAAGGCGTGTGCCGTATCTTTTGCAATGGCGACCAAATTGTTAGCAAAATTTGTTTGCAATACAAGCCTTTTTATTTATCTCCTTTTAAATTTTATGCAGTTTATTTAAAAGAGTTTTGCTCACAACAATGGAAATAGCTTCAATAATTTGTTTAACTGCACTACAAAAAAGAAAAAGCTTGAACCACAATGGGTTTAGCCCACACCCACCCAATCCAAAATGGCTTCTCTCTCCGGCATCTCCGCCAAGGAGGAATCGACGATTTGACGGTTTGATTTCTAAGAAACCAGAGCAAAGCGAGTGTTCCGATCCTTGAAAAGGCTGTCTTTCTGGTGATCTCGACGTGTTCCTTGCAAAACCTCATCCGTACGGGTTTACCTTTAAAGACCCTACTCTACGGCAACATTCTAAATGTTGCGGATGTAATCAACACTCGTTGTTTTACTCCGTATAATTTAAAGATCAAGTTGTGATTGTTTCTAAAGTCTTAAAGGTCTTTTTTCTCTATGACCTTTTTACGACATTTTCATTGCCCTTTCCCTTCCGGGGCTTTGAACATTCTTATTTTTGTAAAGCACGACTGATCCAACCTGTCGATGACTGGCACGTTATTCCTACGCCATTTTTAACTCACAAGAATGGAGACAGGAATTCTTAGCTTTTTTTCTTTCTTTCAGGTAAATGAGCTGATTGATTGTTTATTTATGGTTTAAACGAATTTCTTTTGAGAATCACATAGCAAAGGAGCAACATAAACAAATGAGAACGAGCACAACAAGCTTAAGGCTTATACAAGGCACTGAGACAGAAGTAGATTATACAATATTGGCTGCCACAAGTAATAAGAGACTGGAACAGAACATGCTAACATACAAAATGTGGGTAAAGGTCAAGATGTGCCACCGTGCCTACATTTCTCGGTTAATAAAAATGTTCCGTATTTTTTCCGTTCTGATTGTATTTTTCCGTTACCGTATTTAAAGGGGGGTATTTTAGGAACATTTTTAGCTAATAACCTTTTTGGAATACTAACCCTAACCCTACCCTACCCCTAACCCTAACCCTAACCCTAACCCTACCCCCCACCGATTAAGACGGAAAAACGCAACGAACCACAACTGTGACAAATCGCGGTGTACTGCAGTATAAGGGTTAGTATTCCAAAAAGGTAATTAGCTAAAAATGTTCCTAAAATACAGCTTTATGTATGGTAAGAAAGGCAAAAACGGAAAAAAAACAATTAACCGAGAAATGCATGGGGGGTGGCACGTCTTTACCTTTACCAAAATCTGCACGAACAAGCAAGCAACAATAACAACAATAACATATACATTGAAATTGATGGGGCGAGAGGCATTTAAATCCAAAAAGAATAAAACCATTTGTGATTCAGTGTCAAGACAATCAATTATTTAAAGCACATTCTCAGCACATTTTCAGCCAGGACCACAAGTCCACGTGACCTCGAATAAATCAAATTGGCATAAAGCTGATCAGAGGGAAGTAATAAATCAATAGCAAACCTTTTCGATATCTAAATAAATCTGCAGATTGTAGAAAACATTTGCCTATATTGTTTATTTCTAAGTCGAGCCCCAGTAATAACAATTTATTTTGCGAATATTTGCCATTTCCTTCAGCATTGTACCCGTTTCAGCCAAGGAGCTAAGAAACCTGCTGGCTAAATGTCACCTTTCGAAGCTAGTTAGCTATACTATAGCAGGTGTTATTGATTTGTACAAGGCTTCTGATGGGGTGTCTTAATGTCACTGTATGCTCCACCCATCCATCCATCCACCCACACACAAATTAATGCTGCAATTGTACCAAATGCCAGGCGGAATAAGAAGCTGTATAGCTCATAAAATGCTGAGTTAAACTGCATCTTTTTTGTGTTCAACTTGATCTCTCTCTCTCTCTCTCTCTCTCTCTCTCTCTCTCTCTCTCTCTCTCTCTCTCTCCTTCTCTCTCTTTTCTCTCTCACTCTCTCAGCTTTATACTATAAATCATCTCCCCCAGTTTTTGTTTTTTCGTTCTGTCTTTGACTGTCCCTTATGTCTTTATCTCTCTATCTTATCTCTCTCACTCTCTCTCTCCTCTACTCTCTCTCCTCTTTCTCTCTCTCTCCTCTCTCTCTCTCCTCTCACTCTACGAGAACTCAGCTTTATCTATACTCTTTTGTCTGTCCGTCCCGTCTGTCTCAGCCTCCGTCTTCTTCTCTCTTCTCTCACTCTCTCTCTCGTACTCTTTTCTCTCTCTCTCTCTCTCTGTCTTTGAATCTCTCAG
>CM065687.1:10336890-10341890 GCA_017654935.2 Phymorhynchus buccinoides
AGAGCGAGCGAGAGAGAGAGAGAGAGAGAGAGAGAGAGAGAGAGAGAGAGAGATAGAGCAGAGAGAGAGAGAGAGAGAGGAGAGGAGAAGAGAGAGCGGGCGTATGTATATGTGTGTGTATCTGCAGCGTGAGCGCGAATAAGCGAGTGTGTGTGCGAGTATGTGTATGTGTGTGCCCGTGTGCGTGCGTGTGAGTGTGTGTGTTGTGCACGTGCGTGTGTGTGTGCGCGCGCATGTGTGTGTGCGTGCGCGCGCGTGTGACAAACGATGACAGGATTTCAGTGAGCCATTACCATGTCTGAGAAAACCCGAACTCTAATTGATTAGGACGTGTGCTGATCTGGTTAGAGACACACGAGAGAGAGAAAGAGAGAGAGAGAGAGAATTGAGAGAAGAGGGAGAAGAGAGATGAGAGGAGAGATGAGAGAGAGAGAGAGAGACGAAGAGGAGAGGAGAGACGAAGAGAGAGAGAGAGAGAGACGGGAGGGAGAGAGAGAGAGAAGAGAGAGATGAGAGACGAGAGGAGGGAGGAGAGAGGAGAGAGAGAAAGAGAATGAGAGAGAGAGGGAGAACGAGAGAGAGAGATTGAGGGAGAGAGAGAGAATGAACAATGACAATGCCAATGATCAGTTGTTTATTCATGAGAGAGCCTAGGAGTCCTCAAGAGGGAAGGAGAGAGAGAGAGGAGAGAGTGAGAGGGAGAGGGAGAGAGAGAGGAGACAGAGGGATAGAGAGACGAGAGGGGGGGGAGACCAATTGAGGTTGAGATTTTATGAGATCACCATCCAGGTCTATGAGGAGAGAGTAAGGAGAGAGTCAACTTAATAACAAGAGAGAGGGGGTGAAGACAAAAACAGACTGAGAGAGAGAGAGAGACAGAGAGAGAGGGAGAGAGAGAGAGAGGGATCGAGAGCGAGTAGAGAGATGAAAGAGAGAGAGAGAACAGAGAGTGCAGAGGGGTGAGAGGGAGAGAGGGGGGGGGGTGGGGGGGTGTTAGGAGATCTCAATCCTGAAACATAGAAGAAGACAGAGAGAGACAGACAGACAGTAGGTCGAGAGAATGGGAGCGAGGACAGAAAGAAGAGAGGATAGATGGTTGAGGTCGGGAGGTAGAGAGACAGACCCAAGAGTGTGACCCGAGAGACTGTGTTCTATTCCTTCAAAGAGAGAACAGACATACAGACAGACAGGTTCTGAAAGGGGAGAGGAGACCCGCCCGCACAGAGCGCTCGTGCGCACGTGCGTGACGTATGCCACAGCTGAGAGACAAGTCTGCGACAGAGGACAGCAGTTGTGTGTGTGTGTGTGTGTGTATCTGTGCGTGTGCGCGCTGTTCAGTCGGACAAATGAGAGACAAACAGACAGAGAGAGACGACACGGCTGGGGTGAAACAGTAGAAGCGTCTGTAGTAGAGTAGTACGCAGCGGGAGCAGCAAGCATTCAGCAGCATGGTCCGTGAGTGCCTAGCCAGAAACCTGACTTCAGGCAAAAGTTGACAGAAAGAGAAAGACACCGAACTCACTAAGCCTTTGCCCACACATTTTTGTTGGGTTGTAAGCGGTGAGATGCCTGTAGCAATGAACGTTGAAGTCAAGGTGATACAACTTTGTAGCAAAAATCTGTTGCTGAGGTATGTCCATTGCTAAGGTTTTTCCTTGTTAGTCCCCGAGCCGAAGGTTCGGGGAGCTATTGTGTCCGTCCGGTGTCCGTCCGGCGTACTTCCGTCCGTCCGCTATTCGTCCGTTTTTTCTTCAAAAAACTATTTCCCAGTCTATAATCATCAAATTTTTATAATTACTAGGTTGGCAAGATGCAAGCTATCCACTGATGTAAATTAGTTTGACATTACCCTCTGTGCCCTAGCCCTTTGGTGTCACAACCGCCGATTTTTCTTCAAAGCTATTCCGTCTATATCATCAATTGGTATCTGTTTGCCAAAGACGCAAGCTATCCACTGATGTATTTAGGTTTTACATTACCCCCGCCCGCTGGTGGGCCCCCTAGGATAGAGGATGAGGTAGTCGCCGCTGTGGCCCTGAGAGGGGGACCCTTTTTGTCACAACAAAAAGCACCCGCCCCCCCCACCAGGTGGTCACAAGCCCCATCAACAAAAGGAAGCCCACACCAACCACAAGGCCCCCCGCCCCGCCCCGGACCCCCCCCCAACACAAGCCCCCCGCCGAAGAACACAAAAAACAAAAGGGGCCCCCCCCCCCGACCCACGCCGCCGCCTTTTTTTCTTTTCCTCAAAAAACTTTTTCAGTCACGAGGAACGTCTACTCATCACCATCCAAAATTTGGTAATCATACACAACTAACAAACTCTAGTAGTTTTTGCCAAGAATGCAAGCTATCGCACCCAACTGATGTATTTTAAGGTTTTTAACTTAACCATTACCCGCTGCAGCTGGGCGCCCAATTTACACCAACAACCCACTAACCACTACCCCCTACCGCCGCTCCCGCTGCCCCACTTACCCCCCCCCCCCCAACACCCCCCCCCCCCTTACCCCTCCGCCAACCCGCTGTGCCTAGGCCCTTTTGGTCCCGGCCTCGCCGTTTTTCTTAAAAACTATTCAGTTATCATCATCATTTGCATACTACTCCAGTTTGCTCAGATCAAGCTATCCCTGATGCATTTTTAGTTTTAATTACATGATACCCCCCCTACCCCTACCCGCTTGTGCCACTAACCCCCGCATGGGTTCCCCTAGTGCCTTTGTGTCAACAAGGAGCCCGGCCGTTTTTTTCTTTCTTAAAAAGCTATTCAGACAGCAGGAGTCTATCATCATCAAAGTTGGTATAACTAACTGATTATACCCTACTAGTTTGGGTTTGCCGGAAGATGCAAAGCTATCCACTGGATGTATTTAGTTATTACATTACCGCCACCTACCCCACAAACCCCTTGGTACAGCCCCCCTCACCACGACCACCGCCCGGGCTGGGGTGCCCGTAACCCGCTGTGCCCTGAGGCCATTTCCCTTTTTATGTGTCAACAAAAAACAAAGAAAACAGAGTCACACAACGGGGGGGCAAATAAAGGGGCGACAAGAACCAGGCCCCAATCACAAATTTTGTTCACAGACACCCCAACAAACCAACACAGTGTCACAAACAGACACAAACAAAAAAAACGGCCGCCGTTTTTCTTTTCTCAAAAACCTATTCAGTCTATCCATCATCAAATTTTGGGTATACTACTAGTTTGCCAAGATTGCAAGCTAATCCCTGATGTATTTAGTTTTACATTAACCGCTGTGCCCTAGGCCCTTTGTGTCACACAGGCCCGATATGTCCCTTTTCTTTCCGGCCGTCCATCCGTCCGTGCGTGCGACTGTTTAAAGTTATCAATGGTCTCCCCGCCGTGTGTACAGCCGACACATTCCGATTCGGAGTAGCTCGGCGATGCTGCGAGGGACTTTGCAGCCGCCCCCCACATATACCCCCCCATCCCATACATACACCATCATCTCCCACATTTACAGCCCCCCCATATTATATCACCCCTTTGCTCGCCCTCACCCACACCCCCCATCCCGCCCCTCCGCCCCCCATACCCTTACATCCTCCCCGACCAACCCCCCCCGCACATCATACCACCCCCCTCCCCCGGATCCTTCCACCCATCATCCTCCACCCAATCCCCCCCTCACATCCACCCTCCCGCCCGACCCCCTCCCCACCACCAATCAATTTCAACGATCATTTCATCATATACGCCCACCCCCATCCCCCCCCACATGCATCCCCGGGCCCGCCCTCTCACCCTCAAATTCCCCCTGGACCCCTTTGCGGCCGGCTCCACAATACCTAGACATCCACACCCCCCCCGCTCATCCCCGCCCCCATTATCAGTAGATTCCCCACATCCCGCCCCAAATACCCCACCACCATCGATCCACAGATTATACCCCACCGCCCTCATCCCCCCCCATCATAGAACATATTCCCCACCACATATCCAGCCATATTACCCTCCCCCTGCGCTCCTGCCCGCATCCCCCGCGACCCCGCCATGACTAATTCACTACCCCAAACCCCCATAGGGGTACCCCACAATCATATTTTTACGAAGCCCCTTGTTCCCACCCCCCAATCTACATCCCTCTCATACCACCCCATCATCATGCATCCCCACCTCGCGTCTCCCGCACCCGCACATAGGAATCCCAGTCCTCCGATAGTAGGTACGAGATCCACCCCACCCCCCCCCCCCCCCCCCCCCTCCACCCCCCACCCCCCCCCCCCCCCCCCCCCCCCCCCCCCCCCCCCCCCCCCCCCCCCCCCACCCCCCCCTCAAAAAAACTGTTTTGCTTTTAGGTAAACCAGAGAGTATGCATTATGTTACAGTAACTTTACAAAACCAGTAAATATAATAATTTCCTAACATTTTTTCAGGAAATTTGCAAATTTCCTGTTTCACTTAGGGATTTTGCAAATTTCCTTTAAAAAAAAAGGAAATTTGCAAATTTCCTGATTTTTGCATGCATTTGTTTCTCACTTTTACTGAAGATTGCCAGTCAGTACATTTGCAAATTTCCTGGACTTCCAAATCAGGGCATTTGCAAAATCCCTGAGAGAAACAGTTAATGCATGCAGTCGTTTCTCAAATTTACTGAATATTGGAAGATCAGTAAATTTGCGAAATTCTTCATACTGATTTAGGACACCCCCCCCACCCCTCTCCCCCTCTCTCTCTATCTCTCTCTCTCTCTCTCTCTCTCTCTCTCTCTCTCTCTCTCTCTCTCTCTTATTGTTTCTGTCTCTCTTATTGTTTCTGTCTCTCTTATTGTTTCTGTCTCTCTCTGTCTCTGTGAAAGACCCCAGGGTAATGACAATAAACCAGTGTCAGTGTCAGTGTCAGTGTGTCTCTCTCTCTGTGTCTCTCTCTCTCTCTCTCTCCCTCTCCCTTCTCTCTCTCTCTCCTTCTCCTCCCCCCCCCTCTCTCTCTCTCCCTCTCTCTCTCTCTCTCTCTCTCTTATTGTTTCTGTCTCTCT
>CM065687.1:10354390-10356890 GCA_017654935.2 Phymorhynchus buccinoides
CACAAATAACAGTCAAGAATATGTTGTAGTACGTCAGGAAATAAGCCATAATTAGTTTGCTGTTGCTAGCTTGTCACTCACACGCAGTGTCATTTATGTTGGTGACATTAATTGTATTATTAATTTTAAGAACATTTTCTACTAAATATGTTGCATGGTACTACACAACAAAAAATAGTGTTTACCATAACTCGGATGGACGAAATATATAACAAATACAGTTACAGGGGAGAGCATGCGTGCTTCCGGTAAGGGGGAGTTGCGGCCCTTTGCTACTTTCGTTTTTATGTTGCTATGGCATTGGTTTCCAAATTGAAGTGTCTATGCTATTGTGTTGAGTGTTGGTCAGTATGGTTAGAATATATATAGTTTTATATGGACATGCTTGATGCAGGTTTTATCTAAGATTTCTTGATTCAGTGTTTTAGCTAAACACCTTGATTCTGTGTGGTTTTGAACGGCTGTGGTTCTTGTTGGGCAAAAAGCCGTAAGGTAGCATCAGCCTTCTTCGTTTCTCTTCAGATAGCGCTGTCTGGCTTTTACCCGTACATATGAACGATCAGTGTCTTCTGCCACATGGTCCTCAATAATAAACAGCTACATCAACCAGCTGCGCGGCAGCATTTTCGTGTCTGGACAGTGACCTTGCAGGGACGAACAGACAAACGCCCCTGAAACTAAAGTCCGATCAAACAAGTCTACACCCGCACTTTTTCAGTACCCCATGCGCCAGCGAGGACCTCGCACGGCAGCATTTTCGGTTCCAGTGACCTTGACCTTTGACCAATGACCTTCATTTTCAAACTGGGCCTAGATATCCTAAATACTTATCCGTGTGCAAAACATCTGAGCCTCCTTTGGTCCTTCAGTTCAAACGTGATTGTGCTAGCATAGATAGATAGATAGATAGATAGATAGATAGATAGATAGATAGATAGATAGATAGATAGATAGATAGATAGATAGATAGATAGATAGATAGATAGATATAGATAGATAATTTGCTTTGATAAAACTTTTCTGTGTCCAATATCTGTATTTGTGAACCTCAGAAACAAAACCAGTTAACGTTAACTTTATGAAATGTTCTGTGTTCTGAAAAACATTTTGTAGCGCGCGCGCGCAGACCGACAAGATACAGAAACGAGAAGGAAGGAAGGAAGGAAGGAACGTAAGAAAAGGAGAAACAAAAAGACTGACAGCAAGCGGAGAAAATCATTACAGGATCCATTGCACCCTACAACGAGATGAGAGAGAGCCCCTCCTAAATTTGAACAGCAGCAAAACATGCGGCGCGTGCCAGGCTAACATTGAAAGAGACAGAAGCCCAGGTTGAGCGGCTACTCCGGGCTTATTGGATGCGGTGTATTTCAGAGGTTTTCAATGAAACGAAAGGCAACATCATGCAACAAAAGCATTACAAAATGGCTGAATTGAAACACGTTCGTTTAATTAAAACGGATGCTACGGAATCCCAATATTAGGTCAGTAATCAACTGCGTTGGTTTGAATGGCGTACTTACTCAGGAAACAAAACGAGGAACAATAAAATAATGAATGGAGCCGTGTTTCGTAAATGCAAGACATGTTATTTGATCTCCGCATGTTCTTCGTCGTTTAAAAAAAACCCATAGCAACAAACTAACAAATAAAGAAACGAACAAACTTAATTCATCCCCCCAAAGAACAACAACAACAAACAAACACAAAATCCCAAGTAAATCAATTAGTCATGATTTTCTTATCACCAGTATGTTTTCTTGTTCGATTTGCTTGATTCATTCCAATGCAAATAACCTGCAATGTCTTTCTGTTGCATATAGCACCGCAGGGAAATCATGCCACTAGAGTCAGAAGGCAAATCCTTCAAACAAGACAATGCTTAGCCAACGCATCATTTCCATTATTATAATCAATCTTGTTTGTGCACAATGGCAGTTATTTTGAACAGACCCTACCATCCTACCTTTCAAGTGCTCTCTAAACTTACACTCCTTCTCGCTCACTCCGATCTTCCCCATGCCAAACTGTTATGTTGAAAGTTCCTAAAGTGAATTGAAAGTCTATTGGACAACGTAGCTTTAGATTTTGCGTCCCCCCCACCCCACCCCCACCCCCACCCCCGCTTTCAAAACCCAAATGAAAACTCACTTGTTTCTCTCTGTAACTGTTTCACATTAATTAGATGATGATCGAATGAATGTGTATGTCATCCCAACTGCGTGTGAATCAGTGAATGTGAGCGCCTTGAGTTTAATTCTAAAGAAAGGCGCTATGTAAATATTATGTATTATTATTATTATTATGATTATTATTGTGATTATTATGATTATTATGATTATTATGGTTATGATTATGATTATGATTATGATGATGATGATTATGATGATTATTATGATTATTATGATTATTATAATTACTTATCGTGGAAAGGAAGCCATAAACAACATGTACCAAGCCAAATAAATATGAATCGTGGTGTGGTGATTTAATGGGGGGT
>CM065687.1:10366890-10371890 GCA_017654935.2 Phymorhynchus buccinoides
TTGCTACCTTTATGTTCAATTATGTATGTGTAATTTTATGCCTTGCCATGTTTGTATTCTATGTTCATATATGTACAAAGGTGCTACCTTTATGTTCAAATCTGTATGTGTAATATCATGCCTTGCCATGTTTGTATTCTATGTTCGTATATGTACCAAGGACAGATTGGAAGACTAGGCGTTGCCTAAAATCTTTATCCTTGAAAAATAAAGTTCAAGTTTTCAAGTTTTCTCTCTCTCTCTCTCTCTCTCTCTCTCTCTCTCTCTCTCTCTCTCTCTCTCTCTCTCTCTCTCTCTCAAAATCATTAAGCAGTATAAATCTGTTTGTACATTGGTGTGTCCTAAGCTGGAAAGATTGTCGTTAAAAGGCAGAGAAACAAAGATATGTTGAAAATCCTTTAAATATGGACGCTGACGGATGAGTTTTTGCAAGAAACACGTCGAGATCACCAGAAAGACAGCCTTTGCAAGGATCGGAACACTCGCTTTGCTCTGATTTCCTAGAAATTACACCGTCAAAACGGCGATTCATTCTTGGCGTTCACTCTTCTGGTGATGTCTATCTCTCCGAACTAGTAACTGTTTACACACCTGCTCGCTCCCTACGTTCTTCCTCTGACAGCTGCACACTCAAGGTTCCTCGGGTCCACACGAAATCTTTTGGTGAACGATCCTTCTACTATTTAGCACCTCACTTCTGGAATTCCCTCCCACAACATGTCCGCTCATATCTCCGCCTTTCGCTCTGCCCTTAAAACTCACTTGTTTCGGACATATTATGATTGATTAGTGTTTGTGTGTGAGGTGGGGGTGGGGGGTCCGTTTCATTGCAGAAATCTTGTACAAAATGTATTTACAATTATTTTATCATTGATTTCGCAAGTTGTATGTAGAATGTCTACGTTTTGTAAACTTTAAATGTTTGTAAATGAGGTAGAAGGATATTTTTGTTTTTGCAAAATGTGTCTATTATAATTAGTCATGTAAATGGTATGTCGATGGCAGTATGATTTTATTTTTAAGTTGCAGTATTGTATTCAAACCTGATTGCGAATGTGAATGTGGTCTATGTTTCTTCTTAGAATTGTTATATTGTAACTATTTTATTCTTGTAGGCGAGCGTACGTGCGTGCGTGCGTGCGTGCGTGCGTGCGTGCGTGTGTGTATGTGTGCTGCGTACGCGTGTGTGTGTGTTTATGTGTGTGTGTGTGTGTGTGTGAGGAAGTAAGAGAATGCTGCGTGCAATCATCGTGTTTATCTTACTTTGTAATGATTGATTATTTGCTTGCCTTTAATGTTCTTGTTATTAATGCAACGCGCAGTGAGCTCATGTGAGAAAGAGCGCTACATAATTTCTCATTACTATTATTATTATTATTAGACATTTTGGATGGGGTGGGTGGAGGTAGGTCACTCGTTGTGGTTGAAGCGTTTTCTTCTTTGTAGTTCAATTAAAAAACAATTGCAGCTGTTTCCTTTGTTGTGAGCGAAACTCCTTTAGATAATCTGTGTAACGTATTGGTCTAAACGCAGGCGGAAATTAGAAAAGAGACAGCACACGCCTTCTCTTTGGGTGAAATAATTTTACTTCCAGCACCTCCGCAAAGGAGGAATCGCCGATTTGTCGGTTTGATTTCTTGGAAACCAGAGTAAAGTGAGTGTTGCAATCTCTGTAAAGGGTGTTTTCCTGGTGATATGGACGTGTTTCTTACAAAAATTCATCCGTCAGGGTGGCCCTTTAACACATTAGAAATGGTATGAATGCTGCAAAAAAGAAAGGTGCGGAAAAAACCCGACTAAAACAAGCAAAAAAATTTTACCGGCCAAAGTATCTGTCAAGGACTGGTTCGGAAACGAATAACTCTACTGTTTTACGCCCTCGTAATAATGTCGAGGAAGGCCTATTTACGTTGATTTTAAAGCAGAAAACATTAACGTCAACATTCATTATTAATTATTTCTACATAATATTATAATAACATAATTATTTAGACATCGTCTTTAGCCTCGTTGTACGATGGATTTCTCTGAAATGACAGCATTTCTCTGATAATGGCGTTGCGTACGCTCTTGAAAGCTATTGATTGAGGTGGTCGAACGGAGGAGGACAGTAAGGGACTAGCCACACGTCAGCTAAAATCGTGCCACTACACGATACGATTCGATCACGTGGTCTCCAAAACTTGAATCACATTTTGTTCTTGGAGACCGCGTGACCGAATCGTATCGTATCGTATCGTATCGTACAGTCGCGCGATTTTATCTGACGTGTGGCTGGCCCCTTTAAAAGAGAAATGGTAGTAGGGGTGGTGTTGAAACATTAACTATCTAGATTATTTTTTAAAAATCGGGGCTTTCCTGGTATTGCAGTACCTCCAGGTTCGTCCCACTATCTTTTTTTGGTTATTAACCCTTTCACCGCCACTGTCGCATTTCAGCACCACAATGGTTTAACATCACTAAAAGGCATCAAATCAGGACCTGTTATCCAAAGACCTTGTTTTCTTCATTTTGGGAGGTAAGGACAGGCCTAATGTTATATATGTCACAGAGGAATTCGCAATATTGCAGATATTTTACTCTACCCAGTTAAGTTTAATGGTGTTTTGGGGCTGGTGGCGAAAGGGTTAATGTCCCATATGTGCCTGTTCCTGGCCAGAGGACGTTGAACGAACTTTCTTCTTCTTCGGAGTGGTGTTTGCATTGCTCTCAAGTTCGGAAGTAAAAGTTTCAAAAGGTCAAAAGTCATTTCCTGTTGGTGTACTAAGATGAGGCTTTGCGGACTCAGGCAATACAATTAGCTATGCTGGATTCAATAGCAGGCGTGGTTGGCATAGGAAAGAAAAAGCATAGGGTTTTTCATTTGATAGGAGTGATCGGTGTGTACGGTGTCTTTCTGGAATGTTAAAGACCCACTGACCCACCACGATTAAGTCCCTTGCTGTGTGTTTTTGTGGGTAGCTGTGACCCATATACAAATGCCCCCAACTTCAAATTGAGGCTGCTCTTTAAAAATGTTTCGTTTTGAATGTGGGAGCATTTGTATGGGAGTCAAATCTGGTCAAAACAAGATTTCTTAAAAGCTATAAGAGGGAAAACACGTGAAACCCGTGATTTGACACGTGGGTAGGTGGGTTTTCAACAGCAACGTTTGAAACGAAATGCAGAAATGTAATAAACGCTTTCTGCTACTTCACATGTCCCTCCGTGTCTCACCCTGTGTCTCTGTCTGTGCCGCGCTGTCACTGTCTCTCTCTCCCTCCCGCTCCCCCTCTATCTCTCTCTCTCTCATCTCCCCCCCCCTCCCCCTTTCAACTTGAATTTCTTTTTGTTGATTCATCTAGTTGTTAGCCGTTTGGTTATTTCGTTCTGTTTCAACTTTGTTTATTGATGCCTTGAATTGTTATGCATGCCCATATCTATTGCCTGATTGTTTTGTCCTAGTCTTGTTTACGTCTCAAGGACAGATTGTAAGAATAGGCCTGACCAAAAATCTCAATCCTTGCGTAATAAAGTTTTTAACTCTCTCTCTCTCTCTCTCTCTCCTCTCTCTCTCTCTCTCTCTCTCTCTCTCTCTCTCTCTCTCTCTCTCTCTCTCTCTCTCTTCCTATCTCTCTCTCTCTCTCTCTTTCTCTTTGTCTCTCTCTCTCTCATCTCTCTCTCTCCCCACCTCTCTCTCTCCCCATCTCTCTCTCTCTCTCTCTCTCTCTCTCTCTCTCTATCTCTCTATCTCTCTCTCCCTCTCTCTCTCTCTCTCTCTCTCTCTCTCTCTCTCTCTCTCTCTCTCTCTCTCTCCCTCTCTCACTCTCTCTTGATTTCCTCCTCATTTTTCTTTCTAAGATAACTAAAAATGTTGATGTCGATTAAAACTCGTTCTCTGTTTTTGTTTGTTTCACCCACTCACACTTCCCCTGTCTCATCACCCACCCACCCCCCCACCCCCACACATAACACACACTCACACACACACACACACACACACACACACACACACACACACACACACACACACACACACACACTCCCCCCACCCCCACCCCACACACACACTCCAACCTCTGTCAGATTTCATTTCGCACGGAAGACTAAAGAGCCAGCCACACGTCCGCGCCGCTTAAAACCGCACGACTGTAATATACGATTCGATCACGTGGTCTCTAAGAACAAATATGATTGGCGCATCGAGATCACGTGATCGAATCGTATCGTACAGTCGTGCTATCTTAGTGGACGTGCGGCTGGCCCTTAACGCGAGGAATCAATTTTGATTCCACAAGCCCCGGCTGACAAAATCGATTCTAATCAACAGTGCACTGAACAACATAAATAATACCAAAACACCACGTAAATTGAGCGTCAATCTTTTAATTATATGCCTCGAAGCTTCCATACTTATTTCCTTTCCTTGTTACAGTAGGATTAAAATAGTGTCCTTTTTCGTCAAATTACGTTCTTCGTATTTATTGGGGGGGGGGGGGGGGGGTTTGGCTTCTTCTTTTTTTCCTCACTCGCGGTGGTGTGACTCTGCGCATCTCTCTCTCTCTCTCTGATGACGATGATGATGACGATGATGATGGTGATGATGATGATGATGATGATGATGATGATGATGATATGAGAGAGATAATGAGCGGGGGGGAGCGAGAGAGAGAGAGAGAGAGAGAGAGAGAGAGAGAGAGAGAGAGAGAGAGAGAGAGAGAGAGAGAGAGAGAGAGAGAGAGAGAGGGGTGAAAAATCACAAAATGTTTAATTGTGTATAGGCCCGTGACCCGTTACAAATCGGTTACAACAGCACAAAATCAAGCGAGGAAGAAGTAAATAATAAACATGAGAGACAGAGAGAGAGAGGGAGAGAGAGAGAGAGAGAGAGAGAGAGAGAGAGAGAGAGAGAGAGAGAGAGAGAGAGAGAGAGAGAGAGAGAGAGAGAGAGAGAGAGAGAGAGAGAGAGAAGACTTTAAAACTTTAAAACTTAAACTTTTATTTTCCAAGGATATAGATTT
>CM065687.1:10376890-10379390 GCA_017654935.2 Phymorhynchus buccinoides
AGAAAAGGAAAACAAAAAGAAAGTGAAAAATGCACTAAAAAAATAGAAAATAGCAACAGGCATGTTCACAGTAAATTGAAGAACATGCGAAAAAAAATTCAAGCTCAAACGAAGAGCTCGTTCACGTACTGGCACACACACAAAACATACAACATATCCTATAACTATACCAAAACATGCATACCTAGTCTCTCGTGGTGTGTTCGAACACACAGGTGCAAATACGCTCATGGTCCAATGATAGAATACAATACACTAATAACCCCACGTTATAGAGAAACATTCTATTTACGTAAAATCATTATTATGTCTAAACAAACAGCGAATATTTCTAGGAAGTTAATAGCTTAAAACTTTTCTAAGAGGTGTTTGTGATACGTTCTTTTCATTCCTATCTCTCTGATCGCACTCAAGTTGTCTCTGTTAATGGCCTCTCTTCTCGTTCAGCTGCTTTGGAGCATGGTGTTCCTCAGGGCTCTGTCTTGGGACCTATTCTCTTTGTCCTTTATACACAACCCATCTCCGACATTGTTTCTCATCATGGCATTTCCCATCACTGCTTCTCTGACGACAACCAGATTTACTCGTCTGCAGATCCTTCTCTGCTTCCATCCATTATTCAACGTACACAATCATGCATTGCTGACATTAAATCATGGATGACTAACAACAAGCTCCAACTGAACAATGGTAAAACAGAAATGATTTCATTGTACCCAAGAAACTCTTGTCAGCAAACTCTGTCCCCACTTCCATCCAGTTAGAAAACTCTCTTATCCACACTTCTACCACTGTACGCAATCTTGGCGTCACACTTGATCAGACTCTCTCCTTCCAAAACCAGATTCCCTCTGTCTGTCGTGCTTGTTACTTAGAACTTCGGCGCATTGGATCTGTAAGACATCTTCTTTCCGAGGAAGCTACCAAAACTTCTCATCTCTGCCTTCGTACTCTCCAGACTAGATTACTGTAATTCCCTTCTTACTGGCTGCCCACAAAACTGTTCTCGCTAAACTTTAAAAAAATCAAAACAATGCTGCTCGCCTTGTACTGAGGTGCTCCAAATTCTCTCATTCTACCCCTATGCTTGAATCTCTTCACTGGCTTCCTGTTGGAAAGCGTATCGACTACAAGCTCTCTTTGCTCTGTTACAAGTCCCTGAATGGTCTTGCTCCTTCTTTCTTATCTCACTGATCTCCTGAACCTTTACACACCTCTTAGACAGTTACGCTCCTCTTCTGACACTTCTCTCCTCCAGATCCCTCGTTACCGCACCAGGACTCTTGGTGAACGTTCCTTCTCTTTTCAGGCCTCCTCTACTTGGAACAAACTCCATCTTCCTCTCCGTTCTGCCAACTCCCTTTCTTCATTTAAGTCTTCCCTCAAAACCACTCTCTTCAAATCGTAGCCTGCTCTGTTCTTTTGGAAAGTAATTTTTGTCCCTTCTCTGCGCGTGTGTTTGTGTGCAGTGTGTGGTTTGTGCGGGCGTGTGTTGTGTTGTGTGTGTGTGTGTGTGTGGTGTGTGTGTTTTGGTGGTTGTTTTTGTTTGTCTTTGTTTTGTGGGGGGGGGGGAGGGGGTATTCATTTATTTGTTTATTATTGTAAGCGCTTAGGGCTTGTTTAAGATTAAGCGCATATAAATGCTCATTATTATTATTATTATTATTATGAGACACTTATTAGGTTTTTATTGCAATTTTCCAATTCATTCCATAGTTTGCTACCGGAGTATGTAAGGGAGGTCATAAACAGGTTTGTTCTAGGGCGAGGAATATAAATTATATTTTTGCTACGAATGTTCGTAATAGGAAATCGTTTGCATAGATAGGCCGGTGTCAGTTTATTCACAATTTTGTACATAAAAATAGCTTTGTTGAGGTAAAACTTGTAGTCTAATGGAAGAATGCCTAGTTCCTTATAATCGCTATTTTGAAGTGAAGATGGCTTAAGAAGAACAATTTTTAGAGCACGTCTGTAGAGTCTTTTTAGTGGCTTTAAGCAGTTTTCGCTAGCAAGATCCCAACAAGTAGAAGCATAATCTATTTCAGGCTGAATGTATGCATTGAAAAAGAGTTTTCGAGTATGGATGTCGAGGAAGTGCTTTATTCTGCTTAGTTGGAATTATTTCTTCGCTATATTTTTACAGATGGCAGAAATGTGCTTGGACCATGATAAATTATTGTCGATAGTTACACCTAGTAATTTACAGGAATCTATTTCTTCCAGAAAATTATTATAAATGTTGAGTTTGGGTAGGGTATCTACAGAGAGAGATAGACAGAGATAAAGAGCACGAGTGTTTATATATTCATTAAAATGATCAAGCTCTCTCCACAAGTCTCTCTGTCCCTCCCCTTCCCCTTCGCTTCCCACTCCCGCTGCATCTCTCTCTCTCTCTCTCTCTCTCTCTCCGGACCGTCTCTCTCTCACTCCCCGCCTCTCTCTCTCTCTCTCCTCTCTCTCTCTCTCTCTCTCTCCTCTCTCTCTCTCTCTCTCTCTC
>CM065687.1:10384390-10386890 GCA_017654935.2 Phymorhynchus buccinoides
GAGAGAGAGAGACAGAGAGAGAGAGAGTGTGTGTGTGTGAGAGAGAGAGAGAGAGAGAGAGAGAGAGAGAGAGAGAGAGAGAGAGGTGGCAGAGAGAGAGGGGAAGAGAGAGAGAGAGAGAGAGAGAGAGAGAGAGAGAGAGAGAGAGAGAGAGAGAGAGAGAGAGAGAGAGAGAGAGAGGAGATGAGAGAGACTTAGCAAAACATGCAATAGATGACATATGATCGAATAAGCAAACTAAAAACGTTTGAATGCGTAATGGTATGACTGACCCGTCAAAACCGACCATCAAAGTAGCCCGTAAACTATAAAGGAACCACAGTCACAAATAACAAGTAAGCAAATACTTATCCACACGTAAAATAAAACCGTTCGTACTGGCTGATTTTCTCAAATTCATTCTAATCGACGAACTTCGGAGAGAAAAAACTAAGGGAGAGCACTTCGTGAAAATTAGAGCTGTTCACCTCGATTAATCGGTCAAATACCATAGCAACAATGGCGTCGAAGCTTGAAACCGCAGGATGCGAGTCAGAGACATGCAAAATATTTTTTTTAGAAAAATGAGGGATGGACAGTGGCCACAAACTGATATAACTTGCAAAATGTGACGTAAAAATATACATGAAATTATTTTTTAAATGACGCACGGTGTTATAAGTGCTGTATGTCTGCTCAAACACGTGAGGCGAGAGCTGGAGATCTACCTGATGGCAGAGTAACTTCCCCTGTTTGAACGATTGAATTAGGAAAGATCACTCCCACACACCATGAAATTACTTCCCTTAATTATTTCCGATAAATTCCTATTATGGAGAAAAGTTTGTGGAATAATTAATACAGTAAGAACAACAATTATCCAAAGCACCCCACCTTTAAAAGGTAGAGCGCTCCACATCGTCCGAAGTGTCAACAAAGACTGTATAGGGGAAGACAAGCATCCGGTCTCTTTTCCCTATATGAGTAGTGAGGACAGAAACACTGGTTATGTCCCTTTTAAACGTGACACATTTACACGTCGATAGGCCAGTTGAATTCTCCGTTCAAATTCCAGTCTGAGTTTTTGGATAGCCGCCGCTGTGAATGGTGTATTAACTATCCCACTAACGATAACTCTATCAGCCCGGTTCGCTGTAACTCTTAAGTAGTCCATCTTACCCTTTTAGAATCTTTGGTGTCAATAATCGAATGTAGATCTTTATTTTCGTTTCGTGGTTTTCAATCAAATCAAATCAAATCAAACTCACTTTATTATCTCCCAAGGAGAAATTTTGTTCAGGTGCCAGAATAACATAAGACATCGACACTCAACATGCATGAATATAAGCACATTTTGCCTTAAAGTGACATGAGTATAAACATAAAATCTGCATAAAAATGTATACGGACATAGACATTTAGCATGCGTGAGCATAATGTACATATTTAAAGGTTACACATAATACACGCTTAAATATACACAGATGAAGTTTTCTGTCTGAAATATGTTATTATTATTATTATTATTAATTGCAACATGTCCCCATGCCACTCACCATGCAGAATCTCCTTTTCACATCAGTTAACAGAATGCGAAGCAGAAACGTTGTGTGGATGAGTCTGTGGTCAGCAGTGTGCTGCTTCAAAGACAAGGAAATAATATAAAGGCTACGCATAGCGACTATCCTCGTCAAGGCGGTAGTAATTTTTGTTTGTTTGTTTTCCAAAGGGCTTTTGAGCAAAACGATAAGTGATGGTGCATGGAAAAACAAAACCATAAATCGTCCAGAAGCCAAAAATAGTCCCCCCCGCACCAATTTTCTATTTATGGCACATTTATGTCCATTTGTATGTATTATACAAGTATCTACAACATGAACGACAACCTTGAATTATTTCTTTGTTTAATTGATTGGGTTTTTTAATCAAGTCAATAGAAACAAAGAGGCAAATGTCTGCCTTCTATGCCCAATTTCTGCAAATGATCTATTTGAATGTGACACTTCAAATGGCTATAAAAACAAAACTAGACACGATAACTCAATTCTGTTTCCTGTGTATTGGCAAGGAATCTCTGCGCCATCTTCTACAATTAAAATTTTAATGTATGCGAAAATTCCATTATGACTGTTTTTTGCATGCACTGTCACATATTATCACCTGCATACTGCATTGTTTTTCCTCAAGTAAGTGAAGACAATGGGATGAGCTCGTCTTTCCATTGTCTCTATGCTGTCTGTTTTGTTAGGTATATTCCACTTTCGTGTTTCCCTTAAAAACGAAGTTTGTATCTGACGTTATACAGACGGCCACATTGTTAAGAACAAAAACAACAACAGATACTCATGTGTATTTATCTGTCTGTCTGTCTGTCTGTCTCTTCCCCCTCCTCTCTCTCCCTCTCTCCCCCCCTCCCTCACTCCCTCCCCTCTCTCTCTCTCTCTCTTTCCGTCTCTCTCTCTCTCTCTCTCTCTCTCTCTCTCTCTCTCTCTCTCTCTTTCCGTCCCTCTCTCTCTCTCTC
>CM065687.1:10416890-10434390 GCA_017654935.2 Phymorhynchus buccinoides
CCATAGTAATCTAATTATGATAAAAAATATTATTTCTAATTTACACTCTGCACCTTTTTCTGTGGTAAAGATGCAGATCAACACCCCCTGTCACAGCCTTGATTCACTGCGTTATTTCCGTCTTGCCTTTATCTTCTACTATCATTCAATGCATAATGTAAATGGATGAACATTAACGTTAAATATAGCAAACGATAAGTGCTCAATCTGCAGTAAGAAAGGAAAGACTGAAAAAACGGAAAGAATGGAGGAGGGGTGTTGATCTGCATCTTTGCCCGTTTTTGTGTGAGTAATTTGACATGGCAGAACGTTTTGTGAGCACCTTTAACATTTCAATAATAGATTAGAAAGCCGTTTTGTGACTTCAATTGTCCATCTTCGCTCTACTCTAATCTGTCAACAACATTTTCTGTGCAACGGGTTGCCCTGGTAGAACGTTCTGTTAGCAAGTTAAACGCTTCAACGCTATAGCGTTAAACGCTATAGCGTGCACTCTGTCACTAGAGAAGGTGAGATTAGCGTCCAATCGGTCAGAGACCCTTATGGACGGTAACACCTATTTATTTATTTTTTTATTGAACCTTTTTTTTACATTTTCAAATACAGAACATAAACATAACTAAGAAAAATAATACAAACCATATGACAAACATAACACAACACATACACATACAAACACATACGCATGCACATATTCACACACACACACACACGCACACACACACACACACGCGCGCGCACACACACACACACACGCACACGCACGCACGCACGCACGCACGCACACGCACGCACACGCACACGCACGCACGCACACGCACGCACGCACGCACGCACGCACACACACACACACACACACACACACACACACACACACACACACACACACACGCACACACACACACACACACACAAAATAGCAAAGATAAATAATACGTCGCTTTGGCGTCAACCACCTAGGTGTTTGGTGATTCATTGACCAAGACACACACATACATACGCACACGCACACGCACGCGCACACAGACACGTATGCACACATATGCTACATTGCTGAGGTTAAATACCGTAATAGATAGGTACATTGAATAATCAAACTTTGAACTGTCACCCATTTATAGGAACTTATATATCGAAGGCTTTGACTGTCAGAGTCAAACTGGACCAACTTCAGATGGTCGGGTTTGGGATTATTACGGAAAAGAATGCGACAACGAAATAGCCTGGACATACAAATGAACCAACAGAGATTCAGAGACAGACATAGACAAAGTTGAGGGGGGGGGGGGGGGAGAGAGAGGGGGGAAGGGAGATAGATAGAGAGAGAGAGAGAGAGAGAGAGAGAGAGAGAGAGAGAGAGAGAGAGAGAGAGAGAGAGAGAGAGAACACTGAACACTGAAAAACTTATTTAACAAGTATGAAGATTTTAGGCACAGAGAGAGAGTGGAAGGGAGAAAGAAAGAGAGAGAGAGAGAGAGAGGGGGGGATTCTATGTTACAGTTTTGCCAGATGTATCTATTATTTTGTTGTTGTTGTTATTGATGTTGCTTGTTCGTGTTATGTATATCCACTCACTTGTTATATTATCTTTAAAGACCCCCCACGTCACGTGTCACATTCCCTCTTATGCCTGGTGGATTTCTTAAGATTTGTTACCAGCTATAAGAGGGAAAACACGTGAAAACCCATGATTTTGACACGTGACGTGGTGGGTCTTTAATGTTCCCTATTTGCTTGTTATTTCATTATTCTGTTCTGTTCCAGTGTCTTATTACTTTTGGCAGCCAATGCATATATCTGTGTGTGAGCGCCTTGTATAAGCTTTAAAGCTTGCTGTGCTCGTTTACATTTGCTTATGTTGCTGCCAAATATTGATTGTCAATAAAAGTCGTTTAAACCAGGAAGGGGGGGGGAGAGAGAGAAATAGAGAATAGACGTGAGACGTGAGAGAGACGAGAGAGAGAGAGAGAGAGAGAGAGAGAGAGAGAGAGCTTGCTGTGCTCGTTTAGAGTCAATAAAAGAGAGAGAGAGAGAGAGAGAATAGAGAGAAACGGAGAGAGAGAGAGAGAGAGAGAGAGAGAGAGAGAGAGAGAGAGAGAGAGAGAGAGAGAGAGAGAGAGAGAGAGAGAGAGAGAGAGAGAGAGAGAGAGAGAGAGCACTGATACAAACTTGCTTGCTGTGCTCGTTTACATTTGCTTATGTTGCTGCCAAATATTGATTGTCAATAAAAGTCGTTTAAACCAGGAAGGGGGGGGGGAGAGAGAGAAATAGAGAATAGACGTGAGAAACAGAGAGAGAGAGAGAGAGAGAGGAGAGAGAGAAGAGAGAGAGAGAGAGAGATGAGAGAGAGAGAGAGAGAGAGAGAGCACTGATAGACATTTGCTTATGTTGCTGCCAAATATTGATTGTCAATAAAAGTCGTGAGAGAGAGAGAAATAGAGAATAGACGTGAGAGAGAGAGAGAGAGAGAGAGAGAGAGAGAGAGAGAGAGAGAGAGAGAGAGAGAGAGAGAGAGAGAGAGAGAGAGAGAGAGAGAGAGAGAGAGAGAGAGAGAGAGAGAGAGCACACACTGATACAAACACAATAAAGTACAAACACATATACCAGCTGAACTAAAACAAAATTATATAAAAAATACGACGGTATTCGGTTTTTAAAAAAAATTGAATCTGAACATGAAGCTGCTAAGACACAAACAACGCAAAAAAACGCGGCTCGCGTTTCAACAAGCTTACAAACTTTCCGCTGCCTACCATTGAAAAAACCCAAAGAGCACAGCAGGGGGAATAGGCCATATTGTTCAGCCCATGGTGTTAACCAGCCAGCTAGTTCATACGTATCATGATACGCGTCAAGACGTTACAACATTCGATCTGAGTCTGAATGAAAAGAAAGTGAAGAGTTTGCTTGGATAAAACTACGGTAAGTTTCAAGGTCTTTCGCGATCGTATACAAGAAGTTTCGAAATAAAATTTTAACAAATTTTATCGTCATTGGCAGGCACGCTGGTTGTCTTGCTAACCAACCCCTCTCTATTTTTGCGTGTAAAAGGCAAATCCGTGAACTTTGTAATGGAGGTATCTTTTTATTTGCGTTTTATGTACTGTTTGAGTACAAACGAGTACTTTGTGTGTACGTTTACAGAGCAGTAGAATTGGAGGACGACTTATGCATGGGGCAATAGAACTATGATTGTATCCCGCGCGCCCATGCATGTGTGTGTGTGTGTGTGTGTGTGTGTGTGTGTGTGTGTGTGTGTGTGTGTGTGTGTGTGTGTGTGTGTGTGTGTGTGTGTGTATGTGTGTGTGTGTATGTGTGTGTGTGTGTGTGTGTGTGTGTGTGTGTGTGTGTGTGTATGTGTGTGTGTATGTGTGTGTGTGTGTATGTGTGTGTGTGTGTGTGTATGTGTGTGTGTGTGTGTGTGTGTGTGTGTGTGTGTATGTGTGTCAAGTCAAGTCAAGTCAAGTCAAAATGATCTTTATTGACGATAAAAGAATAAGCTTGATAAAGCTTTTTTACATCCTGGAGAGAAAGAGAAAGAGAGAGAGAGAGAGAGAGAGAGAGAGAGAGAGAGAGAGAGAGAGAGAGAGAGAGAGAGAGAGAGAGAGAGAGAGAGAGAGAGAGAGAGAGGAGAGAGAGGAGAGGAGAGAGAGAGAGAGAGAGAGAGAGAGAGAGAGAGAGAGAGAGAGAGAGAGAGAGAGAGAGAGAGAGAGAGAGAGAGGAGAGAGAGAGAGAGAGAGCACACTGATACAAACACAATAAAGTACAAACACATATACCAGCTGAACTATTTGGGGGGGGGGGGGGGGGGGCGCGTGTGCGTGCGTTCGTGCGTGTGTGCGTGCGTGCGTTACGAAGCCGTTATGTGCCTAAATAAGAAACTAGTTAGGCCAATCATGTTCGTCTACGGCTGGGCAAAAACCTTTGTAAGAGTTTCTTGAGAAAAACCAAAGACGGCAGTAGACATGGAAGAACAATGCAGAAATATAGCGGATGACAGTACGCAAAGGGTAAAGCTAAAAGACAGGCAGAGTCAAAGAGAGTGACAGGTCAGAGGAAGCTACAACAAGCACAGAACTTCCTGAAGGTGGGGGGACTATTTTGTTCAAAAGACACACACATCCTCTCACGGGTATCCCCACGGGGTGCGGGGGGGGGTGGGGTGGGGGGGGGGGGTGATGATTTGACAACATTAAATTACGACCGGTGGTAGGATTCCAGACAAACTAATATTTATTTATTAGAAGAATTTTAACGATAAACACTCAAGCAAAATAAATAAGCTTACTTCCGAGCTTTCGGGGGTATCTCGCTCTCTTTATCAGCGTCGTCTGCTGGGAGGCCACTGGCGGTCGAGTGCATACTTATAAATATGTATGTCTTGTTATTTCACACATTATTGTTGTTTCTGCCAGCATCAGACAATATAAATGTTAGGGTTTTTAAGGATGCTCCCCGTGGGGATACCGGTGGGTCATTCGTAAAATAGTTCCCCACCTTCTGGAAGCTGTGCTTATAACTTCCTCTAATCGGCCACTCTCTTTGACTCTGCCTTTTCCCCTTTGCTCTCTATCATCTACTATCTTTCAGACTTATTGGCCCATTCTCCTGCCTTTTTTCAAAACAATCTTCCAAATAATGTTTCTCCTTTGAGCTCTTCCGAAATCGGAATGTGTCGGCTGTACGCAGCGGGGAGACAGTGAAAACTGAAACCGGGCACATACGTACCTTACCCATTATGGCCATATGGCCTGGGAACACAGAAGAAGAAGAAGAAGAAGAAGAAGAAGAAGAAGAAGTAAGGGATGCTTTGTCCTTGAAGGGATACATCAACCCAGGTTCTCGTTCTCTCTTCAAGGTGTATATCGGTTTCCCTTTGTTTGTCCACGTAGTCCTTTATGAATGTCTTTCGCTACCAGTTTGTGTACTTAGGTGTCTGTATGTTCTCTTTCACTCTTTTTGTCTAACTCTGTCCCTCTCTCTCTCTCTCTCTCTCTCTCTCTCTCTCTCTCTCTCTCTCTCTCTCCATCTCTCTCTCTTTCTATCACTCTCTCTATCTCTCTCTTTCTTTCCCTATCTCTTTCTCTCTCTTTCTGTCCCCCTCTCTCACCCTCTCTCTTTCTGTCCCTTCTCTCTCTCTCTCTCTCTCCCTATCTCTTTCTCTCTTTTCTCTCCCTCTCTCTCTCTCCCTCTCTCTCACTCTCTCTCACACACATACACACACACACTCTCTCTCTCTCATGCACGCACGCATGCACACACACACACCGCGCCACCACCAACAACAATAACAACAAATATGCCTTACTATATGATACACACAATCAATCAAACAAACAATAAGTCAATCAACTAAACGACCGAAGAAGGTTTCAAACAAAAACGAGAAATGATATAAAAATTAAAAGAATTAAAACATAAAAGACGAAGAAACGCAAAACAACAAACAAGAGAACAACAAATATGGTAGCAAGAAACCACTCGGAAATGCAACGAAATACGGAATACAAACAACGAGTCTGACGACACCCATTACTCACTGGTCTCCTTCCCAGCACCCAACTGAACACAAGGAGCCTATGCCAAATCATCCCAATTCACGCGAGAACTCCCGAGAGGCGGGAAACGCCGTCGTCGTCCTAAGCTACGGACGTGCTGATTGGCCGCTCGTCTCCACTTCCGGCGAGCAAAGAAAACAAAGCTTTCTCCACTGTCAGCTTATCTGCATTGTTAAAAAATGAGTCGGGACTTTACTGGCGTTGCACGGCCTCCGGGCATTCCCTCCAGGATCGTCCCCTTACACGGTGTAGAGTGGCACAGAGGTAACGCGTTCGCCTTGTGCCAAGTAAACCCGAGTTCGAACCTGGGTACCGGGGATTTTTCCTCTCACTTTGCACTAGGCCTTACGGTCTGAACGTGGACTCTTACGGATGAGACGATAAACCGAGATCCCGTGTGCCCATGCACTTAGCACACGTTAAAATTTACCTCCCCCCGTCCCCCCTTTTCTTCCTCATCAGTCACACAAAAATTGCATGCAAAAACAAAACAAAAAAATGGGGTGGCGCGCCTCTGGCTGCGACGCGCTCTCCAGGTGGGAGCAACCCGAATTTCATAGAGACGCCTGTGTCTAAGGTACGTATATGTCCGTTTATCTCGTTCTGTCATCGATTTTTTATGTGGTGGGTTGAGCGAAAAAAAGAAAGAGAGAAAGAAGCAAAGAAGAAGAGAAAGAAAGAAAGAAAGAAAGAAAGTGAAAGAAAAAAAAGAAGAAAGAAAGCAGAAGAAAAAGAAGGAAAGAAAGAACGAGAGAAGAAAAAAGAAACTCGTTCTGTCATCGATTTTCGATGCGGTGGGCTGAGGGCAAAAGAAAGAATAAAGAGAGAAAGAAGCAAAGAAGGAGCGAAACATAGAAAGAAGGAATAAATGAAAGAGTGAAAGAAAGAAAGCAGAAGAGAAAGAAGGAAAGAAAGAAAGAAAGAAACTCACTCTGTCATCGATTTTCGATGCGGTGGGCTGAGCGGGAATCATCAAAGCGGCACTAAGCATTCTTCAGTGCCCGAATAGAATACATCATTAGGTCCAAATTCCCCATTTTCTTCTTCTTCTTCTTCTTCTTTTTCTCTCTTCTTCTTTCGCTTCTCCTTCATTGCCTGTCCTTCCTCAATTCCTTCTTCTTTCTTCTTCTTCCTCTTCAAAAGCTTCTTAGTCTTCCGAGCTTCTTCTTCCTTTTCTCTCTTCTTCTTCTTCTTCCGTCTTCTGTCTTCTCCGTCAACGTGCTGTCCTTCGCTCAATTCCCTTCTTTTTTCTGTATGTATGTAGGTCTGTCAAAAGCCTCATTCTGTTTGCCAAGATGTGTCTATCTCTCTGCCATTTAGTTTTACATAAAAGGGCTCTTCAATGTATTCACGGATACACATAATCGAACAGGTTGTTGGGCATGAGTTTCACCATTTGTCTTCTTCTTGCAATGCTATGTCCTTCGTTTGTCACTCTTTTTTCTCCGTGTGTCAATCAGTCATTCCGTGTGTCTGCGTGTCTGCCTGAATGGGTCTCTCTTTCTGTGCACCTGTCCCAATGTGTGTATGTGATTTTTGTCATGAAGCAATCTGCCTTGCCCGTATGAATAGATCAGTGGGCGTAAAGTTTCGGGCATTTCGGCGATCTGGTTTGTCTGTCTGTCAAAGCACTTGTTCTCTTTTGAGTGTGTCTGTTTGTGTCATTTTGTCATAAAGCATTCTTCATTGTATAGAATAGAACAGGTTGTCACGCCAGAGTTTCACCATTTGTCTTCTTCTGCAAGCTATGTCCTTCGTTTGTCATTCTTTTCTCCGTGTGTCAATCAGTCATTCCGTGTGTCTTCGTGTCTGCCTGAATCTGTCTCTCTTTCTGTGTACCTGTCCCAATGTGTGTATGTGATTTTTGTCATGAAGCAATCTGCCTTGCCCGTATGAATAGATCATTGGGCCTAAAGTTTCGTGCATTTCTCATCTGTCTGGTTGTCTGTCTGTCAAAGTCTCTATCTGTTTCAGTGTGTCTGTGTCATTTTGTCATAAAGCATTCTTCATTGCCAGAAATGTCTTCTTCTTCATAGTCTTCTTCTATTTCTTCTTCAAGTCATATTCTTGTTTTCTGTCTATCCATGTCTCTGTTTATTTATTTATTAAAACAACTTTTATAGCGCCTAATCTTTAAGCTCTAAGCGCTCTGTTTCTCTGTGTCTTTCATTCATTTTGCCATTAAGTATTCTTCGTTACCAAACTACGATACATTTTCAGGCCAGACTTTTACCATGTTCTTCTTCAAAGCACATAATTATGTTGTCTAACTCCATTCTCCCTCTGTCTGTTAGTGTCTTCTTCGTCTGTTACTGTAGGTCTATCTCTGTCTATATGTGTCTGTCTTCAATAAGCCATTCTTCGTTGTCTAAAGAGTATAGATCAACAGGCCAGAATTCGATATATCTTAGGGCATTTGCCGCGTGCCGGCGACCTCGAATTTCATTAAGTTGAATTTAGAGAGTTTGATTAGAAAGGTCAAGCGTAACGAACGCGGGCAAATTAGTAGTCTAGGATAGAGAACGAACACTCGTGGCAAATGCCCTGATGTCCTTCTTTCTAGAGCGAATTCTGTTGTCTGTCAGTCCGTCTGTTTGTGAGTCTATCCACCCGTACCCCTGTTTCTGCAAGTAAATCTCTGTGTGAGTATGCACTAAATAAGTCGGTCGTAATCTAATAATTTGTTTTCTTCAAATTATCTTGTTGCTAGGATGATGAAACACAAGATGAGAAAGAAGTTCTGACCTGTTGTAGGAGACATTGGCGGAAGCTTGCCAACGTATGTTCTCCTTCAGACTTCTTGTTTGGGTTTTTTCAATCATTTCTCTATTTGTCTAGTTTGTCAATCTGCCCCCTGTTTTGCAGTTATATGTTGCTCCGGGCAGTGCCACGTTGCAACGCTGTTACGTTTGGACATATGTTGTTTGCCCACCACCACACAGTACTCACACATAGCAGGGTGCCCTAACGAGGCGACCAGCGTGCATTAATCATGAGCTCGTGCCAAGGTCGTAGGTCAAGGCAGGTTCATCAGCCGCTGAGGAAGACGAAGAAGAAGGAGGAGGAGGAGCGAGAGGAGAGGAGGAAGAAGAAGAAGAAGAAGAAGAAGAAGAAGAAGAAGAAGAAGAAGAAGAAGAAGAAGAAGAAGAAGAAGAAGAAGAAAGAAGAAGAAGGGGTCGAAGAAGAAGAGGTCGAAGAAGAAGAGGTCGAAGAAGAAGAAGAAGAAGAAGAAGAAGAAGAAGAAGAAGAAGAAGAAGAAGAAGAAGAAGAAGAAGAAGAAGAAGAAGAAGAAGAAGAAGAAGAAAAAAAAAGAAGGAGAAGAAGGAGAAGAAGGAGAAGAAGAAGAAGAAGAAGAAGAAGAAGAAGAAGAAGAAGAAGAAGAAGAAGAAGAAGAAGAAGAAGAAGAAGAAGAAGAAGAAGAAGAGGAGGGAGGAGGAGGAGGAGGAGAAGGAGACGAGAGAAGGAGAAGAAGAAGAAGAAGAAGAAGAAGAAGAAGAAGAAGAAGAAGAAGAAGAAGAAGAAGAAGAAGAAAGAAGAAGAAGAAGAAGAAGAAGAAGAAGAAGACGAAGAAGAAAGAAGAAGAAGAAGAAGAAGAAGAAGAAGAAGAAGAAGAAGAAGAAGAAGAAGAAGAAGAAGAAGAAGAAGAAGAAGAAGAAGAAGAAGAAGAAGAAGAACAACAACAACAACAACAACAACAACAACAACAACAACAACAAGAAGTGGAAGAAGAATAAGCAAAAGAAGAAGAAGAAGAGGAGGGAAGGGCAGGAAGAAAACCTGAGAGGCAGACAGACAGAAAGACAGATAAGCAAATAAGACAGAACAGACAGACAGGTAGGCAGAAAGACATAGCGAGACAGACGTACCGACACAAAGACGTACCGAAACAGACAGCCAAACAAATTGACAATCTGCCTGATGGGGCAGACTAACATAACAAGACCCAGAAGAGGTCGAAAAAGAAGAAGAAGAAGAAGAAGAAGAAGAAGAAGAAGAAGAAGAAGAAGAAGAAGAAGAAGAAGAAGAAGAAGAAGAAGAAGAAGAAGAAGCAGAAGAAGAAGAAGAAGAAGAAGAAGCAGAAGAAGAAGAAGAAGAAGAAGAAGAAGAAGAAGAAGAAGAAGAAGAAGAAGAAGAAGAAGAAGAAGAAGAAGAAGAAGAAGAAGAACAACAACAACAACAACAACAACAACAACAACAACAACAACAACAACAACAACAACAACAACAACAACAAGATGTCCAAGAAGAAGAGGAGGAGGAGAGAGAGAAGAGGGGATAAGAAAAGGGGAGGGAGGGAAGAAAAACTGAGGCAGACAGACAGAAAGACAGATAAACAAACAAGACAAAACAGACAGACCGGTATTACAAAGCCGAAAGACATAGCGAGGCAAACGTACCGAAACAAAGACGAACCGAAACAGAAAGCCAAAAAAATTGACAATCTGCCTGACGGGGCAGACTAACATAACATAGCCCAGACTGAGCGAATCCGATGATCTGCCCTTGTCCTGTCGACTTTCAAAATACCTTGTCTATCGATTACCGACGCTTCTCTCTGTTCTGCAAGGAGTGGGTCAGGGATGGAACATCATGTATGTATGTATGTGGTGGAGTGGGTGGGGTGTGGGGTGATTTGGGGAAGCTTTGGGATCGATTCATCGATTGAGTTGTCTGTCGCTCTTCGTTCGCCAGCTTCCCAAAAACACTTTTGGAGGGGAGGGGGGGGGGGGTTAGGTGGTGTTGATGATGGCGGGGGTGGGGGTGGTGGTAATGTAATGGTGCAATGCTGTCTCCTGGTTTTTGTACTCTCTCTCTCTCTCTCTCTCTCTCTCTCTCTCTCTCTCTCTCTCTCTCTCTCTCACTAACTCTGTAACTGTCTGTCTGTCTGTCTGTCTGTCTGTCTGTCTGTCTGTCTGTCTGTCTGTCTGTCTGTCTCTCTCTCTCTCTCTCTCTCTCTCTCTCTCTCTCTCTCTCTCTCTCTCTCTCTCTCTCTCTCTCTCTCTCTCTCTATCTCTTTCTGACCCTGTCTTTATGATTGTATCTGTATCTCTGTTCTTTACTTTTTCAACTAACTCTGTAACTGTCTGTCTGTCTGTCTGTCTGTCTGTCTGTCTGTCTGTGTGTGTGTCTCTCTCTCTCTCTCTCTCTCTCTCTCTCTCTCTCTCTCTCTCTCTCTCTCTCTCTCTCTCTCTCTCTCTCTCTCTTCCCCCAGGTGTAAATATGAATGGATGTGTGTGTGTGCTCGCGCGCGCGCGTGTGTGTGTGTGTGTGTGTACGTGTGTACGTGTGCGTGTGCGTGTGCGTGTGTGTGTGTGTGTGTGTGCATAGCTTGTTTTATACCGTTTCGTTTACTTTATGTATAATTTTAGTATTGCGAGTTCCATCACTTACTTCTACAAAACAATACCTGGTAGGTTTAATACATACAACAGAAAACGCACTAACAATACACTAATACAATACCAGAAGTAAGTAAAAGATAAACGAAAAATCAATAATACACAGAAAACTAATGTACTTTTTCAATAACACAAACGAACGTAACGGAGCATCGATAAAAAAAAAAAAATATCTGAAATTATAAGTTTCAATTCAACGGAAATGTAAATCACATCCGCTTACTGATATATTTAAAAAAAAAATCAAAACTACGAAAACTTTTCCTGTAAAAAAAAGTACAATTACATTAAAATGACATTGACCTTTAGGTGCATGATCGTGAAACGTATTATAAAGAATAATAAGGGTTTATAATTCGCTGACAGTTACACATAGAAAAGATAGAAAGGCGGCGTTATGGGAGAATGCACTTTTCGTAAATGACCGTTTTACATTTTGTGAAGAAAGGTTAATCGTAGAGTTCTGAGTTGTGTGTGTGTGTGTGTGTGTGTGTGTGTGTGTGTGTGTGTGTGTGTGTGTGTGTGTGTGTGTGTAGTGTGTGTGCGTGTGCGTGCGTTGTTGTGTGTGTGTGTGTGTGTGTGTGTGTGTGTGTGTGTGTGTGTGTGTGCGTGTGTGTGTGTGTGTGTGTGTGTGCGTGTGCGTGTGTGTGCGTGCGTGTGTGTGTGTTGTTGTTGTTGTTATTGTTGTTGTTGTTGTTGTGTGTGTGTGTTGTTGTTGTGTGTGTGAGTGAGTGTGAGTGCGTGTGGGAGGGTATGTGTGTGTGCGCGCGCATATGCATGTGTGTGTGAGAGTGAGTGCGTGCGTGCGTGTGTGCATACGTGTATGTGTGTGCATGTGTGTGTACATGCGCATGCGTGCGTATGTGTATGTGTGTATGCGTGTGTGTATGTGCGCGCGCGCGCGCGTATGTCTGTGTGCGTACTTAATAACTCAAACAATAACCCAAATGTTGGATCATGCTTTCGAAATGCGATCCGAAATGCTCTCCAATCATTTAGATAGTTTCCGTCTGTACACTCAATGAAAATACTGTTTGATTGATGCAAATTTGAAATAAAGTTTCATTAAATAACTAGGATTTCATGTTTCATATAAAACTCGGCACACATTACCTTAAATCAGGGACATACGTCTAGTGCGCCTCCAGCCTTAAGTATACCCTACTCTTCCAGGAAACAACTGCGACACACACACACACACACACAGCTGTTTGGTAAAGGTGCACCCTGACGGATGCGTTTTTGCAAGAAACACGTCGAGATCACCAGAAAGACAGCCTTTTCAAGGATCGGAACACTCGCTTTGCTCTGGTTTCCTATAAATCGAACCGTCAAAACGGCGATTCCTCCTTGGCGGAGATGCTGCAGAGAGAAGCCATTTTGGACGGGGTGGGTGGAGGCCACTCATTGTGGTTGAAGCGTTTCTTCTTTGTAGTGCATTAAAAAGAACATTGGAACTATTTCCTATGTTGTGAGTGAAACTCCTATTGGTGAACTGTAAAATAAAATAAAAAAGAATATTAAAAAGGCTTGTAATGTGGAAATTTCGTGCAAACGATTTGGTCTAAACTCAGGCGGCCATTAGAAAAGAGAAGGGACATGAGAAGTGCCTTCTCTTTCAATTAAATAATTTGACTACCAGCACCTCCGCCAAGGAGGAATCGCCGATTTCACGGTTTGATTTATAGGAAACCAGAGCAAAGTGAGTTGTTGTGATCTCTGTAAAGGGTGTTTTCGTCGTGATCTCGATGTGTGTCTTTCAAAAAGTCATCCGTCTGGGTGCCCCTTTAATGGAGGAATCCCTTACACTTTATAAGTGCTGTAATAAATCATCGTATATTCGCCTCCTTCGTAGTAAAGAAGAACAAAGCTGCCCACGATTTATGAAAACTCGATACTCTTTGGTAAACTAATTAATATAACATCCAGGGTCAAGAGTGACTAGCCTACAGGGGTGGATTTCACAAGAGTGGGCGCTCGAAACAGTTCGCGCAAGTCAGCAACAACAAAAAAGTCTTAAAAAAAGCCATGTTTGCCAAATAGTTTACGAGCGCTCCAACTCCTCCCTCTTCCAAGTGCAGCACGCAGACAACTACCACGCAGGGCTCCCTGGGACCCCCATTTGGGGGTCCACGAAGTACTAAAATTCTAAAGGAACCTCTAAACAAATGTGCAGGGGGTCCCAGGGATGCACTAGAAAATATATTTTTAGCTTTTACAATGCCACCGGGACCCTCTATCCCGCATCTAGGACCCTCTATACTGTAAGTGAAGGAGTCCCTGGGACCCCTTGCTTTGAGGGACGATTGGGAGCCCTGATCACGTGATTTTTATTTTCTTCCAGCTTATTAACTCTCGCAAGAACGAGATTGACAATGTCAGCACGGGGCTAATGTAGTTCTTGTTGTTGATTGGCCCATTAAGTAAGATCTGGTTAAAATTATATTTTTGGACCAAGCAGACGAGAGCTTGGGATATTTTCCAGTTCAAGTTGTGTAAAACCGTTTGGTTTAAAGGACTTTATTAGATACACAGCACATGAACATACATAGACATATATATCAAACTCATCAGCAGCAACAAGCTAGAAGCTTACCTCTTTGCAGTTGAAAATGTTGTTTGGCGACTGTTAGTTAGTTAGTTAGTTAGATGCACTATAGTCACAGAGGCGTCTCTGTGAAATTCGGGTTGCTCCCACCTGGAGAGCGCGTCGCAGCCAGAGGCGCGCCACCCAATTGTTTTATTTTTTAATTTTTTTGCATGCGATTTGTGTGTGACTGACGAAGACCAAGGGAGGGTGTAAATTTTGACCAAATAACAACTTTTTCGTTGCCACTTGGTTTAACGTGTGCTAAGTGCATGAGCACACGGGACCTCGGTTTATCGTCTCATCCGAAAGACCGCAAGGCCTAGTGCAAAGTGAAAGGAAAAATCCCCTGTACCCAGGTTCGAACTCGGGTTTACTTGACACGAAGCGAACGCGCTACCACTGTGCCACTCTACACACTCTACACATATACATGAAATAGAAAACACCAACATTTGTTGATGTAAAATCGTTTCTTAGATCCCTTTTGGCATAAGCGTTCTACGCGCGCAGAACGCCCTCTTGTTAAACTTGGCCCTGTTTTGCACACACACAGCGGCTTGTCAACGGAGGAATCAGTTACACTTCTTAGTGCGGTAACTAATCATCAACGTATGTTTGAATGTTTCCTTCCTAGTATAGTGAAGAACAACCCAGCTGCGCAAGTTCGATACTCTTTGGTGAATTCGTTAT
This sequence comes from Phymorhynchus buccinoides, assembly GCA_017654935.2. Lineage (NCBI taxonomy): Eukaryota > Metazoa > Mollusca > Gastropoda > Neogastropoda > Raphitomidae > Phymorhynchus > Phymorhynchus buccinoides. The sequence continues at coordinate 10,431,128 of CM065687.1, forward strand.
AACATCGATGGTCAAGAATGACTACTTCCCTCGTGGGGGTCTTGCATAAATAGTTCCCCCACCTTCTGGAAGTTCTGTGCTTGTAACTTCCTCTAATCTGTCACTCTCTTTGACTCCGCCTTTTCCCTTTGCTTGCTGTCATCTACTATATTTCTGCCTTTCCGGTCCATTCTTCTGCCTTTTTTCAAGAAACGCTTTCAAAAAGATTTCCTCCAGCCGAAGTCGGACTTGCTGGGCCTAATGATTTCTTTCTTAGGCGCATAACGGTAGCATGACGCATCTGCGCTCATAATTGACAGGAAACTGTCTGAGAGATAGTAGAAGAAGAAGAAGAAAAAGAAGAAGAAGAAGAAGAAGAAGAAGAAGAAGAAGAAGAAGAAGAAGAAGAAGAAGAAGAAGAAGAAGAAGAAGAAGAAGAAGAAGAAGAAGAAGAAGAGTGACTACTGTTTACACACACAGCTGTTTGCCAATGCTGTACTAAATCAACGTATACATAATTATATTATGTTATGTCTTTTTCTTAGTAAAGAAGAACCCAACTGTCCATGATTTATCAAAGGTCGATATACTATTTGGTAAATCAATGAATAATATCGATGGTGAAGCGTGACTGCATCCCTCAATGAGCGACTTAGGACGCTCATTTCACCGCCAGGTGGCAATCAAATCAGTAGGGGCTTAGCGCGTGATATTCTTAGTTGGGAGTAGTGAGAGAAAGAGGGGGAGATGAGTCCCTCCCTCTCTCTCTCTCTCTCTACCCCCGACTAAGAATATTCTCCATTTTCTTTGTATATTATTTGAACACCTGTTGTACAGCTGCCGCTCATAATGTCGCAAAACTCTCTCTCTCTCTCTCTCTCTCTCTCTCTCTCTCTCTCTCTCTCTCTCTCTCTCTCTCTCTCTCTCTCTCTCTCTCTCTCTCTCTCCTCTCTCTCTCTCTCTCTCTCTCTCTCTCTCTCTCTCTCTCTCTCTTCCCCCCTCTCTCTCTCTGGGTACATGTATTTACATTTTAAATTGTGCATGCTAAGATGAGTAGGTAAAGTAATATTATGTTTGACTTATTCTGTGCATGGGTTTCTTTTCAAATAAGTACATTTTAATGATGAAGTATGATTGAGGTATGTATTTATGTTTGTGCACTTCTCTATTTTGAATGTTTAAAGATGAGTGTGAAAAGTAGGATTGCGTTTTATTTTCCCGTGTGTATGCGCTTACTTCACACATTTTGAATGTTACTAATGAGCATAGTTAATAATAATAGGTTTGATTTTGTTATTGATGTGTTACAATATAGGGATTTTTTTTCATGCTTTATATTACTTTGTATGTGTTTATTTTCGTTTTCCATTTTCTACTTTTGTATATGTATTCTGTCCAGAGGGCTGGATGTAAAAGAAGCATGTTATTGCTTACTCTATTACCCTTTATAAATAAAATTCAATCAATCAATCTATCTCTATCTCTCTCTCTCTCTCTCTCTCTCTCTCTCTCTCTCTCTCTCTCTCTCTCTCTCTCTCTCTCTCTCTGTCTCTCTCTCTCCCCCTTCTCTCACTACGCCCAAATAAGAATATCGCGCGCTAAGCCCCTACTGGCTTGACTGCCCCCTGGCGGTAAAATGCGCGTCCTAAGTTGCTCGTTGTGAAAGTCTACCGAGCTCCTTCATCCTCCCTAATTCTTTCTTCTTAAAGTCCCTCTCTTAGTCTATAATATTATAGTCTATATTTCTCTCCAATGCTTACCTATCTACCCCGAACCCGACACCCTTTCTGTAGTTGTGCTACATCACTAGGGTAGGTCTGAAAGGGTGGTTTACATTAGTTTACCAATTAAGAATGACATAAATTGGCTGAAGTAAACCTCGCATTACAAGGTCAAGGGTCATTGATGCATCAAGGGAGCTGCTATTTGAACACCTGTTGTACAGCTGCCGTTCATAATGTCGGGAAACTAACACTCTTTCTCTCTCTCTCTCTCTCTCTCTCTCTCTCTCTCTCTCTCTCTCTCTCTCTCTCTCTCTCTCTCTCTCTCTCTCTCTCTCTCTCTGCCCTCCCCTCCCCCCAACCTTTCACGATGATAAATTTTTCTTCTCAGGTAAAAGGCAAAAGGTACTATTTTTCTCCCCTAGTAAAAGCCAGAAGGTATTATCATTCTTCTCAGGCAAAACGTAGTATTTTTCTTCTCAGGTAAAAGGCAAAACGAAGTATTTTTCTTCTCAGGTATAAGGCAAAACGTACTATTTTTCTTCTCTCGTAAAAGCCAGAAGGTATTATCATTCTTCTCAGGCAAAACGTAGTATTTTTCTTCTCATGTAAAAAATGCAAAACGTTCTATTTTTCTTCTCAGGTATAAGGCAAAACGTGATATTTTTTCTTCTCAGGTATAAGGCAAAACGTACTAATTTTTTTCTCTGGCAGAAGGCAAAACGAACTATTATTCTTCTCTGGTGAAAGCCAGAAGGGCCTATCTTTCTTCTCTGGTAAAAGGCAAAACGAACTATCATTCTTCTCAGGTAAAAGCTACAAGGACCTATCTTTCTTCTCAGGTAAAATCCAGAAGGTACTATCTTTCTTCTCAGGTAAAATCCAGAAGGTACTATCTTTCTTCTCAGGTAAAATCCAGAAGGTACTATCATTCTTCTCTGGTGAAAGCCAGAAGGTACTATCATTCTTCTCTGGTAAAATCCAGAAGGTACTATCATTCTTCTCTGGTAAAATCCAGAAGGTACTATCATTCTTCTCTGGTGAAAGCCAGAAGGTACTATCATTCTTCTCTGGTAAAAATCCAGAAGGTACTATCATTTTTCTCTGGAAACAGCCAGAAGGTACTATCATTCTTCTCTGGTAAAATCCAGAAGGTACTATCATTCTTCTCTGGTAAAATCCAGAAGGTACTATCATTTTTCTCTGGAAAAAGCCAGAAGGTACTATCATTCTTCTCTGGTAAAAGCCAGAAGGTACTATCATCCTTCTCTGGTAAAATCCAGAAGGTACTATCATTCTTCTCTGGTAAAATCCAGAAGGTACTATCATTTTTCTCTGGAAACAGCCAGAAGGCATTATCAGACAAGAAGGCCATTAGTACCTGTTGGCTTTTACTCTCAGAAGAATGATAGTACCTTCTGGCCGACACAACAGTGGAGATGTACCGGCACCCATTAGCATTGATCTGCACACTGTGTTATTAATTTGGACAACTGCTTTTAAGCTGTGGTCCACGGTGAAATTATGAAATGCTGCCACAACCATGGTGGTTTGGTGTGTGTG